>OX375880.1:71093137-71833302 GCA_947359465.1 Metellina segmentata | reverse complement strand
AAAAAATTTTAAACCGCATTTAATAATAGCGGAAGTATTGACAGGCACTGCTGTACACGAAGCGGTATTTATTACTCGAATAGATTTTGTCCTGACAATCACAAAACTACCATTTACTCTAAAGCATCGACAATTTCCAGTCAAATTAGCCTTTTTTTTTTATGATAATCAATAAGTCCCAGGGCCAAACATTAGAATAGGTAGACATTTAATTGCCACAACCATTCTTCGGGCACGGGCAATTTTAATTGGCAATTTCCAAAATCCTACTATCAGGGGACGTAAAAATAAAAATCGTCCAAGGAAAAGAACAAGGAAAATTAATTATAAATTCTGATAAGTTTTGTTTAAAAAATATATATAAGGAAGTTTTATATTCATGTTGTCAGCAAGTCATACGAAAACAAACAAGTTGACAGTTAGCTGTGGAAAATGGTTTATAGATAGCCAGTGATCATCTAAAGTCGATAGATAGTGGTGAAAAAGGTTTATCCTTAGCCAGTGATCACACTTCGTCATGTTAAAAAATATTTGAATGACGTTTGATAAAAATAATTAAATTTTGTTATGCACCCATCGTATGACGGGCTTTTATCCTAGTGTATACTAAAGTATATCGTCATACTAATTATAATATTATATCGTCATGGCTAATTAGCACAACTCGTAACACCACTGTTATACGTTAACAGTGTAGCTACGAGTTTTGCTAATTAGCATGACGATATGTTATTATATTGGTTTAACGTTGGAGGTATACTTTTTAGTTTTGGGCGTCATTTTTAATAACACATTTTTGATAGGAGAGGGATAAATATATAAAATATTTAATTTAGATAACAAATAAGAATAATGCAATCTTCTGGTGCACCTTAAGTCTGTCGTGACCTCAAATAGTCTGATGTTGGTGGGGTGTAGAAGTTTGGCGAGTGGGGTGCCAACTCAGGTGTTGCCTCGTCATCTGACCGTGGTTCAAAATAATGTGGTGTTGCCCTCGGATCTTTGATCCTGGAAGGTTGTCAATACCCCGTTGTTGTGTTGCTTCAGTGCGTCGTTAATAACCCTTATCTGCTGTGTCACAAACCGTCTCGTAACTAGTGTGGAGGGGTCTCTCAGACCTCGCTCACTAAAGTGTGTATACAGTTGATTAATATAATATATTAATGAAAGATTCTTTATATAATTATTTTTTATATATTTTAAATTTAGATAATTCGATTCTTAACATGAAATATATTTTATATTACTATGTAAGTTAACTAGATTACATGTCTCTTCAGGCTCAGCTTTCGGACCTAATTTTGCAGGACGTTTCAACCCTGGAAACAGTAAAACTATGTTGTGTTTTGGTGTTCTAACGGCACGATTAGGTTCCCCCACACCCCAGACATCCCATTTGAAGTTATTTTTCCGTAGAATATTCTTCTTGTGAAGACGCACTTGAAATCTCTTCATCTTCATCTGCATAAACTCACGAATCCGTTTCGTGTTTGCTTTCAATAATATTATTCTACATTTCACTGTCCCAGTTCTCTATTTCCGACCCATTATCAACAATATCCTGAATTTATTTTTGTGTAAGATACACAGGTCGTTTCTTAGTAAAGTCTGTTGCCATTTTAGGCTCTCTGCAAAAACACCCTACTCAAACTTCGACGATTTCATGCATCAATAAAGGTAACGCAAATGCTGTGAAGGGGTCTAAGAGACCACGCGGGAAATGCAAATAGTGTGAAATTCGAAATAGTTGGGGCAGCCAAACCAGTCTTGGAATGTGGCTTCTTTTGAACGTAGTAGGAAGGTACTGATAGGACAGTGACCAATATTCAATTTAAGGGGTGGAAACGACCTGTCAATAATGACTCGGGGTCTGTGATGCCCATGACAGCAGTTAAAGGTTTAAGTGCTTACTTACCTCAAATAAGACATATTTAAAGAGGCAAAATACAGTACTGGTTGATTTCACATTATGAATACCGGTTTGTTGCCATTCGCTAATCTACTAATGCTGTCAATTTTTCTGCCGTATACGTTAGAGAAATAGGTATACAAACAAGTTTAGTATATATGTTTATAGTCTGTTTACGCACTCCAAAAAAAGACTAGACTCTATGTCCATATTGCTTCTACGCATTCTTTGGCGAGTTCTTAGATGGGATAAAATTAATCGTCTATAAACTGCAAGACGATGTATTAATTATTTTACCACATACTACAAAGTTTATGTATTTTACACCTGAAATGTCTGTGTATTATCCATGTGATTTACTGAGTGAGCACACATGTAGTATGACTTGAGAGCTTGGTCACAAGGATCCACTTGTAAATAGTCCTCAAACAATGGACACACAAGGACAGTTTTTATTGACACAGAAGGGATAGATAGAGAGAGAAGTACACACAGGTAGAAATAGAACCTGACATCAATTGACCCTCGAAGGTTGCTAGAGCAGTGGTAAGAAAATCCACTAATCCACGGTGGCTCACTTATCCATGTTATTCGGGAGCGAAAAAATGCGATAGGGTCTTTTCCAAACGGAAATTATAAATAAGCACATTTTTAAACGACTTGTTGGTAAGTAGTTTATTAAAGTCGCACTGGTGCAATATAATGGACAAGGGATGACAAAAATAAAAAAAATTAGAATCCAGCCCAATTTTTTAGGAAGTAGGACCTTTGCAATACATAGGATACTAATTTCTTTTTCGAACGCTGAGTATAGCGCAGAACTCATTACACCCACGCACAGTAAATAATATGCACACGCACAGTAATTAATTTTATTTATGGGGAGTGAGAAAAAAATAACAATATTATTATCTAAATTAGACATTTTGCTCCACTTAGACCTTTTATGGATTACAAATCAAAAAAATTTTCATGAAAAATAAACGTTTTTTACAGAAACTGAAAATCTAAGGCACCAGACCAAATTTTTAAACGAAAAAATCTGGCGCCCGGGATTTGTCGTGCCCTGACAATGGACAATTGGCGACGGTTCAAGATCAATCCTGAAAGAAAACCTCGAAAAAGGGATCCTAGGACAACCCTCGTAATTTCAAACTACAATAAGATGGACTTTACGGTCATCTTCAAAAGTTACACCCACACACAGTAAATAATATGCACACGCACAGTAATTAATTTTATTTATGGGGAGTGAGAAAAAAATAACAATATTATTATCTAAATTAGACATTTTGCTCCACTTAGACCTTTTATGGATTACAAATCAAAAAAATTTTCATGAAAAATAAACGTTTTTTACAGAAACTGAAAATCTAAGGCACCAGACCAAATTTTTAAACGAAAAAATCTGGCGCCCGGGATTTGTCGTGCCCTGACAATGGACAATTGGCGACGGTTCAAGATCAATCCTGAAAGAAAACCTCGAAAAAGGGATCCTAGGACAACCCTCGTAATTTCAAACTACAATAAGATGGACTTTACGGTCATCTTCAAAAGTTACACCCACACACAGTAAATAATATGCACACGCACAGTAATTAATTTTATTTATGGGGAGTGAGAAAAAAAATAACAATATTATTATCTAAATTAGACATTTTGCTCCACTTAGACCTTTTATGGATTACAAATCAAAAAAATTTTCTTGAAAAATAAACGTTTTTTACAGAAACTGAAAATCTAAGGCACCAGACCAAATTTTTAAACGAAAAAATCTGGCGCCCGGGATTTGTCGTGCCCTGACAATGGACAATTGGCGACGGTTCAAGATCAATCCTGAAAGAAAACCTCGAAAAAGGGATCCGAGGACAACCCTCGTAATTTCAAACTACAATAAGATGGACTTTACGGTCATCTTCAAAAGTTACACCCACGCACAGTAAATAATATGCACACGCACAGTAATTAATTTTATTTATGGGGAGTGAGAAAAAAAATAACAATATTATTATCTAAATTAGACATTTTGCTCCACTTAGACCTTTTATGGATTACAAATCAAAAAAATTTTCTTGAAAAATAAACGTTTTTTACAGAAACTGAAAATCTAAGGCACCAGACCAAATTTTTAAACGAAAAAATCTGGCGCCCGGGATTTGTCGTGCCCTGACAATGGACAATTGGCGACGGTTCAAGATCAATCCTGAAAGAAAACCTCGAAAAAGGGATCCGAGGACAACCCTCGTAATTTCAAACTACAATAAGATGGACTTTACGGTCATCTTCAAAAGAAAAAGAATGCATAGATTGAAAAATGAAACAATCTGTAAATACATATAGAATCAAATTCGAAGAAAAACATGAAAAATATGGAAATGCGAATAGTTTTCAATTAAAACGAGCGCCACTTTTTACAACGTAATAAAATAACGACGAAACATAATTAGTTCCAGCGCTCCAATTCATCAATGTCCTCGAACGTTGAAACAAATTTCACTTAGCACACAAATTGAATTAACTCAGCTGCACACCATTCATTAATGTTTTCAAACACATAATAAACTCACTTCTTTATCCCCCTCGAAACATTATGCAAATGCAATGATAAAATCACCCCACTAGGGTGCTCAAGTTCCACCATCCTTCAGTCTCACGATCGGAAATCTGAATTTATTTGCACATTAAGTAAGATAAAACGATGCTGTGCAACTGGAACTCTACAAATATGATAGTCTGTGATCTTTACGTGCCGTACCGCTCTACCTGGTTCTTACTCTACCTCTACTAAGCGAGGGATCCATTTTGATGTCAGGTACAAGATGGATGATTGGGAAATATCGCATCATTTCTCCAGCTCCTGGCATTTGATTTTAAGGGTGACCAAGATCACTTTGTTACTGTCTCGTGGGCTTTTCGGCACACCTGGTGCTGTTCCCACGAGGATGCTTTGGAACAAAAACACGCTGAAATATTGTCTGGATCCAGATCTGTGGTAGTTTCTGTCGTTGAAAATTTCAGAGCTTAAGGAGTTAGAGGAGATCTAGGGCACAAAGAAAACAACCGTTTGCTTCAAGGGTTTCGGGAATTGCTGGGTTTCGGTCAATTTTGTTTTGCCCCCGGAATGACTGATTTGAGAGCTTGAATAAACATGCCGAAGACATTGTATATATAAGTGACGGTTCTACATTTTAAGGTTTGTGGTTGAATAAACCTTCAGAACGTTCGAGATTTTAAAGAACTGAAGCATTCCTTTTATCCAAGATCACATTTGATAATTACACTGATGCTCGGTTAATCGAAGTTTGAATAATCACGCTTCTACTGCATTTGAAAATTAAATTCCTTTAACACCTATGAGTTTGCTTTTGTGTGAGTTCTTATCACATTGATAGATCGCATCCCTGCAAGAAAAGTGACACAACTAAAAATTGCAGAATTTCAGAAACATCAACTTAAAGGATACTATAAAACGTATATTAAAATAGAATAAGCTTCTTTTAAATTTTAGGTAAGTATTTAGGGTGGTAACTTCTATAGAATAGTAATATAACACGCTAGGGCACCTCGTACATACTTTTCAATGACAACATCAAAATTTTTATTTTTTGACTTGTGTCAGTTTTATTGCCGGGTTGCGATGTGTCAAATTCGGTATAAGAATCTTTGTTATTCCTAATGTCGTCCATCTAAAGCAGGGATGGAGCTGAGGGCATAAGGTCACAGGTGTCCTTCTAGGTCCTTAAGTGTGGCCTCTGACGTCATCCAAATCGTACAGAAGAAATAATTTTATTTTTATTAATTGATTTCAGTTCGTCTCTTTTACAATTTTATTTAATTTTTAATGTGAATGCATTTAAAATACCGAAGAATAAAATAAGTTTCAACGAAATAATCCTTTCAGATTGATAGGCGCAATTAGAATAGTCATAATCCATACGGGCTAATTGCCGGCTGAGACGCTAAGGATATAGTTTTAATGTGACTCGAAAATAGCTGATAACTTCTCCTGGCTGACTGGTGACATTACCACTTGTTGATGAGAGTTTATGAGGTTGAGTAAGTCAGTCTGTTCATGCTTTTGACAACAATGCGCCGTGTTTCTGTTTGATGTGGAATTCGTTAATAGCTTCCCAACTCACAAAGGTATAGCTTAACTGCCTGCCAGTCTATCATGTAAAGACTTCGAGAACAACGAATGTAGAAAACAGATTTTTAATGCGGATCGAGAATTTCAATATTATTATGTTTCTGCTAGAGATAAGATCAGAAGCTTGCTTTGAGATACTGCAGTATTAACATTGAAAAAAATAAATGCCCATCAGTTTCATATAACACTCATACAATATATATTTTTTAAATTAGAGGCAGGATCAGTTTCGAACATTCTCAAGTTGAACGATGTGTTGATTTGGTGTAGCATTCTAAATGGGCGTTGACTATCGCAAAGACAGGTGTTATTATTGTTTTGTCTGCGAGGATAGATAGTTATTTAACTATCTGTATAGGTAGTTAGATAATTGAATGTATGCAGAACAGAATCAGAAATGTGAATTATTAAAATAATATTTTTACAGAAATGACGCTTCTTTTTTGTAAGATATATGTATCGAAACAACTTGAATATTTCTTTTCAAGGTATGACAGTTTTTTATGTATATGCGACAGAATATGCAAACATTTAGAGAAAAGGTATGGTTATTCTAAACACTACAAAAGATAATTTCGGATGAACGTTTCCCACTGTTAGCAAATGTTATTTATTTGCATGATAATGTATGCGAATCAGTTCTAGAATACGCAATTGGTTAAGACTGCTAATAGGAGAATACTATGAAAGGTTCGCTGACTCAGAATCATGTCACCACACTCAATTTAGCATTTCACCATTACCTATCTGAGTCACCAAAGCTGTGTTCAATGATGGCGATGGAATTTATTTAGCTTTGGAGTTGATTGAACACTGTAGATTACGTTTTAAAGTCCCTGTTTGATGATAAGAAAGATCCAAATGAAACATGCAAAAATGCAGTAGAATTCGTACAACTTCGGCAGCATGCCACAAAAATGCTTTTAAACCACTTATTGCTGCGAATCTACAGTATCTTACCTAACCCAAATCAAGTCGCTCTTAACTCTTGAAGTGGTTACCACGAGATATCGACCTGATGAATTTCGCTAATGACGTCATCAAAATATTGCCGAGTTTTTTATGATGACGAGATTAAGATCTGATGAGTTTCTTCTAATGACGAAATATCCCGTTCATAAAGATCTGGTCAGTTTTGCTAATGGGACTAGATACCACCTGTCAAGATAACCACCAGGAGGGTTAAGATCACGACTGTTGGACACTCATCTAGAGGATCAATTGTTCTGTGTTGCAAACAAATATTCAAATACTTTACAACAGAATCCAGACTCAACATAATCATTAAAAGATTTAACATTAAAAATTAGTTGTTTTTTTTCAGAAAATATCAAGTACATAGCAGTTATATGTTCACAAAATAATGTACACTTGGGAGTATATCTAATGGTAATGGTAATGGTAATTTTAGTTAACGTCGTACTAAAGCAACACAACGGGCTATTGACGACGGTCCGGGATCAGTCCCTTGAGGGAAAGATCCGAGGACAACACTTCGTAATTTTGAACCACGGTCAGATGACGAAGCAACACCTGAGCTGGCACCCCACTCTCCAAACTTCCACGCCAACCCAACTGGGAGTATATCTAATCGCAGCAGCTTGAAAGCGGCTTTATTTGAGTACAGCAAAATGAATGCGGCTTACAAACTTTATTTATTCTCCACTCCTGATATAGAGAACCCTTAAACTGCAGCATAAAACTGGAATCCGGAAGACACCATTCTTTTGAAAGTTGATGTTTGAATCGAATTAATTGTGCCTTTCGGCCTCTACGGTGCAGCTCTCACACCTCTAAGTCAGCACTGATCGATCGTTCAGTTAGAAATCAGAGCCAAAGCATATTTACCCTAAATTTTCTTCGCCCGAGACTTGAATATAAAGTAATTTAAATTGGGAACCGCGAATAATCAATTTCGCAAGAAAACGTGCCGCAAGAAAATCGCCGGAGCAGAAGAAGAAGGAAGGGAATTTTCAAAAATGTTAATTGGGGGGGGGGTTCATACTGAACGCACCACATTATAGACTGGCTCCGGCTAGTTGGCATTAGACACACGTTATTTTGGACGAATCTATTTTTTAAATTAGGGGACAGGTAAATCGTGAACAATGCATTTCCTAGATTGGCATTTTTAGCGCGTGCTCAGCTTCCAAGTTTATAGGTTGGTACTGAAAGTGAAAGCAAGGATTCCGAGTTAGCGAAACAAATAATGACCAACGGTAAGTCAACTGTGATTTTACGTAAAGCACACCTTATTTTCGGCAGGTTTACTAACATTTAATCTTCATTGGCCGTTGTTTTGAAGATTTGCTGCATCTTAAACCAGTGAGTTTGTCGGGCAGTTTTTCTTTTTTAAGTTTCAATCATTTTTTAAAAAGTTGCAAGTACAACATAAAACATATAGTAGATATATATAGTAAGTCTCACAAAAACACGTTTTCCTCTTTTTTTTGACATTTTTCGGATTCAAAATTTTTTTTGCATTTTTGTTTTGTCTCCTTGAATTATTTTTGATAATCCTTGTAGTAAGTTGCGAAATGTAAAATACATCATGCTTTCAAATGTCGAAATTTTTGTTAAAAATGTTGCTTAAACTATGTATTTTTTTAACTTTTAGGGTTGATACACTTACCAAATAGCGTTAAATTGGTTTATATGTTCACAAATTGTTATAGGCGAATTGAAAATTCATCAATGGATGGATAATTAACGCGCATGGAATCTCAATTTCCTCAAAACTTTTTAGTCCAAACTTTATACATAGGTTTCTTCAGAGGAAAACAGTCTGCAAATTCTATATCAACAGGACACTTGAAATATTTTATTTTGGAAGGGCATTGTTCAAGTGATCTTTCTCTGATTTAATCCTATAACTCTGTTACCCAATCTGTCTTTTTCCCCTTTCATGACATTTTTTACTTGACGTTTTATTGTGTTTGACGCAGCTTGATCAAAAATAGGAACCATAAAACCACCAAACAATCAACCACTGTCCAAGCAAAAGTAAACTTTCAAAAATTCCTCGGTATTAGTGAAGTCAATATCTCCTTCCCAGAAATACGCACTCAAAATCCCAAATATTCATTTCTTTACTTGCCATTCCACGGACGGTTCCCCTGTAATAGAAATGAACTCGAAAACGAAAACTTCGCGTGGGTAGGAAGTACTTCGTCAAAAGCCCTTTGACTAGTCTCAAGTCGCCTGGGGAGACCGTCCTTTCCCCCTGTAGGTAATATCCAAAGTATGTGCGTCGCCTCCTCAACATCGGAACCAGCTTACGAAACAAACATAAAGGCGAGCGAAGAAAAGCCCGGATTTTTGCAAAAGGGAATCGTTACGATAAAATATAGCCATCGGAAGCTAACTTCAACTTCAGGGATGAAAGTTTCACATACTTTCCTGTAGCCATGGTTACCTCCCACAGTGACGTCATTGATATAAGACTGGTTTTCAAATGCCATAGTGTATTTCACATAAGCTGACTGAAAGATTAATGTGGGAGGATACTTGGAATGGGATTAGAGGGCTGAAGATTACGACGGGCTGTTGCAGTGCGTGCAAACAAGTGACTTCAGCTCTTGTGTTGTTTACAGGATGGGCGTATCTTTTATCTGCTGTTCGGGTTCGATTCCTCCCATATTGTACTTCTCTTCCGTTTCAGTAAGATTTTGTTGTGTACGCCCTTTGATTGACGTTGATTCCTAGTCTTGATATGAATGTGGTAGTCCCAATATAATTTATCTTCATATAGATATCAATATTCGTAGCACTAAGAACCGAGCCAATCATTCTAAATTAGAGGTTCTGGAACTTACGTTCGTGGATATACTTTGAATGCTACATATCTCCATCATGTATGTCCATTAACTTGGCGTTAGATCCTAGTGACATGGATGTGGTGATGGTTCAGCCTTTTGAAAATCGTAAGTCACAATCTAATTTATTTTCATAGAGGAATCAATGGTCGGAGCATTACAAACCCAACCAATATTTCTAACTTAATGGTTTTGGAGCTTTGAGTTCATGAATATGCCCCGTGAATCTAGCATAACTCATACTTACCTGATAGTCTAATGCAGGGCTCGAAATACCCGGGTGCACTGTGCACCTGAAAATAAAATTGTGCACCTAATTTTTTCCAGTGCATCTATCGTTAAAAAAAAGCAGGGAAACATATTTTATGTTATTTTGCTGTATGAACAAAATATTAGTATCGACCTCTCTCGCTCTAAAGGAACGTAATTAAAATTCCTAAATACACACGATGCGAAAACTTTAATCCAGAAAATGCTATGTTGCAATGAAGGAAAAATACAAAAAGGAGGATGGACATTAAACCTTATGGGTAAAGATCAGCCAAAAACGTAGACGTTTCTGATTGCCCACCAATGTATGATGATGAATGAATACTTGTAAGTAATAATTTCGCAGATAAAAAAAAAACGTTTAAATATTTTTATTTACTATCTACTTGTAACATATCTAAACATACCCAACTAATATAGTAGTTAAAAGTACATGAATGCTCTTATATTACGTTTTTTTAAATGTGCACCTAAAATATAATCTGTGCACCTAATTTAAAAACTAAGGTGCACCTGTATTAAAAATCTATTTCGAGGCTTGGTCTAATGAAATGTATTTAACATCAATTGCGCAACAAGGTTGTTCCAATATTGCTCCATTGGATTGTTTTCAACAATAAGATTGAACTGTAAATAATGGGTAGATATAACATCAGTTGCAACTTGCAAGTTCCAATTATGAATAAAATTTCTTAGAAACTTATAAGACTCTTCTGGCTTTCATCTTATCAGAATGATAAGATCTGAAAACTCAGCAAGTAATTGATATATGATAGCATCAATAATTATCCATAATGCAGTTGTATTTGTATTTCTGTTGGCATAACTGACATTTTAGGTCATAACTAAGCGAGGTTTCTGACTTATTGCTGGTTCCCTGGTTTGAAGTTTCTAGGTATATACCATCGTTGCAGACATGGCGTTGACCATGAGCGTTCCTTTTCCTTTTCGCACTAAACAATAACAGCTTTCAATGTTCCGTTTTTCGTGGTTCACATTGCATCAGGGTTCGAAATCCATTGAAAACTTTTTATCACAGTACGGAGATAATGTTTTGCCGCAAGGGAGTGCCTACGAAAGGATTGAAAAGTTAAAAAATGGTAACACCCCAGACCATAATTCCACCTCTACCGAACTTCAATGTGGGCACAATGCATTCTGACAGGAGGCGGTCTTCAAGCAGACCCAGACCCTACCATCCGAACGGTAGGTGGTGAACCTTCTTGATTTGTCGCTCCAGAGAACCCGTTTCCACTGATCTACGGTCCACTTTCGACGTGCTTTGCACTACATAACCGAGCAGCGTGATTGGACATTGCGATAAAAGGCTTATGGGTGGATGCACGGCCATGGAAACCAAGCAGATGTGCTTCCTTACGGATGGTATTAATCGAATCAACACTCCCGGATGCCTGTTGATAATCCGGGAGTATGTAGGCCATCGGTTGGGTGCGATTCTTCCGAATTTCTCTGGACAGCACCCGTCGGTCGCTTGTCTCCCAGTTTCTTAGGTCTGCCGACTCGGGGCACATTCCGACAGTCTCCGTTCAACCTTCCACTTCTGAATCACGTAGGCCACTGTCGATTTTGAGTAGTTCAGTTCGCTATATATGTCCCTTAAGGAACGGCCATTACTGTGATCCCCGCGATTACACCTTTCTCGAAATCAGATAACTCTGCACTTCGTGGCATCTTGCATGCTACTAATGCCAATGTTGTTTCCTACACGATATTTAACGGTGGAAGGCCTGACGTATATCAGGACCGCAGATATCGTCATTATGATGGGTGTAGATAGTGTATAGATAGTGGTAGATAGTGCATATCTACATTGATTTTTGTTTAGTTTCTATTTACTTTACATCTGTTCCAAAATATCCGTTTTTTATTTTGTTAGAGTGGTTTTTGCCTGATTTTACCTTCTACACACAGTTATTAAACACTGAAAGTTTAAGCATGAATATGAACGAAGTATATGAGCTGTTTTTTTCAGATTCACTTCAAACAAAATATCAACATTGTTTAGTTTATAATTTTTGAACTAAAAGTTCTTACATGGTCCAGTAAATTATTTTTATTCAAAAATATTAAGTTGCATTATTGATACTTTGTTAGCTTTAAATTTGCTGGAACTTGGTAAGTAATATTATCTGTGTTCATTATTCAAGAGTCTTTATAATAGAATCAACATCTAGAGCTTGAATAACAAAATATTCACAAAGACAAAAATGCAATACAATTTTGAATTTTCTTATCGTTGAAAATTAGAGATGTAGTTTAAAAACAGTTAAATTTTTCCTGCACGATAGTTAATCATCTCAAAATATAAATATAATATTTTTTAAAGTTGTTTTTAAACATACAAGACACCATAAAACTAAATAAATTTCACGAAGCTTTTAAAAATAATTTTTTTTCCAATCAGCACTATACTTCAGGTCAAGATAACTTGGATCACATGTTTTTATGCTACAAATTGAATCCTTCCAACATGAAAATATAGTTCTTGAAACCCTACACATTTAAAGCAATGAATCAATGGTGAATAAAATTATGCATGCAGTTTGAAACTACGGACCATTATGTGTAATTCATATTTTAGGATTAAATGCCTTCACGATGTTATTTTATTTTATTATTTTAAATTATGAGGTGTCCTCAGATCCTTTCTATTTGAATTGTTCCCGGACCGTCGAAAATAGCTCGTTGTGTCGCTTCAGTGTGACGTAAATTCAACTAGTTACCAGCCTTTATTGTATTATGTTTCCGAACAGCAAGTCATAATTTCTTTTACCGAATAAAATAACCGCAGAACCAGTAACTCCCAAAGGAGGAGAAATTCGTTTATATTTCATTTATAACAACCCTTAAGACGAAACACAAAAGAAAAATATATCGCCATGGCGTACAATTTTCCCGATAAATTTATAATCGCCTTAATCCGACTGATCGTACATATTTGGGTCATAGAAATGAAATACAAATAGACGGAGCATTGTTATTGGGAGGAGCTTCAAAAAGTGTGACCAACATGGAGACTAAGTAGTCACGATACGGCTTTGAGAAAAATTGACTCGACTGCTTCGTTTGGCGATATAATATCTTACTAGGGGGCCGGCCCCCTGCTCGCTGACGCTCGCCAACACCCGGAGGATTGCTTTGCAATCATCATTGGTTCGCTGCGCAAACCTATGCTCGCTTCGCTCGCATCAATGAGGACAAGTGTCCTAGCAGAAGGAATTGTTTACAAAATACGATATTCCAAAAAAAAATATTTTTCAAACCTAAATTTGCTGTATTACAGAAAAGATATATTCAGTACCTCTAGAATCATAATTTAAATGAAAACTTTGAGCAAATTTTGACTCGAAATGTGAGCGCTGTTTTAGAAATTGAATTCCTAGCATGTTATTTGTGTGTACATTTCCCTAACACTCTAGCCATCCACACTTTTTCATTGAGTTGTCGAAAGTTGTTGTGCAAGCGTCTTGTTGAACTATAATTGTTGGCCTCGAAAACGACTGTTTTTTAAATGGCCCAGAAAAGACCCTCCGCTTTCTTTGATTTCTAATTATAAACTGCAACAGCACGACTAAAATTAATTTTTTTCAATAAATTTCATCCGATAACGCTATAAATTCAATTGAGACGTGAGGCTTCGTGGTAAACAAACAATCGTACAGTGTTGCCAAATGCGATAACAAATAACGTCTTTTTTGCGTGCCATGTAAGATAATTATATATCTAAATGACAGGATAGATGTGTGAATCAGCATTTCTACAGAGTGACGACAAAATTGATGAAATCGCCAGTCTACTAGTATGATGCGTGGACCAATCAGATGACGATTCAATGGATGGGCGTTTTCTACCGTCCCGTGAACCAATCAGATGATGAATGTTCAGTTCTACTTGGCAGACGAAAGTAGCCTAAGTGTCACGTTACTACTAGTTTTGGTCACATGATCTTGGGAACATAAAAAGGTTGACTTTGCTCACTCTACTTTCACGTTTCTTCTTTGGTAATAATGTAGATCGTATTGGACTGGTGACTGAAACGGCAGTTTGCTTGTTCCCTACGCGATGATATAAAGGTTAAGAGTACGTATAAGCACAAAAGCGATGAACAAGCGGAATCAGCATTTAAGCGACAATCACGCCAAATATGGCGGAACAGCTTCGGTCTTTGGGGCTTTTTTTCTTTCGCATTTTTAAAAACGCCAAGGAAAGATTTAGTTCAAATGAACATATGAAATCAAACAACTATTTAACGGATTTTGAAAGAACTTTCTAGATTTAAAATGAAAAATTATACTTTGCGTTTGCTGAGGTTTCCATAAAAACAGCAATAACCTTAATACAGATGGTTTGCCTTATCCTACCATAACTCGCTACTACAATTGCGCCAACAAAACCGCCAAGGCTGTTGCCACCGCTATAAACGTAGACTGAAGCTGTGCCAATATGACAACATCATAGCTCTTTTTTGCTGTGCTCTTGAGGGGGAGGTATTTAGAGGGATGTATCGAAATAAGCGAATCATAACCAACAATTTATGCTCATGCGACTTTTATCATAATTGAAGGATCTAAGTATTTTATATTTCCTAAGTTACGTTGACCTCAAGTGAGTGAAACTTTGACACTAATATGCAATCGCAAATTGCGAAAGTGTAGATATTTTCAACAATCAGTTACATTAATAGATTTTGTGTGATATATGTGTCTTCATTTCTTCGAATGAATATTAATTTCATATAGATAGTTAATTTTAATATGTAATAAATAAACTACCTTTCTTCGGATATTTTACATTATTTATACTACAAAAATACTTGTAACTAAATTGGATTCTGAACTGAAGGTGTCGAAATTTCAATTATTGAGCTTAAAATAATCACATTTACTGAAAATACTCGAGAGGTAAAAAATAAATTTCATTTCAATTCATTTCCGAGTATTATTAATTCAAAATCTTTTATAATTTGAACGCCCCAACGGCTTTGAGCAATAACCATTTTTATGATGGGGAGAAAATTAAAAAAGGAAGCTTCAATTCTGATTATTTTTTGCCTCGTAGCTTAATTTCATTAGAAAACAAACCAAAACGTTTGTGCACAGTAAATGGTACCCTGTTGATGTAATTGTGATTTGATATTACACCTCGGGTGTTTAAGCATTTATAAATAACATTTAATGGATATAATTTACAAGTGGAATAACTACGCTGCTTTCACAAGCATGGCCTTATTCAATTAAGCTCAGGATTTAGTAAGTAATTAAGTTTGGAGTTACTTAAACTTTCCCATAAACCAAGTTTATTATAATTACAAGTTTTTTCGAAAGGTTTTAAGTTGATTAATTATCATTACCTTCAACTAAAGATGACCCTAATAAGTTTATATAGAATTATATGTATAAGTATTATTACATTACTAGGGGAGAGGACTTTTTTTACACTTCGAAACTCAATTTGGTATTCCAAAAACAAAACATCTTTCATAGGTTATTTCTTTTAGTTCTTGGGAGTAATCTTTAATTAATTAAAATACAAAAGAAACGCTATTCACAAACTTTTTAACTGGCTTCGATAAGTTTGATGCAAATTTTCTCTACAAGAAGCATTTTTGGTGCCAAAAATATTCTGAAGCTTTTACTCCTTAAAAACTGAGCCCATTTAACCGTAAAGATTTTGTGAAATATGGTAAACTAAAATTGATCAGTGTCAGAAAGTAATTACTTTATTTCATTTCTTGTTACAGATTTATTGAAAAACATAAAGATAAACATGTCATTAAAAAATTGGTACAGCTTCAGTCTATGTTTATAGCGGTGGCAATGGCCTTGGCACTTTTTTAGGGGCACTTCTAAAGGCATTAAGGAAAGAATTACTTCAAATCAACCAATGAAATCAAACGATAATTTATCGGATTTTGCAAGAGAGTACTTTCTAGAATATTCAAAAACAATTTAATTTTCTGCTTGCCGAGGTTGCTATAAAACCGCAATAACCATAATATAGTTAGGTTGCCTTAACCCGCCATAACTCGCTACTAGAAATGCGCTAAAAAAACGCCAAGGCCGTTGCCACCGCTATGAATGCAGACTGAAGCCGTTTCAAAAAATATTGCTCTGATTCTATCAAACAATTTTGTAAAGAAAATCTTTAAAAATTAGATTATCTTGTTTATGCTTTACGAATGTTGTCCATCTTAGCAGCTAAATGCCGAAAGTTTGGTTGATGACGTTTTAGAGCAATCGCTTTGAGAACGCACCAATAGCAGTGTTTTTGTTGCCTATTCTCTTTTGAGGAGGAAATGAAAAAACAACTAATCAAAGTTGCCCTTTTCTTTTGCACTCGTATTGAAGCAATCAAAAGATATTACTAAACAGCAATTGCTTGCGTTTGTGAACTTTGTTACTTGCGAGAGTCGTGCTACTTGCGTTGTCAAACCAGCGCCTATAGTCGCCAAATATTGTGATACGTTTCACACATTTCTTTCACACATTCGCTGCATCTTTTGCTTTGAGTTAATGTTGTCACAGCTTAGAAAGCAACACTTTTTTATGTTTCAGCTATGAATCAGGCTGACAAGGGAAAGGGGGATCTGCTAGTAAACTTTAAAAAATGAACTAATTTTCAGTTTTTCATTGTTTATTTTGTTATTAAAGCGCTCTTTTAAATATTATTTCCTGAAATGGGGCTTCCAAAGGTAGTGTAGCTGGCCACCTCTGATCTATTCCATGTTATACTGTGGATAGAACGCAACGAAAATCTTGGCTCCTTGCCCAGAGCAGACGATATGTGATCTCTCTTGCGCAAGTTTATAACGCACGAGAGAGCGAGAATAATTCTATTGCTTTACTTTTCAGTGTTGTTCTTCTTCTATTGTATTCGTCTAGTTAAACAAAATATTATGTTCTAATTCTTGGAATCTTAATTGGACACCACGTACACCACAATACGTACAATAAACAATGCTACTAAAAAATAAACAACATAAAAACTCACATAAGCGTCTTTTGCTCGTTCTATTATAATTGCAAAATAGTAAAATAGAGGGGATTGATAAAAATTCAAGAAGCTCTTGAAGTGGTCGACTGTCAAAGAAGTTTAGTGACCTGTGCACTCGCAAATTATCCAACATTACCGTGTTGAATTGGGTAATTAACTTGAGAAAGCGAGTGCTATAATAATTTTCGTTGAAAAATGTACCCCCTTCCCCAACAGTATTGAATGTCAGTAAAGAACTGCTTAATACTTTCTCGACATTTTTAAGATTTCTACATCTTGCTTTGCATGCAAATCGTATACATACACTATCCACCGATGTAATACGTTTAACATACATTACACCCCTGTAGTATGACAAAAATAGGAAAGATAACCTTAAGGTGACTACTACCAAAAACGATTTTAAGTGGTTTCCTGGGGGATAAGTAATACTCCTTGTTAAATTCGTTTTCTGTAAAATGATCGTAACTTAAATCATAAAACGGACGAATCTGCGATAAATAAGTCTAGCTCCCATATTTTTTTAATTTTTGCACTCTTGCAACAGGCATGTGTCATTTTAGAATATCGCCATCTTTAGGATCACCTAATCATATACTACACGCTTCCCCAATCCCTATTTTTTCACCTTTCACGACATTTCTTTCCTTGAAGTTGTCATCTGTCTTGTGTTTGACGCTGCTTGGTCAAATATGATCCTCGCTTTTTATAACCCAAAACCACCACAAATTAATTTAATAAGATATTCATGACTTTCTAACGTAGCGAATTCTTTTTTTTTTCTTGAAAATTCAATTTAGTGGAACGTGCAATAACGAAATAATTTATTTAAGAATTGAATGGTATTCAGTACAGGAAAAGCAAAGGTAACCGATTAACATTTGTAAAAAATAGATATAATCAATTTTTTTTTTTTTTTTTTTTTTAAAGAAAAATCTCTGTTTTCAGCAAATTTTCAACAGATCTAAGTTGATTAGATATAGTCTCAACCCGTAGTCTGTCACTATGGCAACGAATTTTCACGCTTCAAAATTCCTAGTTTGGTGTACTGTCAATTCAGTGGCCCTCAGAAATATTTCTACATGCAAAAATATAAACGGAAAACTATTTTTTACACTTTTACAGTGTTTCTGGATGTATGTATACTCAATTTTATGACCTACAAATCAAAAATTTTGATATTTCAAACTCATTTTATAAAAACATAATTCAAAATTATGAATTGTTTTTAGCCAAAGTGTTCTTAAATGGGTATTAAACCATTCCTCCAAACATTAAATTCAAATTACTTTTTATTATAGGGTTTTTGGCTTTTAAAAATGTGTTTACGTGGTGTATACCCAATTTCAGGATCCACTGGAAAATTATTAGCGATAATTTGTATTCAACTACAATGTCATACATTCATTTCACACACAGGAATGCATAAATTAATTTTCTTTCATTGCGAATTGTTACACGAATTATTATTAAATATTAACCGAGATAAGAATGCAATGGGGGTCTAGAGATAACCTATTGCTTTTCACGTGATTATTAACATCTTTAGGGGAGTAATCGTAAATAACGACAAAATTGTATACGTATTAATAATATAACTACGTCATCGCTTGTGTTTCCTATTTTATCATTAATTTCATCACTAACGTTGTCTTTTTCTTACATCTATGTCACGATGAAAATATATCTGTGGTCAGATGGCAAAATGTTTAAGTCACTTTTTTTAATTTTTCGGGACAGCAATTTTAAGATTCAAGGTTCAACATGTGGTTCTGTGGTTTTTGATTTATTACAATTTTCCCACCTTTGTTTTCTCATAAAAAGAAAGAAAAAGACTTACATTTTCCACCTTCTAAACATTAATAAAAAAAACACTGCCGGATGGGACTGAGTCAATTTCTTGGGAAAAGTGACTTATAACATATTGCCATCGGAGCACAGATATATTTAATGCGCGGGATCAATTTCTCCTGAGAGCAATTAATTATTTAATTTAACTTTAACATGAAAAGGGAATAAAAAGCGATCTACGTCATCGCATGTTTTCCATCGACCTTCTAATGAAATATATAAAGCATGTAAGCGCTGTTGTGAGATCTCTAAAGGGTAAATCACGAGGACTTACGAATTGATCAAAACGATTGGCTTTCGAGGCGCTGACAAGTGTTTTTGAGCACTGTGAGGATAATCGCTTTATCCAATTAGTGCTTTAGATAGTTTGCATTTTCCCAAAATCTCGTGACCCATCTTCAAACCGAGAAACTCATTCATTAGAAGGTCGAAGAAGGGTGCCTTTTATATAGTGAAATGTTTTCTATAATAAACCTCTAATAATCACTTCAAGCAATTTATTAATTAAAATAATATTTATAATTAGATGAAAAGAGTTCTTTGAAATATAAATTTCAGATTATCAAGACCATAAGGTAAGTGGTTCATTCATAAATCCACATTTGTTTTTAGGAGGCAAAACAGAACGTTTTTCAATAACAGTTGAAAATTAGGCCTAAATTAATTATTAATATTTCCCAAAGACCTCTTATGACATCATTCACATATCTTCATATTTTAGAAAACGTTAGGTTTGCATTTTCCCAAACCCACGTGACATATCTTCAAGTCGAGAAACTATTTCATTAGAAGGTCGATGAAGTGTGCCTTTTATATCGTAAAATGACTTCTATAATAAACCTCTAATAATCACTTCAAGCAATTTATTAATTAAAATAATAATAATAATTAGATGAAAAAAGTTCTTTGAAATATAAAATTTCAGATGGTCAAGACTATAAGGTAAATGGTACATTCATAAATCCATGTTTGTTTTTAGTAGGCGAAACAGAACGTTTTTCAACAACCGTTGAATTAATCCTTAATAAATTATTAATATTTCCCAAATAACTCTTATGACATCATTCACCAGTCTTCAATTTTTCGAAAACGTTAGGGATGAACTTGATTTTCACGATCCAAGATTTTCACTATTACCTCTCGTGTTTTCATCAAATCCTCTCAAATAAAAAATGTTTCCTGGATAGGTAGTTGAATTAGCGTCACACTGGAGCAACGAATCGGGTTGTTAAATATTCCCTCGGAAATGACAGTTACGTGCTTCCATCGATTATTTAACATATTCCTTCAATAAATTACCACAGCTTAAAAGCACCCTCAAATTTATGATGCATAAAACCGTTAAATGATAGGTTGTGTAAACAAGTTTTCGAGAGCGATGTTTAGGGCCATTTGAAGTTTTTATAGCAAAGTGGGTGCCGTGATAGTTGCGATTATAGTTCAGTTGAGAGCGGTTATTATGTATGCGGTATTTAAGGAGAGAAATGGCATTAATGTTTGGATCGTGTGAAAAAAAACTGCGTCGTGTTCGGCGTATTTGGTTATGTACCGCGCAAGTTTAAAATTTACTGGGTCGTTTGAGGAAGTTCCTCTGATGACTTTTGTATCATGGGTCACAGAACAAATTTCTCTCTATATTAAACAAAAGTTACCTCCGTCGCCGCAGGATTGAAAACTGTGTTGTTTAGCTCGATTCTTAGACGGTTTCCCGAGAAAGTACGGTTCAGAAAAAAACGAAATTAGCATGGTTTGTTATTCATCATATTTCCTGGACAATTGTTAAGACCGGTTGGTCGGCATTAACTACCTACCTACCATTTATGGAAACGCAAACATTTTTGTAGGCCCCTTACCGGTGAGTTTTGAACAGAGCAAGTATATAATTACATTAAAGTCGGGCTGGAGCAATGCAATGGGCTAACTGGCGAAGGTTCGGGATTAATACCGAAGGGAAATATCCGAGAACAGCACACATAACTTTTAACCACGGTCTGATGACGAGGTCAAACCAGAACAGGAATCCCACTCTCCAAGCACGTTTCTAGCAGAAGGGAAATAGATAATTGCTGTACGAGAACACTTAAGTATCACTAATGTGCGACATAAGCGATCGCCTGGTAGCCTAAAAAGCCCGATTTGAATGGCACAGAGAGGTATCTCGTAACACATACGCACTAGGCTCATCTTGAATAATCATTTAATATATTCTAATAAATTCATTCGAATGTCTTTTTTTATCTGCCAACGATGTAGGACATACACAATTCCTTCTGTCAAACGTCCACGTAAATTAAAACAAGAATTAAATCACAAAAGCTGCCGGGTAGTCCAAAAGACCTTTCGCTTGCCGTAAAATTCCACAGAGTTGTTTCGGTTAGAGCCGCACAAGTAAGCGAGTGTGATGTATCCATTAGTGCAGAACTAATGGATGCAGTACGTTCAAATAGAGCACTAGGGGATATTAGCAGAACTACATTATGTTATCTGTTAATATAATGGAGCTATATTTCCTTGGAGCTCCAAGTTGCAACATCGGACGCGTCATAACTGGTCATTCAAACGCGCAACCTGATTTTATACCTTCTATGGTTTATTAACACTTATTGACACTAGAGTCTGGCCTGGGGGTATTCCTTTCTTCTGTGTCAATGCGTGTGTGAAACCTTTATGTGACGTTGTCTTTCTTGTGATTGGCACAGCTTGATCAAATGTGACTCTTTCGCCGTAAAAACCCAGTCAACCGACCGACTTTAAACCCTCATGGTGGTTGTCTTGGTATCTTGTTTACAGGGTGTTTTCGTAAATTGTTTTGAAAAATTGAAGGGGTGATAATACCCATAAAGACGACCCATATTTACAATGGAATTAATGGTCGTAATTCACTCAGAAAAGTGAAACTTAGAAACGCATCCAACAATCACAGGTCCTCATTTCTGACCTCAATTCTGTATAAGTGTTATAAGTCACATAAGTGTTATAAGTCATATAAGTGTTATAAGTTAATAATGTTATAAGTCACTTTTCCAAAACATTGACTAAGTCACATCCTAGAGTCTTTTTTGTTAATCTTTAGAAGGTGGCACAAGGTCGCAAGTCTTTTTCTTTCAGTTTATGGGAAAACAAAGGCGGGAAAATTGTAATAAATCAAAATCCACAGAACCACGTGTTTAATCTTGAATCTTAACACGGGAGCAGGCGCGCGAAAAAAAGCAACGGGAGTAGGGGCGCAGGGTATCTCATACCCGAACTTTTCATCGCTCCTTACAATCATAAATAGTGTACAAAATAATTTTTAAAACTAAATTAAAGCAGAAAATACATCTAATAACATTTTTAATTTCGTTTGTTGCCCAAAGATCAGTAATGATCACATGAGAGGATTTGTGAACACAATTATATGAAAGTCGTATAAACGCTTTCATTTCAGCTCTCATAGTAGCTCTTGTTTCAGCTCTTTGTAGATTTCGCATCTCGCACTCGTCAAAAACGATCTGAAATCGATGCAATGTAAATGTTAGTGCAGTTCAATAAATCTTTCACCATTTTATCAGAAGTTTCTAAGATTCTAACGGTGTTCTAACATCTCTTGAAATAGCTGTTTCAAAGAAATTTGATTATTTTATTTATTTTCTGAAACTCGCACATTAGTCCGAAATTTCTTTTTTTTCCATGTTGTTATTTCATCTTGTCCAACATAGAAATCATTTTCATTTGACGAATCTATATTTACTTCAATATCTGTGTGACCGTCTGTTGATTAATCATAATTCCTATTATATTCTTCTTCATAAACAAATCCCTTCTTCTTTATCAAATAAAAATTCCTCATCCGTCGAAACTGTTTTTATTTGAATAAAAGTTCTCAAATTCTTCATTTCTTCGTCGTACATGAGATTACGTACCATATTTGCAAGGTTTGTGGGTGCCGGGACGGAAAAAATCTGAATGGCAAGGATGGGCGCGTTGGGTATAATGTACCCGAAACACAAAATTCCGGAATTTCTATTTTTAGAATTCGCCTGCTGACCTGGCCCGTCCAAGGTCATGACCCTACATTCAGCTACACTGAGATAAGTCCACTTTTAAACGAGGGGTCGAGAAATAGACAGAACAAAAGATGGGCGCGGGTATGTCACACCCTGCGCGCCCGTTCCCGGGTTAAAATTGCTGTCACAAAAAATTAAAAAAGTGACTTATGACATTTTGCCATCTGAGCACAGGATTATTCTCTGCCATAGAAGCAGCACTTCACCAGAATATCACCGTGATCACGGTGGATCGGACGTGGTGGACCTGTGGCGTAGCCTTCACGCTCACCGGACCTAAATCCTTTGGACCTATTCTTGGGAGGCCACATGGAATTTTTACACCAGACACCAGAACACTCTGCGTAAGATCTCGTCTCAAGAATTCTTGTTGCAGCAGACTAGATCCGTACAACACCAGGATTTTACGAGAGGGTGCGCCAATCTTTCGTTCGCCGGTGTGAAGGGTGCAACGCAACCCTTGGACTTCACTTTGAGCCTCTCATTTAAGTCTTTCGCTGATCTGCACGAGATTGTGCAACATATGATTTTGTAATGTCTCTTTTTAACACTGTTGAAACTTCAACGTATATAATTTACTTTACGCATTCCTGACACTCTGAGTGGATTGCGACCATGGGATCCACTGTAAATATGGGTCGTCTAGACGGGCACGATCTATTTTGTCTCAACAGTTTACGAGTGCCCTGTATAGCATAACTGATCAGATATTGTAATAGACAAGATTCGTCGTTTACTAAAAAAGAAAATGGCCATATATCGATCTAGTCATCGATAGAAAATTGGTAATATCATAGTGACAAGATATCTTATCAACAGATCAGCAAACTTTGTCAGAACTTTCTCAGATCTCAGATCTCCACGTTTTAAGGTATCAGATCATAACCTAATCCCAACAGCTTTCTGAATATGAATATATATATAATTGAATTCATAGCGTTATATGAAATTGTATTGAAAAAAAAGAGGAATATTAGTAGAGCTGTTGCAGCTTATAATAGCAATCAAAGAAGGCGGAGGCTCTTTTCAGGGCCATTTAAAAAACGGACATTTTAAGGCTCAACAATTTTAGTTAAATAAGACGCTTGCACTACAACTTTCGACAACAAACTCAATGAAAAAGTGTATGGGTGGCTCGAGTGCTGGGAAAATGTACACACAAACATTTGAATATCATATTTTGTAAAGAATCCCTTCTGTTAGGACACGTGATTTCATTGATGCGAGCGAAGCGAGCATAGGTTCGCGCAACGAACCAATGAGGATTGTAAAGCAATCCTCCGGGGGTTGGCGAGCGTTAGAAAGCAGTAGGCGGGTCCAATTGTCTCGTGGAAAACAGAAGTAGAATTCAGGTTTGCTTGTCTTAGGTTGTCCAGCTGAAGATGATTTCAAGAAGTATTAATCCGAATCAAGTAGCTTTGTAATCCACATTCGACTTGATACAGGGCAGAAAAATAATTGCCATAATTACACGAGACCGCTATTCGTATCACAAGAAAACACGTCATTGGAAACAAGAAAAGATAAAAAAAAGTACTCGTTCACAAGAACCGGAGGAAAAAGAAGTCCGTGCCATTATATCATAGTTTCCTGCAGCGAAAAACTCGTCGGTTCATCAATTGTTTTGTTCTGATTGAGTGCGTGATGTGGCCGATAACCGAAGAAATGTCCTTTTACTCCTTCTCTCTTTCCGATCCTCTTTCTTGACTTTCTCGTGTCTTCCGGAATCCATTTCTTATCGGTGTCATTTCAGAGAAGGGACTGTTGCTAGAGCTGGAGCAATTGGAGGAATAAAGGTTTGCACCGGATGTCAACGAGCGAAGTAATGGCAGTGGAAGTCGTATTTTTTTTCCCTCGTGAGTGAGCGACGGTGTTTTGGAATTGTCGGAGAGATGGTGTATGCGCATTGTTTCCGTTGATAACCTAACGGCCATATTCACATGTCTCGAGTTACTACCAGGATCAGTTGATCAGCGGTTCAGAGTTAAATCGCGAATCATCAAGAAACGGGATCCACGGATTAAAATGATACGCTCGGGTAATTGGCTACTACCGTCTCCTCACGATCACGTGATATTATTTATACAGGGTGCGGCAGAAAGAATGTTCTGATTTCGAGCATCAATAAAAAATATACAAAGCAAGATAGAGAAAGAAATATTTTATACCTAAGAAGTACACGGTATGCCATTGTAATCCATTAAGTTTTGAAGAGTACATCAGTTAAATGGCGACCGTCAATGTCGATGCAGTTTTGAAGTTCGGAAATTTTGCATTGATCAGCGGACCACGTCCAGCGGAATCGTCGTGATTTCTTGCGTAATTGCTCAGTTGAGTGCTTGCAGATTTGTTGGTCGGTGTTGGTACACTTTTGATTTGAGATAGCCCCACATGCATCAATTAATCCGAGGAACAACATCACGTAATTTTGACTCACGTTGGGTTGGTGTGGAAGTTTGGAGAGTGCGGTGCTAGCTCAGGTGTTGCTTCGTCATCTGACCGTTGTTCAAAATTACGAGGTGTTGTCCTCGAATCTTTCCCTTAAGGGACTGATCCCGGACCGTCGACAATAGCCCATTGTGTTGCTCTAGTACGACGTTAACTAAAATTACCAAATTACCTAAAAAATTATGGTATGATGCACATCGGGAAATCTTAATTTATAGTGAATTTGTCACTTGTTAGCAATTTAATCTAACTGACGTCGACGAATCAGCTATCATGCACCAACCCGGAATTTTTGGAGACAACGTGCTGCAATCGTGTTTGAAGAACAAGACTAGTGACGTCACTTACAGATTAATTTGGTAATTGGTAATTTTTTAGTTAACGTCGTACTAGAGCAACACAACGGGCTATTGACGACGGTCCGGGATCAGTCCCTTGAGGGAAAGATCCGAGGACAACACCTCGTAATTTTGAACCACGGTCAGATGACGAAGCAACACCTGAGCTGGCACCCCACTCTCCAAACTTCCACGCCAACCCAACGTGAGGACTTTCGGCCACGACAGATTTAAGGTGCACCAGCCGCCTCTACACCATACGTTTACAAACATCCATGCCCGGGCCCGGATTCGAACCAGGAACCTTCCGATCTAGAGGCTAACACCTTAACCACTATACCGGTTGGTCGGCCACGTCACTTACAGAATACGCGTACAGAAATATTTTCTGCAGCAAAAACCCTACCTCTACCATCTTGCTTTATTAAATTGTTACTTTTACTATTTTCGTAGACTTTTTCGACAACCAAGCTTGAAGTCCTGATTTGAAATTTCAAAAAACCCGAAACTGCTTCACTGAAACTAAAACGACACAAAAAATAAATTAAACTTGATCTGACGACAACCACTAAGACCTCGGAGAAAATCTCCTCAATCTAAATTTCGTTTCAGAGGAAATTGCCTAACACAGCATGAATTATGAAGATAATTGAAAATTAATTGTTTTAAAATCTTGATTATACTAAATGTCCACAGAATATAATCGATACTATCTTCATAAATGCCATCGAGGTTGGATTTATTAAATAAATGACATGTAATAGCGGAATATACCTAAAACAGATTTAAATAAGACGTCGTTAAGTACTGTCATCTGATTTGCATAATTTCGTATCGGTTAGGTTTATACAATCTGCAGTGTTGTGCCATTTTTTTTATTCTCTTGGTCTGTACTTTTATACCATAAATACGTATATAATTACACTAATGATTTCATAAATGAAAATAATTAAAACCTTTTTTTATAAATAAACGACCATGAATACTTTATTTGAGACGAATTTTAAGTGCAAGCAAACAAATCAGACGGAAATTAGAGCTTTCTTTCCTATTTCCAAAATAGGGGCGCCGATCAACAGATATATATTGGTTAAGGTGTTAGCCTCTAGATCGGAAGGTTCCTGGTTCGAACCCGGGTCCGGGCATGGATGTTTGTAAGCGTATGGTGTAGAGGCGACAAGTGCACGTTAAATCTGTCTAGGCCGAAAGTCCTCACATTGAGTTGGAGTAGAAGTTTAGAGAATGGGTTGCCAGTTCAGGTGTTGTCTCGTCATCTGACCGTGGTTCTAAATTGCGTGGTGTTGTCCTCGGAACTTTCCCTTAGAGGATAGATCTCGGACCGTCGTCAGCAGCCTGTTGTATTGTTCCAGTTTGACGTTAAGTTATACCTACTTCAGTTATGTTTGTCTCATTTCCTCCTTATCCCTCTCATCAAAAAAGTCAACAGCACTGTTATACCAACAAGCAGGAGAAGTCAGAGATTGATAGAGAAAGGTTCCTTATAAACTATTTTCGTATCTATCCAGTGAGAGTGTCTGTCGTGTTTGACGCACGTATGGCCGTAATAAAACATAACTAACTGTACCTACATTGCAAATGGAATAAATCAATACTATTTAAAAGATAAAGCTAATTTATTACAAACACAGCATAATAATTTAACAACCTTATACGCTTTACAAGTACAAAAGTGACTAGAACTTCAACTGAGAAAAAACTACTATCGGAATAACAATTCTCAACCCAAGTTCACACATAAAAATAGAACGGAATGTGATACCGATTGATCTACTCGTCCAATAATAAAGTCAGTCAAAGAATATTTTATACGAATAGTTCTGAATAAGAACACAAATTCTGAAAATCCAACACTAACCATATCACCGTAGTGCATAACGCTTGCGCAAGGTAATTCCTCGCAACCCTGTTATAATTATTACAAACACAATGCAATAATTTAACAACCTGATCGGCTTAACAAAGGCACAAGTGACTAGAACTTCAACTGAGAAAACTACTATCGGAATAACAATTCTCAACACAAAGTTAACACACAAAAATAGAACGGAATGTTATACCGATTGATCTCGTCCAGTAATAAAGTCAGGCAAAGAATATTTGATACGAATAGTTCTGAATAGGAACACAAATTCTGAAAATCCAACATTAACCATATCACCGTAGTGCATAACGCTTGCGCAAGATAATTCCTCGCAACCCTGTTATAATTATTACAAACACAACGTAATAATTTAACAACCTGATCGGCTTAAAAAATACACAAGTGAATAGAACTTCAACTGAGAAAACTACTCTCGGAATAACAATTCTCAACCCAAAGTTCACACATAAAAATAGAACGGTAATGGTAATGGTAATTTTAGTTACCGTCGTACTAGAGCAACACAACGGGCTATTGACGACGGTCCGGAATCAGTCCCTTAAGGCAAAGATTCGAGGACAACACCTCGTAATTTTGAACCACGAAAAAAAAAATAGAACGGAATGTGATACCGATTGATCTACTCGTCCAATAATAAAGTCAGTCAAAGAATATTTGATACGAATTGTTCTGAATAAGAATACAGATTCTGAAATAGTGCATTACGCTTGCGCAAGATAATTCCTCGCAACCCTGTATGTTAACAAGTCCCATCATTAATTTTAAAATAAATCATATCCCCTTCGACTATTGCAGTCCTTCCCGAGGTAGTTTTTGAATATGCCATTTGTTCCCCCCAACTCTAAGACGCTGCATGTCACGAGAGCGAATTCCTGCTTCAGTCCAACTGGTTTCGGAACGAACCCCATTCATTTAATTCGGTCCTCCACCCCGATATCCCACTGCTATTTCATCAAGCAGGAAAAAGCCAGAGATTGCAAGCCGAAGGATCCCACAGTTCGATCACGTCCGGGAAAAGATCGGAAGGCGCAGATCTTATTCCCTTCCTATTATGCTGCCCCTTGCTGCTTCTTGAAGGAATAAACCCGACTTTCTTCATAAATCAGACGCAGATCATCGGCCCGCTGAAAAGGTATAACGGTCACGTATTTAAAGGGGAACTTTCAGATAAGCTTTGAATGGACCTTTGACTAGATATTGATTGAAACGGGCATGAAAGGACTTGAAAGATTACCTAGCATAAAATACGGTGCGGAATGGTTATTCAGGGGTGGCACCGGTATGATGTAATTTGTAGTGATCTATGTGAAAAATGCGAATATCGTCCACGGAAATAAAATGTCCTCTAAAATCATTTTTATAGGTTATCTCGTGAAGCAATTCCGAGGTAGATTAAAGTAACGAGTTCACTGACGAGAAGGGATCGGACTTTTTATTTTCTTATTCCGCTTTCACAAACAAGAAGGTTAAATATCGTGTTTGGAAACTTGTGATGCTAAAACGCATTGAATTCCAAACAATAATGTCATGGGACATCGTAGCTAAATGGATATGTTACTGTGCCAGCTACCTGCTCGTTGTGGGCAGTATGTTCGTATTTCTGTCCGGTGCAATCCTTCCTGGGTGTATTTCTCACTTCTATGCCAGTAAAACTTTTATTGTGTGTGTATGTCTGTTGATATTTTACGTCCTCTGTCTGGCCTAAGGGCCAAATATGGTCCGTTTACAAAATAACGGTAAAATTAACCAAAAAAAAGTCTGAAAACGTTGGGCAAGTTAAAACTAAATATTAATGAGAGGGGTTTTCTGTAAAGTTAAAGGTAATTGGAAACTTTTAATTAACGTCGTGCAAGAGCAACACAATGCGCTATTGACGACAGTCCAGAGAAGGTAAAGTAAGGTAATTTTAACGGTCACTAGAGCAACACAACGGGCTATTGACGACTGTCCGAGATCAATCCCATAAAGGAGAAGATCCGGAGACAACACCAAGTAATTTTGAGCCACGGTCAGATGACGAGTCGACGGTCCGGGATAAATCCCCCAAGGGAAAGAACCAAGGACAACACAACGTAATTATGAACCACGGTCAGATGACTTGTCGACGGTCCTGAATAAATCCACCAAGAGAAAGAACCAAGGACAACACAACGTAATTATAAACCACGGTCAGATGACTTGTCGACGGTCCTGAATAAATCCACCAAGAGAAAGAACCAAGGACAACACAACGTAATTATAAACCACGGTCAGATGACTTGTCGACGGTCCTGAATAAATCCACCAAGAGAAAGAACCAAGGACAACACAACGTAATTATGAACCACGGTCAGATGACTTGTCGACCGTCCGGGATAAATCCCCCAAGGGAAAGAACCAAGGACAACACCACGTAATTATGAACCACGGTCAGATGACTTGTCGACGGTCCGGGATAAATCCCCCAAGGGAAAGAACCAAGGACAACACCACGTAATTATGAACCACGGTCAGATGACTTGTCGACCGTCCGGGATAAATACCCCCAAGAGAAAGAACCAAGGACAACACCACGTAATTATGAACCACGGTCAGATGACTTGTCGACGGTCCGGGATAAATCCCCCAAAAGAAAGAACCAAGGACAACACCACGTAATTATGAACCACGGTCAGATGACTTGTCGACCGTCCGGGATAAATACCCCCAAGAGAAAGTACCAAGGACAACACCACGTAATTATGAACCACGGTCAGATGACTTGTCGACCGTCCGGGATAAATCCCCCAAGAGAAAGAACCAAGGACAACACCACGTAATTATGAACCACGGACAGATGACTTGTCGACGGTCCGGGATAAATCCCCCAAGAGAAAAAACCAAGGACAACACCACGTAATTATGAACCACGGTCAGATGACTTGTCGACGGTCCGGGATAAATCCACCAAGGGAAAGAACCAAGGACAACACCATGTAATTATGAACCGCGGTCAGATGACAAGGCAACACCTGAGCTGTCACCCCACTCTCCACACTTCCAAGCCATCCCAGTGTGAGGACATTCGGCCACTACAGATTTAAGGTGCCCCAACCGCATCTATACCAACGCTTACAAACATCCATGCACTGACTCGGATTTGAACCAGGAACTTTCCGATGTCAAGTTAAAGGAACCGTCGTGGCTCAGTGGGTATGCCCACTGCGCTAGCAACCTTCGAGACGTAGGCGGAGCAAGTTCGATTCCTGTCAGGAGCATTTCACCTTGGGTGTATTTCTCTCTTCTGTGCCAGTAAAAACTTTCATTTTGTGTGTTCGTCTATTACTTGAGGTTGTATGTCTCATGTCTGGCACACCAATGCCAAATATTGCGCGTGTGCCAAAAAAACCCTATACACCAACCATCTGTCAAGCTAAAAGTATTGGACGGTAGTATTTTCGCGTTGGAACTTACAACCTGTATGTATTCCGAACGTGACATTACTGACTTTGCTTTTGGAATTGAATTTCAGTACGCCACCAATAAAAATTCCAACGAATGGCTTTCGAATTCGTATATTTGACAGTTCATTTTTCAGCGCCAGTGAAATTAAACGTCACATTGTCACGCATAATGTCGGCAAAATGCATTTGGAAATAAAACCGATATGTTTCATGTGAAAGCATTTGGGTAACATGACATAAAATCTCCATTTTCTGTCTGGGTTTTCTTTGCAATAAAATTCAGTCCCATATATGCATTTCATGAATATACGAGGTAAATAAATCGCTGTTATTTTAATACTGTAGAGTGACAACAAGCAGATGCAAGCCAAATATGTGTTGAAATGGTTATTTTTGTAACCGGTTTTTGCACGTTTTCACAATCACACACCGCACCATTATGAGGACATCTGAGGCCACCGCAGATTTAACTATACCCCCGTGTACTCGGCGGTTTTCCGAATGGATCTAGTTGAATGATTTTGAACCACGTTCAGATGATGAGGTCATCGCCTCACTATCCAAACTACTACACCACCCCAATTTGAGGGCATTTAAGGCCACGACAGATTTAAGATGAACCATCTGCCCTTTGTACATGGCGGTCTGGTTGGATTCGAACTCGCAACTTTCCAGTGGCCAACCCGTTACTCTTCCAACTGGATTACCACGACTCTGATTACAATATCGATTCACCTTGAATATACCGATTCATCACCCGATTCACCGACAAATTTAAATATACTTGAGTCGACTAATTGAGTGTCTAAGGCAGGGGTGGCCAACCTGTGGCGCATGCGCCAAACTTGGCGCATTTGATGATTACAAGTGGCGCATTGCATTCTTGCGCCTACATATTATTTGATTACAAGTGAACAAGCATTTTCATCCATGAAATTCATTAAAAGGAAAACGAGGCAGCGAATGAATGATTGAAATTTGAAAAATTCTCTGTTGCTCTCAGTAACAACTTTACACCAAACATTGAAAGACTAGCAAAACCCAAACAGGCTCAAAAGTCTTATTGATGGTAAGTAATGTTTATGTGCTGTTTTAGACATTGTTTTACGTACAATAGTTAAAGCATTTAAAAATGTTAATTATGTCTATAAACATACTTTTATTAAAAAAAGTTATTAAGGATATGGCAGGACCATAAACGTAAGGTAGAAAAGGTGATTGAGTTATATGGCGCATCGGAACTCGTATGTGAAAAAAAATTGGCGCATGGTATGTAAAAGGTTGGCTACCTCTAGTCTAAGGCCTGTGCACACATCCGGTTTTTCAACGTGGGGCGCCACCGAAGACCAACTATGCACACATGACCGTGAAAAGATGCAAGTACTCATTTCTTGGCATTTGCGATAAATATTCTACCGAAGAAAACGTTTTTATTTCGCTTACTTGGTGTAAAAAAAAGTATATTTTGAAACAAAATAGACGTTACTGGATACAACCATTTATTAATTATTATTTATATTCCATTTATTTATGAAAACAAGGTACTTCAGAACGGAGACGCGTGCGCGGCGAGCTGCAGCGCCGTGGGGAACTGCGGTACAAATTCCACGCAAGTTGGACGTGCGTCGCCGCAGCGCATGTGTGCACTACTCCATTGGATCTAATGTATCTCAGACCGCACTTGCGTTGCGGCAGCGGCGCCGCACGTTGAAAAACCGGATGTTTGCACCGGGCCTAATAGTGCTAAAACTGACGGAAGAGCTCACGTCTCAAATGAAATTCGACGATAGTGTGATTACAGGATGTAATGAGATGAATTGGGCAAACCCTAAAAAATTTAGACGTCAAAGGATACGGAATCTTAATCGTGATAGTAGTTTGGAAGTTTAATTAACGTCGCGCTGAAACAACGCAGTTTGGCGACGGCCCGGGATCAATTCTGAATCCTATCCCTTCAGTAATCCGAGGTCGAAACCTCATAATTTTGAATCATGGTCAGATGATGAGGACAACACCTCAGCTGGCACCCCATTCTCCAAACTTTCACACCACGCCAACGTGAGGACATTTGAGGCCACGACAGATTTAAAGTGCATCATGCTCCCTTTCATCACGACAATCTTTGGTTGAATCGAGTTGGACGCAATCCTCTTGTTGATAATCCTTTACTTTTCCAACAGGGCCTTATTAAAGGAAGCAATGAGAAAGCTGAGAGGTGAAAAGCACAGAAAGAAATTGAGTTATAGAAAATAAGGTTAGATGTCGAAAAACGGAGTCGTATTTGAGCAAACGAATGGGAGGTAATTGAAGTGGTCATTTATCTGTGATTTAGTTAGTTGTGAAGGTATATAAGGAAGGTTTACATATATATATATAGGGGTAAAACTACAAACCTCCCCCACTCCTCATCACCACCAGCGCCATCTACCTCCTATGGACTGCGCGAGCATCTAACGAGGAGAAGGAATTCCAACATTGAAGGGGAAGGTTGTTCCTCGGATGTTCTGAAAGGACTTATTTGAATGAGCAAGACATACTCACCGATGTTTGTGGCTTAGACGTTCCAGACGGGCATTGTGTATATTTTTCTGTATATTCTCATCTGTACACTTTTTCATCACCTGCACCTCAATCATTAATTAAATATTAAGTTTACCGGAACTGTGTGTGAACTCGATTATTGCACATATATGTATATATATATATATATATATATATATATTTATATATATTATTTAATATATATATATATATATATATATATATATATATATTAACATTCCTACTTTATATATCTTCACAACTCTGTCGTTTACGTTTAGGTATAATTAATAATAATGTATAAACAGAAAAAGAAACAACAGAATAACAAATATCAAACAGAAAACCAAAACTAAAGTAACAGAAAACAAATAGAAAACCTTCTTTTTCCTCAAATTATAGCTTTAATTTACTCGTACAGCGCAAATACTGATGTAAATAAAAAAAGCCATGACATCAGTAACAGTTACAAAGAAACGTTTCATATTCTATGCTATTTCATTTAATTAATCGAAAATAACTATCAAGGCTTTGTAGATGCACAAATGCGGTTAGTTTTGGTTTCGAAACACTGTGATTGCACAGGTGTATACCCACAAAAATCCTTATAACTTAAAAAAAATACAAGAATCAGTCTGATTTTCTAGGACCACATTTTAAATAGTATAAGGCAACTTTTTAAGCAAAAAAATTATTTGTCATTTTTAAGGTGCTAGGTCCCCTTAAACTTTGTGGTAAGAAATGTGTTCATACTGAAAGATACTATATTCAGTATCAATGGATACAGATAAGGTATGAAAGGCGAGCAACGACACTGATGTCATTAGATATAATATAAACAGATGGTTATTTGAGGGTACACATTAGACATAAATATATTACTACAGCTCACCTCTACAGTAAATCCTACTCCGAAATAGATATGCAACACACGTTTCATTGTTACACAAAATACGATGCGTTAGAATGCCATTAGCACTATTGTGAAACGTCTTTTCTCTCCACTGTTATCTTTGTAGCGAGTGGTATCGCTGTGATACAAGCTTGCACACGTTCGTTCAGAACACAACAGAGGATCATAAAACCCATTAGGGTTCTATTCCAAGCAGCAGGAATAGGAAATTCTATTATGACTTGCTACTCTTCGTTGCATTTCGAATGCAAACATTAGTTCTGTGACAGAGAATAACATTACCTTTGACTTTCGGCGAAATCGATGTAAGAATTAGACTTCTTGCTATAAATAGAAGCTTTGACGATTCCGTGATGGAATCTCTTGAGGCAACCAATGAAAATATTTGACAACCAGAGAGAAAGTTTGAGTTTAAGAAGTGCTAAAAAGACTCCCAGGTGTACATTGTGTGTTTGAGTAAAATATTTGATTGTTATACGTCAAAGAAAGAATATCTAGAAGAGTATAATGTCCTGTATTTATGCGTGAGTAATCTATTTTATTGTAATTCATATGATCTGAAAGAGATTAGTACCTTGTATGTATGTATGTGTGTTTGAATAAAATATTTTGTCGTAATACGAAAAAGAATAAAAATATAAAATAGTTAACACCCTGTATTGATATGTATTTGAGTAAAACATTTTATTGCAATGAGTCAAAAGAATAAGATATAAAAGTGTTTAGTACCTTGCACTGATGTCTGAATGAAATATTTTAAAGTAATACGTTAACGAAATAATATATAAAATAATTAATACCCTGTATTGATTTGAGTTTGAGTAAAACATTTTATTACAATGCGTCAAAAGAATAAGATCTAAAAGAGTTTAGTACCTTGTACTGATGTGTGAACAAAATATTTTTTGCAATACACGTTAAAAGAATAAAGATGTAAAAGAGAGGTAATACCTGCATTGATTTACGTTTGAGTAAAATATCATACTGTAATGCGTCAAAAGAATAAGATCTAAAAGAGTTTAGTACCTTGTACTGATGTGTGAACAAAATATTTTTTGCAATACACGTTAAAAGAATAAAGATGTAAAAGAGAGGTAATACCTGCATTGATTTACGTTTGAGTAAAATATCATACTGTAATGCGTCAAAAGAATAAGATCTAAAAGAGTTTAGTACCTTGTACTGATGTGTGAACCAAATATTGTATAGCAATACGTTAAAAGAATAAAGATGTAAAAAAGATGTAATACCTGCATTGATTTGCGTTTGTAAAATATCATACTGTAATGGGTCAAAAGAGTAATATCTAAAAGAGTTTAGTACCTTGTACTGATGTGTGAACAAAATATTTTACAGCAATACGTTAAAAGAATAAAGATGTAAAAGAGAGAGGTAATACCTGCATTGATTTGCGTTTGAGTAAAATATCATACTGTAATTCGTCAAACGAATAAGATAAAAAAAGTACCTTATATTAATAAGTGTTTGAGTAAAATATTTTATTCTAATGCGTCAAAATAATTGAGAAGAGTTAAGATCGAGAAGAGATTAGTACTCTACACTGATGTGTGTTTAAATCAAATATTTTATCTTAAGTCAATAATAAGTTCTAATAATATTTTATTCGAAAGTTAACGTATTGAATAAGATATGGTGTAGCTTAATTCCCGGTTGTGATTTGTAAGAAAATATTTTGTTGTAAACACACACACACATTGGGTCGTTTTACTATTGTTATGCCTCCCGTTCTATAACTTCCAAATAGGTAATACATTTATTATGTTTCGATTGTTATAGTTCAGTCAAATGTAGTAAATACGTCTTTTTCTATTCGATGCAATGTCTAAAATAGGCAAATATTTCATTTATTTCTCAAGAATATATTTGTAATTAAACCCCTTTGTACTTAAAATTACATTTTGTAAAGCAAATATGAATGTCCTTTCAAAACATGCTTAAATTTTCGACTTGTTGATGGCATTTATTAATATGAAAAATATTTAGTTTCTACGTTCACTAATATTCTGGTTTAAACAGACATTTTATAAATTTCATTGAGACTAATACTAAGAAATTTTTAGTGTAACCTCGGAACACTATTACTCAACTTGAATTTGAAACATGACTTTCGACGTAAAGTATAAAAAATATACTTCAATTTCTCGAAAGCTATCTTCGAGAGTTAAAATAATTGGATGATTTCACAATACTGCTTATCGAAGTTTTAACTTATTGAAATTCTACGAGTAAAATAATACCTCTCTCTCTCTTGCTTCTCTAAAATTTTTACGAAAAGAATGCATTTTGGCAGTTACTCTAAATTGCTTGTATTGTTATTAAGACTCCTCATTTAGGTTCTTGGGAAAGTTCCCATTTCGACTTTGCGCTTTGTAGAAATAATTTCTGGCTTATGTAGCTTTTGGTTTTATCCAGTAATGCTTTCGTAAAAAGATTTTAAATGCATACTTTCAACTTCATTCTCAAGGTAGATTTAAATTCAGTCACTTATCTTGTTGATAGGATGCCGCGGTAGTCCAGTTAGAAGAGTTTACGGATTAGCAAACATAGGGTTGCGAGTTCGAATCCAACTAAAGTCCGTCGTGTATAAAGATGGCTGATGTACGTTAAATCTGTAATGGCCTCAAATGTCGTCGCTTTGCCAAATTATGGGAATTTGGAGTGTGAGGGGCCAGCTCTGGTGCGAGCTTTGTCATCTTACCGTAGTTCAAAAATACGTGGCGTTCTCGGATCTTTTCCTTTGGGATTGATCCCGCACCGTTACCTATATTCGGTTCTATTTCTTCAGTGCGGGGGCGATAATTGAATACCTACCTAGCTTTTAGTGATGATGATAGCAATTAAATACCACATTATATATATATATATATATATATATATATATATATATATATATATGTTTCAAGAGATACAAAAGTATATAACAATGTTCACTATTCAGAATATAATCTAATTCAGAGTCAGTAAATATATTGTTATTTACTGTCTGTTTCTTGACCCTTAACTGCTGTGTCAAAAACCGTCTCGTAATTAGTGTGGAGGGGTCTCTTAGACCTCGCTCACTAAAGTGCGTATAAAGTTGATTAATATAATATATTAATGAAAGATTCTTTAGATAATTATTATTTATACATTTTAAATTTAGATAATTCCAAGTCTCTTCAGACTCAGCTTTCGTTCCTAATTTTGCAGTACGTTTCAACCCTAGAAACTGTAAAACTATGTTGTGTAAAACTATGTAGGTTCCCCCCTTGGCATCTCATTTGAAGTTATTTTTTCCGTAGAAATAATCTTCTTGTGAAGACGCACTTGAAATGTCTTCATCTTCATCTGCATAAATTTCCGAAACCGTTTCGTGTTCGCTTTAAAAAATATTATCCGAAATTTCACTGTCCCAGTATTCTTTTTTCCTCACTTGTTCAATACAACTCTGCTGTTTTAAGAGAATCATGTTCCCAATTACTACAAGGTAATGGGAACAATGGTTATTACAAGGTAATGGTTATTCAATTTATTAAATAGAAACCATGAAGCGCATCTTAAGAAATCTAGAATTTCACTGCTCATGACGCATCGTACTGGACATATTTTGCTACTAAAATACCCGATTCAATGAATGATCTTGTCATTTGTCCAATACAACTCTGATATATAGAGAACTAGTACCGTTTCAAGCTAAATTAATCATCACGCCTGGTGAAATTATTGAATAAAACTCAAATATGGTGAATAATTTTATAAAAGTACAGCGTTATAATATCGTTACATAAGACAGAGTACGCCTTTCCAGGTCAAATTAGTCGCCAGATACAGAGCCTGGTTAATTTATAAAACAAACACATAAAACACACAAACCATTAAAAACTCTAGAATTCCACTAATTACAAAGCTCAGGTGCGACCTTGCAAACCGTGGCTCAAAATTGCGTTGAGTTGTCCTCGGATATTTCCCTTGGGGTTTGATCCCGAACAATCCCCAATAGCCCCATATGTTAATCTAGTTCGTCGTTAATTACATTATTTACCTACCATCCACTAATTACTTATGGAAGTGGACATCTCATGTTGCTTCTTAAGTACCTAATACAGTAAATGATATTTTTGTACACTACGACTATGGTGTATTAAGACCTAGTCCCTTTCAAGGTTATATTAATTACCAGGTACAGGGCCTGGTTAACTTATAAACAAAACCATGAAACAAACCATTATAAAGTCTGGAATTCCACTAATTACATATCGCAGTGGACATCTCATGTTGCTTCTAAAGTATCCAATTCAGTAAATGATATTTGATGTACACTACGACTATGATATATTAAGACTGAGTCCCATTCAAGATTAAATTAATTACCAGGTACAGGGCGTGGTTAACTTATAAATACAACGATAAAACAAACCATTATAAAGTCTGGAATTCCACTTATTACATATCGTATTGAACATCTCATGTTGCTTCTTAAGTATCCAATTCAGTAAAATATGTATATAATGTCTAATAAGAACGACTCGGATATATTAAGACCTAGTCCCTTTCAAGGTTAAATTAATTACCAGGAACAGGGTTTGGTTAACATAAATAAAACCATGAAACAAACCATTATAAAGTCTGGAATTCCACTAATTACATATCGCAGTGGACATCTCATGTTGCTTCTAAAGTATCCTATTCAGTAAATGATATTTGATGTACACTACGACTATGATATATTAAGACTGAGTCCCATTCAAGATTAAATTAATTACCAGATACAGGGCATGGTTAACTTATAAATACAACGATAAAACAAACCATTATAAAGTCTGGAATTCCACTTATTACATATCGTATTGAACATCTCATGTTGCTTCTTAAGTATCCAATTCAGTAAAATATGTATATAATGTCTAATAAGAACGACTCGGATATATTAAGACCTAGTCCCTTTCAAGGTTAAATTAATTACCAGGAACAGGGTTTTGTTAACATAAATAAAATCATAAAAGGAACCATTATAAAGTCTAGAATTCCACTAATTACATATCATAGTGAACACCTTAAGTTGTTTCTTAAGAGGCCAATTCGGTAAACCCTATTTGTAAAATACGGAACCGTTGACGCTGATGTCAGATATCCTCTGTGGAAAATGAATTGCGTGAACAGGAATTGATGAAGATACCAAAGCGTGGTTATTTCAGCTTAAGATTGCTGCAGCTGAACTTGAATTTATAAGTATATCTTGTTAACCTTTAACTGCTCTCATGGGTCTCACAGACCCCGAATCATTTTTGACAGGTCGTATCTACCTCTTAAAGTGAATATTGGTCCCTGTCCTATTCAGTACCTTCCTACCCAACAGAACAGTCCAACAGAAGCCACATTCCAAGAAGAGTTTGGCTGCCCCAACTATTTCTTATTTCACGCTATTTGTATTTCTCGCGTAGTCTCTTAGACCCTTTCAAAGCATTTGCGTTACCGTTCTTGTTGAATGAAATCGTCTAAATTTGAGTAGGGAATTTCGGCAGAAAGACTAAAATGCCAACAAACTTTACTAAAAAACGACATATTGTTAATAGTTGGTCTGAAATAGAGTACTGGGACAGTGAAATTTCGGATAATACACAGTCCAGTCACATTAATGTGACCACCTGTCAAAAGCCAGAATAACCATCTTTGGCAGAGCAGACCACTGCGAGACGTGCAGGAAGAGAGTCAATTAGGTTTCTGAAGGTGTTCACTGGGATGTTGAGCCATTCCGACTCCAGTGCCGTGGCCAGCTGCGCTAGATTACGCGGTTGAGGATCCATGGCAATTGTTGTAGGGTGTTTGTTTTAATATATACGCCAACGTCCATCTGTCCGATGGAGCATAAAACGTGATTCATCGGAAAAAGCCACCTGTCGCTACTCTGTGGACGTCCAGATGCGGTACTGGCGTGCAAATTCCAGCCTTCGTCGCCGATGAACAGCAGTCAGCATAGGTGCATTAACCGGGCGTCTACTGCGGAGGCCCATGCGCAGCAACGTTCGCTGAACCGTTGTTGAGGATACACTCTTGGTAGCCCCTTGGTTCATCTGGGCGGTCAGTTGCTCAACAGTTGCACGTCTCTTCGTCCGAACGCATCTCAGTAGCCTTCGTTCGCCTCTGTCATCTATAGCCCGTGGGGCACCACATGTGCTCCGCCGCTGATTTTGGAGAGTGCCATTTTGCCATGCACGGTATACTTTTACCACGGCGGCACGCGAACAGTTCACAAAATTAGCCGTTTCCGAAATGCTTCCACCCTTGGCCCGAAAGCCAATAATCATGCCCTTTTGGACGTCGGATAAATCGCTACGTTTCTGCATTACGCCAACGATTGAAATGCTTTCCGATGCCCTAGGCCATCCTTTATATACACTCCACTTCAATGTGCTGCCACCTGCCTTTTGTGATTGGTTATTTCACGTTGACGTCGAAAGTAGGTGGTGGTCACATTAATGTGACTGGACTGTGTATTTTTGAAAGCGAACACGAGACGTATTCGGAAATTTATGCAGATGAAGATGAAGACATTTCAAGTGCGTCTTCACAAGAAGAATATTTCTACGGAAAAAATAACTTCCAATGGGATGCCTGGGGGGGAGGGGGGGGGGACCTGATCGTGCCGTTAGAACACCAAAACACAACATAGTTTACAGCATCCAGGGTTAAACGTCCTGCAAAATTAGGTCCGAAAGCTGAGCCTGAAGACACATGGAATCTAGTTAACTTATATAGTAATATAAAATATATTTGATGTTTAGAATCGAACTATCTAAATTTAAAATATATAAAAAATGATTATCTAAAGAATCTTTCATTAATATATTATATTAATAAACTGTATACACACTTTAGTGAGCGAGGTCTGAGAGGCCCCTTCACACTAGTGACGAGACGGTTTGTGACACAGGGTTAAACTTAATTTACATAAAGCGCCCTCTGGGTCACAAAAACTAAAACATGTTAAATATAAGTTCGAGGACAGCCAATCATCGAACAGGGACCTTGATATATTAATACTTAGTCCAGTTCCAAGTTGGATTAATTACCAGGTAGAGGATCTGGTTACAGTATTAAATATAATCATAAAGTTGAACCTTTTAAAAATCTAGAATTCCAATACCCATTACAAATCACACTTAACATCCCATGTTGCTTTCTAAGTTCAAACTTGAGTAAACAATCATACTATCTGTTCAATACGGTTCTGCCATATCAAGACATTTCCAAAACGTCCTCCTGTCCCAGCAGGCATCAGCGGTCAGATGTAATTATCCGAGACGAAAGAACCGGGGGAGATCACGTGGTCGCACTTCAATCCGGACGGACGTGACACGATCAGACGCTGCGCAACTTGCCGTTCGGTGTCACATTAAGGTATGGATCGCACCTATCAGAAAGATATCTGGGGCCAAACGGAGAAAGAAGATCGTGGACCGGATAGCGGTGCGTGGCAGAAATCTTTGATTCCGACGGCGAGAAATAATCGAAGCTAAGATGAAAGGCGAAGTTTCGGGTGACTGTGGGGAAGTGTAATGATGGTTACGTGATTCGGAAAAACTTTCGGTGTTTTCCGCTTGTAACTTGGCCTGGAAGACATTGGGGGAAAACGAAACCTGGGTGTTTAGCCCAGACAACAATCACGAAAGTAGTTTTATGAATTCTCTGATAAATTAGTTTTGTTTTGAGACGCATGTATTGGATTGGTAAATGGGTTAAAACAGATATCTTAACCTATTGACCACGACTATAGATATAACTGACGCGATATTCTTTCTTGGTTCGATTCTTATAACTTTCAAGGTACAACTGCTGTACCGGCCGTAGTCTAAATTCTTTCTTGGCACGATTCTTATAATTTTCAAGGTAAAACTGTTGTACCGGCCATAGTTTAAATATTCTTTCTTGGCGTGATTCTTATAGCTTTCAAGGTACAACTTCCGTACCGGCCGTAGTCTAAATTCTTTCTTGACGAGATTCTTATTCTTTCAAGGTAAAACTTCTGTACTGTATGTAGTTTAAATTCTTTCCAGGTATGATACTTATAACTTTCAAAGTACAACTGCTGTACCGGCAGTAGTCTAAATTCTTTCTTGGCACGATTCTTATAATTTTCAAGGTAAAGCTGTTGTACCGGCCATAGTTTAAATATTCTTTCTTGGCGTGATTCTTATAGCTTTCAAGGTACAACTTCTGTACCGGTCGTAGACTAAATTCTTTCTTAACAAGCTTCTTATAACTTTTAAGCCAGATATGATACTTATAACTTTCAAGGTACAACTGCTGTACCGGTCGTAGTCTAAATTCGTTCTTGACGCGGTTGTTATCACTTTCAAGCTGCTGTACCGGTCGTAGTCTAAATTCTTTCTTGGCGCGATTCTTATAACTTTCAAGGTAAAACTGCTGCACCGGCAGCAGTCTAAATTCTTTCTTGGTACTATTCCTATAACTTTCAAGGTACAACTTCTGTACCGGTCGTAGATTAAATTATTTCTTGACAAGATTCTTATAACTTTTAAGGTAAAACTTCTGTACGGTACGTTGTCTAAATTCTTTACAGGTACGATTGTTACAATTTTCAAGGTAGAACTGCTGTACTGGCCTCAGTCTAAATTCCTTCTTGGCGTGATAAAGGTACAACAGCTGTACCGGCCGCAGTCTAAAGGGTTATGGTTTCTAAAAGTGTCACTGAATTCTTAAAAAGTGTCTTTAAGAAAACAAATCTGCAGTTAACCCTCCATCGGTCGTGGTTTAAGGATGACGAGATCAAGATCAGGATTGTCTTGCCAACAGATATGCACAACCCTCTTCCTAATAAAATGCTCTATTAACGATCCCGGTGGTTTATCCTCGAGTCGAAAACCACACTGCAGTAGCCAAACTCGGGAGCCACCGTTTCAAAACAAGAGGGACAGTTTTTTGTCCTACACATATCTTCATTTCTTATGGAGTAAATAACCGGGCATTTTGGATTCGACGAGGTGTCTAGTCATTAACTAAAACAGTCCACAGATATATATATATAGTCCTTAGATAAAACAGATATATATATATATATATAGTCCTTAACAAAATAGTCCTTAACAAAGTGGACGAGATATTTCGTCGAAACCACTTGGAGGGTTAAGTAAAAGAAAAGAGAAGGAAAAAAATGTATACTTACTACACTCCCCCAAAAAATAAATAACATATTACTTTACTCTTCGATCGCGGGGTTACTCTGTGACGAGATAATTCTAAACCTTCACTTCTTAACACCCTAAGTTATTTTTTGAAGTAGTTGTTTCCAGAGTAAGGAAGGTTTAATAATAATGAATAAAAACTATACTCTGCCAAATATAAAACTCGAATCTCCTCGAAGCGAGTGTTCGATAGGAATAAAACTCTGCATGTAGCAAACAATAAATGATATACAATACTTAAAAAGGTACGATTCAAAATGCAAAAAAAATGAAATTTCATTAATGTTCGTACTCTATTTTAAATTTATTTGTTCTTGAAGAGAAAAGTCATCATTATTCGTCATTCAAAACTTCATTTCATAACAATCATTTTATTTAAGTTCCGGATCGATCTCGATCCGTTGCCAGTAGCCTGTTGTGGTGCTCCATTGTGACGTGAATTCACTTACCTATCTTCTCTTTGATTTAGTATCCCAAAAAGTCACCATGGTTTTGATATCAACAACTACAGGGTGTCCTAAAAGTTCCCGTACTGACGATTCGTGAACTTTCTACACAAAAAACAACAAACTTTAAAACAATCATTTTCATGCCAATGGTGAAAATCACTTTTAACCTAACGTAGGAAAACAATTCGAACTTACTTTTATAATAAATGTTCAAAATTTCCTTCCTTTTCGTGGAGGCAAAGCTGAAGTCGTTTGCGCATATGTTTAGAAACGCGTTTCAAGATGCTGTGAGTGACTTCTTGTATCCATTGAATAATGGCAATTTTTAGATCACCTATTGTTTGGTGATTATCTTCGTAAACTTTGTTCTTTAAATATCCCCACATAAAAAAAGTCAGGGTTGCGCAGATCTGGGAACAAGGTGACCAAAAGTTTCTGGAGATGAGTCGATCGCCAAAAAAAATCTTGAAGCATGCCCATGGTTTCATAACTTGTATGGCAGGTTGCAGCGTCTCGTTGAAACCAAGAGTCTCGTTCTTTTACTTCTAATAATGCAAACAATTGTTGAATAAGTTGATATAGCATATCACTATTCGGTATTGCACCATTTGGATATTCATGTCGCTAAAATTCTTTACACCATTCATATGATTTACATTCAAAATAAGCATCAAGCAGCGCAAATCTTTGAATGCGTGATAAATTAATCTTGCATTGAAGAACAAAATGACGTGAAACTTTATTATCGCACAACTTGAGTGCTAAGAAAATCAAACGATAAAATTAAATAGTCGTTAAAACTATAAGTAGACGATAAAATGCAATAATTACAAAAACACGGGCAATAAATGTTTTTAAAGTTGGAGTTCGGGAACTTTTAGGACACTGTATTAAAACATAAAATGTGTTCACAAGTTCTTTTCACATGACTCTAAAAAATCTGTAAACGCATTTTATAAAACATCGACCTATTTTAAACCTTGTTTTGTACCTATTTCCGCGTGAACTCTGTTCGTAAAATAGCTTAACATAGCTTAAACTCTTTTACCACCATCTTGAATTCTTGATCGCATGAAAAAATGGAAGTCTCGGAATTGATTTGCATGAAACAAGTCAGTGCACAAATGAATTTCGAGCGATTGAAGTAAGCATCCATCATTTTTTAACTTATTTCAGGAATTATTTTGTGCATGCCCAGGAATGTGAACTTCATCAGTTTCGATTAGTTTTGTTTTCTCCGCAGCAATAATATTGCTGCAACAAAACTCGTTTTGCAGAAAAGTTTGCTAATTTCGGTGTGATTGATTAAGCATCCATCATTTTTTGACATCTTTCACGAATGACCTTGTGTATATCGGGGAATGGGAACTTAATTAGATTCAATTATTTAATTTTTTCTGCAGCAATAACATTGCTGCGGCAAAACGCGTTCTACAGAAAATTGTACAAGTGAGATTGAACAGGATTTTTTACTTTACTAAACTTAGACAAATAACCAAGGCAAGCGGAAAAATTAGCTTGTTTTATATATTAATTCCACAGCGATTTCATTAAACTTAAAATAAATGCTTTCACGCGTCACAAAAGGTAACTCCTAAATTGCATAAAACCAAAATTTTCTGTATAAATTCCATGAAACCACAAATATAACTCTTGGATATTATTTTCATAGATTCATAACGAATTTGAAACACATTAAGCAATTATACCTATGTCTTCAAATAGGAATATGTTCAATAAGGGACCGGTTAAAAGACATATTTTTCGTTACAATTATTTCAAGGCTTGAACGAAAATGTGTGAAAAGTACTGATTTCCTTAACGCGTTCAGTGCCGATCTAGAGGCATCGCGTGTTCGTTCTCCGCTTCAATTGGCATTATATGTTAAGTGTTGGCGTGCTATTGGCGTAATATTGGCGTGGAGTACAGGTTAGAAGCTAGTTGTAAAGGTATGTGGTTTCGAAATTTTATAGCTTTATTAGTTATTAAAAAGTACCGCCAATCTATTTATTCTGGTATTGGCGCACTTATCAATCATATTTGTGATGAAAAATAAATCGGCTTCTGGGGAAAAGTGACTGACAGCATAAATAAGTATATATAAGTATATAAATAAATAAATAAATAAATATATATATATATATATATATATATATATATATATATATATATATATATATATATATATATATATATATATATATATATATATATATATATATATATATATATATATATATATATATATATATAACGCACAGCTTTCCGAGCGAAGCACTAATGCACTGTGAAATTATGATCGATGTTACATGTAAAATAAAATAGAACTTCATTTCATCCGTGTGTATGTCCATGACCTGATATTCTGCGCAGCATGGCCAAATATGGCCTTTGCCCAATCAACCTTTTAGCTTAAAGTTAGAAACTTCTGTCTTAGATTAAAGCATTTTGCTCACTTCTTAACACAAACTTTCCTGCGTATAGATATTTATGACTTTCGTGAAGGTGCTTCACCTATGGTTGATCAATAATGTTGTTTGACTGCGACCCTCTCTCTCATTTAATCACATATTTGACAAATGTTTTTCAACCCAAAGAGGAACTCAAACCTCACATAAATGGAACATTTGATTGGATGTAAAAACAAATAAGATCTGACACCTTATTCCTTAGTTTACAAAATATCTTTTGAAAACAAATCAAGTGATTCTTGCAAGAACAGAATTTTTTATTTAAAAAATAAATTAGGTTTTTTTTTTTTTTTTAGCAGAACAGACACACACGTACTAATATGAATAGTTTAAAGCTACAGTGGTTTAAGTCACTTTTTCAAAAAATAATATTTAGACAAAGAAACCAGGTATAATGCAATCAAATTTAACTAAAGATAGTTAGTTGAACACAGAAACCAGATCCAGATAAGTCAATCTGTCAACAGAAAATGTGAAGTCAGATCTTCCATCAACTGCATACTGGTGGCAGTGGAAGTTCCGTCTTTATTCTTGAAAAAGTGACTTACACCACTGTAACTTTAACCTTTTATATATACTATGATATGTATTTATGTAACACAACAGAAATTCATATAAATATTTCAGTGCTAGTTGTGCATAAAAAAGTCGGATTAGCTCTCAAATCGGTTTCAATTAGATGATGATCCATGAAGATCTGGTAAGTATTGCTAATGAAATACTTCGTCTGACAACAACAACCCATAGGAACCCTCAGTAGTAAGAAGCACAATGATAAATCGAAAGTCAAAATACTGCAAGGAATCCTTAAAAATATTTAATAGAATTCCGAGGATATAACATGGTAAACAATTTAATTAACCTAAATTAAAATGTAATCAGATTTTTTGTTTTATAATCCTGCAAAAGAAATTAACGTTTGTGACGGAAAAAAACTGAAACTCTATTTAAAGGCTCGGAATATAATACGAAAAAAAAATTACCTAAATGGTAATTGGAGAAAATAATTACTAAAGGAACAAATTGGAACGCTTCTCTTAGGCAGAAAATATTTCTGCAACAAGACGTAAACAGACAAAAACTTTCTCACGATTCCAATAGCAACTTGCAGAGCGATAACGTTTATTCCTTTGTTTTCTTTATTAAATAAGAAAAAAGAATGAAGAGAGAGAGAGAGCGTCAAATCAAATATGAATTCCTTAAAAAAACTGCTTTGTATTATTGTTACAGTTGTTTAACCATACCCTGATTAACAAGTAATGATACAGGAAATAATTTCGTTTTTCACAATGCATGAATTCCAAAAATGCCGCGTTTAGTTGGTAGAGGACGCTGTTTTGGTCAGTCGATAACATCGTTTTTGCCACATAAGGTGTCATTCCCCTATCGAATTTTCAACGTTTTTCTCAAATATGCATATATTCTATGGGGCTAAAACGCTAATGGATAATTGTTTACTTTAAAAGTGTTTTTAAACTATTAAATGTTTTATTTTTGAATTTATTAAAATGTTTATTTTGGGCTCCTCTACTACACTTTACAATTTAACCAGATGTTTTTCCAAATACTTGTATGGTCTGGCGTTTTGGCACCACAGCAATACAATAGAGTCAAACTTAGTTGTCTACCTTTTAAAGCTATTTATTTGACTTAAAATGTTTCCTTGACGATTGGGAAAATATCTCAAAATTAGGTATACTGAACAATCACTGAAAGATTTTTCGTGCAGAAACAATAAGTCCCATTTCTCAGTTAGTTTTTCATATTCGGTGTTTCACCTCACCGTATAGCTGCTTCAACGAGAGCCTTTCATCCACCACTTGCTCCAGTGTATTCTTTCTCTCGTCTCCCTTTCCGTTTTTCGGGGGAGTCCGCCTCCCTCTTGGAATGTCGATCGGGGGTTTCCAAACACCTGCAACCCTGAAGAAGGGTCTCAATTCCATACGTGCGAGTCCCCTCTTTATATCCTCTAATCGTTCGAAAGTGATATGTGTGACAGAACCAAATGCCAGCTGCAAGAAAGTCGAGGTGCAAAAAGTCGGCACCGACTGTAACAGACGTGTTCTTATTTTTTTATTGGGGGGTGGGGGGTGGGTCGTCTGCTCCCCTCTGGTGGCAGGCCCACGATGATCTGGGTATCTTAACCGTCTTTTTTTTCTTGACGTCACAATAGCAAACAATTAAGAAGGTTCTACAGTTTAATGCAATTGTATAATCTGTAGCAAGTCGGAATGAACCATTGCCTATGAAGTCGGAATGCTCACAGTGCGGAATGAAACAGTACTCTGTATACCAAAAAGTACTTCGTGGTAGAGTTGAGTTAAACTGTTATGTATACAACTGCATCGTGAGTTAATTTTTGTAGTTGTGGCTAAGCTCGCGACCATTCATCGAAGTTGTAAATTTTTACGTGTTCAAATCACGTCCGTCAGTCACCAATTTAGCAAGCCGGAATGAAGCAGTACTTTGTCTACCAAAAAGTACTTCGTGGTAGAGTCGGGATAAACTGTTATGTATACTACTGCATCGTGAGTTAATTTTTGTAGTTGTGGCTAAGCTCGCGACCATTCATCGAAGTTGTAAATTTTTACGTGTTCAAATCACGTCCGTCAGTCACCAATTTAGCAAGCCGGAATGAAGCAGTACTTTGTCTACCAAAAAGTACTTCGTGGTAGAGTCGGGTTAAACTGTTATGTATACTACTACTTCGTAAATTAATTTTTATTGTGGTGGTTAAGCTCCATGCAGATCGGTATAATGACCACGGAAGAGGTAATAATCTCGTTGCAGCGGACTTCAGTTAGAGTGGTTTCCAATTTCGTTGAGCTTATTTAGGTTTTAGGCCTCGTAGATTAACTGAGCTTTTTTGTGCACGATTTGTCAGATTTCTAGTCTTGTTGTATCGCCAAATCACTTCGCTCTGGTTTTTCTTTGAGTATCAATCACGTGTCATGTAATTATTTTAGAAGTCTAGAAACTGGCAACGCGAATATTTTCGATCAAACAACACTTCAGAATATGGCGTCTTTGAATATCCAGACAGATTTTAAAGCTGACGCAAATAACAGCTATCAAGAAATTCTAGAAAGTATGCAAGCACTACTCTAACATGCAAAAACTCTTACTTCGTTTCATTTACGCAGTGCGTCGCCTGTATTGATTTCTTACAAAGCTACAGTGTTTAGCTTTAGCTATTCAATTTTCACTGCAGCTATTCAGTTCAATTTTAACTACACAACAGTTCTTACTTTATCATGTTTAGTCGTTATGTACGTTATAGTTTATTCGTTAAGTATAGTTTCATAAGCAACTGAGTGCTTTTCTAAAGTTGCAAAAAATTTTATATGTGAAAATAATGTTCCCAAAAACAAAATAGGAGGAGGATATTCTATCCATAGACCATTTGATATAACATCTCTTGAGCGCAAATTTCTCTCAGGGTCGTTTCAAAGTGAGTCTACTGTATCACTTTTTAAACATACCTGAAAGGTATTGGATACAATAGTAACCGTATTAAAAGTTATGTGTTCTACAGTTCTACGCTTAAGACTTATTACAAAATGATACTTTCTTGTACAAGGAATTTTACCTTTAGCTTGAGTCCTGTTTCAATACCTCTTTTCAATTAGGAAAATCCTGAATTAACGAATTTTTTATAATGAACAGCAATTTTTCTCCTAAAGTGTACAGAAATCAATGATAATACACATAAGCAATATTTGGATTCTTTTGTCAATTTCTATAGCGTATATGATTACATTTAAAAATGAGCACTTTTCAGGCTACATCCTCAAAGGTTTCGAGATATTCGGAGCCCTTAACATGTATCTTTGTGTCCTTTTAAATTCGTTTCATGTATTGGCAATGTTTATCTGTCGACTAGATCCATAGACTTGAAATATAAGTAGACTTGTTATTAGGAGTAGCTTCAAAGTGTGACCAACATATCAACTAGCAGTCACGTGAATGTTCTTGGAGAAATTGACTTAATTGATCGATTTGCCATCTTTTCATTTCGTTTGATGATATAATATCTTGTGAAAGAGTATTAAAATAAATGCTTATTTCTACAGAGAGGTGATAAAAATGTTAATCGCCAAAGTCTACTAATATGTCACGCAAACCCATCAACAACATGACTCGATGGATGGGTGTATTCTCGCTTTCAGTCAACAATACCATAATGAATGTTCTCTTCCACACGGCAGACGAATGTAGTCTAGTCTATGGGTACCACTTGTCTTGGTTCTATTATCCTGGGTACATAAAAATTTTAATATTGCTCACTTTACTTTTATATTTGTTATATGACTAGATCCTCGAATATCCTTCCATGACTAGATCCTTAAGTAAACACATGTCTTTAAAAAAATCATATCTGAAGTTACTTAAGAAAAGAAACAAATCTGTTATATTTGTAGTAAGCGTAACACACCCCTTGGGGTGGCATACCGTCTCATACAAGTGCCAGCGCAATGTAACACATCACAATAAAAGATTTGTTACAAAATTGAATACTTTTTCTTGAACATGTGGTTTTGACATATAGCACCCTGGCAAAAAAAAGTGACAGAACTCAAAAAATAAAAAAATTGATGTTATGTCATTGAAAAATATGTGTGAGGTGCCCCAGAGTGTTATTTTACTATTCTATAGAATATAATAGAAGTTACTACCATAGATACTTACCTAATATTTAAAAGAAGCTTTTAGTATTTCAATACATGTTTTATAGCATCCTTTAAGTTGATGTTTCTCAAATTCTGCAATTTTGAGTTGTGTCACTTTTCTTGCCGGGGTGCGATATATCTGACTCTAGTTTTCAATTGGGAAAATGCTGAAGTTACGAGCTCTTTTAATGTTACGGCTCTTTTCCGAAAGTATTTAGAAATAAATAACATACTTAAGTAGTAAGTGAATTCCTTGGAGTCATTTATCCTGTGAATGCAGCGTATATGAGTATTTTGTTACATTTAAAATGAACACTAAGCAATACCCTTCAGGCAATAACCAAAAAGGTTTGGAAAAATGCGTAAACCTTGTCCCGTATCTTCGAGTCGTTTTAAATTCTTTGCCATAGCAATACTTATTAGTCGACGTTCCTGTTATTAATTGCTGAAGGGGTTAAGGCCTAGAAAATGACGTATCGTTGAGTTTCAGTCTAGGACAATTCAATACACCTCAAGAAGTAAGCTTAAGTTCAATATTATTTGAAACAGTGACAGTTCGAAGAGTCAGCGAAATTATATTTCATTCGAAACAGCTTTGGAAGAAATGAAAATCATTATGCACAATGCATTTTTAGATGTTAAATTCCAGTTTTTTTTTTTTTTCATTTCACATCATAGTTGTGTAAAAATTTATATACTAATATGAATTTAAGTTATGTGTTGCACATAGAAAAATAAAATGATGCGATTGCTTATAAATCTTAAAATTAGTACTCGTAAATTTACTTTTCCTATTGGTAATTGATAATTTCTATCTGTAAAAAAGTGTGAGTGTGTATACGTATAAGTGTACCAAATTTGGTGTGAAAGAGTATATATACTCTCTCCAAATCTACACGATTTGACCAATCCACACCAAATTTGGTTCACTTATACGTTAGAACATTGCGGAAAACATAGGCTATTTCTTTTCTATCTTCCGATCAATCTGTAGCCATGAAAATTGACACACAGGTAGTCCTAAAAGTGCCCTTCGAATTCCCAATTTTAAAATCTAAAGTTTGTTTTTCGGCAATAATTGGACATTGACAAAGAAACATGTTCTACAGCGTTTGTGTATTTGAAGGGAAATGTCGCGGTCATATTTTAGTTGTCGCTGTAGTAAACACGTTCTACAGAGTTTGTGTATTTGAATTAACAAAGGGAAATGTCGCGGTCATATTTGTAACCCTAGCAACGCCAGGTTATTCAGCTAATTTATACATAAATATGAAAGTATACGTTGAAAGAAAATGCTAATATGTTTTGTTATTTTATGCCAACATAATGAAATAAATACATGACAGTACTCTGATATTTTGATTTTATTGAGTCATACTATTGCTATTTAAAATTCTCTCCCACAAATACATAAAAAGAATTGCGTTCACTTATATGGGATCCATTTGTTATAAAAATACATGAGATAGATTTTCAGTCACTGTTTAACATAACAGGAGATATTTTAATGAATGCATGCATTAAACATTAATTCAGTGGCTTCTGTCAGCGGAAAGTCTCTGGATAACAAATACTCTTAAGCGTCCGAACCAGCTTTTTTCTGTTCCTTATCTGACATTGACAGACTCAAGATGTTATCATCAACTTGAGCCTTCCATAAAATTGCGTTCTTTCGATGCAGTTGATAACGCGAGGTGTTTTATGGGATACTTTTCCGTCGAGTGAACGCCATCTTGTTTATTTCACCAATAAATTAACGAGTTGTTTTTGCCACTGAACTCTCATCTTGTATTTTCTAAATGCAAGGCGGACATTTTGGCTAAATAAGAATTATTCGACGACAGTTCATTAGAAATCACACACATTTTCAGTAAATACAGATTAACTTAGTCATCGTTCTGACGGAATTATAACTCGAAGTACAATTCAACACCGGTAAATATTCTTTCTGATAGCTTTTAATTTCTTAAACTAAATAATTTTTTATCATCTAATTCGTGATTGTATGTTGCCAAAAGTTAATGTTGACAAACATTTTTTTAGTGAAAAAAAAATAATTAAAAAAAAATCATTTTGGTGAATATGAAATATGGACTAGTTTTAGCTGACAAACGCTAAAGAGGATATTGAAATTAAGATATTCTTTAAAACTATGATAAACTGCACCTTCCGGTTTTAACAAATATTTAATTTGTACATTTTGGTGTGTGTGTATTTTAATCTCTGTTTTCATTTGCAAGATTCCTGTTTCATTCTCGTATTTCGTTTGTAAGCTCTCCGTATTAATCTATATTTCGTTTGTAAGTTTTCTGTTTCAGTTTGGTATTTCGTTTGTAGTTCTCCATGTTAATCTTGTATTTGTTTATTAACTTACTGTTTTAATCTCGTATTTAATGTTTGACGCAAAAGATGGTATTGAAATTGAGATCTTCTTAAGAACTATGATAAACTGCACCTTCCGGTTTTAACAAATATTTGTACATTTTGGTGTGTGTGTATTTTAATCTCTGTTTTCATTTGCAAGATTCCTGTTTCATTCTCGTATTTCGTTTGTAAGCTCTCCGTATTAATCTATATTTCGTTTGTAAGTTTTCTGTTTCAGTTTGGTATTTCCTTTGTAGTTCTCCTTCATTGTTCTCCATGTTAATCTTGTATTTGTTTATTAACTTACTGTTTTAATCTCGTATTTAATGTTTGACGCAAAAGATGGTATTGAAATTGAGATCTTCTTAAGAACTATGATAAACTGCACCTTCCGGTTTTAACAAATATTTGTACATTTTGGTGTGTGTGTATTTTAATCTCTGTTTTCATTTGCAAGATTCCTGTTTCATTCTCGTATTTCGTTTGTAAGCTCTCCGTATTAATCTATATTTCGTTTGTAAGTTTTCTGTTTCAGTTTGGTATTTCCTTTGTAGTTCTCCTTCATTGTTCTCCATGTTAATCTTGTATTTGTTTATTAACTTACTGTTTTAATCTCGTATTTAATGTTTGACGCAAAAGATGGTATTGAAATTGAGATCTTCTTAAGAACTATGATAAACTGCACCTTCCGGTTTTAACAAATATTTGTACATTTTGGTGTGTGTGTATTTTAATCTCTGTTTTCATTTGCAAGATTCCTGTTTCATTCTCGTATTTCGTTTGTAAGCTCTCCGTATTAATCTATATTTCGTTTGTAAGTTTTCTGTTTCAGTTTGGTATTTCGTTTGTAGTTCTCCATGTTAATCTTGTATTTGTTTATTAACTTACTGTTTTAATCTCGTATTTAATGTTTGACGCAAAAGATGGTATTGAAATTGAGATCTTCTTAAGAACTATGATAAACTGCACCTTCCGGTTTTAACAAATATTTGTACATTTTGGTGTGTGTGTATTTTAATCTCTGTTTTCATTTGCAAGATTCCTGTTTCATTCTCGTATTTCGTTTGTAAGCTCTCCGTATTAATCTATATTTCGTTTGTAAGTTTTCTGTTTCAGTTTGGTATTTCCTTTGTAGTTCTCCTTCATTGTTCTCCATGTTAATCTTGTATTTGTTTATTAACTTACTGTTTTAATCTCGTATTTAATGTTTGACGCAAAAGATGGTATTGAAATTGAGATCTTCTTAAGAACTATGATAAACTGCACCTTCCGGTTTTAACAAATATTTGTACATTTTGGTGTGTGTGTATTTTAATCTCTGTTTTCATTTGCAAGATTCCTGTTTCATTCTCGTATTTCGTTTGTAAGCTCTCCGTATTAATCTATATTTCGTTTGTAAGTTTTCTGTTTCAGTTTGGTATTTCGTTTGTAGTTCTCCATGTTAATCTTGTATTTGTTTATTAACTTACTGTTTTAATCTCGTATTTAATGTTTGACGCAAAAGATGGTATTGAAATTGAGATCTTCTTAAGAACTATGATAAACTGCACCTTCCGGTTTTAACAAATATTTGTACATTTTGGTGTGTGTGTATTTTAATCTCTGTTTTCATTTGCAAGATTCCTGTTTCATTCTCGTATTTCGTTTGTAAGCTCTCCGTATTAATCTATATTTCGTTTGTAAGTTTTCTGTTTCAGTTTGGTATTTCGTTTGTAGTTCTCCATGTTAATCTTGTATTTGTTTATTAACTTACTGTTTTAATCTCGTATTTAATGTTTGACGCAAAAGATGGTATTGAAATTGAGATCTTCTTAAGAACTATGATAAACTGCACCTTCCGGTTTTAACAAATATTTGTACATTTTGGTGTGTGTGTATTTTAATCTCTGTTTTCATTTGCAAGATTCCTGTTTCATTCTCGTATTTCGTTTGTAAGCTCTCCGTATTAATCTATATTTCGTTTGTAAGTTTTCTGTTTCAGTTTGGTATTTCGTTTGTAGTTCTCCATGTTAATCTTGTATTTGTTTATTAACTTACTGTTTTAATCTCGTATTTAATGTTTGACGCAAAAGATGGTATTGAAATTGAGATCTTCTTAAGAACTATGATAAACTGCACCTTCCGGTTTTAACAAATATTTGTACATTTTGGTGTGTGTGTATTTTAATCTCTGTTTTCATTTGCAAGATTCCTGTTTCATTCTCGTATTTCGTTTGTAAGCTCTCCGTATTAATCTATATTTCGTTTGTAAGTTTTCTGTTTCAGTTTGGTATTTCGTTTGTAGTTCTCCATGTTAATCTTGTATTTGTTTATTAACTTACTGTTTTAATCTCGTATTTAATGTTTGACGCAAAAGATGGTATTGAAATTGAGATCTTCTTAAGAACTATGATAAACTGCACCTTCCGGTTTTAACAAATATTTGTACATTTTGGTGTGTGTGTATTTTAATCTCTGTTTTCATTTGCAAGATTCCTGTTTCATTCTCGTATTTCGTTTGTAAGCTCTCCGTATTAATCTATATTTCGTTTGTAAGTTTTCTGTTTCAGTTTGGTATTTCGTTTGTAGTTCTCCATGTTAATCTTGTATTTGTTTATTAACTTACTGTTTTAATCTCGTATTTAATGTTTGACGCAAAAGATGGTATTGAAATTGAGATCTTCTTAAGAACTATGATAAACTGCACCTTCCGGTTTTAACAAATATTTGTACATTTTGGTGTGTGTGTATTTTAATCTCTGTTTTCATTTGCAAGATTCCTGTTTCATTCTCGTATTTCGTTTGTAAGCTCTCCGTATTAATCTATATTTCGTTTGTAAGTTTTCTGTTTCAGTTTGGTATTTCGTTTGTAGTTCTCCATGTTAATCTTGTATTTGTTTATTAACTTACTGTTTTAATCTCGTATTTAATGTTTGACGCAAAAGATGGTATTGAAATTGAGATCTTCTTAAGAACTATGATAAACTGCACCTTCCGGTTTTAACAAATATTTGTACATTTTGGTGTGTGTGTATTTTAATCTCTGTTTTCATTTGCAAGATTCCTGTTTCATTCTCGTATTTCGTTTGTAAGCTCTCCGTATTAATCTATATTTCGTTTGTAAGTTTTCTGTTTCAGTTTGGTATTTCCTTTGTAGTTCTCCTTCATTGTTCTCCATGTTAATCTTGTATTTGTTTATTAACTTACTGTTTTAATCTCGTATTTAATGTTTGACGCAAAAGATGGTATTGAAATTGAGATCTTCTTAAGAACTATGATAAACTGCACATTTCGGTTTTAACTCGTATTTAATTTGTAAGTTTTGTGTTTCAATCTCGTCTTTCATTTGCAAGCTTTCTGTTTCATTCTCGTATTTCGTTTGTAAGCTCTCCGTATTAATCTATATTTCGTTTGCAAGTTTTCTGTTTCAGTTCTTTATTTCGTTTGTAACTCTCCATGTTAATCTTGTATTTGTTTATTAAATTTCTGTTTCAATCTCGAATTTAGAGTTTGACGAAAAAGAGGTTATTGAAATTAAGATCTTTTTAAGAACTATGATAAACTGCATTTTTCGGTTTTAATTCGTATTTAATTTGTAAGTTTTGTGTTTCAATCTCGTCTTTCATTTGCAAGCTTTCTGTTTGAATCTCGTATTTCGTTTGTTAGCTTTTTGTTTCAATCTTGCATTATTTCACAGTCGCTCTTTGTTTCACAATCTCGTCTTTCATTTGTAAGCTTTTTAATTCAATCCCGTATTTCATTTGTTAACTTTTGTTCTTTTTACGCTCTTAAAATATGCGTATTTATCTATTATTGTTTTCCGGATATTTTTTTGTTTGCTTTTTTTATATAAGTGTCGGGTAGAGAAAAATTTAATCAAAATGGAACAAATGCGTCCCTGTATCGCCGAAGGGATAGTTTATATGACGACTATTGACTTCAACAAAAACCTTTGAATTTGGTAAAGACTCTTTCACACCATTTTTAAAAATGAAACATTCTAAAATTGCTTCCATTCCACTTATTGCAAGACAAAAAAAAAAACTTCTACAATCATTCGGGTAGTTTAAGTTACTTCAAGTATGAATTAAAGAAAGACTTTTTGTAGCTTCCAGTTTCAGCAAATGAACTTGAAATATTTTTATGCAATGCTCCAGGCTGTTCATAAGTTTTTCATCTCTGAAACTTTGTTTAGAAATCATAATAAAAAAGAGAGTTCCGGTTTTTTTCCATGGGTTACATTTATAACCCGATCTTTTAGAATTTTTTCGAGGAAAAAAGGGACATTGTGTGTGTTTTGCATATTTAAAATCCAATAGTTGCTTAAAGATCCGAAAAGAAAGGTTCTTAGGAAAATAAATATGTTTTAACTTTCTTACCAACTTAAATGAACTATTACAGTTTCTGGGAAAAGGAAATCTTTATTGTCCTTAATTGAGCTATTAGTTGAAATTTGATAACAATGTCTTGTTCATTATTATCGTTAGATATGTATTTTATTTTTTTAGTAAATACTCTATTTGTATATTTATTCTTAATTAAATGCCTATTCATGCTAGTTAATGTATTTTTTATCCAATTGCATTTCATGACTTTTCATTAAATAAATTTCATTTTTGAGTTTATAATTTATTTGAATCTCAAAAATTGGTATTAAGAGCTAAGTTAATCAATATTATCCATAGACTAGTGTATTCTTGTATATCTGTATTTGTATTCTTGTATGGAATAAATATTAAACACTGAAAATTTTAAATAAACATCATTTTTTGTGGGTTTGTTAAATGGACTTTTTTGTTTTATATTGAGATTAAAATGTTAAAGGAAAAGATAGTTGACATTTATCATTATTATTATGAAAAATTATTAACAAGTCAGTTATAGTGGATTTTTGCTTTAGAAATATAAGCTTTTCCATAGACAAATGGCATAAATGTGATATAACAGTGATAATGTCTATGGATCAGTATACTTTCGAGTAATAATGCATATAATCACTTAAATAGAGCATGCTTGAAACGAAAATTTTCTGTCAAACATTTTTAATGCATGTAGTTTCGTAAAACTGTAGATATAAATATACATATATAGTCATTTTGAAATAGCATCAATTAAATGGTAAAGTATTCTTCTTTTTTATTTACAAATTTGTTCTTTAAATGCATTTTAAATTAATTTAGTTGGATTACTTCCATTATGTACTCAAAAAGTCATGCATATTTTTATATTTAGAAAGCATTACAATAACATTTTAGATAAATTTTAATGGGAAATATCTGCTATATATATGAATTTATCAATACCCTTCAGTTAATTGTTAGAATTTCTATTAAGAGCTTAAATGTATACTTCAGTTGAAAATATTTTTATTCTGAACTTATAACTCAATTCATTTACCAAGTGCAAATTTTAATAAATCTATGGAGGATAATTTTTGGATGTGAACAAAATGGCTATTTAATCTATTACACTCTTTAACCTATTAAATATACTTTGCCCTCAATTTAGCTTTTGTGTGATATAAAACAGTGACAAGATAATGTAATCCTCATTTCAAAACTGCATTAGCGTAAGTACTATGTTGTAATTAAATTCGTCTCGAACAAATTGACACAATTCGTTTTTGCAGTTTAACTTCTTGCCTGGATTCTAAGATGCCAAGTCTTATTATATTTATTTCTTTACATACATATATATATATATATATATATATATATATATATATATATATATTTGTACTAGTTTGCAGAGCTTCCAATAATTAGAGGAAAAACCATTTTATCTTAATGAACTTAACTATATTTACTGTTAATTAATATTTTAAAGAAGGTTCCCTTTTGTTAGAGCAGCTGTTTTTATATACTTAATCTTTTGCAAATACTTGGTACTTAAATATTAAATAAACAGATGAACAATTAGTAAAGTTGATAGTAAAAATTGTAGACTTTCGAAACAATGACAAGGTGGGTAGTTAATTCGCATCCTACTGGAGGGTAATGGGTTATAGATGGACGATAGCTCATTAATTGTAACTCAAAACAATACTCATAGTTCAGTGGACTGTAAGTTTTATTTTAACACACACACGCAAGACCGCGCTCGTCGCCATCTTGCTCCAGTCTGACACACTCAAGAACTCTACTCACTTCACTTCTTATTTCAGGACGGAACATTCCGGCCCCCGTTGAATGATTTTCATTCAACTTTACATGATTATTATAATATATTACACAATTGACAATAACTGTTGATACAATATAACAAATAATGGAACACAAATAAAATACAATTAGAAAGATGTATTAATACAACCATTACTCTATGGGTAAAAGACAAATTTTTGATACTGGCCTTTTGAATATTCCTCTTTGTGTTTTAACACTAACTACTCTTACTTTCCCATCATTACCTGGGTATAACTCTATTATTCGACCTAAAGGCCAATTGCAAATTGCAGTATTATCCTCTTTAATAACTACTAAATCATTTATCTTAACATTGTCTTTCTCAAATACCCATTTTGTTCTTTGTTGTAAGGAACTCAAATAATTATGAGACCATTTTCTCCAAATTAGCTGAATTAACTTTGTAGTTCTCTGCCATAGTTTTAACTTAGTATCATGAATATTAGTTACAACAGGTTCAACAATACAGTTAATTGTTCTACCGATTAGAAAATGTCCAGGAGTCAAAGCGTTCAAATCATCTACATCGGATGAAAAAGGCACAAGAGGACGTGAATTTAGAATACCTTCAATTTGAGTAATTACAGTCAAAAAGCCCTCGTAAGTTAATTTGGCATTTCCCACAACTCTCTTAAGATGGTATTTGAAGGATTTGACCCCTGCTTCCCACAGGCCTCCAAAATTTGGAGCTCTGGGTGGAATAAACTTCCAATTTATACCTTCACTACTTAAGTATCCAGACAAATCATTGTCAGGAGTTCTAACGAAATCCTGTAACCTCTTAAGTTCCTTATTAGTACCTATGAAATTTTTTGCATTATCTGAAAAAATACAAGCACTTTTGCCTCTCCTAGCAAAAAATCTCTTTAAGGTTTCTATAAATGCTTGTGAAGTTAAATCAGTAACTATCTCTAAATGAATAGCACGTGTAGCAAAACAAATGAATATAGCAACATATACTTTATGATAAATTCCTTTCCTTTGGTACTTATATTTTATAAAAAATGGACCTGAAAAATCTATACCTGAACAATTGAAGGGATAGTTTTCAGTCACTCTTTCTTTTGGCAAATTACCCATAAATTGTTGACATGGGATAGGTTTTACCTTACAGCAAGTCACACAACAGTGAACTATTTTTCTACAAATACCTCGACCATTTAGTGGCCAGAATTTTAACCTTAATTGAAAAAGTAGAGCCTGAGGACCCAAATGTAAATATCGTTGATGTACATAATTCACTATCAAATGAGTAAGCTTACTTTTACCATGCAACAAAATTGGAAATTTTTGATTAACATTTAAATCACTGTTTATTAACCTACCTCCAACTCTTAACAGCCCTTCTTCATCTAGAAATGGATGAAGATTTTTTATTTGACTGTTATATTTTACTTGACCCGTTTCTTTAAGAGATTTTATCTCTTCTCCGAAATCTTCCCACTGGATACTTTTTAAAAGAAAGGTTTCTGATTTGCTAAGCTCACTAGTATCCAAGGGTCCCTCTAATTTATTTTTCCTACAGTTATCTATAAATCTAAATATAAATGCTAGAATACGAATTATCTTACTATAGTTATTACTAAGATTGATTATAACAGGAACAAATGAACTAATAGAAACAGTATAAACAGAAATAGAATCATTAAATTCACAGTTTTTTAGTTCTTTTGAAAAACTCTCTGGAATAACTGATGCAGGAATATCTCTGTTAGGATAGACCTGTTCCTTTAGGAACAATGGACCATTCCACCACAGCTCACTTTCTCTTAGCTTGCCGGGGCTCACTCCTCTAGACAGAAGATCGGCAGGGTTCTCCTGGGATGCAACATGTCGCCATTCCATTCCCTCAGTTAATTCTTGTATAGTTGAGATTCTATTCGCAACAAACGTTTTTAGTTGAAATGGTTCCTTTTGAATCCAAGCCAAGACGATCATGGAATCACACCACAAGATGATATTATTCACAGTAATTTTTAATGACGATATCACTCGCTTAATTAGTTTTGCAAGAAGAACTGCTCCGCACAACTCCAATCTAGGAATCGTCATCTGTTTCACAGGGCACACTCTTGATTTACTGGTCACTAATTTTACACACACTTGACCAGATTTTGATATTGATTTACAGTAAATTGCTGCTCCGTAGGCTGCTTCAGAAGCGTCGCTGAAACCGTGTAGCTCGATCACAGTCGCATCTTTCACTAAAATACACCTACTAATCTCAATGTTGTTGATTAATTGCAAGTTAACCGAAAACTGCTTCCATTCATCTTCTTCTTTTTCTGGCAGAATATCATTCCAATCAATTTTCAATAGCCAAAGTTTTTGCATAAATATTTTTGCTGTAATTATGACTGGAGCTACTAAGCCAATAGGATCGAAGATACTCTCTATAACTGACAATACTTGCCTTTTTGTGGCAATTGTGTCAGCATTAATCTTAATGTTGAAGCTTAAACAATCTTTCTTAGGTTTCCATAAGACACCTAAAGCTTTAGATTCTTCTGAATCACCAAAGGGATAAATTTTGTCATCAGTTTGACATAAATCAGGAGCATTACTACACCATTTGTGTAAAATCATGCCTCTACTCTTTAGAATTTCTGTTAGCTGATTTTTAAGCTTTAATGCAGAGCTTAGGGACTCGGCCCCGAAAGGACATCGTCCATATAATAATCTTCTCTCAGAACAGTTGCTGCCAAAGGAAAATTATTTCCTTCATCTTTTGACAACTGAAGTAATGTTCTCATCGTTAAATATGGGGCGCTCACTGTCCCATATGTCACAGTGGTTAGCTCAAAAATCTTAATTGGATCGTAAAGGCTTTCCTTCCACAATATTTTTTGCAACTTTCTTTGCTCCGGATGAATAGCAATTGCCCGATACATTTTTTGAATATCAGCAGTGAAAGCGAAAATGTGTTTTCTAAATCTCACCATTATTGAAAATAAATCCTCCTGTATTACGCCCCCGTTATATTGTATGGAATTAAGAGAGTTTACTTTAGTTGTTAAAGAAGAAGCATTAAATACTACTCTTAAAGGTGTGGACTTATTTTTCTCTATTCCTCTATACACACCAAGGTGGGGAATATAATACGATCCCTTTTCCTCCTCACTTTCATTGATTTCAATCATATGGCCTAACTGTTGATATTCTTTTAAGAAATCTGAATATAATTTTAAATACTCGTTCTCTTTTGTTAAACGATTCCATAAAGAATTTAGTTTTTTAATTGCAATTTGTTTGGAACTCCCTAAAGTATTTGGATCCTCTTTTAAAGGCATTTTAACGACGTACCTACCACTTTCATCTCGTGTATAATTTTCTACAAAATGTTTATCACAAATTAATGTTTCTTTATTTTTTGGTTTTTCAATTTCAATATTCTCAATTTCCCAAAACTTTTTAAGTGTTTTATCTAGGTTACTTTCTTTCTTTAAAAGCCCACAATGAATCCTGTTTTTCCTCTCTGTTGGAAAAGTTCCCGATACAACAAAACCAAAAACAGTGTTTTGTAGAATAAGATCGGAGTTGCTAATACGAATTTGCCCTGGTTTTAACAACTCGTAAAAAATTCCCGCTCCAAGCAACATGTCCACTTTTTCTGGAATATTAAATTTATCGTCTGCTAATTTAACATTAGAAAAATCCAATGTTGAAATGTCAATAGCACTTGTTGGCGTTAAATCAGCGGTAATTTTTGGCACCACGAGAAAATCCAAATTCTTGACAAAACTCATATCCTGATTGCAAATTGAAGCGTTGACTCTTTGCTTTATTGTTAAGCCAATGTCGTTTAATCCTGAAACTAAAATTTTAGTTTTTTCTCTTTTTAATTCCAAAAGCTCAATGAAATTACTAGATAAAAAATTAGATTCACTCCCAACGTCTAACAAACACTTCACTCTATATTTATGACCTGTCTCATCAATTAGAAAACATACTACAGTCGAAAGTAAAACAGTGCTCTTTTTATTGGTATAGCTACTCATGAAAGCTTTTTCATTGTAAACAAATTCTGCTGCATTGGCGTTCAAGGTCGGGGACTCATCCGTTGCTTTAGAATCGCCAAATTGCTGCGTAGCGTTTCTCTCATTTTTATTTATTATTGATGAAACTGATTCTCTTTCCTTTGCAGCACTATTTAGTAGCGGAAAATGCAAAGATTTATGATGCAACTGATGGCGTTTTTTGCAAAAACAGTTAACCTTTGATTTACAGTTCGAAACCATATGTGGATGTAAACAATTAAAACACAGCTTATTACTCTTAACACATTCTACTCTATCTTGTACACATAATTTTAAGTAAGACGGACAATTTGTTAAAAAATGATTCTCATGACATAGAACACAATCTAAAGTCTTAATGTCCGACAAAAACACTTTAGCTACACTTTTTGAATTGGTATGTTTACGATTAAAATTATAATTCTCAGTAAGGGTTTTTCCGCGTGACGTAAAATACAAATCGATTTCTCTAGCTAATATTTCTGGAGGGAACCACTTATCTGCTTGTCTTACGCTGATGTGAGAAGCTGTTTCTTTGTCTAGTGTTTGGAACATTTTATCCGACACAATAAGTTGTTTAAGAGTCTCGAAGTCGGAAACATCTCTTAGTTTTAAATAATAATCCCAATTTGTCACTAGACGTGATGCAAACTGCACATGTGTTTCATGTGGTTGTTTGTATGCTTTTCTGAAATGCTCTAAGCAAGAATATGGCGTTGGTTGATACTCCCTTAAGACTAATTCTTTAATTTTCTCATAATTCGCGATATCCTTATCACTCAAGTAAGTTATTATATTCGAGGCTCTATCCCCTAATAAGTTTAACAGTATTTCTGCTTTATAAATCTCAGGAACAACTTTAGTGCTAAAAGTGCTCTAAAGAGTTAAAGAAAAAACTCCAACCCTCTGGACGTACAGGAATTCTAACTGTTAAAGTTCTAACACTTTTAATTATTTGATCTAAGGATTCCGATTTTATTTCGCTTTCACTTGCATCGTGCTTAGCTTCGGATCTGATTTTAGCTAGTTCCAATTCCTTTTCGATCTTTTAGACCTCATTATTTGATCTTTCTAGCTCCATTTTCTCAAGATCAATTTGCCTTTGCTCTTCGAGCTTTCGATTCTCAATTACAGTAGTTGCAACATTTTTCACAAGTTCACGTTTAGTTGCATAAATAACACTATTCTCAATAGCATCATGTAAATCAACAGTAGTACTCTTATCAGAAACAGTTAAATTTAGTTCAGCGGCAATAAGCCTCAAATCCTCTTTCTTAGCTCCTTTGAACATTTTCTCACTTAATAACAAAGAGATTATTCAGAATCACTTACGGCAAAGAATCCAAGAAACGAAAGTTGACCACTACGATTATCCATTAAATGCTCCGGCTCGACGGACCAGATGGACGATAGCTCATTAATTGTAACTCAAAACAATACTCATAGGTCAGTGGACTGTAAGTTTTATTTTAACACACTCATGCAAGACCGCGCTCGTCGCCATCTTGCTCCAGTCTGACACACTCAAGAACTCTACTCACTTCACTTCTTATTTCAGGACGGAACAATAGGCGATGGTCCTGGGTCAATCCAAGGACAAGACCTCGTCATTTTGACAAAATTAAATAAATTTATGAACACATTTATTCTTAAATAATATTTTAATAATCATGTATACATTACCCTACAATAATGGACCTGACAGCAAGATGTGATGGTATAAGGGAAATAATACATGCTTTAATAGGGGGATGGTCCCCCACGTGCTGAAATTGTACTAGCAACATTGCTGAGCATACTTTCAACAAGATTTTGATACACAGCTATGGCTATTTGTGTCCATTCTTGCTGCAAGAATGTCGCCAGCTCAGCAGTAGATTTCTTACGTGGTTCCCTGGTCCGTAAGCGTCGCTCTAATTCGCCCCATAAATGCTCTATGGGGTTTAGGTAGGGACTCTGAGCAGGCCAGGGAAGACGTTTTACATCCATATCTCGATATCACTGCTTGGCAGAGGCTTGCAACATGACACGGAGCGTTGTCGTCCTGGAAGTAACATTCGTCCATTCCATAAAATTGCCAGAGTGTAAGAAGGACCTGACTGTCCAAAATGTTCATGTAGGCTTCAGCGTTCAATTGACCAGGAACAACATGCAAAGGTCCCAGACCATACCACGATAAACACCACCAAACAAGTAGTCGAATTTTATGCAAATCCGATGACGCCCGGTCCACTATTGTAGGGTTGTGTATGTAAACATGATAACAAATAGTAATCACAAAACTATATATTATTTTGACTTCTTATAAAGCAGTTTACTTTTTTTGAATATTTGATAATTGTACCTAAACTCACTACACGTTTTCAACAGGGGATCTGTGATCAGTCATAGATATTGGGATGAGTTCTTAGAACGATCTATAAGACTTTTCAGATGGGCATATGAATCTGATTTTTTATTTATAGACGATAATGCTCGTCCACATCGAGCAAACCTGTTTGACGAATTCCTTAAAAACGAATCGATTGAGCGAATATCATGGCCAGCAAGATCTACTGATCTGAACCCGATAGAGAACTTATGGGACTACCTTGGAAAGGCAATTGCGCGGAGACATCTTACTCCTAGAGATATAAATGCCATATTGCTAGAGATATAAGGCCATATTGCTGGAGGTGTGGACCTTAATTCCCCAAAATGTGGTTAATAACATTATTGCCAGCATGAAATAACGTTGTGACATGTGTGTGCAAGTCATGGCGATCACATTCCTTATTAAATTCATAAGCCTTAATTTTTACTGTGTTATTCTTTTTTTCTGAACTTTTCTTGTCACATATTATTGCCATTTTTATTGTTTCATGCTACAGTTTTTTATCATATGGAGTTCTTAAATTTTTTACCTTGTATTTATGTGTTATGTTGTTATGTCTCATTCCACACAAATTCACAAAATTATAGTTGACAGTTTCTGAAAAATTCATGATTATATGCATGGAAAGATAATTTTGGACACCAGTGTAGTACACCGTTGCATCTGCAATACGATATTCAATATAAAATACATTTCCGAATAAAAAGTGAAATCGGGAAAACCGAAATTATTTTTAGATTCGAGACGGAATTGCCTCATGGTGTTGAAATCTATACACTGCTGTGCAAAATAATAAGCTCAGATGTATAAGTATAAAATGTTTTGTATTGAACTCATTATATTTGCTCGGTCGTTATCTTGGTAATTGGTACCATTAACTTCAGTTCAGAAGAAAAAATTCCAAGTTGAGATGTTCTGTTCTCGTTAGGATGGAATGAAGCATGAAACACTTTACAGGGGTGTGTGTGCTTATTATTTTACATAGCAATATATATGGAATAGTTTAAGAGCTGACATTATTTCAACCCCAAAAGTGGTTTCGAAAAGCTATATCGTCTATCAAGTTCAGATCGCCCTAATTTCGCTAATGATGTGATATCTTGAGCCAAAAAGATGTCACGAATAAAATACTGCCTATTTTTTTATCATGACGAGATCAAGATCTGATCAGTTTTTCTAATAACAGCATAAGTCGTCCGTCAAGACCTGGTCAGTTTTTCTAATGACGGTAAGACTCGCCCATCAAGATCTGATAAGTTTTTTTAGTGACGATATAACTCGTCCATCAAGATCTGGTCAGTTTTTCTAATGACAGCATAAGTCGTCCGTCAAGACCTGGTCAGTTTTTCTAATGACGGTAAGACTCGCCCATCAAGATCTGATAAGTTTTTTTAGTGACGATATAACTCGTCCATCAAGATCTGGTCAGTTTTTCTAATGACAGCATAAGTCGTCTGTCAAGACCTGGTCAGTTTTTCTAATGACGGTAAGACTCGCCCATCAAGATCTGATAAGTTTTTCTAATAACGGTATAACTTGTCCATCAATTTCTGGTCAGTTTTTTCGAATGACGGTCTAAGTCGGCCATCAAGATATGATCAGTTTTCGAATGACGGTATAGCTCGTTCATCAAGATCTGGTCAGTTTTTTCTAATGATGTTATAACTCGTCCATCAAGATCTGGTCAGTTTTTCTAATAACCATATAATTTGTCCATCAAGATCTGGTCAGTTTTTTCTAATGATGTTATAACTCGTCCATCAAGATCTGGTCAGTTTTTCTACTAACGATATAATGTGTCCATCCAGATCTGGTCAGTTTTTTCTAATGATGTTATTACTCGTCCATCAAGATATGGTCAGTTTTTCTAATAACGATATAATGTGTCCATCAAGATCTGGTCATTTTTTTCTAATGATGTTATAACTCGTTCATCAAGATCTGTTAGTTTTTCTAATGACAGTATAAGTCGTCCGTCAAGACCTGGTCAGATTTTCTAATGACGGTATGACTCGTCCATCAAGATCTGATAAGTTTTTTTAGTGACGATATAACTCGTCCATAAAGATCTGGTCAGTTTTTTCGATTGACGATATAAGTCGTCCATCAAAATCTGGTCAGTTTTTTCTTATGACGGTATAACTAATCCATCAAGATCTGGTCAGTTTTTTCGAATGACGGTATAAGTCGTCCATCAAGATCTAGTCAGTATCTCTAATGACGGTATAAGTCGTCCATCAAGATCTGATAAGTTTTTTTAGTGACGATATAACTCGTCCATCAAGATCTGGTCAGTTTTTTAGAATGATGTTTTACTCGTCCATCAAGATCTGGTCAGTTTTTCTAATAACGGTTTAACTTGTCCATCAAGATCTGGTCAGTTTTTCAATAAAGGTGTAACTCGTCATCAAGATCTGGTTAGTTTTGTTATTGACAAGATACCTCGTAGAAAACGAGGGTTAAAATAACATGAAGATCAAACCTGTCAATTGTTCCGTCACGGTGAAAATAGATACACTTCATCCGTATAGTGAATACAGGGAGATATGATGAATATATACTACTAATTTAATATTTAAAACATTTTCGGAAAAATCCCTTCTCGACTTTGAGGAAAAGCAATAAAACTAAATACGTAAATTTTGAGCCAAAATTTTAAAATAGGTCATTTGACTCGATCGGCCAATTTAGTTCCAAAGAATGTACATACGTTATGCAATTGCCTTCTCCTAGAAAAACAGAAATAAAAGCCTTCTGGTTTTCTTTTATACACATAAATAATAGCAGCACTTGTAACCAGTCTGATGCATCACATTTTCTAATGGGAGTGAGGAAACAGCACAGAATTGATCCAACGGCCACATTTCTTTATTCCCCTGCACCAAGAAGACTCCTTATGGCAGAGGGCTTTAGAAGTCGAGAAGGGGCATATCCAATTTCACCCTCCGTGCGGGGTTAAAAAGAAAGACCCCTTTTATGCCATGATTTATTTTAAGAGTCGCGTCTGGTATTAGGGGAGGCATCTGTGTTGAATTGGATGGGGCTTCTTTCTTCTCTCTGCCGAAGAAACTTGTGCCGCGTCCCGGAGGGATTTTCCTCTCTTTACGGTAGAAGACAACAGGATTGCGGGACTAGTTTGCGGGTTTAGGAAGACATTGATTCCAAAAATGGAACATCTTTGGAGACAACACACTGCGCCGGTCCTGCCGGTGGTCGCTTTAATTGTTTGGAGTGGGAGGGGGGCGAATTGCGTCGTTGTGGAGAGTGGTGGCTTTTATTGAGGGTAGGTGTTCATTTATCTTTTGTTTGTTGCGAGCCGTCGTTGTAGTAAAGCAACATTTCTGACAAATCACTTTGTATTTATGTTAGTATACAGGTTATAAATGTGCTTCGGCTTTGACGAGTATGAATTGTTTTCTATTTCTGGACGAAAGCAGCTTACTGCTATTCACCATATGGACTTCCCCAAGGTCATATGCCTTCTCACCAGATTCACACTATAAACGGTAACATTAGATTAATCTCATCTGTGTCAAATAACGCAGAAAGGTTGGTGATAAATATCCACCTGAAGAAATAGTCTTAAATATAATACTGCAGTCTACAAATATGGACTCCTCCAAAGTCATTGCCTTCTCACCGGATTTACGCTATTTACGGTTATTGTAGATTATCCTCATCTTTAGCAAATATCGTAGAAATGTTGGTAATAAATAACTACCTGAAGAAATAATCTTGCATATAATACTATTGCATTCTACATATGGACTTCTCCAAGGTCATCTGCCGTCTCACCAGATTCACACTATAAACGGTAACTTTAGATTAATCTCATCTGTGGCAAATAACGCAGAAAGGTTGGTGATAAATAACCACCTGAAGAAATATTCTTAAATATAATACTGCACTCTACAAATATGCACTCCTCCAATGTCATCTGCCGTCTCACCAGATTCACACTATAAACGGTTACTGTAGATTATTCTCATCTGTGGCAAATAACGCAGAAAGGGTTGGGGATATATAACCACCTGAAGAAATAGTCTTAAATATAATACTAGTGTAGTCTACATATGGACTTATCCAAGGTCACCTGTCATCCCACCGGAACTGAACTATAAAATGGTTACTATATATTATACTCATATCTGGCGAAGAAGATAAATGGTTAGAAAACAACCACCTGACGGATATAGCCTTTAATTAAAGTATCAAAAACCTACGATTGTATCTGTTAATTTCAACCCTCTAAGTGGTTTCGACGAAATATCTCGTCATAGAGAACGCCGATCCAATTCCGAAAGAAGATATTGCCGTTTTTTGAAGGTGACAAAATCAAGATTAAGTTAGATTTTACTGACAGTTTGACTACCACTGGAAGTGTGGTTGCTAAAATGTCAGTAATTGACATTTTGGGTTGCGGTTGCTATGTGTTCCCTCAGCAGTAATCCTTCGATATATCGCAGTTAAGTAACATCGCACTGGAGTAACAGAACGGGCTTTTGGTGACGGCCCGGGATCAAACCCGAAGGGGAAGATCGAGGACAACACCTAGTAATTTAGAATCACGGTCAGATTACGAAGCCACACTTGAGCTGTCATCGTACTCTCCAAACTTCCACACCACGCCAACATGAGCCCTTTTGAGGCCTCGATAGATTTAACATGCTTTAGCCCATGTGTACACGACGGTGTTTGGTTGGATTCGAACTCTCAGGTATCCGGTTGCTAATCCGTTACTCTTCCAATCGAGCTACCGCAGCCCGGGTAGATCCGAGGAAGATACCTCGTAATTTCGAACCACCTTTCACAGGATTTGGGATATCGTGTTATAGCGGGGATCTAGTAAGAAGCCGATGACCATACGGAAATCCATTCCTATAAATATGGTAAGCTCGCCTGGGGGAAAAGTCTGCCATACGCGTATAATGTATGGCAGACCTTAAATAACCATGTATGGCCTTAGACCTAAGACCCTGTAATGCTCAGTTGCCTGATCGCCAGTACATAATCACTGCTATCGCTTTCGCCACCATAAGATTAACTCGAAACTAAAATAGGTGCAAAAGATACCAGTTAACCTTGTTTCAAATTTAATGAATATACTTTTACAAAACCACGCAACTAACTGACTAGACATCCTAGTATTATAGATTTTATTTTACCCACAACATACGAAATGATTAAATAGCCACATCCTTTCCACCAATAGAATCTTTCTAAACATGAAAGAATCAGTGAATTATTTCAATCTTTAGAACGATTCGATTTGTCCGTTTTATACAATTCATTCCTTGAAAATATTTTATTAGTCCGTTCTATACAATAAAATCCCTTGAAGAGATTCTATAGGTCCATTCCATGCAATAGCATCGAATGGAAATATTCTGTTGTTCCTTTCCTTGGAAATAAATCCGTTGGAAATAAATATATATTCTACTCGCTCTTTCCTTAGAATAGAATACTTTAGAAAGATTCCGGTGTTCATATATTCTTGTAGTCATTCTGGTTATCATTCCTTTGAATTTGAAAATATTCTATAGCTATTTTCCTTGGAATATAGTCCTTTAGAAAGATTCCGGTGTTCATACATTTTTGTAGTCATTCTGTTGATCATTCCTTTGAATTTGAAAATATTCTATAGCTATTTTCTTTGGAATATAGTCCTTTAGAAAGATTTCGGTGTTCATACATTTTTGTAGTCATTCTAGTGATCATTCCTTTGAATTTGAAAATATTCTATAGCTATTTTCTTTGGAATATAGTTCTTTAGAGATTCCGGTGTTCATACATTTTTGTAGTCATTCTAGTGATCATTCCTTTGAATTTGAAAATATTCTATAGCTATTTTCTTTGGAATATAGTTCTTTAGAGATTCCGGTGTTCATACATTTTTGTAGTCATTCTGTTGATCATTCCTTTGAATTTGAAAATATTCTATAGCTATTTTCCTTGGAATATAATTCTTTATAAAGATTCTATTGCTTATTTCTTTAGAGTATAATCCTTTAGAAAGAGTCTAATGGCCAAAAAGTTAAAAATTTGGTAGAAATCATACAGAGAAGATTAAAGGCTACAAGGTGGAATTATGCGTGTTTAACCCTTCTGAGGGTTAAAAAATAATGTTTTAAAGGAAAGGTTGCGTAGGAATCTCTTGTTGATGTGAAAAATAACGAATTCATATTAAAATAATGCATGAAATAAAATTGAAAATAAATGTTTGAAGGGCATTATAAAGATTAAACTGTAATACTTTCTTCAAAGCCCAACTTCGATGATTAATGCATTCAAGATTTAAGAATTCTAAACGGAAAGTGCACAGAAAGAATTGCTGAAAGAAAAATTAACGAAAACAATACTGTCAAGCAATTAAGAAACTTTAGGAAGAATATCGGTCGACATTATTCTAGAAGGAAAAATATAAATAGAAAATCAAAATAGACAGAGAAGCAGTTTCAAAACAAACATATTTCTTTCCGGAAACTCCGTCGAATCCTTTGTTGATGAAACAAAACCCGTTTTTCAAAATATTAAAAGATTTTTCTCAATTATTGTTTTGGTTTCAAAATCCCAAGAAGACAATGAGTGTGAATAATTACTTTCTAAGCCACCTATTTATGTTTCCATATAAATTTAAATAAAATATTTCCAAACCCAAATTTCATCTGGAATGGGCTGAAAAATTCAAAGAAAGTGTCACATCGAGAGAGAAGGAAACAATGGCTTGATTTTACTTCTACATCGCGATTTGATGATTAAAACTACACAATGCCATTTTTTCATCAGCGCTCAGCGAATCGCATGCCGCTTGTGTAATCTCTGATTATTTTTAAAAGATAATAATCGTTTGAATTGGACTATTTACGCTTTGTCCTGAATTCTTAACTTGCTGAAATATACTTAAAATGTTTTTAATTGCTCTTTGCGTTGATGAGGAACAGTCTCGTTTATATTCTGTTTTTAATGAGACGTTTATGACCATTTATATATTAGAAGACCGTGAGTTGAATATTATTTTATATTCAAGACCACATGATGAGACCATCAGGAAGGTATGCTCTTACAGTTTATGTTGGGTGTGAGATGGTAATACTTCTCAAGGTGCAAAGGACAACGCTGATACAGCCATGTTCTCTTCGATTAGAGCTTAAAGGATGATACTATACACAATTGATAGTTGAACTTCTCTCGCACTGTAGCAATGCAACTATATATTGGTGAAGGTTCGGGATGAATACCGAACGGAAAGGTCTGAGGACAGCGCCTTAAGGTATAAAGCTAAGCACCCTAAGGTATGCCCTTACAGTTCATGGTGGGTGTGAGAGGTCAATTATGTCCATGGTGCTCAGGACAACGCTAAGATAGGTTGTGTTGTCTTCGATTAGAGCTTAAAGGATGATACTATCCACAATTGATAATTGAACTTCTCTCGCACTGTAGCAATGCAACTATATACTGGTGAAGGTTCGGGAGGAATACCGAACGGAAAGGTCTGAGGACAGCACCTCGTAATTTTGAAAAACGGTCAGATGACGAAGTCAACACTTGAGATGACACCTACTCTATAGATTTCCACACCATGCCAGCGTGAGTACGCTAGATGCCACGACATATTTAACATTCACCAGCCCTCACGTTCACAACGGTCTGTGGTTAGATCGAATCTTCAACTCGCAACTCTCCGATTGTACGACTCTACCAACTGAGATACTCCGCGGACCCCATTCGATCTACCAACAGGAATCAAGGAAAAAATTTATTAGTTTCAGTCACTGTTGTATGTATTTATTTAACCACTTAGCTGTTTTGAACCAACTCTGTACGTTCAACAGTAAGCAGATACGAGTACGATAGAGTAACATAAACAGTGATTTTTGTTCTGTAACTGAATTGTAAAACGCTCTTCCCTGTATAGACGACTTTTAGAAAATAGCTTACTATCAGAATAAATGTCCTATTTGATTTTTAACAAATTCTTATAAATACTCAAATTTCATTACGACAATAATTTTACATAATAAGTTATCTTTTATAAATATAAATTAAATCATTAATTACAATAAAACATGTAAAAACAGTGTTTGAACAAATATATGTATCTAAGCTATTTATATCGAAGTTAAACACTGTTTTTCTACATTTTTATTGTAATTAATAATTTAACGAAGCACACATATCTAAACACATATCTAAGCTATTTATATCTGAGGTAATATACGTTTTTTTTATCCGTTTTGTGCCCTTCTTATGCAAAATCCATCCGTCTCTTCAGCATTTGGTGTCTGTCTGTCCATCTGTCTGTATGTGTGTACCTGTGCCACATCCAAACAGTTTAATATATTTCAAGATTTTTTGCATGCTGTGAGTACTTATATTCATTAAGTGACTGAATTTGTTTGCTGTAGTCTGTTTGTCCGCCTTTCGATTCTATGTCTGATTTTCTAACTGTGTGTTTGTACACGTATCACATACAATTTATTCCATACGTTTGAATACTGTGTTCTTTATGTTATACATCGTATTTTAGTTAAATAAATGTAATATAAAACGTTTCTTTGTTAACATATTCAGAATAAATTTAATTTCAACACATCTGAGTAAGTACAGTAGAGTCCCGGCTATCCGAGTTAATGAGGACCAAGACGAACTCGGATAACCAAAAAACTCTGTTAAAGCGAACATTGTAAATAAAATAAATCGCGTAGTTTTAAATGTATACTTTAACAAATACAAAAATTATACAGATACACCGTATACAATTCATATTGTTACGATAGTTAAAGAGCTCTTACTTAAAAAAAGTCCTTAATTGTTTTTTGTTTTACCTTTCTTTGGCGTTTTTCTGCAGCAATGTTTCGTCATTTTTTTAAGGATCACAAGATTACTGGTGTCGCTTCTTATTCTTCTATATATTCAATAGCACTTTCGATAGCTTTTAGTCCGTCTGTATGGAAGATTTTCGCTTGTCGATTTTCATCGTCACAGTCTTTTTTTATCGTCATCGCTAGATTCATTTTCCTTATAGACGATCATTTTTAACAGTAATCTCTTGTTGTTCGTCAGTGTTTATCCAGCCAAGTATTTCGTTTTCCTGAGTGTTTGTGAGACCAAGTTCATAATTGTTTTGGTAGTTTTAAAAATGGAAAATTTCGAACCAAAAAAAATTCATTGAAATATTTGATAGCTTGGTTAAAGAGGATACTCGTGTAATCGGGGTTTTACTGTATACTTAAATCAACCATAATTTGGAAGTTTTAAAATACATATTGCAGAATTTTGCCCTTTCCATAAAGAATAATGTATTTTTTTTAAACAAACCGATCAATACATGATCTAAAAAAACTCTCCATGAAGCATCCCTTTTCGACTCACTGAACATCATGACGACTAATATAAGAGTCAGTAGATCAGAGATCTTTCAGTGTAAATATAAACAAACTACAGGTGAAAAGAATATGCAAAGGATACTCGTATTATCGGGGTTTTACTGTATACTTAAATCAACCATAATTTGGAAGTTTTAAAATATGTATAGCAGAATTTTGCCCTTTCCATAATGAATGATGTATTTTTAAAAAACAAACCGATCAATAGAAGATCTAAAAAAACTCTCCATGAAGCATCCCTTTTCGACTTACTGAACATCATGACGACTAATATAAGAGTCAGTAGATGAGAGATCTTTCAGTGTAAATATAAACAAACTACAGGTGAAAAGAATTAAGCAAAGGATACTCGTATAATCGGGGTTTTACTGTATACTTAAATCAACCATAATTTGGAAGTTTTAAAATATATATAGCAGAATTTTGCCCTTTCCATAAAGAATAATGTATTTTTAAAAAACAAACCGATCAATACAAGATCTAAAAAAACTCTCCATGAAGCATCTTTTTTCAACTTCCTGAACATCAGGACGACTAATATAAGAGTCAGTAGATGAGAGATCTTTCAGTGTAAATATAAACAAACTACAGGTGAAAAGAATTATGCTTCCTTTAAAGAAGTAATTTGATTTTTGGCCATTTTGACGATGGTTTGCGCTATTCTTCAATATATACGACATGCTGAAACTGCATTTGAGTAGCCTGTCAAGTTACGCTAAATGTTACTAAAGAGGTTGCCTAAATTCCAATTCCCTCTAGTTAGCTTTACAAAAATCCTTCTGATAGTATTTGTCAAAGGACAACATGGACATAACCCCTCTTTTACCACTATAAAACGTTTTCTAAAGGTTAATATGCGTAAGCAGCTCCCTAAGCAATTACCCCTATCTTTATCTGAGCAAGAAAATAATCAAGGACATTTAGATATGATAGTAAGTTCGACATGAGAATAATAGATAAGAGGTGTATATATGCCAGGGTTATCGAACATCTTAACTTTTGTTTTATTTGATCGGAAAATTTATTTTCACCTGGAATGTTTACGATAGTATCCCTGAATGAATCTATAATAGTTACCATGAAAAGATTTTATCACTCATTTTTTATTGTAAATGTTATCTTTGCATGATAAGAATTCTCGAGTGCTCTGAATTTTAATCAAAAATGTGTCAAAAAATACAATAGGCCTAGTTGTAAGTAAAATAACACTAAGTTAAATAATTCAGGATATTTTTAATACTGAGTAAATTTTCAGTTTACACACGTCTTACCTTACGAAACCGTGGAACCACGATTAATTTTCGAGTCTCACCAAAAAACATAAGTGCAAAAATTAAATAACTTGAAAAACATAAATGATTTATAAAAGAATTTGATCGTGTTTAAAAACGAATTAAACAAAGAATGTTACAAATGCTCATTGATCTTCCGCTGACGTCATCGGCTGATGCAATCACAGCGCAAAGTTGAGTCACGAAAATTCGCACTGTTGCTCACATGAATTTAGTCTAGCTCCGGCCTCCTTCCTGCGAGCACGACGTTTGAGGTGACCTTTGTTTCTTCTCATTGCGCTTTAATAATATTAATAGAAATAAGACTTAAATATTCTATATCTGTTTAGATAACGGACTTCAAAGTGTGGAAATTTTGCAAAAATTTTTAAATGTCCAAATATATGGATAAAGAGAACACAAGAAAAACTATAGAAACGTCAACGCAAAGAAATATCGAGAGATGCTGAATTCAAGAAGGTTCGGACATCCGATGATAATCGTTAACAGGCTCGGAAGGGGTTCTTGAAAGTACAGGCTTCGCACTTTCAAGGTGAACAAATACCTGATACGGGTGGGCCAAGTACCTCCACCGTTCAGTTTGACACAAACAGCATATCTGGCGACATGAATGTTCTGTAATCGAATAATGAAGTTCAAACCCATGGAAGTCGGTAATGAGCCCCAACCTTCAACATCACCATCGAGTGCACAAATTGTGATATATGTGCGGAGCGATGAACATTTGTTGTGAGAAATTAAAACAGTGTAGTACTGATTATATTCACCACATGACCTCACTTGACGTATCCTAGGTCTTATACCTAGCGGCCGTGGCCTTATACATCCCCCGTCCGTCTTTAACACCGGTTTTGCAGATAAATACTTAATTCTCCTGGTGGTTGTCTCAACGTGTTATCGCGCCGTTAGCATTACTTCTTGATTGGAAGAAAACTGGGTACAGCTTCAGTCTACGTTTAAAGCGATGACAACGGCCTTGGCGCTTTTTTAGGCTCACTTCTAAAGTTGCCAAAGAAATTATTATTTCAAAAATTTCAAATGAGCCAATGAAATCAAACGGCAGTTTAACGGATTTTAAGAGAGCTTTCGTGAATATTCAAAATGAAAATTTAAGCCTTCCGCTTACCGAGGTTGCCATAAAAGTGCAACAATTTTAATACAGGTGGATTGCTTTAATCTACCATAACTCGCTGCAAAAAGTGCGCCAAAAAAGCGGCAAGGCGTTACCACTAAAATAAACGTAGACTGCAGCTGTGCTGAAAACTGGCCAGATCAATAAATCGTCATCATCAAATAATTGGTAGTATCTAGTTGGCGAGACATCTCGCAGTCGTTAGCAGAATTGCTGAAATCTTGATTGACTAGATGTCTCTGAAACTATTTGGAGAATTAAGAATACTCTGTTGTTGTTGTTTCTAATGCCTACACTGGCAGACCAGAGGAGTGTCAGGCCCGTAGAAGACGGCAAGAGGCGAGGGGGTGCGCCTTCCATGTTATTGAGCCCCATTGGGAGGAAGTCCGACTTTGCTCGGCATACATGACACATCCGTTTTACAGGAAGGTCCCTTTCATACATCCATTCACTCACACATATCGTAATTTAGATACCAATCAGAGGCCGATAACCCTCTGATCAGATACCCCCAGAGGTATTGATTTGGTATGGGAACATGGGGGACTTTGTGACCACGACCTATTTAACGTGCCCCAGTCACCATTAGTGAACACGACGGTCTTTAGCCAGGTCGAAGCGCCGATCTCACAATCATCAGAATTGCAGGCTCCGCCGAGGACAGAACCCACAACCCTTCTGATGCGAGCCCGACGCTCTACTGACTGAGCTACCGCGGCTCAAGAATACTCTACAAATCATAAACATTTGAGTGTCACGAGATCTTTGAGTAGTATAATATTCCTTTTCTCCACAGCACATTCATAATGAGTAAGATTATCACATCCATGGTTTGAGAAAATCCTATGAAACATATTTTTTACCAAGAAAGTATAAACTGGTTAAAAGTCATGCGGGATAGTCTGTAGACTACAGAATGTATAGAAACGGGTGAACCCCCTTCAGAGAGTTGAGTACAATTTTCGAAAAGTTTGTGGATATCAGTTCCTTCAAATCTGAAGGGAAATAATTGACTAAGAAATTCACCTGTGCATTTTCCGTACATCTCATGGGCTCTTTTTAGAATTCGATTTCAGCAAGTCACCAATAAGAATTCCAAATTGATACATGGTACTTAACTAATCAAGGACGGTTATATTAATCGCCAAACGTCACCAAAACGGCGATAAATTAAATGATTCAATTCATCGTAAAACTTCCTTTTTTTAAATTCTAACCTGTTTGAATTTTTTTTGTGTCGATTGCAATGGATTTTGTGGCATATTCAAACAATTAAATCATATTAAAAATAATCTGGCAGATTTGCGTTTCCGTTCGCAAGATTAAGAAAGGAATAAGATGCGCCAAACACGACAATAAAATCACGAGAAACATGAAAAGACATCAAAGCAATAACCAGACCAACATTAAAAGAGAAATGCAATGGATATAAACCAAATGAGTTGCATAAAAGTTAAATATGAGGATAAAAGTTAACTTAAAGTAAAAGGAAGATAAAAGTAAGTGAAAATATCCCCATATTAGTTGATAAAAACACATGAAATTCAATTTAAAATCTTATAAATAATAAGTGTGGTAAATATCCTGAATGATGAACGATGGTAAAAAGCAATTGATGGAGAGTTTGACCCAACAAGTGTGATCAAATTGGTGATGATGTGTTGAAAAATCGAAGATAAAATAGCTTGAGACAGGACTAGAAGTTAAAGTATAGCTCATGATAAAAACTGTTCGCAATAATGGCACGATGGCTTGGTTTCTAACGTTAATAAATGTCTATGCGTGTATATAAGCATATTGTCGTAAATTTATTCAATATCAATTAACCATCTGAGGGTTTACACGTATATCCATCTTCAACCTGCAGTCTAACTTGAAGGATTTTAAACTTTGTGTCCAATATAATATTTATCGCGATTCCTTCAAACAATCGATGCGGGTATTTAGTCATTGTGTTGTGGAATAACAGAAATATAACACTTGGAAATATCTTGAAGCTCATTCACACAATTAATTAAGCGGTCACATATAACTTAACGAAGTCACATGATTAATTATATATCTCTACTATTATAAAAGGAAGTGTTTGTTTGTTTGTTTCTTGCCCGCAAAGTCCTGACGAATCTATGGCACTTACAGTAATGGGATTTGGCACACAGGTATTCCGAATTTTTGCGATTTTTAGGTCGCGGCGAATTTAAAATTTAATTTAGAACATTTTAAAATGAATTTATTAGTTTTATTCAACCTTATATCTTCGTTCCGTTCCGCTCCAGTAAGTGAAGAAAGGACAAAATTCTGCTATTTTCTCCTCTGACGTCATGTCACAATCGTCACTATTGACGTCAGCCTTTGGAACAATGACAAGTTTTTTTCACCTTACGTTCTTCTCAATTAAATGGGAATGCGTAGTCTCTGCTCAAACGATTCCACAGCAAACATTTTGACTGATATTGTTTAGTTCTTTTTTGTAAAATCGGAATCGTTAAAAATAGATTGAAAATTTCAACGGATTTGCGGAAAATTCCACTATATTTTCTATTTATTCCACTATTATACTACCTTACATTTGATTTTCTTTTTATAATAATTTAAATATTTATATTTTCGCAAGAGATCGTGACGTCACGCCGATTGGATCTCATCGCAATTCGAATTTTCCAAATTTGACAATGGCGAGGCCATCACGGCGTTGTCCGTGGTGTTGGTTTGCGAAGCCAATCCATATTTCATAATATTCATAAGTCAAATTGTTATTCTAAAATAATTAAACTTTACAAATTTATAATAATTGAACTTAAATACTAAAAATTCTAAATAATTTAGGGGACACGGTAGCCTAAAATTGATCAAAATGTTGAAAAAAAATTTATTATCATTTATTAAATATACAACTTTAAAGAATATGTGTGATAAACCTTTATAGCTGTGGCTATATTATTTATCCAGGTATTCAAGTTTTACTATCGAATATATGAACCGAAACCGAAAGTATTTAAAACTCCCAAGTGCTTTTTCTGCGCTTTTTATTTTTCATGACTGCAGTGTTTAAACTGCTAAGGCTTTTAATGTAATTGATGTAGAGGTTTGAAACTTTTTGTTATTTATTATGGTATATTTCATAACTCTATGCATGGAATAAGGACTTTGGAAGGTAGTTAGTCTTTCAAAAACCTTCTTTGCTGTTTTTCCCAGTATTTGCTACAAAAATATTTGTAGAAAAATAAATAACTGTGGTATATGTAATCCCATGCACAAAATTGTGATGAAATCTTCTCAGAAGGTAAATATAAACAAATATGTAGAAAAAAATAAATTTGTAGTTGGAGTAGAAATGAGAAAATATTTATATAAAAAAATAATGTAATTAATTATTGGGAATGAAAATACCCTACCCTACAATAATGGACCGAACTCCAGCGGATTTGCATAAAATCCGACTGCTTGTTTGGGGGTGTTTTAAGTGGCATGGCCTAAAACCTTTCAATGTAGTTCCTGGTCAATTGAACACCGACGGCTACATGAACATTCTGGGCAATAAGTTTCTTCCTACGATCTGGCAATTTTATGAAATGGACGAATGTTACTTCCAGGACGACAAAACTCCATATCATGTTGCCTCTGTCACAATATAAAACGTCTTCCCTGGCCTGCTCAGAGTCCCGATCTAAATCCCATTCGACATTTGTGGGACGAGTTAGAGCGACTTTTACGGACCAAGGAACCCCGTCCGAAATCTACACCTGAGCTGGCGACATTCTTGCAGCAGGAAATGACACAAATAGCCATAGCTGTGTATCAAAACCTTGTTGAAAGTATGCCCAGAAGGGTTGCTAGTGTAATTACAGCACGTGGAGGTCCATCCCAATATTAAAGCATATATTTCTTCCCTTACACCATCAAATCTTGCTGTCCCGTCCATTATTGTAGGGTAGGATATATAATTTTATTTTATTTAGTTATGTATATTTAAAGTGAATTGGAATAAAGTACACTAAAACATTTTGTTGTGAATATGAAAACAAACAAATTGTCCAAAGGGTACCGTGTTCCCTTAAGCTTTTCACGTCATTCTTAACATAAGCTCATTCATAAAATACTGTGATAATCAAATTATTAATACCATAAATTATACAATAATTAATCTGCGAAGTCCCTTATATATATATTCTACCAAAATATTAGTTCTATCGTATATTTTTATTTCCATGCCCACTCTTCATCAATATGGTTTCCACTCAAAAGTGCGTTTGCTTTGTTTAACTTGCGAGCAAAATACCATATTCCCTAAAGATACACTACTGTTTACGAAAATCGCTACACCATGAAGTAGTCATGGAAATTAAACGAAACTTGCAAGAAATTCAAAACAAGTTCGGGTATGCAAATGATTAGAATTACAAAGCGATCCATCATGTGTGGGCCGAGAAACGCCCACTAAACTTCCAAGTGAGTCTTGTATAAAAAGCACTGTAAAGGTGCTTTGAAATGCGTGTATCATTGTTAACACAATTTTCTATTTTTTTTGCTAATAAAGATATTGCTTTGGAATTTTTAATGTAGACATAGCACCTAATTTATAAATAGAAAATAATAAAAAATTAACTTAATATATCAGTACAAAAAATTTTTTAATTAAAAATTTTCAAAAAAGTGACTGTTTTTACTTTTGATATAACTTGAGAAATTATTTAGGAAAATACACAATATTTACATTTCCTAGAAGCAGATATTATATTTAAAAATTTGTCTTCACAGTTTTTTAATACATGCATATAAAAAAATATTAAAAAATTTTTAATTAAAAATGAGCATTTTTTTATTTTATAATTTATAAAAACACTTATATTTTATAACGTATCAATAATTTCTAAAATTGCTGAAGACAAATCACTTAAATATGTATGAAGAATATACATACCAAATTTCATGCAATTATCTTAAATAGATTTTGAGTTATATCATTTTAAAGTTGGGAAAAGTGTAAAAATTCCATCATGGAGAAAAATCACCTTAAAGTTTCATTAATGAAAATCAGTTACAAAAGGTGAAATTTTTGTACCTGATGGATTTTTCACTCCGAGTACGTAAGTAAATCCGTTAATGTCTTGAGACCTTTGATTAAGGTTTATTTTGGCTAATTGTACCTTTCTACGGTGCAATTTGTATGCAATTGTACTTTTGTTATCAGTTTTTCGGATAAGTCGACATATTTTTCGTTTTAAAACTTTGACAACTTATAAAACGTTCTTTTGCTTATAACTTCGGTTCTACTCAAGATATCATCATCAAATTGGTGTCAAACAAAAGAGAATTAAATTTCAAATTTTTTGAGAATATAAAACAAAAAAGAACTTTTTGAAGGTTTTTTGTGTCCCAGCCCCCCTTAACTGAGTTGTAAGTGATTGATTAAAAGTCAATATGCCCTTCGCCAAAACCGAAGAGTGCCTTACGAGCAACTAACGGAGTTGAAGCGGGGCCACATGATCTGGCTCTGTGAGGGAGGACTTTCGTATCGTGAAATCTCCACTCTCACGGGGCGTAATGCAACAACAGTGGTGCGTGTGTGGAAGGGATTAACCATGAAGAACCAGACAAGTCGAAATCCCGGCAGTGGGCCACGCAATACGACGTCATCACTGGACGACAGACACCTCATCCGCATGGCGGTGACGGACCGTACAGCGTCCTCTAGTGCGTCGGCACAACATTGGAGCACGTCTACAGGTGTGTCATTGTCTGCCCTCACGGTTCTTTGACGTCTGCTGCGCCATGGGCTACGTACAAGGATACCTCTACGCAGGAATCCCTTGACTATGAACCACATACGCCTCCTACTACAATGGGCTCACCAACACAGCCAATGGCTTGCCGATTGGCAACAAGTCGTCTTATCAGATGAGTCCTGCTAAAACCTGGGCAATAACGATGGACGCATCAGACGCTACAGAGGTGAACACCTTTTCTCAGAGTGTCTAATTCAGCGTCATACTGGACGAACGCTTGGCGTTATGATCTGAGGCGCTATTGGATGTCATGGGCTATCCCGCCTACACCAATTGTATGGACCCTAAACAGCGGACGCTATATCAGGGAAGTTGTGTAGCCCGAGGTCCTACCTCTCCTGCAACGCAATCCCGGAGGCATATTACCAACCTTTACCTGGAACAGAAGACATGGGGAAATTTTAAGCCCGCTGATTCGTTGCTATCTCTCTCCGAGATCTATGACGTCACTCACCCATAGTGCGCACTCCGCATGTGTGAAAAGTATCACTATTTACTTGCAACGTTTGCGAAAAAAATTGAAACTGCTTCGACTGAAAATAGAATACTAATAAAAAAGAAAGCGACAGCTTTTAGATGATTATCAAGCGACAGTTCAACGGCTTGTGCCATGTACTCGTAATTTGATCGTAAATGTTTTAATTCCAGTGTAGATTCTACACGCATAATTAAAAAAATAACCCTTTTTCGAACTTTAAAGGACACTTGGGACCTTGAACAGAATAGAAGGCGGAAACAGGGGAGTTTTTCGTTATTACTGGGGATATGTTGAAAAGATTTGTTTTTAATGTTGCAGAGATTTTGCCACCGGCTTTCAGATCAAGAAGAAACTACCGAGTAATGAGTAATGACAGAGTCCACGTGAAGCATCGCCATTAATGATGACGTCACGTAGTGGCGTCATAGTCGACAGTTTGAAACCAACGAATCAGCGGGCTTAAAATTTCCCCATGTCTTCTATTCCAGGTAAAGGTTGTTAATATGCTTCCCGGAGCTGTATTTCCGCAAGACAATTCCCGTCCACATGTTGCTCGGAATGTACAAGTATACTTCAGTATACAGGTTCTTCCACTTCCATGGCCTGCACGTTTCCTGGATATGTCATCCATTGAGCATGTCCGGGATTAGATCGGTCGGTGACTCGCTCGTACCGCTCGTCGGGGTGAGAGTACGGCCGAACTTTGGAAACAGATAGAGGACATCTGGAATGCCATTCATCAACATGACATTCAGAGTCTATGATTCGATGGCACGGCTTGTACAGGCTCTCATTGCTGTGCATGGGAGTTGCACAAGATATTTCTTATCGGCATTGTTTTTGTAACATTGCTCTGTAAATTTGTCCTTTATTTAAACGACTTTAAGTAATACGTGGAATAAATTTCATTTATTTCTGATGATTCTTTCTTATTGTCGCAATTTTCACGAACAGAAGTAGATATTAAAATCTGAATTGTATATTGTTACTAGTCACTGCGTGGCTAGCCCGGCGTTGCCCGTGCCCGTGATGTAAGGTAGTAATCTGGTGTAAACGTTTCCGCAGATTTCAAATCCGTTGAAGATATATTCAATTAAAAAAATATTTATTTAAAGAAAATCACATTTTTAAGTATCAATCTAAAGTAAAATTTTCCGCAGATTTCAAATCCGTTGAAATTTTTAAACTGTCCTTAGCAATATCGATTTAAAAAAAAAACTTAACAATCCCAGTCAATATGTTTTTTATTTCTTGCTCTTCTACCCGGAAATGGAATGGGATAGGAAATTTAATCTGTTTCTTTTTTTTAACGCAAAAAGCAAAATATGCAATCTTTTTTTTTTTTTAATTATTTTTTTAATTAATTAATAATTTTTTTTTGAAATATAAGTAAAAAAGACATATTCAATTTAAAAATTATTTATTTAAAGAAAATCATATTTTTAGGTATTGATCTAAAGTGAAATTTTCCGCAGATTTCAAATCCACTGGAATTTGGACTCTATCTTTAACGGTATAGGACAGTGTTTCCCAAACTTTTGACATATGTGTACCCCTCTATAATTTTCGTAACGCTGAGTACCCCTCGTCAAAAAAATGGATGTATTTTAATAACAATCTAAAATGTTTTTTTTTTCCCTTCTTTTTTTTGTGACACACACAAAATAATAAGAAAAGAGAAATAAAATTATTCATAATAAAATATAAATAAAAGTTATGCTATAAATAACGTTTATTTAGATCAACGAGAAGGATGAAATTGTTTGTGCTGAGATAACAGATCGTCATAATTTGGTTCCATGGTTGTTAATTTTAATCGGAGACGTGGTTCCACGTCCAATAGTCTGTTCCTTTTTTTCGACAATGTCCAAAAATGCTGAAAAAGCAACTTCACATAGATATGAAGTTGGAAAAGTCAAGATTTATTTTAGAACTATTTCTGTTAAAACCGAATACACATGTTGCATTGGTAACCAGAATGATGTTAAAGTAGTCCTTATGTTTATTTTTCAAGGATCCGTCTGAAGACAATTCCAACAATTGCTCTTCTTCCTCATCAGACAAATCTTCTGGCATGGATGTTGTGTTAATGTTAAACGGATATCTTATCCATTCAATATTTTTGGTTAAATCAGGGAAATAGTTTTTCAAGCCCACTTGCAAACTCTCCAAATGCTGCGTTATGCATTTCAGAATATCAGCATTAATTTTAGTAGTTGAACTTGTTATAAACTCATGAAGAGGGGGAAACGAGTCTACTTCTCCATTACGAACTCTCTTTTGCCATAACTTTAGTTTTGCGATGGCAGCGTTCACTTTATCTTGAACGTGAAACGATGAAAATTTTTTGCCTTGTAACGATAAGTTGAGTCGATATTCCACCACCCCTTCTACGAGAGGAGTGGGGAACGGTTGCGCCCGACGGAGGGTTAACGAAGTAAATTGTTTCTGTAACGAAGTGTGGTATAATTCCGTCTTGCCACTCCGGACCATCTCACGCCTCACAAGACTTGACTCATGAGAACGTAGAATTAAACGCAGCTAAGCACAGTGCAGTGCATATCCCTACCAAACTCCGGTGCAATGCGTACCCTCACCAAACTCTTCCCGTACCCCTGGGGGTACGCGTACCACACTTTGGGAAACACTGGTCTAGGAGATAGAAAAAAAAAACAAGATAACTAAAGTTAAAATTTTTTTTTTATCCTCTGCTGGAAAATCATTCTTCTGTGCAAAATGAAAACGGAAACGAGAAAAATAAATTTAGAATCTGTCATTTCTTTATGCGGTTGCCATTCCAAAGAAAACAATAATAATTTAAATTTTATTAAATTCATTTAAAAATGTTCTAGATTGAATTTTAAAATTCGCCGCGACCCAAAAATTGCAAAACATTCGGACTACCTTTGTGCTAAATCTCATTGCTGTAAGTGCCATAGAATCGTCAGGATTTTGCGGCAAACAGACAAACACTTCCTTTTATAATAGTAGAGATAATTACAATCTAACAGACACTGGTTTCCATGTATATAGTGGTAAAAATCAATAAAATCGAATTTCATTCTAAATAATAGAACGCGGTAGCACTATTGAATATATCATTATGAATAGACCTATTCCATAATCTAGGTTTATATACGCTTGTCAGAATAATTCGTACTGCATTCCAGGTATTCTGATTGTAAGCAACATGCATTAAACTCTTCAATGCATTCTACATTACGACTTATGATAGAAATATTTCCCCTGTAGGTGCAATATGTAAAGCTAAACTATCTCTTCTTTTTTCGAACTTTTTAAATCCAGTGTAAACATGAATATACATGAATTCTGTGTAGTATTAAATTGTTAATTATTAAACGCTGTTTCATGTAACATCTGCCATCGGAAATGCTTTTAAGCAGATATAATTTGTGATTATGCAGTTTCCCAAACGTATAACTTGTTAACACGTTCCAGATAAAATATTTTCAGAATTTCCTCCAACAAAAATTATTTTCTCGTCTCGTTACGCCATTCCTTAAGTCATGCATGTAAAAATGTACTAATTATTTCGCGATATAGTTATTTCGTATATACTTTCCTCCTGTTTACAGAATGCACTTGTTATCCGTTGCTTTACTTGGCTCTATACTATTAAATTTTAAGAATAACATATCTAATGGGTGGGTGTGAATCTTTGAAATTTAACTTGCGTTGTTATCAGTCGATTTACATTTTTGCTTAGTTGTTTTACATTTCCGTTGACTTGTTATCAATTGTTTTATTTGACTTTCTTCTAATAAATTTTAAGAATAACATGTCTAACTGGCGTCTGACTCTAATATGTAATACACGTTATAATCAGTTGCTTTACTTTTCGCTTAGTTGTTTTACATTTCCTTTGACTAATTATCAATTGCTTTAATTGAAGTTCTATTATTAGTTTTTAAAGATAAATTGTCTAAAATGTGTCTTTGGATCTTTAATATCTAACTCAGTATTAGTATCGTTTCTCAACTCACACATAAGATCGTTTTGTTTGGTTTTTGAATGCTACTAGCTTTAATAGCTATTCTGTATCGTAGAGCGAATTGGAAAAATTTTCTACCCAGTTTGATTACCCAAAATTTATTGTGTTGTATATGTGATGCACGTTTTAATCTTATATATTCATAAATACATAGGTCAGAGATTAAATTTTCATTGAAACTGCTATCGTCAAAACTGTTATGAATGAAAATGACCTAAAATTTAGTTCTTAGAATAAAATATGATTAATAGTAGCAAATTGGGACAATTGTCTTAAATTGAGCTTTACAAAAGCAACTAGAAACAGAAAAGCTAACCATGATATTTATATTACATGCTAGGCGATAGTTAAAACAACACGTAATTAATTTGGCGATATTTTACGTAAAATGTTGACAAAAGTATGGAAAAATTAGAACTTAAACATTTATTTATTACTTTGGATTTGTTTGAATAATTTTGAAAATTATTCACAAAACATTTTTTTTAAATTTAGCAATCACTGATTCTGGCGTAACTTAAAAATTTTCACTAGATATCCGAAACATTTTCGGGAAAATGTATGTAGCATTTATTTCGCACAAGACGAATATTTTAGTTTAATTTTTTATTGTTTATTTGTAGTTTATGCAAAAAATTGGTGCACGTTATGGATAAACCAATATGGTGGCTACACGAAAACTTACTTAAAACTCTTTAAGTGAAATTTCCACTGTGTAGTCAATCCACTACATTAAACCATTTTTATAATAAGTGATTTAATTTTCAAACACTCAGAACTTGTCAGTAGTTTTCTATCAAGCTAAATGTAGGTGCCTTTAGTGTTTTTGGAGGCACGTGCTTCTTGTTAATTTTCTGGATGTGTTGTCACATGGCTCTTTTCAGAATAATATTTCAGCAAAGTCGCCATTAGGAATTCCAAATTTATACATGATACTTCACTGATCAGTAGCGATTATATTAAACGCCAAACGTCACCAAAACGGTGATAAACTAAGATATAAGACGCCCTCGATAGGTATCATGCCAAAGCATTTGGATAGTTGGAAGTAAAATATCCCATTTTTCATCTGGTTTGTTTATTTACCCTGATAATACCGCTCACAAATCAGCAGATTTATATTGATAAATAATTCATTTTAAGTTGTTTGAATAAATAAAAATAGTAATAAAATATTTATTTTAAATTAGAAAAATACATTTATTTTAAATTAGAAAAATACATTTATTTTAAATTAGAAAAATACATTTATTTTAAATTAGAAAAATACATTTATTTAAAATTCGTATGAATTAAAATAACTAATTGGTTTAAGGAACTAGCTATAGTATATAATCGAAAAATTCACAGAATAATATTCAGCAGAACAATAAAAGATGGTATAAATGTGTAGAATTAACTTATTGAGATTTAAATAAAACCAAGCAATAAGGACTTTCGTTAACAAATATCAAATTTTTTGCATAAAAAAAATAGAAATTATAAATAATTACAAACTAACTTCATGTGTCAAGCTCATCTAAAATGACAATATAATTGTACGTATCCTATATTTTCTATTTTCCCTCAATGGATATTGGCATCACTATACTTAGATAAACAACGTAAATTCACAGAAGTATTATATGGATTAAATTAATGTGCAATGTTATAAAATTAGCATTATTCAACTCAAAGTCGGGTATTTGAATCACTTAGTTAACTTAGCACTTATATAAACAAACGTCTGTAAACTTCAGCTCAAACATAATGAACAATATGAATACTAGAAGAAATACAATTCAACCATAATTAGAAAATTAGTTATATGCTAGGTCTTTTTCTTCTTGACAATGCACTTATTATGCAATTAATTTAATTTCATGATCAATTGCGATATTATTAAAATTAAACGTATACTATTCTAAAAATGATTTAAGTGCTTAGAACAGAACAGAATATCGTAGGAGCACATGTTGTTCCAACAGTTATTGATTCACTTTAATTGCGTATTTATTATTACTATTATCTAAAGATGAGATGATAAATTGAATATAAAACCTCTGTTTCATTATTTTATTTTAGACACAGCTGCTCGTAGATAAACCACACGACATAAGAAAAAATGTCGTTTTTTATTTAATTACAGAATATATAAAATTCTAAAAATGATTTAAGTGCTTAGAATAGAACAGAACATCGTAGGAGCACATGTTGTTCCAAGAGTTATAGATTCAATTTCATTTCCATTTATTATTACTATTATCTAAGGATGAGATGCAAAATTTAATATAAACCTGCTTCATTAGTTTATTTCAGACACAACTGCACGTAGTACAGAAAAATTCGACGATTCAAGATTAAAAAATGGCGTTTATTATTTAATTACAAAATATATATTATTCTAAAACTGATTTAAGTGCTTATAACAGAGCAGAACGTCGTAAGAGCACACGTTGTTCCAACAGTTATTGATACAACATTTAATTCCCATTTATTATTACTGTTATCTAAGGATGAGATGCAAAATTTAGTATAAACCTGTTACATTAGTTTATTTTAGACACAACTGCACGCAGTACAGAAAAATTCGACGACTCAAGATAAAAAATAGCGTTTATTATTTAATTACAGAATATATATTATTCTAAAAATGATTTAAGTGCTTAGAACAGTACATAACATCGTAGGAACACATGTTGTGTTCCAATATTTAGGGATTCACTTTCATATCGCATTTATTATTACTAATATCTAAGAATGAAATGGAAAATTTAATATAAACCTCTGTTTCATTAGTTGATTTTAGACACAGCTGCTCGTAGTTAAGAAAAACTCGACGACTCAAGAAAAAATGGCGTTTATTAATTAATTCCAGCTTTGCAAAAAAAGTCAGTTTCATCCTGGCAAAAAAATACTCGTATTATAGTTTAGTTTTGCGAGTTGTTAATAAAGAAAAAGCAAAAATCTGAGCGCAAAGTAATGAAATGCTGAACTACCAAATAGCACTTAACGGTGTATTTCGCAAAAGATGTTAATTCTCTAATTAAAAAATCCCTAATGAAATGTGCCTCCGTTAATAGGATGCTATTAGAAGAAACGTATTATTTTGGAGATTAAGTTGTTAATTAATCTAAATAGAGCTTTCTCAACAGTCTAAATTATCTGAGATTGTGAGGCCTTATGCAGCAAGCTGTTTCTTCGAATCTCAAAAGCATGAGGTCATTTTCAATTAATTACTTCTAAATCTAACTGATTTATACTAATTTTATCATTATGATATCGAGCTTGAAATCGTGGAATTAAGTTCTTATAATGAGAGCTTTTATAATTGAGAGCTTATTGGAAAAACTATTAACAATTTTTCGATTACGAAATTTTAATTTAATTATAAATCGACTTTCCTTATGCATGGTTAACTGATTACTAATTTGGAGTATTTTATTCAAGAAATATGTTGGATTTTGGTCACAGAAATATGCGGGGTATAAATTAATTCGTTAAATAAAAAATTATTTAAAATTAATTTCCTGGCGTTTTTACTTAAAATTGTTTTGCTTTTCGTATTTGACTGCATATTTACTTTCTTTTTAGTTCAAAAATATGCTTCTTATAACTAAGTTATAACTCTGATTAATTTATAACTCTGATTGTCGAGTTCCTACCACTCTCCAATTCCTTTATATTTCTCTGATTTAATTGGAACTTTAAATACTTCGTTGGAAAAGTATTAAAGATTTCCATCCTTATGATGAAAAAAAACAACAGAAAATATAGACTAGTTTTTTTTTTTTTTTCGAAAATAAACTTTTTATAACATTGATTCTTATTTTTGATTTTACTTTTTTAACTCTTAAATTATAACCTTGATTCTTTTTTAACTCTTTAATTATAACATTGATTCTTTTTTAACTCTTAAATTATAACATTGATTCCTACTTTGATTTTATTTTTTTAACTCTTAAATTATAACATTGATTCCTACTTTGATTTTATTTTTTTAACTCTTAAATTATAACCTTGATTTTGTTTTCAACCCCTATCCAATGCTTCTTTTACATTGGTCAAGGGGGCGAGAAAAGATGTCCATCCTTTGATTCATCTTCTGATATATCCGCGTGACATAGTAGTAGACTTTGGCGTTTACACCATGTTTGTCGTCATTTCAGTTTCATACGATGTTATATCTAAAACGAGGCAATAACAAGCCAAATCGGACAACCAAGTCAAATTTTAAAAGAGCAATCACGTGACTGCTAGTCGACATGTTTCACACCTTTTTAAGATCCTCTTCATACCTATGACCATTCTACTTATATTTAACGTGTTAAATATAAGTTAACTGAGTTAAACTCACTGAGATACAGTTGCACTGGAGCAGCACAACGGGCTATTGGCGACTCTCGGGGATCAAACCTGAAGGAAAAGATACGAGGACAACGGCTCGTAGTTTTGAATCACGGTCAGGTGACGAGATCAGCACCTGAACATACATTTCACGCTCCAAACCACGATAATAGGAGGATATTTGAGGTCTCTACAGATTTAACATGCACTAGCCCCCATGCAAACCACGGTGTTTGGACGGAACTCGCAACCCTTCGCCCTGTTAAGCATCTACTCTTCCAACCTGCCTTCCGCGGGGCCCTAAGTGTATTGAAAAATACGTGAATATTTAATGGAGTTTCTTGGTAAAAACTTCATAAGAAGTGTATGAAAAATGGATTGAGAAATACACTTTTTATCATTCTCTCTCAGAAAAATCCATAATGTACAGTTAGTTGTATACAAAATAATGTTCTACGTTACTAAACGTAGATATTTACGGCTATAAATTTAACCCGGCTCCTGTTTAACAAGATAATCAAATTTAACGATTTCCCCCAAACACACGAGCCTCTTATCACACCACTACATCATCCAAAGTATAAATATTCAATTCTCAAACTCTCAGGAGGGTGCGTAATTTTAAAAAGCAGGCTGTGAACAAAGCTTGTCATACAAAAGCCGGGGACCATGAGGCAAGAGGGAACTGCTCCAGCAATGAAAGTCATTTCTTTCTTGCTCCGAAACACCTAATTCCCAATTAGTCCCGGCGGCCATTGTTAATTATCCGGCAGCGCAGCAACGGAAGTACTTAATGGCGTTACTTATTATTAGCCGGATTTCATTTACCTAACGGGAGAGGGCGAGAGCTTTTCACCCAGAGATTTCACTTCCAGATTGTTTGGCATTGTGTCCGACAGAGACGCATTTGAGGGGAGCTTCGGCGATGAATCTGCTCAGGGAGGTGTTTTAGCGGGGGTTATTAAGCACTGCTGATGACTGTTTGGGCTGTAAAGACAATGTAGGAGGTAGTTGGTGCTGTATTTTAAATTGTGTGTTAAACAGATAGCATGTCCAGGAGAAAAGAATTGCGGCGGAACTAAGGTCAAGCAATCTGGTTTTTATTAGCATCCTGGTGATGGTTATTGCCTTACTGAAACCTATTTGGATTCTAAATACAATGATAGTTGGTGCTGTTGTTTGTGCAATCGTATGGATTGTTGATTCTGATACTGTCTATATTTGTTCCAAAGTTAAAAACTGGTTTTGAGTTTTGATCGTGACTGTCTGGAAGGTTTCTAAAAGCAGTTCTGACGACTATTTGGGTTGTAGGTGCAATGCAGTTTCTTGTTGATGATGTGTTTTGGATTTTATGTTAAAGGGACTGTGTAGTGCTGTATATTGCAGTGCTGCATTTTATATTGTTTAACCATCTGTCCGAAAGAGAGAACTTTAAAGAGGGATTCGACTATGAATCTGATCAGAAAGATGTTTGGGTTATGGTTGCCAAACACTGCTGACGACTTTTGGGTTGTGAAGGAAATGCAGGTGCTGTATTTTAAGTTTTCTGCAAATCAGATTTTGTGGACAGATTTTTTTAGATACATCATCAAATAGCAATCCAACCAACCAACAATATCGCCAACTAGCAACAATTGTGTGACAGAGACTTTTTCCTGCTGTCTATGGCATCACCTGCATTATATATTGCTGAGCATTGTGTCCGTAGAAGAATCATTTAACCCTCCAAGTGTTTTCGATGAGATATCTCGTCCTTCAAGATCTGACCAATTATTCTAATCACGAGATTCAGATCTTTTTCTAATGACGAGATATCTCTTCAGTTTTGCTAATGTCGAGAGATACCTTGTCGAGATAACCACCAGGAGGGTTAAGGGGAAATTCGACCACGAATCTGGTCTGGAAGGTATACGTATTTGGTTACTAAGCCCCGCTTATGAGTAGTTGGACTACTAGTTCGTGCTGTATTTCGGATTGCATGTATGAGTCTGCTGTATGTTGCTTACAGTTTGTGCATTGTGACCGAAAAGGAGGTATTTGAGTGGATTTGAACGATGAATCTCGACTGGATGGTATCTTAGTGGAAGTTATTAATCATTGCTGGAGGCTTTTGGTTGTTAAAGGTAATGTAGATGTTAGCTGGGCTTGTATATGTTGGATAGTGTGTAAAAGAGAGAATTCTGTACTATTATATTTTATATTGTATGCATTGTGTCCAAAAGAAAAAAAACCTTTTAGAGGAATTTAGGGTAAATAATCTAGTTTTGTAAGCATCATGGTGGTCGTTATTGCCCTACTAATAGCTATTTCGATTCGAAATGTAATAATGCAGATGACAGTTGGAGAAATTATTTTTATAACGTGTGGATTTGTCTAAAGATTGAGAGAAATTTCTATCATCACTCCTGTCTGGGTAGTTATAAAGCACTGATGTAGAATATTTCTGTTGTAGGTGCAATTCATAGTGGTATATTCGGGCTTGTGTGTAAAAGAGACAATACACTGCTGTATATTGTGTACTGCATTTCTATTGCGTGTATTTAAAATTCTGTGTTGAAGAGATAGTATGTATGGAGATATATTACATTGACTGTACTTTATACTGTGAGCATTTCGTCTTAAAAAGAAGCATCCGAAGGGAACTTGGAGTAAATAATGTGGTTTTGGAAGCATTTGGTGGTGGTTATTACCGTTTGGGTAGAATCGTTTAAGTTAGTAATACAGACTGAGAAGTTTGAGAAGTTGAATTACCAGACTGAGAGTTTTTTTTATCAATTGACCAATGTTTCAGAATGCGATTCCAGCAGATTGAATTCAAAAGTTTATCAAAATCCTAGTGAACAGTGAGGATTTGGCGTGATTTATATATTGGTCGCCACGACAATGGCCCTATTTGATTAACTAGCTTTGTCGATATGCTGCCAACTTTGTAATGTTTGGCTACCAGGAACTGGGATCCAGCAACATGTTTTATGTTGTTGATTTGGAATACATTACAAGACCGTTTTATGAAATAAGAAATACAGCTATAAAACAATTTTTCTCTCACTTTAAATATATGTTAGCTAGGAAAATTGGTGCCAGACTGTGAAATTTATATTTATAATGTTACTCTCTTATCGGATGTCTTGACGAGATATCTCGTCATTAGAAGAAAACTGATAATATATTGATGGAAAATACTTCGTACTAAGAAGAAAATTTAGATTTTGATCTCCTCATCATACAAAATCAGCAATATCTTGACCGAGAGATTTCGTAATTAACAAAATTGATCAGATATTGAAGGACGAGATATCTCGTCGAAACCACTTGGATGGTTAAATTCATATTCTTTTTCATGTTTTTCTGCTTTAGGATCATAGTTATCCGAGTCTAGTAGCTGTGCTTTTAAATAAGTCCTAAAATAAAACATTGAAAGCCCGGAAAAATTATTACCTGTCAATCAAAACAAGTTGTAATATTCCAAACTCAAAGTTCTTGAAAAAGTATTATACATTTTTAACTTTACTCGGTATGACAAATATGAGATAAAATTAAAAAGTACTCAAATAGCACGAAAGATATTATAAAAACGTAAAACGAATAGAACAGAATAGTTTTTAGATGACTTATATCCAATTTATATATACTTTCAAGTATTATGAAATACCACCATACATAGGAATAGATTCCTGATGGATAAATAAGTTTTATTTTACCGCCCTGTGTGAGAATTGAATCAAATCCCTTTTCATATTTTCAACAGCAAAAGGGTTTTGCTAAGAGATGAAATCCTCTCTTCATATTTGTAATAGCAATTTTCTGGATGATACGGATGATAAACTTCCCTTTTCACATCGAGGCTAATATAAAGTATAAAAGGGCTATTAAAAACATAGAGGCAGATATAAAACAATACCTTTCAGAATTCATAAGTTCAGTACCAAAAATATGTCTGCCTCAAAACACAGATGATTTAAATTACATGGCATTACTGGAAGGGTTTTTTTTTTGCCGAAAAGGAAGCAAGAAGCGTAGGAAGAAGGGAAAGAAAAAGGTTAAAATTATAGTCTCGGAAAAGAAACTCTCTACCATATATATTCCCCAGAAAGTTTCAAACACAATATACCCTGAAGTTTTCAATAAAATACAGGGGGGAAAAAAGAAAATTTTAAGCCTCGAAACATGAAAGAGGCCTTCCTCTTAGGAATGTTTTTTATTTGTTCGTCCTTTTTATTTTCGTTCTTATTTTTCTAAGCCACGGTGCTTCATAAAAATGTTCCTAATCCAATGTTTCCTCGGACATTGTAGAACAACAGGAAGCCTCGCTCTTTCTATTTTCTCTCTACTGTTTTACTCGAAGGAAAAGCTGATCATTTGAAAGAATCACTGTAGTTCAACGCTTTATTCATAAGAAAGTGTTTCAGAATGGAACAGGAACGAGCCTTCTTTGTCCTCTTTTTAAAACAAAGGTTTAATGAAAATTTTATTTCGGAAAAACGAATATTTTTAACGAATTTCTTTGATGGTAAAAAATTAGTTCTTCCATTAGTTTTAAGACCATTCGTTTTGTATTGGACTCGTCTGAAAAAAGTTTATCGAATGGGAAAATGGCGGTTTTGTTCTTTAAAAAGGATTAAACAAGTAACGTAAAAACGAAAATATACACCAAAATCAAATTAAAATATTTTGTTCTGTGGTTGTAATTTGTAGCTGTTTATATGTATTTTCAAATATTTATTCGGTAAAAATTTTGCTTTTCGAAAGAATTTTCAAAATAACTTCTAATTTTTTTTTAGATAAATTGAAACGGTACAACGATATTCTTCAAATTTGAATACCCTTCTTGAATCGTGATACATTTAAAACTTCCTTTATAACAAAAGATTTCAAAGTTAGCAAAGAACATAATACTGTTGTTATTTTTTTTTAATTTTATGCGTTGCTGTACTACTGAGAAACTTACAAAACTGAATGCGCATTTATATGTTACTGAATGTGTGTATGTATGTGGGGAATAATACTGAACATATCGTATTATTGCGAATACTTCTTTTCTATAAGTATTTAGAACAATATTTTTGAGTGATTATGTGAATTAACAAATTGATGTTTGTGAATTTTAACTGCCGTTTTAATAACATACTGTCTTGTTTTTTTTATTTAGATACCGTATCGAAGCTGATCAGATATAGCACAGAGGATTATATAGCTATCGCCTACTATTATCTACACTGCAGATCAATCAATAGTGTAACCACTAGGTATGTTGATGTTTTTAAATATAAAAGTGCTCTTGTTTCGACAATCATTGAAAAAACCTGAGTTCCCATCTATATTTTTTCTAGCTCTTATTTTCCAGAAATAAACTATATGCTTTATAAGATTTCCTTTTCAGATCTCCAAAAAAATGTTGACTTCATTTACTTATTCAAATACTATTTATTTTTATAAGTACATAAATCTATTTTTTGAGCCAACTATTACAAATGTTGTGCCACTGTAATAACTCAAACAAAATACCTATCCAGATGAAATAATCAGGTTTATGTCCATAACGTGTAGCTGTTTATCTTGCCTTGCATTATAAAAAAGCCAAATTAATAAAATCTTGTACCATGGAAAATCTACAGCTTTTATTATCCCACTAAAAGGCTTTTTACTGTTATACTAAGTGTCGATGGCGTTAGTGTTTTGTGGCAGAACTTACTTTCTTCGCATATTCAGGACTTAAAGTTCAGCACGTTGCTAATAAGAATTCCGAATCGATATATAATTGATTGATCAACAACAATTAAAGAATACACAGTCGCCAATGGCAATAAAATACATTTTAAGGTAACCCCGGTATGGAACGTCGATAGCATTTGGGCAACGGAAAATAAAATCTAAGTTTATCTAAGTTATCCTTTATTAAACCATCTGGTTGTTGTTTATACTGATAATCCCGCTCACACCAAAGCAGGAAATTAAATTCATCAACAAGAGATATAATTATTAACAGACATAATTATGCACAGTTTACAAGCGGATCAAATTTACAGTTAAGATAATATCTCTGCAACATTTTGCCTCCTGAATTTGCATGCGCAAAATAATAAATACAGGTGCAGCATTTGCTAGTTCTCTCTATCTCTCTCTCAAATAACCGTAGAATGACAAAACAAAACCATTTGCCGAAACAGCATACGCAGGCTTATTCACTTTACAGTCGAGCTTTCAAGAATTTTTCTGGCACCGGAAAGTATCATATGAAGTGGATTCCGCTGGGAAATTTGATCGCACGAGAATTTTCTCTTTGAATTTCAAATAGTACGGAAACATCGAAGGGCTATATTATATTTCCTCCCTGTGATTGCTCCGTTCATATTTGGTATGCATGTTATTTTACGCGCATTGTTATCCATTTCCATAACATTAAAGAGTCGTCTGTTGATTACTTTGCTATTTGCAAAGCAGGATTTCACACCTGGGGAAATATATCGAATGAATTTTATTTTGAAAGGAGGAAAAGGAAATAATCCCTTTCGTGGATTATTATCCGCAGATATTCGGCGATATTTCATGTATGTGTGGAAGTAATTGCTGATTCACACATCATGGAAGGACAACTTTTGGGAAATGGATCCGAATTGCTTTTGAAAGGCGAATGAGGATTGTCTGAGAAAAAGGTTTTCACGAATCAATTAGTATGGAGGCCATATAAATATTAGGTTATATGATTCATCCGGTAGTTGCTTTAACTGCTAATTTATACCATTGTACAAAAAATAAATGGCTTTATTTCTGTCATAAATAAAACAAATTAATCAGTTAATGTGTGTTACGTTCAACCAATCAGTAAAACGTCAGAAAATGGAAGTCCATATTAGTAAGTTTAGCTTAAACATTTAGTTTTGCATAATTCGAGCCCTTTATTCTTTAAAACCAGTGGACTATGTCGCGTATTTTTTATCTAATAGATTACGAATTATTCCAATAGACTACGATTTTCCATTGCACCACTGGCAACGCCATGATGGCTGTTATCCAATAGATTGCGAAATCCCATTTGGTTTGCTTCGCAAATGGTATGGAATCACCAGGGGTTAGCTAGCAGAGGTCACTCCGGACCTCACGAAAAGAACTGTCACAGGCAACGCCGCGCTGGCCACGTAATGGCTAGTTCAAGATGTGGACTAGTTTTCAATCACCACTTTTCAAAACACGTTATTAATTGGAATGTGCAAAAAATTATTATATCACTTTAAGATAAGCAAGTACAAAATGCTGAAATGAAAAGTACTCAAATTTGCATTTTGAGGAATATTTTGCGCATAGCTGTGACTATTAAAAGCCATTATTGGAATCGTTTAGGTATTACTGTTCTATAAATGGCCGTGCACAGTATATGCGCTAAACTTTCTTTATTGCCAATACCTTTTGATGGCAGTATCGTTATTCACATTCCATATCTTATTTCTATCCATTTATAAGCAATATCGCATACATATTCACGTATAAATGGATTTCATACCTATAAATATAATAGTTATACAGCATTTTGTTTACTAATAATTGTATTGATTATTTTTTCCAATCGAATGCATGCCAAAAAGTGCACACCTCATTCAAGTTACCTAAAACAGCTTCTGAACATCCACTTCTATTTGATACCATTCCTACCTGGTTCAAAGAAAATTCGTCATTTTGTTACGCGAAACCTATTTTGTTCATCTTTCTTTCTGACCTGATTTTTACCGTCCATATTTTTTATTGTAATAATTTTGCTGAATAATTTCATTTGTGCAGAGCTTATCCGTGAAGTTTCATCACTATTATGCAGCTCCATAGCTGAAATCTGATTGTCTGAGCGTGGTTCAAAATTACGTGGTGTTATCCTCGGAACTTTCCCTTAGGGGATTGATCCCGGGCAGTCGTAAATAGAACATTGTGTTGCCTCTTGTACTTATTATCTTGTATCTTACCATAGCTCAAATAAGGTATATATTTCGAGAAAGTGGCAAAATGAGCGAATGAATCATGCAACGGTATATTTATATTAATATAAACGTGAGATTAAATGGGTAGTATGTATTTTATTGAAGTCACACTGGAGCACCACAGCGGGATATTGGCGACAGTCCGGAATCAAACACGAAGGGAAAGATCGCTGGACAACAACACGTAATTTTGAAACACGATGAGATGATGACCTGAACTGCCACCCCAATCTTCAAATTTTTACACCACGCCAAGGTGAGTACATTTGGGGTCCAGACAGATTTACGTGCAGCAGTATCCTCTGTACACGGCGGTCTCTGGTCGGATTCGAACTCACAACCTTGCGGTTAGTAATCTGTTACTCTTCCAATTGGTCTACCCCGACCCCGATAGATTAAATGGGACAAAATGGCTTTAATTCCCCTTATTTTTAATAATTATGCGTTGATTTATGATATAGTTATTTTTTTAACTGTTTTATTTTATTTAAACACTTCTATTAAGTCGATGACATCTGATTCAATTCACCTCGAATTTGCAAAATGCTCAGCTCTTTGGCATTTAGTGCTACATGATGTGGATTGTTTGAATCCGGGTCGGGCATGGATTCAGAAGCAATTGAAGCTGTAGGTGGCTGTTTAATGCCTACTCATGTAGTAATATAAAGTACCATAGAGTGACAAACCAAACCTAATGCAAATCTCCCGATTGTATTCAATAAATAATCTGTTTTCATAAAAAATATATACATTAGATAACATAAATTATATTTTAGTTTCCATTTTGAAATTGCATTTTGAAGAAAATACTGAAAACAACAACAAATTACTTCGGTTCATAGAACAAAAGGAAACAGAATTCTGACCAAAAATAGAAAACTTGGTAACAAGAATAATGTTGCAAATGATTCTGTATCGAAAACTTCCTACATCCATAACATTCCTCTCAAAATCAACTTCTTTCGCTATTATGAAATTCTGAACATGAAACCTACTAAAATCCTAAAAATCTGAAACATTTTCCAAATATTTTCAATAATTTAAGGGGTATGGGTTACTAAAGTAAAACAGATTTACGTTTTCATTTTAAAAATTCATTTTAAAGACAAAAATGAAAGGTTTTCTTTCCCTCAAGTAATGAAAAATAAACGGAATCGCGACCAAAATTAGAAAACGTGGGAACAAGAATAATGGTGTCAAACTTCCTACTTCTATAACCTACTACGCAATAACAACTGCTGGTTTTGGAACTACAATCTCAAGACTGTTGGGATTGCTACCGGACTGTCGTCAATAGACCGCTGGGTTGCTTCAGTGCGACGTTAATTAAAATACATACTTACCTACCCAATCCCACGACATCAAATCTGCTAAAAATCTAAAATTCTATAAATATTTTCAATACTTAACCTAGCATCGAGCGATAATATTAAATAATATTAAAAACAAAAGCGTATTTTATTTGAGCGAAAGAAGAGAAAAAAAAAAGCTACATAACCGCGACTTATAAAATAAAACGTGCGAACAATAATAATGCTGCCAATGGCTCTCATTCGTAAACTTCCTGCATCTATAAACTCTTGTGCTATATCAACTCCTGCTTCTGCTACTCGGCAACTTCAAGAAGTCAAATCCTCCAAAAATCTGAAATTCTACCAAATATTTTAAATAAATAAACTGTCATTGGACGATAATATCAAAATGCATTTCAATTTGCATGTTGAAATTTCGTTGGAAGACCAATACTATAAAAACAAATACAAATACAAATACAAATATTGACGACCAGCTACAGGCTCAAGCCCAACAAGGCTGGTCCTTTGTTTATGAATTCTCCAATTCCCACTGACTATCCAATTGTGTCTTAAATTCGTACACTCCCTTTGAATTAACTATATTTTCTGGCAACGCGTTCCAACTGTCTATTACCCTATTAAAGTAGTAGTTTTTCCTTAAATCCCGATTAAAATGTGTCTTATTTAATTTATACCCATGGCCCCTTGTTCTGTTATCCCTATTAAAATTTAAGCCCTCTGTGTCCCCTTGTTTTACAAACTTGAAAAGCTGAATCAAATCCCCCCTCCTTCTTCTTCTTTCCAGTGTATACATGTTTAGCTTACTTAAACGTTCATTATAGTCGAAATTTGCTAGCCCCTTTATTATTTTTGTAGCTCTGTGCTGAACCCTTTCAGTTGATTCTATGTCCTTTCTCATATATGGAGCCCAGAATTGTACAGCATATTCTAGATGTGGTATTACTAAACCCTTATATAATGGCAAGATTATATTCTTATCCCTTGAAGTTACAGTCTTTTTAATATACCCCAATAACCTATTAGCCTTTTTACCCGCAGCTAAACATTGGTGACCCATTTTAAAATCCCTGTGAATTATCACCCCAAGATCCTTGACTGTTTCTCCCTCCTTTACCTTTACTCCCTGCAGACAGTACTCGGCTCCACTGTTCCTGTAACCCATATGCAGAACTTGACATTTCCCTACATTAAATGACATACCCCATTTTACAGCCCATTCGGATATCTTATCAAAATCTCCTTGTAAATTTCCTATCTGTAACTTGGTATCCACTGTCCCCCATATTTTTAAGTCATCTGCAAATATACTGATTCTATTCTTGATCCCCTGACTTATATCATCTATGAAAATTATAAATAAAATTGGTCCCAAAACTGATCCCTGAGGCACCCCACTTATAACTTCAGTCCACTGTGAATAATTTCCTTTTACCTGCACTCTCTGCTTTCTACCCAATAACCAATTTTTTATCCATATTAATGTTTTTCCCTGAATCCCCAGCCTTTCCAATTTAAACAGTAATGCCTCATGAGGTACTTTATCAAAAGCCTTTTGAAAATCTATGTACATGATATCCACACTGCTCTTATTATCCAGCTCCTCAGTAATTTTTTCGTAGAACTTCAAAAGGTTTGTAGAGCAGGATCTGCCCTTCCTAAACCCATACTGATTCTCTGATAACAGTCCCCCCTCCTCCAAGTATAACATTATATGCTTTTTTAACAGAGATTCAAATATTTTGCAAATTACTGATGTTAGACTTACTGGTCTATAGTTGCCCGGATCACTTTGTATTCCCTTTTTGAAAATTGGAGTTAAATACAATAGCATATTTTATTTTATCTAAAGAGGAGATGAAGAAAAAGTACCCCTACTTATATATATAAAAGAAAACGTGTGAAAAAGAATAATGCTGCCAATGACTCTGGTTCGTAAACTTCCTACATCCATAACCTCCTGGTGCAATATCAACTCTTGCTTCTGCTGCTAGGAAACGCAGGATGTCAAATTTTTACTACCGACAATCCATCTTACAACGACTGACAAAGAACGGAAACAGCTGTTAAAAGAAACTGTGAACTTCTATATCGTCCTGAAAATCAATAGCCCTAAGGAATGAAATAACACCACAAGTCTGGTGGTAAGTTCACGACTACTTATTCCGATTCCATTGCGTCCAAGAGAGGGGAAAACAGAAAAGTAGAAAGGTGGTTTTTCTCTAAGGCGGTCAATAGCAGGTTATTGCAGTTTCATGGGTGCACGACAATGGCGTATAAGTCACCATTTTGACCCTCCAAGTCATTTCGATGAGCTATCTCGTCCATCAAAATCTGAACAGTTTTGTAAATGACTAGACGCGTCGTCATCAAGTTATTGCCTAATTTTTAAGAAGACGAGATCAAGATGTGGTCAGTTTTCTTCCAATGACCCATGAATTCTCCCATCAAGATCTTATCAGTTTTACTGATGACGAAGTTTATCGTCCATCGTGATCTGTGGTCAGTGATGCTAATCTTATTACATAAAATGTGAAGACCGGCTGTGTTTTTGTAGCTATTAAAGTTCTGATTGGCTGTGGGACGTTACGAATAGGCGGAGTTTCTAATTGTTTTGATTGGTTGTGTGATGTAACGAGTAGGTGGAGTTTTGTTTGTCTTTCATTGGGCGTGTATCAATATGACATTTATAAGACGAATAAACAATAATAAAACAATAAAATTAGTGCAAGGGTTACTGTTAAGAGGTTGACTGCTGATTAATAGTTATTATTTAACTGGGAATTTTTAAGGGGTCATAGGACTCTTAAACCTTCAAAAAAATCGATTTTTTGAAAAAAATATATGTTCAACTATAATCTTTTCTGGATATTTTAAAACAAACTGCATTAAAAAATTCGCTTTATTTCAGGAGTTATGGTCAAAAATGTGTTTTGCTTCCAATGTAAACAAATCGTTGTTTGTAAACATAGGGAATCGAATCGACCTGTCAACCAAGACTCGCATGCTAAGTTTGATAATGATGAGTTTGATAATTATTTTTTCGAATTATGTATTTGAAATTAGTAGAAGCAGGAGTTAGTTTACTCAACTTGTACATTTATGTTTACATTCTATCGCATGATCTTGATTTGAAAGCATTTGCAAATCGTTTTCATTTCTCGTGTTTGATTTACATCGTTGGTGATTTCTGAAAGATTTTTATTGCTGTTTTATTTCTTTGCATTAAAAGTTGATCCATTCTTACTTATTTTGTGCGCATTCAGTATTTGAAGAAAAGGGATAATGTGAAGAAACGTGTGTCAAGAAAACGTCCAAAGAAACGAGGCTTTCGTGGAAATCAATTTACTAAACGTCAAGTGAACAGTGTTCCATCCTCTGTGAACAACTCAAGCCCTTTCAAGATCGAAAAAGTGGAACTGTCTGATTGTTTGAACTCGTCTGGGATAAATGCATCAGTTAGTGCTAATCTTGTGCCACCAAGTGCTTCTAAAAAGAAATTAAGAGTAGATATACCATCATTCAGTGACTCAAATCCAGCCTCAGGTAACATGATTATTGACAAACAGCTGTTTTTCACATTTTTGGTGCAAAATGTGTCCTGCAAGCTGTGTCATGGTGACATTAGTGTTAGGGATAAAAAAGTTTCTGGATTGTCTGCGTTAATTTCTGTTACGTGTGACACACAAGTGCCACAAAGAATGAACTACCAGAAACTCTAAACAGCTGGGAAGTAAAAGGAATGTCCCAGAAATTAATAGACGAATTGTTTATGCTATGCGCTGCATTGGACAGGGGTTAGAACCTCTGAAAAAATTTTGTGGTGTTATGAACTTGGATTCTTCAATTTCTCAAAAGCCGTATATGATGTAATTTGCACAAAAATTAATTCTGCCTCCAAAGCTGTTGCTATTCACAGTATGAAAAAAGCAGCTAAGGAAGAAGTAGAAATTAGCAACACGACAGACATTACAGTTAGTGGATATGGGACCTGGAAAACAAGGGGCCACTCATCTCAAATAGGTGTATGTACTATTATTGGTGCATATAGCGGAAAGGTTTTGGACATTGACGTGTTGTCATCAACTTGCAAAGCTTGCGATGCATGCAAAGGTTCATCGGCAGAGTTTGAGGAGTGGAAAGTAAAACATTCTGAATCCTGCCAAAGAAATCATGCCGGATCTGCTGGGAAAATGGAGGCTGACGGCATGGTTAACATTTTTAAAAGATCTGAAAAAGAAAGAGGAGTGCGGTATTTAAATTATATAGGTGATGGTGATTCAAAGACATTTCTTTGCATTTCAGAATCTAAGCCATATGACAAAGATGTATCAAAATTAGAATGCATTGGGCATGTCCAGAAAAGGATGGGAACACGCTTAAGAAAACTCAAAAAATAATATTGCTCAAAAAAGCTCTCCGATGGGAAAGGCATTTCTGGAAAGGGCAGATTGACTGACGCCATAATAAATAAATTTTCCGTTTATTATGGAAATGCAATTCGACAGCATAGTCAATCGTTGGACAGAATGCGAAAAGCAATATGGGCTATTTATTTCCACACTCGGTCGAGTGATTCAGAACCGCTCCATAGTTTCTGTCCAACTGGTTTGTCTTCGTGGTGCAAGTACAACAAGGCAAAAGAAAACAATTCGCTTAATGCATTCAAACACAAAGCAATCATGCCGTCTGCAGTTATGGATGCTCTCAAGCCAGTGTTTAATGCACTCGCTCATCCAACTCTTTTATCCCGTTGCCTTGGAGCATTCACGCAAAATGCCAATGAATCTCTAAATTCAATGATATGGCAAATTTGCCCAAAAACATCAGGTGCTGGTCTGAGGGTTGCTGAAATAGCAGCTTATGAAGCGACAGTTTCATTTAATGAAGGTCAAAGAGGAAGACTACATATCATGAAAGTATTAGATCTAGATGTCAGTTTTCATGCTATTTTAGCAAAAGATAAAGCTGATAAAAAGCGAATACTTTGTGCTAAGATACGAGCTGCCCAAAACACTGCGGATGCTCGAAGATCTAAAAGACTGAAAAAACTGAACACAAATTTGAAATTTATCGAAAAAGAAGGAAATTTTTATGAGGCAGGGGGGGTTTTAATTTGTCTTTTTGTGGTTGGGTGTAACTTGTGTGTGTTGAGTGATGAAACTTGGTAATTTTTAATTAACGTCGTACTGAAGCAACACAATGGACTATTGACGACAGTCCGGGATCAATCTCCTAAGGGAAAGAACCGAGGACAACGCCTCTTATGAGGCAGGGGGGTTTTAATTCGTCTTTTTGTGGTTAGTTATAACGTGTGTGTTTGAGTAATAAAATTTGGTAATTTTTGATTAACGTCGTACTGTAGCAACACATTGGACTATTGACGACAGTCTGGGATCAATCCCCAAAGGGAAAGATCCGAAGACAACACCTCGTAATTTTGAATCACGGTCAGTTGCCAAAGCAACACCTGAGTTGGCAACCCACTATCCAAACTTTCACACCAACACAACGAGAGGACAAATGTTGCGTTGGGAAATAAATTTTTGTATCCGTATGAATCTCGCAAAGTCTGCTGATTCTACAATACAAGTTTGGGCTGTAATTTAGGAAACTTAATGCTCCACAAATGTAAATATCAATATTTATACTGTGTTTCAAAATTTCATTCCATTATATGCTATCTAATCCATCATTAAATTTAATTGTAGAAGTTTTAAGGTAAAAAAACAACTTCAAAGTCATTTTTCTCCAAATGTGGTTTTTTGATGTTGCGTGCAGGATAACTTTTTTACTATTCAGTATTTCTTCTTGAAAATTTCAGAACATTTAAAGCACATTAGTACCTTTGAGCTGTAGCTTTTTTTATTAAAATTTTCATTTTTTTATTAAATATTTTCCATTTATTATTGCTGAATTTTTACAATTTTGGGATAGCTAAGTACAACTACATTTAAAAATATATAAATTTACTGTAAATCAGTAAGATTTTGCTAGGACATGTACATATACTTATAAAATGTATTTATGTACCACAATTTTTAGTTATAATAATATAATTTAGAAATAATCTTGCCCGCAAGCTATGGTTATCAAGAATTTGTCTGAAACACATGCTCTATTTCGACTCTCAGTATAAAATTGTTTTATTATTGTATGAATTTAAAAAAATATTCTTCATAAAGACAAAAGACAGAGCTGTAAAAAGGAAAAGAAAGTAAACATTTAAATGAAATAGATCAAGAATTATTAAACATTAAAATTCAAGTAAACTTTGTTTCACTGCATAGCACCATAAGAGTCCTATGACCCCTTAAAGAAAAAAAATGTAAGTCAAGTTAATTTCTTAGTATTTTGATTATAGTGAAATGAATCAAATCTGATTATTGTTATCATATACAAAATTAAAGGTTTAAAGACAGCTAATGATCAACAAAATTTGACAGATACTGGTGAAAAAAGGTTTATACATAGCCAATGAGATCACGCACCGTCAGGTTTTGAAACATATATAAATGAAGTTTGACCAAAATAAATAAATTTTTGCATGCACCCTTCGTATGACGGGCTTTTATCCTAGTGAAAAATTTCTCGTCATAAAAATCTGATTAACTTAGTTAATGCGACATACCTCGTCATCACGATATTGACTATTATTCTATAATGTCAATATCAAGATCTGATTAGTTCTCTTCTAATGACTAGGTACCTTGTACATCAAGATTCAACCAATTTTGCTAATTACAAGATATTTCATTAACATATTGCCTGCTGATTTTTATAGTGATGATATCAAGATATATGATCCGTTTTCTTGTAATTACAAGATATTTCGTCCATCATGATCTGGTTAGATTTTCTAATGAAGAAATATCTCTTCAGACCAATTTTGTTAATAACGATACATCTCGTCATCAAGATGCTGTCTATTTTTAAATAAGGATGATATCAAGATCTGGTCAGTTCTCTTCTAATTCTGAGATATCCCGTCCATCAACATTTCACCAATTTTGTTAATGACGATACACACCGTCTTGTTTTTTATTGCGATGAGAACAAGAAATTGTTATTTTTTTCTAATGACACCATTTTTCTACCATCAAGATCTGGACAGTTTTGCAAATGACGATAAACCTCGTCGAGATAACCACCAGATGGGTTAAAATAAACATAACCTGCTTATTTATAATCTATTTTATTTATTTATTTCAAAGATATTGAATTCAGAGACATTTGAGAGATTTTCCTGGTGATGTACACGACTCAGCAAAGAACAAAAGTTGATCAATTTTATATTGGAAACAACCATTCCAGTTAGCTTGCTTGGGTTTGCCCACATACAATTTATGTCCAATGAAGACAACATGTCCATCAAAATGGCTTCATCAATCGACATAAGTGCAGAATTTAGGTGTCGAGAAAGTCCAAGAGCCAACATTAGCAAACACCAACATTAGCAAAAAAATTGGAGCGTTGGATCTGAAAACGTTACGAAATGTAATTGGAACACCCTTGAACGTACTCTACTCTGTAAAGCTGAAACATTTGGGTATTATAATATTACTCATTTAGTTCATAGTGATTTATAAATATGAGTTAAATTAAATATGGTGTCGAAAAAAGCGAATGTCGATGCTAATGTAAATCTGATGATTCAAACAGAAGGAAATCGAATCCACACGCGTAAAACTCTTCGTTTTTTACGATGATTATCAGACAATTTTTTTAATTGTATTTTATACTCATTTTCACAGATTCTTTCCACAACCCAACGCCTTTACAGAATAAGATTAAATCAACACCCATTCTTCAACATTCCATCCATGCAAGTTCACTCATTTAAAACAGAAAGACAGCTCGACCAAACATCCTAACACTCCGTGTTTTTCACGATAATTACATGAAAACATTCTAGAAACATAGAAATTGTGTCTCATATTATGTACCATACTCATTTTCACATATTCTTTCCTCAACCTACCGTTGCAGAATAAGATTAAAATGACACTCATTCTTCAACATATTATTCATGCAATTTCATCCATTTAAAAACTGAAAGAAATCTCAGCCAAAGACACAGAGTAATCTGTCTTTTTTAGGATAATTGCAAAAGAACATTCTAGAAACAAAAAGCCATTGCTCTTCATATCATTTCATACCTTTCATGCAATTTACCATACTCATTTGCACAGATTCTTTCCTCAAACCAACACTCTTTTCCAGAATAAAATTCAATCGACAACCTTTGAAGCCTTCAGCTTCAATGCCCATGCAAATTCACCCATTCGAAAACAGAAGAAAGTCACATATCATGTTCCACATTCCGTTTCGCAGATTCATTCCTCATTCCAACACCGTTGCAGAATTAAATTCCTTCAACATTCATACAAGTCCACCCATTTCAAAACTGAAAGAAATCTGAACGAAACACCCACTGCAATCCGTCTTTTTTACGATAATTTCAAAACAACATTCTCGAAAAAAAAGACATTGCCTCTCATATCATGTACCATTCTCATTTTCACAGATTCTTTCCTCAAACCAACACCGTTGCAGAATAAAATTCAATCGGCAACCATTGAAACCTACAGCTTCAATGCCCATGCAAATTCTCCCATTCAAACACAGAAGGAAATCACAACTACCCACACTACACCGCCTTTTTACGACTCCCAGAATCACCGGAGCAGCGTAATAAAACCAGCAGCGAGAAGGAACCGAAATCACATCGTAAATTCAGAACATTCCACCGCCAACCAACCTAATTATGCAAGACAGTTGTCATCCGACCCTCTTCGTTTCAATTCCCGGACTTTTGTCGTGATCCCGGATTTCGAGAATAGAAGTTCGGGAAATTTAGTTTTGATAATTGTGGATGGTGGTGCAAAGGGCGTTGTTAACATTCTTGTGTGTCTTGAATTAGCTTGGATTTTTCAGCACGAATGTCCCGGATTACGGACGGAAGTGTCTTCCGGAATGACTTCTGCGGCTGTGGTTCCGGGAATCGTTGGGGTTCGGAATAAATGAGAGACTTTTACGGGGAATGCTGTGAAACTAAGAATGAATGGGACGCATATTCTCCAAAGCGCCGTTATCTTCTAAAATTCGGTTTCAGAAATATCGTTTACGTGTCTACCATAAGAACGGTTCCCGTTACAGTCTGCGACTCTCTTTTGCCCTATAAATAGTTGGTTTGGGAGTTTTATGGCGCAAGAGTCATAATTGCCATGCTGCGCCAGATACAATAATAAGTAATTGACACAAGACATACGACATCAAGTAAATGACACAAGACATACAACATCAAGTAATTGACACAAGACATGCAACATCAAGTAATTGATACAAGACATGCAATTTCAAGTAATTGACACAAGACATGGAACACCAAGTAATTGACACAAGACATGTAACATCATGTTGTTGACACAAGACATACAACATAAAGTAATTGACACAATACATGCAACATCAAGTAATTGACACAATACATGCAACATCAAGTTACTGACACAACACATGCAACATCAAGTAATTGACACACGACATGCAACATCAAGTAATTGACACAAGACAAGTAACATCATGTTGTTGACACAAGATATACAACATCAAGTAATTGACACAATACATGCAATTTCAAGTAATTGACACAAGACGTGCAACATCAAGTAATTGACACAAGACATGCAACATCAAGTAATTGACACAAGACATGCAACACCAAGTAATTAAAACAAGTAATGCAACATCAAGTAATTTACTCAAGACATGCAACATCAAGTAATTAAAACAAGTAATGCAATTTCAAGTAACTGACACAAGACATACAACATTAAGTAATTGACACACAAATTGAAATCTTCACTGACACGAAAGACAGAAACACACAGGGAGGAACCCTATAAACAGATATTTATCTAAATTTCCAAATCAAGTTAATTTTGAGCTAGTTTCTTCTAGTTATTGTTAGCTAGTTTCAAGAGCTTGTGCATCTACACACTGTTTTAGATGGTGTTCCCATTTCTGGAAACAGACCTGGAACTATTTTACCGAAATAATATTGAATTCCTGAATACTATTATAGTGTATATTTGCAAGATCAGAAAATATTTGTTCCTTTAACACTTCATATGGTTTGGAAGACATATCTCTTCCATCAAGGAATTGACCAACTTTGCTGGTGACGAAATATCTCTTCCATCAAGCTCTGACCAACTTTGCTGGTGATGAGATATCTCTTCCTTCAAGATCTGACCAAATTTGCTGGTGACGAGGTATATCTTCCATCAAGATCTGACCAACTTTGCAGGTGACGAACTATCTCTTCCATCAAGCTCTGACCAACTTTGCTGGTGATGAGATATCTCTTCCATCAAGATCTGACCAACTTTGCTGGTGATGAGATATCTATTTATCAGGATATTGCCGATTTTTTTTATGATGACGAGATCAAGATTTGGTTGAGATTTTAAGGAATAGATATCTCGCCCATCAAACTTGTCAGTTTTGCTAATGACGAAATAATTCATCACAATTAAGATATTTTCCTTCCACAAAAATCTCGTAAAATCTTTTCAGAACATTTAAATGGCATTTCTGTTGACTGTCTTGTACTCTGTTCACATTTTATTCCTATATTTTTGTTATTGGATCCCTACTTCTAAATTCGTCTCCCATCTATGAATCTCTTATGCCACTCAAAGACACTATAAGTTTTCATATTACTCACACTTTATGTCATTTTCGATAACTGCGACGTTTCAGTAGCAATTTCGCTTTTTCCCATAAAATTTATTGTTAGCATGATGCTCTAAATTTCCTTCATTCATCTCTATGCTTAACTTTTCTAGTAGATCATTATTATTTTCCTAATATACAACTAATAAATGGCTCAGCCGGCTTGAGGTTTACTCACACGTTAGTTAAAGAACTTACTATCTTTCACAAGAGCAGTTGCTTTATTAAATTATACTTATAACTCCAAGAAATGCATTAAAAAAGACAATGACAACTTACTTTTAGGTAATTGTAACGATGTGGAACAACTCATATACGATTTTCAACCATTGTGACGTAAGAACGATACTAGTGTGCTTTGCGAATGGTGTCATTTCTTAAAATGTGTTATATTTATTTTAATAGGTTTTCGAAATTTTTAGAAATGTGTTTACCACACATAATTTTAAATAATAACAAATACCCGTATAATTAATTGAGTAATAATTTTCGAATACAAAACATCATAAATAAATCGTTTCTAAAAGGAATTAAACGTCCGCTTCGGAAAAACAATTATAGATAATAGTTATGGATTATTTTTACAAATCAGTCAAATTTATATCTATTCTTTTGACAGGTCGATTTATGTGTTTGCTGTACCCCAAAACTTAAGTGATTAGTTAATTGTACTATGAGATGAAAATTATTGTTTGAAAATCACGCTGACGTGTCAAAAATGTATAAAATGTCTGATAACAAATTTCTCAATAACAACAAAAGAGAGTTATATTAGTATGTAAAAACCGATATTAAATTTAAAGATGATCATTAAAATGTACTTTTAATAAATATCAGGGAAATACCAGTCTACAATATAAATACCTCGACCTCAAATTTACTGTATACAACTAATTCTGAACTTTCCTTTTCATCCTTTAAATAGTGATTTCATCTACCCAAATACCTCCACCAGCATGTCTCTTCACTTCCTTAGCCTCTGACTCAAACGATGCTCCTTCCACCCACCGAGATCTCCTCCAATCCTCACTCAAACGACAACGCAGACTATCTTTAACCTTATCTCAACGAATCCTAAACGCTTTTTCCACTCCCGAACGCGATCTCTGGTAAAAGTCATTTGAGGGCCAGCACCAAGAACCACCCCCGCAGCACCCTCTCTTCACTTCCCATCCACCCACTTAACTGGACGATGGCGATACGGCTTTTCGAAGAAGACCTCTCTATCGCCAAATCCCTCCAGGTGGTCTGACTCCCAGCGAAGCCAATTTTGAAGGAGAATGGACGAAAAATCCCTAAATTTCGATGGCCTGTTTTTTGCCTGTTTACTTATCGACTTGATTGCATTGCAGCGGACGTGATCCCCCAAGGTACTCGGGTCCGTCGGGAGTTATTGCGGAGAAAAGGACCAAGTATTACTTTGGAAGCCCGCAGAGATGGATATGTACGGATGTATTATTTCGGGATGTATGGGGATTTAATTTTGTTGCTGGATGTCCGTTTTTTTTTATTGGGATGTAGAAAGGACCAGGAAACGTATTTGTGACGCATGAAAGTACAACAGTAACAGACGTATCTGGGATTTAAGCATTTTATTTGTTTTATTTCTTTCCCTTTGAGTAAATGTCTGCTTGTATTATATAAAATGACTGGTCTATAAGATTCGCTATTTGTTCAGACTTGTTCCGATATACGGATAAAGGCAGATTTTATTTCACTTTTATAAATGTATTTGATTGCTGCCCAAGCGGTATAGTGGATAAAGCACTCTGCTCCCACGCTTTGGGTTCGTGGTTCGATTTCCGACTGGGGCTACTGCCCTAGGTACTGGTTGTATATGAGTCAGACTCCCGCCCAAGTGGTTCCTCACCAAAAAGTGGATAGCTGCACCCCCTGTGTCTCTACCAGTGATCAATAATTTGTGTGTTTGTAAAATAAAACCTGTATTTTCTTCTTCTGTGTCTGTCCTACTTCAGATCACTGGGCCTGATCTCGAGTTTCACAGTTCAGGAGACACACGTCAACAACAACAAATGTATTTGATTTGGGTAATTCCCTCATGTACCTAAAAATGAGTGTAGACGTCCAAGCAAGCTTTAAACCAAATCCGGTTCAAAAATTAGAGCTTTATTACTTCGTCGTTATTTAGGTTTATCGATTTTTTTGGATTGTATAGCGCAAAGGATGGTGAGTCCTTAGTGATCCATTAATTCCGGTGCACATGAGGGAATTTAGTGATATACGTCGTCATTGAACAGTATATTGTTCTGAGTCTTTGGTTGGATCGTGTTTTGATCTCGCAACACTGCTGCTGCTAATCTTTGTACTACCTACCAATTTGGCTACCACTGCCCTGCGGTCTATAATATTTAAGATCCCTGTCTCATCAAAAGACACATGTCTGATTAAATTTTAAAAATATTTATTTTTCTGTCAGTACAATATATATAATATATATTCCGTCTATAATAATATATATAATATATATATTCTGTCTATAATAATATATATAATATATATTCTGTCTATAATAATATATGTAATATATATTCTGTCTATAATAACATATATAATATATATTCTGTCTATAATAATATATATATAACATATATTCTGTCTATAATAATATATATAATATATATTCTGTCTATAATAATATATGCAATATATATATTCTGTCTATAATAATATATATAATATATATTCTGTCTATAATAATATATATAATATATATTCTGTCTATAATAATATATATAATATATATATTCTGTCTATAATAATATATATAATATATATTCTGTCTATAATAATATATATAATATATATTCTGTCTATAATAATATATGTAATATATATTCTGTCTATAATAATATATATAATATATATTCTGTCAAACAGAGATTACTCCAATTACATAAGTTACTTAGTTAAACTTATCTATAAGTTTATTGTATATAATATACATATATTATATACTTTGCATGTATTTACATTTTCTCAGTTACTGTATCACTTTAAAAGGCAACTTCCTGTAAACAGATTTGTTTCTGGTTTGTCTTTCTTACAATCATTTTTACGCGAGGATAAGTTGGACAGGAAATAAATTGGATACCGAACCACTTCAAACATCCGTGCTAAGAATATAGAAACGAACATAACACCCGCATTACGCGAAAAGCGTCTTTTTACAAAGATTATCTTAGTCTCATTTTTAGAGTTAACCCTTTTTACACTTAAGAATAGAAACTAGAGGAATGAGAAACGAGTTTCGTAGGATATGCATAGTTATTTCGCTGTAAATGGATAAAAACCTGTGGAATCATACATTTGTACATTTAACAACATTCAATTTTGCTTATAGCAAATGCAATCCATATTTTCTTTCTCTTTGAACTACTGTGTACTTCAAAACACTTATCAATCTCTAAAGTTCTTCGTTTAATTTTCAATTTATTATTCAATTTGATTTATAGCAAATCTAATATATTTTTCTTTATCTTTCAACTACTTTTTACGCCAAAATATTTATCAAGTTCTAAAATTCTTTGTTAAATTTTCAATTTATCATTCAATTTTAATGTTAACAAATATAAATTATTTTTTTCTTTTCTTTCATCTACTTTGTAGATTAAATCTTTAATCCATTTATAAGTACTTCGTTCAATTATCATTCATTTTTGCTGTTATTAAATGTAATATATTTTTCCTTCTCCTTTTAAACTACCTTGTACGTCATATAATTTATCTTTCAATTTGGGCTTACAGCAAATATTTTCGCTGTTTCCTTCTCTTTCAACAACTTTGTACGTCAAAACGTTATCAATTTCTTAAATTCGTTTAATTTTTAATTTATCATTCAATTTTGCTTATAGCAAATCTAATATATTTTTCCTTCCCTTTCAAGTACTTTGTTCGCCAAAACATTTATAAATTTCAAAAGTTATTTGTCCTTAAAGTTTACTTTAAAGTTCAGCTTCAGTAAACATTACTACCAGAATCAACCCAAAGCAAAACCTGACGATGAAGGAGAACATTTCTTCCTCTCAACTTGGCTCCATCTAATACCCTGGAGCAAAATATCCGTGGGTTTGAGATCTGTGATCGAAAACTGCCCATCTGTGACGTAGAACCCTCTTAACCCTCATCTCTGTAATCTCACTCTCGGATACACACGGAATCGAATTTGTATAGTATCGGATTGCGATAACGCTAAACAATTACCGATCGCCGAATCGATTCTTTCGGAGCTGTGAGGCGCCGTGCACTCGATTAATTGCAAGAATGTGCGTCAATTATAGTGTATGTTGGGAGCTTTGATTGGGGATCGGGTGATTCTGTTGCGAGTTTTGATTGGAGGCGATGGGAATAGCAGCGCAGATGTTGGTTGTTTGGAAGTTGGAAATAATGCGTAATTCTGTAATTGTTGTAATTAAAAATGTATTAACTATTAAAATTTATTTCAATTGGATGCAAGTTTATGCGATTGATTTTTGTACCTCATTTATCTAGAAATACTAGATGAATAAACTGAGCAAATTTCATGACACCAGAGCTCAGTGTTTGAGAGTTGTCACTACTTCAGACGGATATGCTTTATAGTATAGGTTATACAATTGACAAAACAATAATACATATCGAGTCTATACACGCTTTGGTCGCTTCACGTGTTTGTATTCTTTCCTCTTCCGATTACTTGAATCATGATAGCTTTCGACGTTCTGTGTTCATTCGAGTTGGATTAAAAATTGGTTCTATATCCAATTTTACTTCCGTGGATATAAGGAAACGACATTGAAAATGCGCTGACCTAGAAATCCTAGATAAACTGCAAAATTCATGACACCAGAATTCAGCGTACTAGAGTTCTTGATGCTTCAGCAGATTTTCTGTTTCAGACATTAGATATGTACCAGACAAAAAAAAAACAATGAGTCTTTAGTCTCTTTGATTGAGCTTTCTTTGTCTGTTACATTTCAATCTTGCGATAAATTTTTTAACTCAATTACCGATATTCAATTTACTTGAAATTTTGCATACTTGAGTAAAAGAAAATAAATGTGAAATCGGAGTGAACACCAAAATAGTTTTATTCTAAAAATACAGATGGGTCTTTGAAGAGTTCAATGGGTAGCTAATTAATGTCACACTAAAGCAACACAAGAGGTTATTGGTGAAGTTAAACCACGTAATTTTGAGCCTCGATCAGATATAGACAATTGAATAGAATAAAATGTAAGTAGACGTTTCGAAACTAATACTTGTAACAGGGCTGAGGTATGCACTTTATTGCAAGTAAGAATAAGAAATACCAGTAGTACCAGTAGTAAATACCAAATACCAGTTATTAATTCTCTATGATTTGGAGGTATGAAAAGGACATATCTATCGACTTAATGCATATTCATTGTAAATGTATTGAATAAGACATGAAACGTGAGAAACGTCAACGCCATTGTCGCCATGATGTTACGTTCACCAGATCTCTGATAGTTCCCAGAGAAATTCCAAATCTCTACTCGTAACGACTTCACCTTCAAAATAACCCAGCTTCATAGTTAAGGCTTTGATTAATACAGGGTGTCCTAAAAGTTCCCGTACTCCAACTTTAAAAAAATTTATTGCGCTTGTTATTTTTAATTATTCAATTTTATCGTCTGCTTATAGTTTTATCGACTCTTTAATTGTTATCGTTTGATTTTCTTCGCACTCAAGTTGTGCGATAATATAGTTCCAATTAATTTTGTTCTTAATTGCAAGATGAATTTATCACGCATTCAGAGAATCGCTGTCTGAGGATTATTTTGAATGCAAATCATATGAAAGATGTAGAGAATTTTGGCGTTATAAATATCCAAATGATGCAATAGCGAGTAAAGGTACGCCATATCAACTTATTCAACAATTTGTTGCATTATTAGAAGTGAATGAACGAGACTCAGGGTTCCCACAAGACGTTTCAACCTAACAAACATGTTATTAAACCATGGGCATGCTTCAAGATATTTTTTGGCGATCGGGAAACCTTTGGCCATTTGTTACCTGATCTGTGTACCCCTGACTTCTTTTCTGTGAGGATATTTAAAAAACAAAGTTTGTGAAGATAATCACCTAACATTAGGCGGTCTGAAAATTGCCATTACTCAAAGGATACAAAGGACACTTCCGACATCTTGAAAAATGTTTCTAAAAATATGCGCAAACGACTTCAGCTTTGCCTCCAAGAAAAGGACGGAAATTTTAAACATTTATTGTAAATGTAAGTTAAAATTATTCTTCCTACGTTAGGTTAAAAGTGCTTTTGACCATTGGCATAAAAACAATTGTTTTAAAGTTTGTTGTTTTTGTATAATGAATTCACGAATCGTCAGTACGGGAACTTTTAGGACACCCTGTACTAGCAAGTCGGCTCACCCCGTAGTTATTAACTGTGGTTGTGTGACCCCTCCATTTTATAGGCACACTGAAGTAAGTCTTTTTATTTTGTATATTGAATCACGTGAGTGCGTGACTTGGGTTTCTATTTTCATAAAGACCACATGATCGTAGTCATGAATAGATGTGAACAATCAACACACTAGTACAGAGTCGATGTGTGGAGATCTCTGATATTTTATTTTATTTTATTGTAAACAATTTCGTCTGTTATCACATTTTACCATTGGCTACTCTATGGATTTGAAGTCTGAATAGTAAGGTAAAAGTTCGTAATCGCCTTGGTGGTTCATCTGGCGTCCAAAAACTATCCTGCAGTGCCCAGCCTCTTGTGCAAGAACCTCTTCCAAATTGTCATCAACTATCAGCAATGAACTATTTTTCTTACTTGTATCTTCGTACTGGGTAAAAAAGAAGTTTTGTATCGTCGAGCACCTCTCGTCCTAATCAAAATCGAGTAGATCTTGAACGAGGTATATCTTTGACACAGTTGGAGGGTTAACCAAAGCCACTAACAATTTTCAAAAAGATCGACCCTGACCCTCAATAAGCAATCCCCACTACATCCCACGAAGCACAGTGAACTCTTCCCGAAATCGTTACTAACTGTATCATTACTGCGATCAATCAAATCCTGGTGCTCTGTCCGTGTTAATAACAATCGCTCATTTTTTTTTCTTCACAATTCTCCACAGTATCTACCATTTAATAGATAATAGCGATGCATCGCCCTGTCGATAATTCGTCATACCGCACCACCATCGAGGGGAGGGGGGGGGGGTGCACACCGTCAGATAATTCAGCCATTAGAAGCACGATCGATCAGTGTCTACATGTCATTAGGAAGTTCATAATGAACAAAGCTCGGCAGTGTTTCCATGTATCATCTCTCATTAGGAAAGTTAACTTGCGGAATTCCTGAAGATCCCTGGCGGGTCTTCGGGAGTTGTGTGTTTTGCGACCGGTTAACGTTATCTTGCCAAGTAATCGGATTAAAAAGACGGGTTGGGGCATTATCGTCTTATGTAACGTCTTGAGATGGATTTTGTGAGGGGGTTTCGTCTCGCGGCGGGAGGGCTTTTGGCGATGTGGTGGTGAATATTGCTCGCAGCCTTTCCCGGAAGATTTGGTTGAATCGTTATTGGTGAAGCTTCATTTAATGAGCGGCTTATTGAGAACTGCAGGAGGGTTGATTGGATGGTTGTGTTGAGGTTTTACGGAGAAAGGGATAATTTGTCCAAGCATTGCCAAACAGAAGACAACGTCGATTTGAAAATGCAGTGAAAGGAAAATGAGGGATGGGGAAACATAGCAGAGGGACGAGAACAGAAAAGATCGCTAGAGTGTATCCCAGGCGAGCCACAACATTTGACCCCATGTGGTTTAGTAAAGACAGTACCCATGGCAACAGAAAAGACCACTAAGGCTCCTCTAGAGTGCCTATATAATAAGAGTGGCGACATACGGGAAACACTTTCTGATTGGCTTAGAGACCTTTTCTACCTCCCGAGGCGGTCTTTTCCTAGCTCCCGTAGACTTAACATGGGAACTTTTTGTGTGTTCGAGAAAAACGTGTGTATATTAAATTAAAAAGAAAATATAGCTTTTTCATGTTCCATTTCGTGTTCTAGAATGTTTATTTATTATTATTTTAGTGTTTTGTCAGTATAAATTTGATGACTTTTTAAGTAAATGGCTTTTTTTGAACAACATGGGGTTTCTCGCAATCTAAGCTAGCGCGTTGTGCAATCCATCTCATCAATTACGCATGTAATCGAGCGTTTATATAATTCATTTATACCGAATGTATCCATATTATAACAATCATATTATTTTTATTCTCCTTGAAATGTAATATTAATTCGCCCAGCAACCTTCTTTGAGACGATTCTGGTAGAAAAATGGCGCATGCGCATTGGGCCAAATTTGGTCCCTTGTCGCCACTCTTATTATATATAGGCACTCTAGGCTCCCCGGGTCCATGAAGCCCGTATACACCTAAAGAAGATGAAAGCTGCGTTTACATCGTTGCAAATATTTTTCTTCCCCTTTTAGTGAGGAAGACGTTTTGCGACAGATGGAGTTTTAGAGAAGACAGTTTTTATATCGTGTTAATGCTGCAAGCATTGGGGGCGAAAAGGTAGTACAATAATGCGTACTTAGAGTTAATGGACAGAAGAAGGTTATGAGAGATCTAGAATGCTTATGGTTTGTCAAGAAGGGGAAGACATACACCTGGTGCGCCCATGGTGGTGACGATTATTAGAGCGGCATTCACGACTTTGGAACAAGTGGGGAGGATGGGGACATCAGGTGATGTCTGCCAGAATTTCCTTTTGGAATTTCTACTTCTAATGCATAGACGCAGAATGGGAGTGAATCATGCTTTTTGACGATTTTAAACGCAATTCCTTTTACTATTTAATATATAGCCGACCGACCGGTCTTGTGTTTAAGATGTTGGCCTCTGGATCGGAAGGTTCCTGGTTCGAATCCAGGATCAGGACATGGATGTAAATTGTACTGTTCTTTGTTAGGGGTAATGATGGTCGCTCATTGGGTGCTACTTCACAAGTGGTCATCACTTCTAGCCTTGTAGTGTCAAAATGATTACAAATAAACATTGCCCGTAATTGGATTTAAAAAAAACACTAATTAATATACGTTGTTATTCTTTGCACTTAATTTCAATATCATAATTCATAGTTAAATGTTGCAAGTATTGTTTATAATTAATTGATAATTATTCTGATTTCATACAAAGACTAAAGATATATATTAGACCTGTGATCAGAAATTTAGCGTAATGGGTAGTTCAAAACGCATGTTAAAACATAACCTCGAGAGAGATTCTAACTGGCTAAGTTGCAATATGATTTTGGGGAGAAACCTTCGAAGTTTAAGGAAATAAAATGAAGTGAAACAATAAAAATAGAATATTTAATGAATTGCTAGTTTCAAATTATGTTTATTAAGTGAGCAAAGCATGATTTATAAAAACATTAACAGTTATAAACACATAAAAACATTAACGACTTAAACCTGACCTAGTCAATCCTATCATTGAAATTTTCTAAGATAAACACAGGACTTTGATTACAGGACACAGATTCCTGCATTAATAAGCTAGGAATGGTAAACACAAATGCTAATCAATTATTAAAATCTAAACGACATTAAATCCTGAAAACAATGCGACAAAACCAGCTGCAGAAACATAAATTACGTTAGGTTACCATCAATACGCAATTAAACAGACCATATTCAAAGCTAGATAGATTCACATACATCCCTTATCTTTAAACAAATAACCAATTAATTTATTGGACAGTAGTTATTTCGAGCATATCAATGCATAACAGCTGAGTTAAAGTTTCTTAATTGATTATATCCATTGATTGTATTTATAATGAATACAACATTCATATTCCATAGGTGCATTTCATACCTCTAAATGAAATAAAAATATCCATAAATATACAACAGCAATTCATTTACTTTTATTGGTGTTGATTCGTATTTCCAACAAAATGCAGGAAAAAAAAAGGATATGTAAGTCATATTACCACAATTACATTCTGAATGTCAACTTAAATTCTATTTCATTATTCAAAGGCCATATGGTGTTTTGGACACTAAAATTATTTTCACTCACATTTTTTTCTTTGCCCCATTGATTTTCTGTAACCAATCTACAGAAAAATTTCCATTAGATCCGTAAGCTCAGCCATGTACCTGTACTTACCTCTACTACTTCTAACTCTAATCGTGCATATTTCTGTGGTCAAGGGGAATTACTGGATAAGTCTAAAAACTATAATATACAACAGCATAAATATAAATATACAACAGCATAACCATAAATATACAACAGCAATTCATTTACTTTTATTGGTGTTGATTCTTATTTCCAACAAAATGCATGAAAAAAAAAAGGATATATAAGTTATAATACCACAATTACATTCTGAATGTCAACTTAAATTATATTTCATTATTCAAAGACCATATGTTGTTTTGGACACTAAAATTATTTTCACTCACATTTTTTTCTTTGCCCCATTGATTTTCTGTAACCAATCTACAGAAGAATTTCCATTAGATCCGTCAGCTCAGCCATGTACCTGTACTTACCTCTACTACTTCTAACTCTAATCGTGCATATTTCTGTGGTCAAGGGGAATAACTGGATAAGTCTAAAAATTAATTCTCAGGAGCGCGTTTTTAAGATTTGACCGTTCTTGTAAATCTATTTAGTGTAATGATACTTTGTACTCTTTTTTCATGCACAATACTTATCCAACGCGTAAGGTCACCAAGACAAATCCTCCAGAAGACGCACTTATCTCATTTTTAACCAATTGCTACTTGTCCTGTTATTTCCCTGGATCACAGATTTATTAACCTTTAACTGCTGTCATGGGTCTCACAGACCCCGAGCCATTTTGGACAGATCGTTTCCACCCCTTAAAGTGAATATTGGTCCCTGTCCTATTCAGTACCTTCCTACTACATCCAACAGAAGCCACATTCCAAGACTGGTTTGGCTGCTCCAACTATTTTGTATTTCACACTATTTAAATTTCCAGCTTGGTCTCTTAGACCCCTTCACAGCATTTGCGTTTCCGTTTTTGTTGAATGAAATCGTTTAAGTTTGAGTAAGGAATTTTAGCAGAGAGCCTAAAATGGCAACAAACTTCACTAAGAAACTACCTGTGTATCTTGCACAAAAAAAAATTCAGGACATTGTTGACAACTAGTCGGAAATAGAGTACTGGGACAGTGAAATTTCGGATATTATTGAAAGCAAACACGAAACGGATTCGGAAATTTATGCAGATGAAGACATTTCAAGTGCGTCTTCACAAGAATATTTCTACGAAAAAAATAACTTCAAATGGAATGACAGGGGAGGGGGACCTAATTTTGCTGTTATAACACCAAAACCCAATATAGTTTTAGTTTCCAGGGTTGAAACGTCCTGCAAAATTAGGTCCGAAAGCTGAGCCTGAGGAGACATGTAATCTACTTAACTTGTATAGTAATATAAAATGTATTTCATGTTAAGAATTGAATTATCTAAATTTAAAATGTATTCTTAATAATTATATAAAGAATCTTTCATTAATATATTATATTAATCAACTTTATACGCACTTTAATGAGCGAGGTCTGAGAAACCCCTCCACACTAGGTACGAGACGGTTCGTGACACAGCAGTTAAGGGTTAACTAAGCCGTAAAATTGGTTTATATAACCCGCAAAGATTGATATCATATTGTGTATTTCCGTTGTTGCCATTCGACAATAAACAAGTACGGTCGATTTCTGTTTGATGTACCTTAGCCAAATATAGATAATTTGATCACAGCATATATGTGGAAGGATAATAGATTGTTAGATTTGAACTAACTTCCCCGTCTTAAACGCATTGCAGGCACCATTTGTAGCCAAGTGTACGTAACAGATTTTATGTAAGCTTAGGAGTTACTCTGATGTGTAAGCGATGTCTTTGACAATCAACTGGCAGTATAATACTAGTCCCCATGTGCCTCCTAATGCCCAAGAGTACTTAGTGCTAAGCATGAATTGCTGTCACTAGTCAGCGAGATATCGCTCAGCATGTGAGTCTTAAATAGACCAAATCTGTGCAATGGTCGCACATCTGTGTATCATTGTGTCTAGTTTCTAAGAGTTGTTAGGGGAGACTTCTGGAGATAGAAAGTAGTCGTAAGTCATTTTCCTAAATCTATCCTAATTAATTATTCCTAATCCATGTGGCGTTGCGTAGTTTGACTGTGATTGATTTCTAGCTACTAGTAAAAAATATTTTTTCGTTTTTGGCATGGATTTTATAAATTGCGTTTCATTGTTTTCATTATTTTCCTTTCATTCTATTGTTTGAAGCAGTGTTATCTATTTTAGTCACATCAGAGCATTTTGATTACCTTTTTCTTAGGTTACCCTTTTTAGGAAACATAATTCATAAAATTCCAACTTTTTGAAATATGTATAGTCACCACGAACAACACAAACTCCAACAAAAATACACTCTATGGACAAAAGGATTTGAATACTGCATGTTTTTCAGAAACAGTGCTTTTTTATTCTATTTAGTAACGGGTAGGCCCTCCTTTTGCTTGTATAACAGCTGCACACGCGTTGAAGCATACTTTTCACATGTTCTCTGTAAGTATGGTCAGGAATAGCTAGCCATGTTTATTGCAAGGCTGTGAGAAGAGATTGTTGTGAAGATCGGGGTGCGTGGAGGTATCATACTCGTCGCTGCAGTTTGTCCCACAAGTGCTCGGTCGGATTGAGATCGGGGTTTTGAGCAGGCCAGTCAAGCAAATTCAACTCATTTTCAGGAAACCAGTCCAGAACACGTTTTGCAGTATGACATGGAACTCGATCCTGTTGGAAGAAACAACCGTCCATGGCGTAGTATTACAAATGTGTAGGCAAGGTCGATTCATCCAAAAGGTTGAGGTACACGTCAGCGTTCATGGTACCAGGTACATAAAGCAATGGACCGAGTTCTAAACGGGAAAAACAACCCCACACTAAGATGGATCCTCCTACGAATATGTAGTGTCCAAATACTTTTGTCCATATAGTGTACACGCTTTGTACTTAAAATTATGAGTCAAATCTGCTTTTAAATTTAAGAAGCTACCTTTTAGAGTTTGCTGCTGGACAAATAACAGTAAGCACTTACAAATCATTTATATTTTTTTTTGGTTACATTGCACACTCATCAATCAAATGTGTGAATGATAGAGCTGTGATTGACTGTCCCAGGAATGGCAATTTAGCAGTTAACTCAACGCTTATAAATACTAGAGATAGGAAGTTGAATTTACGTCGCACTTGGGGCTATTGGCTATTGGGTCTAATGAGCTATTGGCGAAGCCCGAGATCAACCCTGAAGGGAAAGATTCGTGGACAATACCTCGTAATTTGTGCCACGGTTATATGACGAGGTTTACACCTGAGCTGGCATCCATTTCTTCAAACTTCCAAATGTTGTAATCAACAGTCTATTTTGTATGGATTATTGTTTTTTCCTCTAATGATTATGTTCCCTATGGCTTGGTGCATGAATTGTTAATTCTCACAACCACTAATCCACTTGTATTTAGTCATTTTAATGTCTGTATATGTTTCAGAAACATGAAAAATCGCTTCATAGTTTAAAGATCCTCAATGGTAAAAAGTTTATTTCGTCTAACCAAAACACAATGATTACTTTACATTGTTTTTTCAACTGAGGAAACTAACATATACGAGAGATGAAATGAGGCTTAAAGATACCATCGGTAAATACAAACTATCACCTTTCAGCAAAGTTTGACAAATTAAAAGAATTCCAGACGAGACATGTTGCTCCAGTGAAACGTAAATTCCACTACCTTCCACACACACACACACACACACACACACACACACACACACACACACACACACACACACACACACACACACAAACAGGGCAACATTATTTCTCCAATCCAAACTACAATCATTTCCCAAAGCTGACATTACCCGAGAATACCCATTCCAAGACCATTCCCAAATCAAAGCTCGGTATTAAATGTCAAAGCAATCGTCGAATCCCACCAGGAGAATGAATTCGAGCTAACCTCAACCAACCCAGTCATCGTCTTTGGGGTCGGGTCGTGACAGAATTTCTAATTAGAGTTATCAAACTTAATTAGACCTGTCCCCCGTAATCGCAGTATGAACTTCGATAATCCCCCGTCTGATTTATCCCCGGATAAGTAAGTGCCTTCAAATTAGCTGAGTTGTGACGATGCTACATTCGTGTGATGGACGAGGCTTATTAATATTCGCATAAAGATCCGACATGGCGCTTGACAGGCAATGCTCGAGCAGATAAGGGAGAGCGATTAGCGTGTTGGAGCGAACTTAAAAATGACTTGCAGATGGGGATTTGTGTGATGTGTTTGAGACGAATCTGCTTATCTCTGATATATTTCCTGTTATGATTTCCGTGCTTTAGCAGGACGTGTAGAAGACGGTGCAACTTGGTCTGCCTGAATCTTTCGAATGGCTTGAACGAGATATCTCGTCCATCAAGATCTGAGCCATTTCACTGATGACTAGATATCTCGTCATCAAAATAATGAGGTGGATATTTCGATGACGACGAGATCAAGATTTGGTATGTTTACAACTAGCAATGAGATATTTCGTCCCTCAAGGTTCAATCGGTTTTATTTATGACGAGATACCTTGTCGAGACAACCACCAGGAGGATTAAAATACTTCTGGAGGAGATAGGTTACACTCTGAACTTTGTGCTACTATATTGTAAGTTCTTTTTGTAGTGGTGGCTAAGTTCCCAATGTACTTTTCCTCATGGCTTTAGAGTGACTGAATTCACTAGGTGCTACCACTTGTTGATCGTTTGCCAATTAGGGGATATACCTGTTGTTTAATTGAAATAATTTGAAAAGTAATTCGGAAGCCTTTATCCCACCCTCTTAGGAAGTAATATTTTGATTTTTCACATGATTCAATTTTGCATGGAATGTTCTGGAGGGAATATTCTAGATGAAATGTTCTACATGGAATGTTCTAGATGGAGTGTTCTACATTGAATGTTCTACATGGAATGTTCTACATTGAAGGTTCTGGAGGAAATATTCTAAATGGAATGTTCTACATGGAATGTTCTAGAGGGAATATTCTAAATGGAATGTTGTACATGGAATGTTCTGGGGGGAATATTCTAGATGGTATGTTCTACGTGGAATGCTCTGGAAGGAATATTCTAGATGGTATGTTCTACATGGAATGTTCTGGAAGGAATATTCTAGATCGAATGTTCCACATGGAATGTTCTACTTGTGGGAAAGTTCCACATGGAATGAACAGTAGCTGAACTATGTTCTTATTTACATTCAATACAAGGTCAGGTAATATCTTAGTTTTTTAGGCTCAAACTTCTTTCTTTTTGTATTCGTATTCTAAGTGTGTGGGGAGACAACAGCGTGCTCCGCAAAACCATGAGGTATTTTGCCTTGGGGTTCAATACCACTTTTGTGTTATATTCTTCACAGGGAAGAGTTGTCCATTGGTGATGGAATTCATGATTCAACAATAAAATTCAAACAGTCCACTATCTTTGGTAGTGTGTGTGAATTGACTTACTACCAAATGAGCTTCGACGAGACTTCTACACCAGTATTGAACCCCAAGTGGTTTCTACGAGATATAGTATTCATGAAGATATGACCAAGTTTGCTAATGGCGAGATATCTCGTCGAGATAACCACCAGGACGGTTAAAATACTTCAGGTGGAGATATATTACACTGATCTTTGTACTACGGTATTGTAAGTTCCCAATGTACTTCCCCTCTAGACTTTAGAGTGACTTAATTCGCTAGGTGCTACCACTAGTTGATTGATTGCCATTTAGGGGATATACCTGTAATGAACCCCCAAGTGGTTTCTACTAGATACAACATTCATCAAGATCTGACTAATTTTGCTACTGACGAGATATCGCATCTTCAAGATACTGTGAATTTTTTGACGATGATGAGGTCAAGATCCAGTCATCATCAAAATATCAGTTTGATGACGAAGTATCTCGTCATTTTCAAAATTGGTCAAATCTTGATGGACGAGATATTTCTTTGTAACCACTTGGAGGGTTAATGAAAAGAACTATCGTCCATAGATGTGTGATCAGTTTTTCTATTGACAAGATACTTCGTCTAGATAACTAACAGGTGGGTTAATATCACGACCCTATTACTGCATGTGTAATCGTACAACTGATGATTGAGACAAATTGATTGGTTGCCTTTAGCAGCAGGGTAAATTGTAAGGGGACGGACAGTGAAGCTGTGATAGGAATAAAATCAGTGTTTGTTATCATAGAGCTTCAAGACGTTGTTGCGGGTGCATTGATAATTTGCTCAGTATGGACCATCCATTGAAGTGTGTGCAGACTGGGGAGAGCCATCAGGAATTTGTTAGAAGTGTCAACAGGCTTATTGCCCGGATGAGAGTAAAAAAGAAAAGTGGCAAGATAGTGGAACTTCAGTTCACCAAAAAGTGCATAATGATTCAGATTTTTCAATGCTATACATACTACTCTTCTGACTTATATACACCATAATACTGAAGAGATAATTTTAATGAAATATGAAAAACTAATTACGGACAAATATTGACGTCAAGTCAATTTGATTCGCGTCTGTACAGTCCGAAACACCTGTAAAGACGCATACTCAAAGTATTTTGTTATGAATATGCGAATCAGCAGTGCTTTTCAAGGAATTTCCTCTTCACATAAAAAGGGATATAGACAAATGGAAGCAATTTTAAATAAATTCTTAGGAAGAAAGATTACTTAAATGAAATTGCTCTAGTTCTTCACTCATTTATTTGTTTCGTTTCATATTGAAATATTATTAATATTGAATATAATCCTTTAGTTTTTTGGTACTTAGTTTCAAAAATAAAGTTTTTAACCATTGCATTGCTCTGTTACTTTTTTAAAATTTTGTACAATACAGGGTGATTTATAAGTACGTATACAGTTTCCAGAGTCTGTAAAACAGGAACAGTTTAAGACACGGTTCCCAAATGCGAACTGTTAGCTAGGTATACTCATAAAGTTTGTGTCCCCCTCCCATGCGAGGTGACGTAGGCGGTAGCGAGCGTGTCACGTGACTAGTCAGTGGAAATGACTGAGTTTGCAGAGGAAAAGGCGTTTTTTGTTCTCTCGAATTGAGCAAAACGGAATCTCTCAGCGTTGCGCAACGGCAATTTCGAACACGATTTGGAAAAGAACCTCCAACCAGAAAATTCATTTACGATTGGTTTCAAAAATTTGAAATTACGGGCTGTTTGTACTAAGTTTCAAATCCAGGACGACCTAGTATTTCGGCATGTGATGTCAGAAACTTTAATCATCCAATTAGACAATAAAGTTGAAAAACTTTATTCTCCAATTGGATGGTGCACCACCACACTGGTCATGTGACATGCGAAATTACCTCTATTAACATCGTTACTGATGGATTGGACGAAGCGCCGACTGCAACATGCCACTAATCTAATGGCCACCCAAATCCCCTGACTTAAAACCATGTGACTATATTCTTTGGGGCTACGTTAAGGAAAACATATTTAACCCTCATCTTTCTGTTGATCTAGCGGATTTGAAACATCCATATCTTGATACCACTGCTTGACAGAGGCTGCAACTTGACATGGAGCGTTGTCGTCCTGGAAGTAACATTCGTCCATCCCATAACATTTCCAGAGCGTGGGAAAAACGTGATTGTCCAAAATGTTCATGTAGGCGTCGGCGTTCAATTTAACAGAACTACATGCGAAGGTCCCAGTCCATACCCCGAAAAACACCCCCAAACAAGTAATCGGATTTTATGCAAATCCGATATATATATATATATATATATATATATATATATATATATATATATATATATATATATATATATATATATATATATATATATATATATATATATATATATATATATATTGCGATGTAGCAGTTAATGTAAAGAAATAATTCAATAATTCAGCACACATTGACGATCAAATAAAGCTGAATCGGTTGTTCTATCTGCGGCAACTTCCATCAAAAAACACTTTACAACAACTATACGTTTATTATTTATGTAAGAACTCTTTCTCTCGTAAGACAAGTCTTTGTAAAGGAAAAATTCCGCAAACATTAGCGATGAAATAAGAATGAATCGTTTGTTTTATTTACTGCAATATCCATCAAAAAAACACTTTACGATTACCTACAATTATTATTTAAACAAGGACTCTTTCTCTTGTAATAGACAAGTTTTTCATTCTCCCTGGCACGGATAAAGCACTCCCACACTCCAACAGCCTTTCATCGATCGAAGTCCTCCATCATCTGAATCTGGTATCATGTTTTTGAAATCCCAGCAGCGATGTAGCAGGCAAAAGAATCACTTATGCTATCGACCACCGATGAGTCCAGGTACCGGCCCCATGTTCTTGCCCAACTTTTCTTACTTCTGTTCTTCGCGGAGAAGTTTCCCTAAGACTCATTAACAGAGATCCATCATTCTTGGTAGCCAATCAGAGGAGTGGACAGCGCTGGCCTTTTGTGTTGAATTTATCTCGACATGGAAGCGGGACAATGGGCCCGGAAACAACGACTTGGGGAAGAAGTTGCTTCCTTATTCCTTTATGGTGTTTTTATTTTTCATGTCGTCGAACGGTAGACATTTTCTGCAATACTTTTATTTGATCTATTGGGAGGTTTGTGGGTCTGGTGTAAACAGCAAATTCTTAATGATGACCTAAAATAGGGTGGAGGTCCGCTTTGTAAACTAATTTGTTTTCATTAATCTATATATATAAAACACTAACGTACGTGGACCCGAAATCGACGTTGTTTGTGTATCGTCGAATGGCAGCAATCAATAACCCAGATATTTTTAATTCTTGCTGTTTTCAAATAGCCGAGGTCAATTTCTATGCAAAAAAAGGAATTAAATTGTAATATTTATGTTTGAACTGACTTTTAATTTCTTCCTTTGATGTAAAAGTAATTTAAACGTAATTTTGCTACCCGGTATCTGGCCACGTCAGAATTACTGTTTACTTTTTTAATTTCATTTAAAATTCCGTGTTTGGGTATTTGAGTTGACTGCGAGATGTTGCGGACATATTTGAGGATTCTGAAGTATTATAAATATGTGTTCTTTTTGTTAATAAATCATTATTGTCTTTGTCAATATCGTTTATTTTACCTATTGCAAAAATATTATTTAGGTAATGGTAATGGTAATTTTAGTTAACGTCGTACTAGAGCAACACAACGGGCTATTGACGACGGTCCGGAATCAGTCCCTTAAGGGAAAGATTCGAGGACAACACCTCGTAATTTTGAACCACGGTCAGATGACGAAGCAACACCTGAGCTGGCACCTCACTCTCCAAACTTCCACGCCAACCCAACGTGAGGACAAATATTATTTAGGAGTTAGATTTTAATGATATGTCTATTTCCTGCAAAATATCACGAGACATGGGTAATTTTGTAGCGGTATATGTATATTTCGACCAACTTTCGTTAAATATTTGATTAAATACGCAATGATTTGAAGAATTGTTTCAAAAAAATAAATAAAATATACAAATCAAAACATGTTTAAATACGATGTGTAAAAAAGTTTAAAAAAAAGCACTATTACACACCGCCGAGAGCTAGCCTGCGCAGCCCGGCTAGTTTCATCATATTATTAAAAATGATAAATTTATAATCAAATAAACTATCCTTGGCTTACAAGTGAAACAGACTGAGTAAAACTTTTCAAAATGCTTTAGCTTTTCTAGATCAGCATGTCCTAATCTTTATACTAGTGAAGTTCCCTGAGTCAATTTTGTTGGAATGAAAGTTAGGTTTCTTCTTGAGAAATACTGGTGAGAAGAATTTTCCCTATTTGATTTCTCGAAATTGTATCGTTCAACTTGTAAGCTGAGTAATTATTATCTGTCTAAAACTGTATTATTTTGTTTGAAATAGTAGGTACATTCAATGGAAATATATAGCACTGAATGAAAATTGTTCATATCTTTGGGAGTGTAAGATCAAGATCAAACTCTAGACCAGGAGTTTGGTCTTGGTATCAGACAGGTCTTTAGACCAGAGTTATACTACTTCACGAGTGCTACTATCCGGATTGTGAAATATTGTAAAGAAAACATGCCACAAATATTTGTTTAAAATATGTGGCAGGTAATAAATATACTTAGGAAGTAGCTGACACAGCAATAATCCATTTTAGTTACAAGTATTTATAATCCTATAATGCAACACGTTACATTTCTCTTTGTTAAATAGATTTTTGCAGTCGAGAGTTGCCTCAATTCACAAGATATTCCCTAAATTATCGTTTTTTAATTAGTCTACAACAGGGCTCGAAATTCCCGGGTGCACTGGTGCACTGTGCACATGAAAATAAAATTGTGCACCTAATATTTTTCCACTAGGTGCACGCAGTGCATCTAAAATATAATCTTTGCGCCTTATTTAAAACCTTAGTTGCACGAGGTGCACCTGTATTAAAAAATCTATTTCGAGGCCTGGTCTACAATATACATATCTTGGTGCATAATTGAAAACGTTTGCTCATACACAAATGTTCCTCCAACGATTCTTAACATTTCAGGGCTATCGCTGCACAATTTTTAACAACCTTTTCCAGGCTTTTGTAGAAAAGTTCAACATTTTTCTTTAAATTTTGATTTATACCTCCTTGAGTATTTATAAACAATTATCTCCATAAACAATTATATCCTGGCCGGTGTGGTCCGAGAACCTAACCCGGACATGTAATGTAATATCCTGTCTGCATCTTCTTAAGAACTCAGCTTTCACCTCCTTTCGCTTTTCATTTAAATTTAAAATTTAAATTCTAAAATTTAATTTTAGAATGTGTCTTTGCACTGGAACAACACAACGGGCTACTGACGATCGGGTTGCTAAACCGTTACTCTTCCAACTGGAACGCCATGACCCATGTGTAACCGGGTAACCTTTCATATTTTTCTAAATGGGGAAGATAAGACCATTTGCATTTCGAGTGATCTGTCTACCCCAAGGAGAAGTGTAGAGGTGAAAAGAAACTAAAACAATTTGAAGAATTTCTAAAAATAATATTTTAAATCTGCACGCTCGTGTAGACATAGTTCTAAAATTAATTGGTATATTTTTCTCGTAATATAATATTCAGTTTTCTAAAGCTCTGTATTTCATTTATTGCCATAAAACATATTCATCAATCAAAATTCCGTCTATGGCATTTCTATTCAGTGAGTGTATTCAATGTTTTGAAGCCCTGCGGATTACCCGATTAAGTCTAGCATTGGTGACACCAAGAAATGTTATTAACAACATTCTCAGTTGGGAAACCATTGGAGTGGTGTTTTACATCTGGAGTTTGGGGCACCAGCTCAGGAGCGACCTTATCATCTGGCAATAATTCCAAATTTCGTGATGTTGTCCTGTCGGAATCGCTTCCTCACCGTCACCAATAGCCCTTTTTGATGCTCCAGCGCGACGTTCATTCAACTGACTACCTCCCCCAGTTGTGAGTCTGGTGGCCTGGTTGCATAGATACACTACCCTACAATAATGGACCGGACAGCAAGATGTGATGGTATAAGGGAAAGAATACATGCTTTAATAGGGGATGGTCCCCCCACGTGCTACAATTACACTAACAACCCTTCTGGGCATACTTTCAACAAGATTTTGATACACAGCTATGGGTATTTGAGTCCATTCCTGCTGCAAGAATGTCGCCAGCTCAGCGGTAGATTTCGTACGTGGTTCCATGTTCCGTAAATGTCACACTATCTCGTCCCACAAATGTTCTTTGGGGTTTAGGTCGGGACTCTGAGCAGGCCAGGGAAGACATTTTATATCCATATCTTGATACCACTGCTTGACAGAGGCTGGAACTTAACACGGAGCGTTGTTGTCCTGTAAGCAACATTCGTTCATTCCATACAATTGAAAGAGCGTAGGAAGAACCTGATTACACAAAATGCTCATGTAGGCGTCGGTGTTCGATTTACCAGGAACAACACATAAAGGTCCTAGGCCATGCCACTAAAAAACCCAAAACAAGTAGAAGGATTTTATGCAAATCTGTTGACGTCCTGTCCATTATTGTAGGGTCGTGTATATCGACCTGAAACAAAAAAATTTAAGCAAGCGAGCAAACAGCTCAACTCGACGTTTCCACGCCATCCCAAATACCAGCGAAAATTTCCAGAAATACCACCTCATCTCCCAATCCATCACCCCCAGTCGCCTGACTTTCAATAAAACTGCTTTACATTTTTTTTACCCATCGCCCACCGAAAGGAATTGATGACTGCGCTTTCCACAATCGATAGTTGTTCCCGAGGACAACTCCGAAAAACCGAAGATCAAATCCGTGAAAAAAAAAAAGATCCCGAGGGTGGGGAATCAATCAGGAAGGGGGTCTTCCGAACAAACTCTGATAAATGGGCTCGAGCTGTGGTAAGAGGGGTTGCGAAAAGGTCGATGGAACAATCCTTCAATCACTTAGAGGGTGATGAATCGAAAGTGAGAGTCAGTGGGACACGCATTTAATATATGCACGCCGATTCCGGCATTTGAATGGGAGAGGAGATAAAAGCCCGGAAATATCATGAATTGCGAATGAATCGGAGCTGGATAATTAATCGAGTGGTTTTAGGAGCTGGGAAAGTAGGGCGGAATGGGAATTATAAAGTCACGCTGTAGGACCTCCGGATTAATTGGAGATAACCGAATTCATTGCTGCTACCTGCCATTCGGAATGTTCGGATAATTTGATTATCTTTTTTTCTGAAGAACTTCGGTAGTCCGGTTGGAGGTGGTAGTCGAAATAACGTTCTACTGGAGGAACGCAAAGGTCTGATGGCGACGGTAAGAGATCAATCCGGAAGGGAAATATCCGAGAATAACTCCTCGTAATTTTAAACCACAGTGAGAGGACGTGAACAGCACTTGAATGGGCACCACACCCTCCAAACGTTCACGCCACGTGAACATGGGGACAATTGGTGCCATGACGGATTCAATTTGCACCAGTCCACACGTACACACAATGGTCTTTGGACGGATCGCGATTCGATCGTGCAACTCTCTGGTTGCTAATCCGTGTTCCAAACCGAGCTACTAGGGGCCGACCAAGGGGTGGCTAGGAGATACTGATATCATTGCTAAGAGGTCCTGATGAGTCAAGGACAGCATTTTTGACCACGCAAAGCTACATTAACTATAGTACAGCTCTGATAAGTAGGCTATTGATCCTTGGGCGAGTCCATTGCTTGAACGGTACTTAGCTCTACAAGAAAATGCGCCAGCATAAGCAAAACCATGCATGACGATGCCTATATATGGTTCTTTTGTAGCCAATTCATAATCAAAGCTATCTCGCTTCAGACACCACAGATAGAATTCACGCTAAGAAATCCGAATTCTGTTCACCTTGTTTACGTTTAACCTGTCCCTTTTTCAACAAATTGACTCATTCAACCCCATGACTCAACTTTACAGAGCCACATTATATTTAAAATCATAGTATAGTCCGGCAATGGTGAGTTGGCATTTGATTTGCAGGCAGGTTAAACGTAAACGAGTCTACGCCGTCAAGAGGTATTAGCTCAAAATATATTTGAGACAAGACATTGGTTGACTATCCAGCATAATATGTATATTTTATTTTGGGTAAAGTTACTTTATATTCTTATTTGCCTAGTTACTCGTAGCACCTTCAGACACTTCCTAACGTATAGGTTTTTTTTTTTCGACCTTTCGGTGTCCCGTACTTACTGTGTCCTAGACTGTCGCGCTTTGCTTTTCTTCTCTTCTCATGTCCAAGGTGCCCACTCATAACCGAGTGCTTCAGACCCATGGAGTTACCGTTTAAGGAAAAGTACTGTGGATCCTCGCATTCTTATCTCCTAGGCATTGAATGCACTTGCAATGACTATTTTATAAAATTGACACTATAGTTCGAATTTCAAAAATTCTAAATGAAAGTTCATAGTAATAGCACAATTCATACAATTATATGTAACAAAAATACACAATATTCCTAGCTGCTAATCAGCAATAAAGTATGATGGAATTTATAACTCTGGGCTCTTTGAGATTGTGCATCAATTCCGCTGAATGTCCGACAGTGTTTTGACAAAAAGTAATAAAACTATCTTTAAGATCAAACTTCCAAGTAGTTTCGACGAGATATCTCTTCCTTCAAGGTATAACCTATTTTGCTAATGACAAGATATAGCATCCATCAAGATCTAACCGATTTTTCCAAGGTTTAGATATCTTGTCTATCAAGATCCCGTCAGTTTTGGTAATTACGAAAGAAACTTCGGCGAGACAAAACAGCCCTATTATTCCAAATAGGAAAACCAACTTTCCCCTTGACTACAGATATGTATTTTAATTAACGTCGCACTGGAGCGACGTCACGTCAAATTGGTGACAATCAGGGATCAAACCGAAAGGGAAAAATCCGAGGATACCACCACGTAATTTGGAACCACGGTCCCCTTTCCTAGAATTGGTGAACGTTTAAAGCCCGGTGCACACATCCGGTTCTTCAACGTGCGGCGCCGCTGCCGCAACGCAAGTGCAGTCTGAGCTACATTAGATCCAATGGAGTAGTACACACATGCCTCCGGCGTCGCTGCGACGACTCACGTTCAACTTGTGCGCAATTTGTACCGCAGTTCCCCAAGGCACCGCACACGTTTCTCCGGTCTGAAGTACGTACCTTGTTTTCATAAAAAAAATGGAATATAATTAACTAGGGGGCCCCATCCCCTGCTCCCTAACGCTCGCAAACCCCCGGGGGATTGCTTTACAATCCTCATTGGTCGCTTCACTCGCATCAATGAAGACATTGTTTACAAAATATGATATTCCAAAAAAAATAGTTTTCAAATATAAATTTGTTGTACTACACAAAAATTATACAGCAACTCTGGAATTAGTACTCGAACAATTTGGAATTCAAATGAAAACTTTGAGCAAATTTTAACTTGAAACGTGAACGCTGCTTTGGAAATCGAATACACAGCATGTCTTTTGTAAGCTGCAACATCTCGACTAATATTCATTTTTTTCAATAAAGCTTTACCTATTTATCTAACGTTATAAATACAATTGAGGTGTGAGGCCTCGTAGTAAAGAAACAATCGCACAGTGTTGCCAAAACGCGATAACAAATAACGTCTTTTTTGCGTGCCACGTAAGAGAATTATATATATATATATAGATAATTAATAAATGGATGTATCCAGTAATGTCTATTTTGTTTCAAAAATATACTTTTATCACACCAAGTAAGCGAAATAAACATGTTTTCTTCGATAAAATATTCATCGGACATGGCGCGAAATGAGTACTTGCGGCATTACACGGTTATGTGTGCATAGTTGGGCTTCGGTGCCGCAGCGGCGCCGCACGTTGAAAAATCGGATGTGTGCACTGGGCCTTAAATAGGTTTTTGCATCAGCGGCAGGCCACGTCAAGGATGTTTTCTACTCGAAGACAAATCATCAAGAGAGTTGTGATCTTATTGTTATCTAGTGATGTTAAGTTTAAACGCAGTCCGTTACAACCGTAAACATAAAATAAGCAAATATTGAATGTAGTGCCTCATTCAATATCACATAAGTCGTGTAATAGAAGGTTTTGTCAGGCTCTGAAGAGTTTAGATAAAAAACGGAAAGAAGTTTATAAAAATTGTCTGTCAAAGAAATTGTGTCTTCGAGTCAGTTAAATTTTATGATGTTCGAAATCATTTCTTCTTTTCGTTATCAAAAAAGACATAAAAAAAAGTATTTTTACCCTTTCTACATTTAAATTAAATTCATTTATCTGTTTTTATAGGTACATGGAACAAATGCAAATCTATTCAATTCTACACTATGCAGAGTAATCTACACGCTTCAATTGTAGGGAATGGAAAGGAAATAAACCGAATCGGAAGTTCTCAAACTTCATTTATTTTACCATCATCATCTCTTTCATTTCCGCATGGAGCTCACATCTGAATCATTGTCCCAAAGTATGTTATCTTTGGAGCCATCAAGGGGGACGTTTGAGATGCTTCATTTTTTTAACCACTCCAGGTCCCTAAAATTCCGATGATTGCATCCAGATTATTTTCTAGTCGTTTCCACACATCTTTAACTCTCCAAGTGGTATGGACAATATATCACGTACATCAAGATCTGATCGATTTTGATAATGACACGATATCTACGTATCTTCATAACGAGATGGTTGGTCATCAAGACGCTGTCAATTTCTTATGAATCCGAGATCGAGATCCAATCAGTTATTCTAATGAGATATCTCATCTATCGAGATCTGATGAGTTTTGTTAATGGTGATATATCTCATCTAAACGATCACAATGAGGGATGAATGATAATAATAAAACATACTGGGGATTATACACATTGCATTTATTTACACACTGATAGTCATTTACATTTTTCATGGGTGTAAAACAAAGGACGGACTGAGCAAAAACAATCAGTAAAATTAAAAGACAATCACCAGAAGGAATAATAAGTATATTTTAGTTCGCTTTAGTACTGCAATATGGTAGGTATTTTATTTAACGTTGTAGTGGAGTAACACGTCGGACTAGTGGTGACTATCTGGAATATACCCCAGAAAGGGAATATATAGTCCAAGGACAACACCACTTAATTTTGATGACGACTTCAATATGGAATAACTCCTCGTAAAAATACCCTCTGTCGCAGAACACCAGTGTTTTTTTTTCTCCTCTCCTACCTAATTGTAATGAGGAACTACCAGCTGTTTCCAAGGACGCATGTTCGTGCTCTCTTCTGCGCATGTGCCCCGTTTGAAACTGCTAGTGTCTGTTTTGAGAAGAAGCTAGTGCAACCGTTCGGTAGTCCGTTTGGAGATGTGTACCGTTCTCGTTTCTTGTTTGTAAATAAATGTTGTGTCTCGTCCTGTGATTTTATTTTTATATAGCTGGTCTGAAAAGTTGCTATACCTACATCGAGCATTCAGAAATATAGCTCTTTTTACCTGTCCACCTTTTTTTACGTTTTTCAAATAGTAAATGAATTTTCACTCTTTCTTAATAATCGGGAGTTTAAGGCCCTGTGCACACTTCCGGATTTTCAACGTGCGGCGCCATTGCGGCACCGAAGCCCAACTATGCACACATAACCGTGAAATGAAGCATGAACTCACTTCGCGCCATTTCCGATAAATATTCTATCGAATAAACCGTGTTTATTTCACTTCCTTGGTGTAAAAAAAAAGTATATTTTGAAACAAAATAGACGTTACTGGACACAACCATTTATTAATTATTATTTATATTCCATTTGTTTATGAAAACTAGGTACTTCAGAACGGAGACTCATGTGCGGGGCCCGTGCGGCGCCGTGGGGAACTACGGTACAAATTGCACGCAAGTTGGACGTGCGTCGTCCCAGCGGCGTTGGAAGCATGTGTGCACTGCTTCATTGGATCTAATGTATCTCAGACCGCACTTGCGTTGCGTTGCGTTACTGCACGTTGAAAAACCGGATGTGTGCATCGGGCCTAAATGTCGCTTCTTTCAAACTGTTATCATCTGCTGAATCAGTTAAACGATTTTTTGTCTAAAGTAGAACGAGTATTAATTTGTGTTTTCAAAAATATTCTCCTGATTTTAGCATTGATCGTAAAAGGTTGGTAAAAGGCCATTACAAGGACGTCGATTTTAATTAAACAAGATTTATCAGCACAATAAACGTGTAGTTAAATGTATAATTTATGCCTTTCATCTTTCATGTGGAATCTAGTTTCGCAGTTTAGAACGTATCAAGCTGGATTTCACAACAGAAAAGATTCAAAAATGAATACATCAATATATAGTCAATTTATGTGATTAAAATGTATGGATGTGATTACGGATGGATGTATTTAATTTATGCCTTTCATCGCTCTTGTGTAATCTAGTTTCGAAGTTTAGAACGTTATCAAACTGGATTTCACAACAGAAAAGATCCCAAAATGAATACATCAATATATAGTCAATTTATGTGATTAAAATGTATGGATGTGATTACGGATGGATGTATTTAATTTATGCCTTTCATCGCTCTTGTGTAATCTAGTTTCGAAGTTTAGAACGTTATCAAACTGGATTTCACAACAGAAAAGATCCAAAAATGAATACATCAATATATAGTCAATTTATGTGATTAAAATGTATGGATGTGATTACGGATGGATGTATTTAATTTATGCCTTTCATCGCTCTTGTGTAATCTAGTTTCGAAGTTTAGAACGTTATCAAACTGGATTTCACAACAGAAAAGATCCCAAAATGAATACATCAATATATAGTCAATTTATGTGATTAAAATGTATGGATGTGATTACGGATGGATGTATTTAATTTATGCCTTTCATCGCTCTTGTGTAATCTAGTTTCGAAGTTTAGAACGTTATCAAACTGGATTTCACAACAGAAAAGATCCAAAAATGAATACATCAATATATAGTCAATTTATGTGATTAAAATGTATGGATGTGATTACGGATGGATGTATTTAATTTATGCCTTTCATCGCTCTTGTGTAATCTAGTTTCGAAGTTTAGAACGTTATCAAACTGGATTTCACAACAGAAAAGATCCAAAAATGAATACATCAATATATAGTCAATTTATGTGATTAAAATGTATGGATGTGATTACGGATGGATGTATTTATCTTATACCTTTCATCGCTCTTGTGTAATCTAGTTTTGAAGTTTAGAACGTTATCAAACTGGATTTCACAACAGAAAAGATCCCAAAATGAATAAGCTAAACCAAACGCAAGACAACAAAATTTGTCTACAAAGTAATCAGAAAGGCAATCAGACAAACCTTAAACGGGTGATAAGACATAGTTAATAACATGAAAACAAAATAGCAACTTCTAACCAAAGTTATGAAAAAATTGAATACATCAATATGTAATCAATTTATGTGATTAAAATGTATGGATGTGATTACTTAAAAATAAGATAAGGTGAAGCAATTCATAAGACATAAAAGGATGTCTGAAAAAAAGATGATATGAAGAAAAAACATGCTCTTGAAAAAATAAATTGTGAAAATCAAAACATCTCCAAAGAAAACATCAAAGATTGACTGGAAAAGCACTGAAATCATCTCATACAGTTTTTTGGACCTTTGGTACAACGTACCTTTTTCATGACCCTTCCAAAGAAAACGCGATACATCGAGAGTATACGGTCCTTTTAAAATGTGCCTTCACGTACTCACGATTCAAGACAAATAAAAAACCCAACCTCAATTTCCACACAACCCCATCGTAAACCACACATCTCCCATCTTCAATTACCCTCAGACCATTGGGCGCACAACAGTAATCTCCAGTTACCGGAGCTTCTGCGAAGAAAACCAGCCATCATATTAATTACAGCCAACCCCAATCTACGACCCAAATAAAGTGATGGACTAATCATCCGCTGTTTGGCGCCAGAGAACACATCACCCACCAACCCAATAATCTGCCACACCGCTGGATGAAAGACGCTCATTCCGAATAAGGTACACTCACTTTGTCTTAAGGGCCAGTTACTCACTGGGAACGAGTCATTTATCCGAGCTGCACTCTCCTGAAGATGCATCGCCAGCTCATTTCGATTTCTGGTGGTGTTTTTATCGCCAAATTGAGTTTCGCCGCGAGAGTTTGATTTAAAAGATGGCTGGTCTCGGGGATAATTGTCGAATTTAATTTCGGTGAGTTATGTGTGGGGAGGAGAGATGCTTTTTTTTATTTAGATGGTTTTTGCGTTTACCTTTTATTAAGTCCATGAAGTTTTTTTTTTTTTTTTTGTGCGTGCCTTTTTAATTTCAGGATGGGATTTATGTGGCCATTTAGGCAAGACTCTCGTAAGCACCGTAACGTCTTAAAATTTTTTTTGGGATGTTATTACAAAAAGACTAAACATATATTTTAAGATTGAACCTCGTGGTGGTCTTCTCGAAGAGGTGTTTCGTCGTTGAACAAATTTGGACGGACGTGATATATTATTAGAAGAAAATTGATTAGATCTTGTTCTCGTCATTATGAGCAAATTAGCGATATTTTTATGACGAGGTTCCTTGTCATTAGCAAAATTAGTCAGTTCTTGATGACGAGGTTCCTCGTCATTCATTAGCAAAATTAGTCAGTTCTTGATGACGAGGTTCCTCGTCATTCATTAGCAAAATTAGTCAGTTCTTGATGAACGAAATATATCGTCAAAACTACTTTAAGGTTTTGTACTTACTTTTAAGCCGAAAAAAATATTTCTACAAATTTTCTATTTTTACAGAGAAGTGAGGTAAAAAAATATATACATAAAAATGTTTAAATACATATATGTTAATAGATATGTACAAAAATGTTTAAAGACCTTTGATTGGACTATGACCGTATAAAAGGTAATGGTAATTTTTAATTAACGTCGTAACTAGAGCAACACAACGGGCTATTGACGACGGTCCGGGATCAGTTCCTTAAGGGGAAGATCCGAGGACAACACCTCGAAATTTTGAACCACGGTCAGATGACGAAGCAACACCTGAGCTGGCACCCCACTCTCCAAACTTCCACGCCAACCCAACGTGAGGACTTTCGGCCACGACAGATTTACGGTGCACCAGCCGCCTCTACACCATACGCTTACAAACATCCATGCCCGGACCCGGATTCGAACCTGGAACCTTCCGATCTAGAGGCTAACACCTTAACCACGATACGGTTGGCTGGCCCGTATAAAAGGACATAATGATATAAAAATAAGTGTTTAATTTTTTTTTCTAATGGCGGCACTGGACTTTTTCCTTGGCCACTACTTCTAATGGCAGTCACTAAAGACTTGTCCTTGGCCATCAGTTATCAAGGCCAGAAGTGATGTTCACTTGCGAAGGGGCAACCATTGAGTGGACCATCAATGCCCCTAACAAAGGATAACACAATTTACATCCATGCCCTGGCCCCGGATTCAAACCAGGAACCTTCCGATTCATAGGGCAACACCTTGACCACTAGACCCGATGGTCGGCGTGTTTAATTGTAGATGGAGGTTTTCTCCCCATCCGTATGGACAAATAAAAAATAAATAGTAACAATTCTGTTTGAGTCATTAGTTTGGATCGTAGGACAACGACTTTTTAATATACTCAATTCCAATCACTCCAAAACGGTCTTGTACTTTAACACTGTCTTCGTAGCTCAGGAAAACACACGCTGGTATATACTCATGAACTGTATAACACAATTTATTTAATATCTCAGTAAATGACCATTACTCATCAGTTACCGCGGCCACATTCACCGTATGTCAGGTCTCTCCAGATGGGATCTTACTGACAAACTGAAATGAAACTCACATTTTTTGCAAAAGGTGGCGCTGCTGCGACAGCGCTTGCGGTTGGTACGGAACAAACAGATCTGGTCGAGAACTATAATACGTTACCTCTCACAGTCGTGTTGCGTTCACGGCTGCCGAGATAGACTTTATCAAACGCAAATCAATCGTGAAGCGGTTGGTTTATTTGAGTTTTATGGCGCAAGATCCAGTAAAGGAAAACACAAGATGGAATATAACCCAATAAAAGAGCTTAAAATATTTATAGTTGTCAAATCAATAAATAAAAGTAGATGTAAAATGTCAATTTTGATTAAAATACAATGAAAACGACTAAGATTAAAATATTAATTTAAGGGGTCCAGTACACAAAAATTGATTTTTTCATAAATATAAATAAATGTTTATACAATTCTGTTTAAAAGTATGTATCATTTATAGATGGTCCTCGATGGAGCCTGCAATTCTGATGGTTGCGAGATAGGCGCTTAGACCTGGCTAAAGACCGTCGTGTTCGCTAATGGTGGCTGGGGCACGTTAAATAGGTCGTGGTCACAAAGTCCCCCATGTTCCCATACCAAATCAATACCTCTGGGGGTATCTGATCAGGGGGTTATCGGCCTCTGATTGGGATCTAAATTACGATATGTGTGAGCGAATGGATGTGTGAAAGGGACCTTCCTGTAAAACGGATGTGTCATGTATGAAGAAGTCGAACCATCCGGGGCAATGGCACCCCCAATTGGGCCATATATGGCCCGCACGACAACAACAACATCATTTATAGAGATACGTTGAGTAGAAGCATTTTAAATACTCTTTTGAAAAATCCCTGTAAGCTTCAAAGTTAGATAAATTTTATGCTTTAAACTTCAATATCTCAAAATGTGTATTATTTTCCATAAAAGAACATTTTTTCAAATCTATTCAAGCAAAAAAAAAAACGGGTTTACAAGTGTATACTACTTTATAACAAATTTTAACACAGGCATTTTCTTCTATCTGCTTAGGATGGTTCATTTTAATCGTTGAAAAAGATAAAAATTGATCAGTTTAAAAAAAAATGAGTTAAAGAAAAAAAAATCTTAAAGCTTTGAATTTTAAGTTTTTTAAAAATCCCTGTGTTGAAGTGTTTAAAAGTGTCTTCATAACCTGTATGAAAAAATTCAAATGTGAACACGCATAAAAGATTCTGAGAAAACGTTCCTTAAAATTTGACCATTTTAACATTACGGATATAGGACTGCTCTGGTCCATTTTAAAATGACTAATATGAGTTTAATATAGTTTATGAGCGTCGCAACCTGTACGAATTGAATTCCATGTTGATTACGAATGTGCTAACACGATATATGTTTGAAACATATTTTTAACGATATAAATAGGATTGTTTGAACTTTATGGTTCTAACGCCATATATTACCATGCTCCGCCAATCACAGTACAGACAACGTCTATAAATAGACACACAGAAAGCTGGCACTGAAGAGAGAAATAAACCTGTCGCCTACAACTAACAGGTGATGTGAAACTGGACCTATTTCTTCAAAGCAATCGGCAATAATTCACTCCATACTCTCCCCAAAGCTAGACGTAGTCCTGCATCAAAAATTTTAAAATCAAGATATTAATATTACGTGATATAAACCTATACCGCTGTAGTGCTGCCCGGGATAGTCCAGTTGGTAGAGTCACGGATAGACAACAAGGAGGATAGAGTTATAGAGTTAGAAATTATATCCAACCAAAAACCATCGTGTAAAGAAACAAAGAATTGTGGCTTCAAATAACCTCTTGTTGGCAAGATGTGAAAATTGGAAGATCGGAGTGTCAGTGTGGTGTTGACCTCGTCATCTGACCACAGTTCAAAATTACGAGATTTCCTCGTATCTTTTCCTTGGGAATGGATTCAATACCGTCGATAATAGCTTCAGTGCGAAGTAAACTAAACTACCAATCATCCAATTAGACTATACAATATAAAAAATGCAGAAAGCGGAATCGTGAAAGTTGGTTAAGTTGATGGCAAATATGTACATACACTACCCTACAATAATGGACCGGACGCCACCGGATTTGCATAAAATCCGAGCACTTGTTTGGGGGTGTTTTTCGTGGTATGGCCTGGGACCTTTGCATGTTGTTCCTGGTCAATTGAAAGTAGACGCCTACATGAACATTTTGGAGAATCAGGTTCTTCCTACGCTCTGGAAATTTTATGGAATGGACGAATGTTACTTCCAGGTTGACAACGCTTCATGTCATGTTGCAGCCTCTGTCGAGCAGTGGTATCGAGATATGGATGTAAAATGTCTTCCCTGGCCTACTCTGAGTGCCGACCTAAACCCCATAGAACGTTTGTGGGACGAGTTAGAGCGATGCTTACGGACCAGGGAGCCCCGTCCGAAATCTACAGCTGAGCTGGCGACATTCTTGCAGCAGGAATGGACACAAATACCCATAGCTGTGTATCAAAACCTTGTTGAAAGTATGCCCAGAAGGGTTGCTAGTGTAACTGCAGGATGTGGGGGACCACCCCCTATTAAAGCATATATACTTTCCTTTATACCATCACATCTTGCTGTCCTGTCCATTATTATAGGGTTGTGTAGATGGCAGATATGAGTCTCTTAAGATTATGTATCTTGATATTAAACCAAATGCATCCTAATCATTCCCAAAGTTATAAAAGGCTTGGATTTATGCTGCAGAATATGTTTATATATTGTACATAGGTCTTTAAAGTATAAAAGATGCAAAGTAATATAATATTCTTGATATCTTGTTAGTCGGATAAATGCTTTTAAAGAAAGCAATTTCAATATTGCATTTCGTTGCTTTCAGCGAAATTCCCAAATAAGCATCTGAAGAATTTGTTTATACTGTTATGACTTTAATATAAGGCACATGCTAAAGACATTGAGCGTTTTATATCCAAAACATTCCCTTTAATCCTATTTAGAAATATCGTATATAGTTCCAATTTAAAACTTCCGTAAGATTCATATTTTGTAATTTATACTAGTATATCATTCAAAAGTTTATTTAAAGGCATTCAATATCAGGTGAACAGGTTGTAACTACAAAAATAGAATATCTAAATTTAGAATACCTTTCATTATGTCGATACGTAACATGTAAAGGTCATAATACATGAGCTGGTTGTTAGAGTTATAATATTTAATGGGTATAATATTTGAGAGCATTGTGTTATCTGTGTGTATTTCATAATAAACTGCTTTTTACTAAGGGTCTACCAGAAAATGAACATTTATTCAGAAGACGAGAACACGCATTTTCATATTCACTAACTTATTAGCAGACTCCTATTTGATTTTCCAGTAAAAAACAATCCAACAATCTGTCTCACCCCAAAACTATAGCACTATTTGAGTCTGATGTCCTCAAAACCATTTCTCAACGTCATTCGTAAATAAAAATTTATGACCTTCCTAGGTAATTACGTCAAATGTACTCACCCTAAAAGAACTTACAATAAAAATATATAATTAGGCTAGGTCTCTATTTGCATTTCTAGTCGCGTGATTTTTCAGTCGCAATAATAAAACTCATTGTTTTAAATACAAGTGCACAAACTTACGACTAAACAATTTCAGCTATTAAAATATTGCAACCGGACCTATTTTCGCTGTTACACGACTGTCGCTCTAACCAATGAATCACACAGACAGGCATGGACATGCACCTACCTGCGATAGTTTAGTCGCAGTTCTGAAGCAGTCTTGTTCTGATCTCTGCTTGTTTAAAATGTCTGACAGAGAATCTACCGCAAGTGATGATGGACGAATATTAACAGTAATTGATACTGAGTTACTTATTAAAGAAATTGTTAAGAATAAGAATTTAAAGAAATTGTTAAGAATAAGAATTTAAAGAAATTAAAAAGATTAAAAATTTAAAGAAATTAAAAAGAATAAGAAATTAAAGAAATTAAAAATAATAAGAATTTAAAAAAATTAAAAAGAATAAGAATTTAAAGAAATTTAAGATGGGTTATTGATGACCAATTATTCCCAACGTTTCTTCAAAACTACTTTTTGTTATTCACTAATTCTGAGAAAACTTTGAAGGGTGCTCATATAAATCTTCAAATAACTTGTAAAACTGTCCTTTAAATAATTTTGTGACTTGTTAGTGGATGTACCCAATAACGATGCTTCTTCTGTATACTTCTCGCCCGAACAAATGAACGATCGCACAAGTAGTTTTAATGACATCCATTGAAAAACGGTTCTAATTCAATGATTTATCCATCGCAGTGCGTGCGCCTTGTAGATTTTATCCATCGCAGTGTGTGCACCTTGTAGATTTTATCTATCGCAGTGTGTGCATCTTGTAGATTTTATCCATCGCTGTTTGCGCACCTTGTAGATTTTATCCATCGCAGTGTGTACACCTTGTCGATTTTATCTATCGCAGTGTGTGCACCTTGTCGATTTTATACATCGCAGTGTGTGTACCTTGTCGATTTTATCTATCGCAGTGTGTGCATCTTGTAGATTTTATCCATCGCTGTTTGCGCACCTTGTAGATTTTATACATCGCAGTGTGTATACCTTGTCGATTTTATCCATCGCAGTGTGTGCACCTTGTTAGATTTTATCCATCGCAGTGTGTGTAGCTTGTAGATTTTATCCATCGCAGTGTGTACACCTTGTTAGATTTTATCCATCGCAGTGTGTGTAGCTTGTAGATTTTATCCATCGCAGTGTGTACACCTTGTCGATTTTATCTATCGCAGTGTGTGCACCTTGTCGATTTTATCCATCGCAGTGTGTGTACCTTGTAGATTTTATCCATCGCAGTGTGTACACCTTGTAGATTTTATCCATTGCAGTGTGTACACCTTGTCGATTTTATCTATCGCAGTGTGTGCACCTTGTCGATTTTATCCATCGCAGTGTGTACCTTGTAGATTTTATCCATCGCAGTGTGTACACCTTGTCGATTTTATCTATCGCAGTGTGTGCACCTTGTCGATTTTATCCATCGCAGTGTGTGTACCTTGTAGATTTTATCTATCACAGTGTGTGCACCTTGTAGATTTTATCCATCTCAGTGTGCACACCTTGTAGATTTTATCTATCGCATTGTGTGCACCTTGTAGATTTTATCTATCGCAGTGTGTGTACCTTGTAGATTTTCTGCGGCAGCGATCTTTTCGTAACAGCGACTAGAAATCGCTAGTGGAGGCTTAGCCTTATTGAGTTATTTTCTCAATGTCATTATATCTAAACGTCTAATTTAATGCTAGAATACACAATTTTACATTTTGAAAAATGTCACTAAAGTTATTTTTATGCAGCAAACTTTTAAAATTAACTTTTTCCTCAACTAATGGGAAACAAGGGAGACAGTTTTACTCAAGGAGGTGAAAAGCATTTTACTTTCACTTTTTATACTAATGAGTTTAAATTTATAAAATAATAAAACCAAAAATCAACCCTTACACATAATTTAAGCCGGTAATTAGTATGGCGATAAATAAACGTTAGAAATGGTAATTTTTAAAAATATTAGTCAAGAATAAAAACGTTATGGAGAATTATTTTTACGTGTCTTTAAAAACTATCTCAATTATATTATTTATTTTAAATTTCCGGAAACCATGCCGATGTATGCAATAAAACAAGGTTTTTATAATATTACTTTTTATTTGAAACACATGTGAGAATCATTGTTTTGTTAAAATCATAAACTATTTCGAATGGGATATATTTTGTTGTTGTTACTGTCTGTAGAAACATATATATTAAAACAACTTCAATAATAACAATATGATGCGATATAACTCCATATGACAGGTAAATAATGAGTCTCAAGTTTGCAGTTTGAAATTTATGTCTTTTACATGACGGCAAATACCAAGTCTGTGCCATGATAGCATCTGTTAAGTCCATTACATAATAGAATATTCCTAATCCAACATTTGTACAAGTCAAGGCTGATAGTGGATGTCACATTACCAAGACCTTTACAAAATAACATAAATAAAATATATTACTTGATCATTTTCAAAAAATATATTTCTTGTTAGCAAATGTAAAATATCTGCTACATAATAGAACATTCTAAAGCTATATTTTGTGTTGTATACCAAGTCTGTTATTAGATCGCTTACCAAAAATGTATTACTCGTTTATAAATGTCAAGTCTATGTGATAGTGGACTAGACAGTCCCAAAACAGTTTAAATGTAGTATGCTATGCGAGTCTTCCACATTCTTAAACTATACTTGATGTTGTATAGCAAGTTTGTTACTTGATAACATACCACAAATCTATAATTCGACAAAAATTGACAATTCTGCAAAATGATAGAATATTCGAGAAAGATATTTGATGTTCTACAGGGTGTCCATAAAGTCTCTTCTCAATTAAAAAAATTTATTAAAAAGGCAAATAAGTGAAAATTATTGTAAAATGAGACGTATATATTTAAGCATTTCTTACCTCATTTAATACACCTCTATATACGGACATCATTAGTTGCACGAAGCACATCAAGACGACTTTCGATTTCTTTCCATATTTGATGTAGCATACTCCAGGCCTCGAAATGGATTTTTTTATTACAGGTGCACTATGTGCACCTAAGTTTTTAAATAAGGTGCACAAGTTATATTTTAGGTGCATATTAAAAAAAAACGTAATATACGAGCATTAATGTAATGTAAACTACTTTATTAGCTGTGTATGTTTATAAAGGTCAGTAGTAGATAGTAAATAAAAATATTTAAGCATCTAAATTCTCCCTTCTCCGGCGCACGGCTGTCGCAACAGTCGCTTCAACAGCACCATCTGGAAAATGTTTCGATCATCGGAAAGTTCGGGTGGCAGTGGCACAAGTAAACCTTCCTCCTGTATAAACCCGTTACGGACCAACGATTTTGTTTCGCATAGTGAGTATTTGGATATTTTAATTACGTTCCTTTAGAGCGAGAGAGGTCGATACTAATATTTTATTCCAACATCAAAATAACATAAAACACGTTTCCCTCCTTTTTTTAACGTTAGGTGCACTGCGTACACCAAGCGGGAAAAAATTAGGCCCACAATTTTATTTTCATGTGCACCTGGGTATTTCGAGCCTTGGCATGCTCTCACCAATGGTGGCAATGGTAATGGCCATACACGATATATCTTTAACATAACGCCATAAAAAGAAGTCCAGGGAAGTGATATCTGGTCAAGGAGGTGGCCAGGAAATTGAGCCACCCCTTCCAATCCACCGATCTGGAAGTGTTTCATTTAGGAACCCACGAACATGCAGTCCTCTATGTGTTTGTGTATTGAAGAAAAGTACGAGATATTACTAATCTAAAGCAGAGGATAACTGATGTTATTGCCACAATTGATGAGGGTATGCTGCAGTGAACATGGCAAGAAATCGAGTACCGTCTTGATGTGCTTCGTTCAACTACTGATGCCCATATAGAGGTGTATTAAATGAGGCAAAACGAAAACTTAAATATATACATCTCATTTTGTATATATATATATATATATATATATATATAATAATTTCCACTTATTTGTCTTTTTATTTGCCTTTGTAAAAAAATATTGAAATTTTAAAGAGACTGTATGGACACCCAGTACATCAAATTTGTTACTTGATCACATACAAAATATCAATCTATTACATGTTAGCAAATGTCAAGTGTATGTTATATGATAGAACATTCTTTAACTGTATTTGATGTTGTATTCCAATATTGATACTGGATGGATCACATACGAAATATGTATTGCTTGTTAGCGAATGGCAAGTCTTCCGCGTGATAGTACATGCTACAAAAAATATTTGGTGCTGTATACGAAATATGTTACTTAGATCGCATACCAAAACTACTACGTGATATCAAATATCAAATCTGTAAAATGACATACTCTAAATCATATATCTACCAAATGTTGTTGCTTGTTAGCAAATGGAATGTCTGCCGTATGATAGTACATTCTAATGAAACATTTGGTGCTGTATACCAAATCTGTTACTTATATCGCATACCAAAACTACTACCTGATATCAAATATCAAATCTGTAAAATGACATACTCTAAATCATATATCTACCAAATTTTGTCGCTTGTTAGCAAATGGAAAGTCTGCCGTATGATAGTACATTCTACAGAAATATTTGGTGCTGTATACCAAATCTGTTATTTAGATCGCATATCAAACTATGACACGACAGCAAATATTAAATCTGCAACATAACATATTCTAAATAATATAGCTACCAAATTTTTTCATTTAATACCGTAGGCCGACTATTCTGCTTGAAATCATGCTTAATTCAATAGAACGCATTAAATAAACTTGCATTCTATAAAAGACACAGCGCATTCCCAATTACTCAAATTTATAGCGAATACAAACTAAGCGAGATTACCCTGTATTCACCAGAAATGATCTACGGAGGACATCGGTGGGATAAAATTAATCTTTTATAAAAGGCTTAATTTCGCAAATTAATGTTCCGAAGACCTGTGTCAGTCAACGCCATCCATCCTAAGCCTAACATGGCTAAAGGTCCTATTAATCACTACCCTCAGAACGGATTTTAATCTCCGGTGTCATCAGAGTTGTCATTTTTTAAACCCTTTCTGATTTATGTCTTGGACGGACGATTTCGATGTAACAACAAGATACGAGGGACGTCAATTTATCAATAAGTAGGGAGTTACTTATTTTTAGCATGCTTTATGGAAGATTGATGTCCTCAATCAACAACCAATAACCTGCCAAAAGCGGGGTTTAAAATGGGATAGATTAGATAAAAGTGCAAGAATATTGAAATACTTAAAGCATTCATATACAGTCAGTACCGGCTATATGGTCAACCTCTTATAAGGTCACCCCGTTTATATGGTCACCTACTAATAAGATCACCCTGATTATATGGTCAGTTTTCTAAAGTCCCGTCTAACTTAACAGGGAACATGTGTTAAAGCGCACCGCTTATATAGTCATTTAATTTTCCTGGTTATCGGTTATATGGTTGATTTTTTTATCTTTTCAATGAGGTTATAGGGGTTTGTTTTATTGAAAAATAGTAATTGTTGTAACTATATCACATGTCCTAATTTTGAGCGAATCGATTTATTTTTGGACAAGTAATAGCTACTTAGGTGTTTTTACCTAACCTTCCTGATGGTTTGACTCCGCATCGAGAACTGCCCTATAGTAGCCAGCTTCTGGTTCAAAGACCTATTACAAGTTGTTACCAGTTCTGGAAAGGGACAGTTCATTTTTACTACTTGGGGGAAATTGGGCAGCTTATATATCGACGATATATCTAGTCATTAATTTAACTTATCAGACCTTGATGGAAGAGGTATCTAGTCCTTAATATAACCTATCATACTTTGATGGAAGAGATATCTAGTCCTTAATATAACTTATCAGATCTTGACAAACGATATATCTAGTCATTAATATAACTTATCAGACCTTGATGGATGAGGTATCTAGTCATTAATATAACTTATCAGAACGTGACGGCCGTGATATCTAGTCATTAACATATTTATCATACCTTGATTGACGAGATATCTAGTCATTAATATTATTTATCATACCTTGATTGACGAGATATCTAGTCAATAATATACACTCATTGCCATAAAAATTTGCGCACCAAGAAAAAGTCATCAAAATGAAACGAAATTTTACACATGTAAATACTACTTTGATATAAGTAAGTGATTAAATACTCAAAGAAAAAAGTACAAATGAACGGAAGTTTTAGTACTCTGTTGGATTCCCTCTAGCGCGAATGCGCGATGCGATACGAGCGGGCATTGAGGCATACAAGTTCCGTATGATGTCCTGAGACATCTCGTTCCACAGTTGCTGTAAACGCGCCTCTAGTTCGACCAAACTCGTAGGGTGTCCAACTTGCCGTCCCAAATGATCCCAGATATGCTTGATTGGTGACAAATCTGGGGATCGAGCAGGCCAGGGAAGGTTGGTAATGTGGCGGAGACAGTCTTGTGACATCCTTGCTGTGCGTGGCCGATCATTGTCTTGTTGAAAAATGGCTCCTGGGAGCCCTGCCATGAGTGGCATCACATGTGGCTGAAGGATGTCATGGACGTACAGCTGGGCTGTCATTGTGCCATGGATCAATATTAGGGGGTGACCGTGTATCGTAAGCAATGGCACTCCATACCATCACGCCAGCTGTGGGAGAGGTGTGTCGCTGTAAAACGAAGGCAGGATTGAGGCGTTCACCACGGGGCCTCCAAACGACACGAACACGACTGTCATCACTGCTCAAATTGAATCTAGATTCGTCGCTGAAGACGACCTGGTTCCATTCCGTTGCAGTCGAATCCCGTCGAGCGCGACACCACTCCAAACGGAGGCGTCGGTGGGTGGGTGTCATTGGCAGCACACGTAATGGGCGCCGCGATACCAGATGTCCTTCAGCCAGGCGACTTGCGATGGTTCGAGAAGACACAGGGGCCCGTAATGAAGGTGCTGCCTGTGCCTGGATAGCGGCCAATGAGGCAGTTGGCTCTACACGTGCATTTCGTATGATGTGACGGTCTTCGCTACGACTGGTCTGCCGAGGGCGTCCTGAGCCTGGTCGCCGTGTAAATGACGTCTCTTCTGTCCACTGGTCCCAATACCTCCTCACAGTAAAATCAGAACGGCCTACTCGCCGAGCTGACCACCCAGCTTTCATCATCCCGATGATTCTTCCCCTCTCGAACTCTGACAGCTGCTCATATTGTCTTCGATGGCGGCGTAACGGCATGTCTACCTCAGCGTTTCCTTTGCAAAAGATTAAGCACACTCAAACAAGCTCTGCTTAAATGTTTTATACTCCAACTAGAACTAAGTTTAACGCCCTCTAGTGGCATTACGCAATGCACAATCACGCTGCATTTCTAATCATTTGCATATCTGCCCGACATGTACCTTCATGCCAAGTTTCGTTACGATCCTACAATTATTTCTTGGTGCAAAAATTTTTATGGCAATGGGTGTAACTCTTCAGACCTTGATGGATGAGATATCTAGTTTTTAATACAACAAATCATACCTTTATGGACGATATATATTGTCATTACTATAACTTATTAGATCTTGTTGGACGAGATATCTTATCATCATCAAAATCGGTCAGATCATGATGAACGAGTTATTTCGTCGAAAGCAAATGGAATATTTATTTACGGAAAACTGCGCAATCTGAAATATATAATTTGTATATGTTTAGTAATTACGAAAAATACACACCATTTGTGTAAAATTCTAACGATTATCATTAAAGTCGGAGAAGCAACTATAGAAACAAAAATTTTTCCTCCAGAATCGAACTAATACAAGATGATAGAGAGAGAAATAAAAAGAAAAAATGAATACAGTTTGTTAAAAAAAATATAATATTCTGAAACAAGAGACGAATTGCGTTCTTGAAAATACATAAAACAGGTATGCACGAATTATATAAAATGTCGAATTAGAAATAGAAAATTCAGCTAAACTTTCAGAACATATAGATTTACAGTAACTTAAATTTCCATAAACGTCCATGAAATTCATGGAATAGATTTTAAATCCTTATTGTTAAAATCTTTCATCCTCTCATAGTGGAACTTGTTACGAGGAAATTATTAAACCTAAACTACTCCATTCCCAGATAAACGCATTAACGAACGAACCCAAAAGTGCACTTTACGCTTCAATAATCCTACATAACCTCCGTCAGCATGATTTAACTCAATATTTCCTCTAATGTGTATTCGAATCCTAAACTTCTATTCTAATCATCCCTACCATCGTCAAGCTTCTCCGCCTAGGACAGACATTTTAACTCTATTATAGACTGGCTGCTTTGTGTACAGATTACATCCCCCTTTGAAGTTGCAATTTTAGCAAGAGGCCGGCAACACTTGAAACGCCTTCAGCAACGCGTAAATCAACGCTGCGTCTCGGATGTGCTGTACTTATGGTAAAAATATGTTGTTGGTGTCAGATTAGTTTTAAAATCTGGTGCGTGTTGAAGGGTGTCTTTTCCGGGGATTTATGTGTTATACACACCGAGTCTATGATCAAGTGCAAGATAGCAATTTTCTCTGTGGATTTTAATCCGCTTTGCAGTTTTATGTATGAAGGCCACTGGCTTAAGGTGAACTTTTGCATTGTCTAGGCTTGTTGTTAGTCGAACAATGCTGACGTGGTTGGCGAATTTTACTTGAAATAGAATTTGATAGGCATATTTTGTAAAGACAAAGTATGCATTCTTATGAAATTACGTTGTGTTTTCCTCTGAGCTTTCTGTTCAAGACTAATTCCGGACCATCCCCAATAGCCAGTTCTATTGTTCCAGAGGGACGTTAGTTAACTACCTACCTGTATATATGTATTATGAATGTGTTGTTTTTTCCTAATACGATTTCAGCACCAGCACTCCGCCAATAATTATTTAAAAAGTCAAAGCAGAAATTCAGAATTGATAATTGATTGATCAGCGCTAATAGAATAAAATTCCAAACGTCGCCAAAGCGGCGATAAACTACATTGCAAAGCGACCCCTATGTGTATCATTCAAGAGCATGTGGACAGTGTTCAAGAAAAATCTTCACAATTCGTCTGATTTGTTTCTTTACACAATTCGTCTGATTTGTTTCTTTACGCAATTCGTGTGATTTGTTTCTTTACACAATTCGCCTGATTGGTTTCTTTACACAATTCGTCTGATTGGTTTCTTTACACAACTCCTCTCATAAATCGATTTTGTCAGTTTTGATAACGGTCGACCAGTCTTGGTTACAATGTATTAGTCTGTATGCGTCTTAGAACTGTATTTGTACGTTTTTATTCGTATTTCACATTTTTATATCTGACTCTCTTAAAACTTTACTAAACATTAAATTAACTCCTCTTATCCCCCGCCGTCCTTATGAAACCCATTAAATCTATTAACCTTTGAGTGATTTTTTATTTTCGAGTCGCATACTATTGCTTTTACCCTGCAAGAAACATAATGATCAAGTAGCCATATCTATTGGTTGAAAAATTCTTAGAAAGATTCTATTGATCAAAGTGTCAAAAACTGGTTAAAAGGTCACACCAGGAAAATTTGTTTTGCATGGTGTAATAATACGTGCATTATCCTCAGAGTGGAAAAGCAAATTAAAAGTGTAATGTTTCTCTAGTGAAGTTCAATATTTTTAAATGTAAGCCTTTTGAGTCTTGTGGGATATACACCACTGCTGTAATATACTTAACCCTCGAAGTGGTTTCGATGAGATATCTCGACCCTCAAGATCTGACCACTTTTGCCAAAAGCAAGATATCTCGTTATAAAGATACTGTCGTTTTTAGTATGGTGGCGAGATCGAGATCTGGTCAGTTTGTACCTTATGACAATATATCTCGACCCTCAAGGTTATCCGTCGTTATTAACGACAAGATACCTATTCGTGACAACCATCAAAGAGAGGTTAAACTTCCCAAGCCCTTTTATAAATAAGAAATATTCAAATGTCGATTTTTTACGTCTTTCTAGTATCCCAATTATCTATCCGATGGATTTTCATCGGTTCATAACAAACCCCAAACTACCGAAACTAAAATATTAAAAAAATTAACTCTCATCTTTTCTAATGAAAAGAGCAAAACTTCTAATGAAACCTCCAAATTCACCGAAGTTTCCCTGTTAATATTTCTTCCCGCTTCAATTCTGTCACTGTTTTGAGTTAGGAGTCAAAGGTGAGGAAGATCTCCCGGCTAATCTGACACTTAAATTCAAACAGACCCCCTCCAGCAAAACACTGATCAGAATTTTGACTTACATCCATTTCAATTAAAAGTCCAATAGTCGTACCTTTATCTTTCTAAATCCTCATTAGCCATCGGATGGAACTTCATCTGGTCTTTAACAATTCCCAAACACCGGAAACTTGAATATTAAAAAATAACTCTCAACTTCTCTCTAATGAACAGATCAAAACTTCCATTAGAACCTCCAAATTCAACAGTTTCTCCGTTTATCTTTCTCCCCGCTTCAATTCTGTCAACGTTTTGAGTACCAGGAGTGGAAAAGGAAAAAAATCTTCCGGCTAACCGGACACTTACATTTTTCCAGGCTCCTCAAGCAACGCACTGAGCCGAGTTCGGATTAACATCCATTTCAATAAAAAGTCCGATGCTCGAACCTTTATCTTTCTAAATCCCACTAGCCATCGGATGGCACTTCAACCGGTCATAACAATCCCCAAACACCGAAACAAGAATATTAAAAAATAACTCTCAACTTCTCTCTAATGAAAAGATCAAAACTTCCATTAGAACCTCCAAGTTCATCAGTTTCTGAGTTTATCTTTCTCCCCGCTTCAATTCTGGCCCCGTTTTGAGTACCAGGAGTGGAAAAGTAAAAAGTCTTCCTGCTAACCTGATACTTAAATTTTTCCAGGCTCCTCAAGCACTGAGCCGAGTTCGGATCAACATCAATTTCAATAAAAAGTCCAATGCTCGAACCTTTATCTTTCTAAATCCCACTAGCCATCGGATGGCACTTCAACCGGTCACTACAATCCCCAAACACCGAAACAAGAATATTAAAAAATAACTCACAACTTCTCTCTAATGAAAAGATCAAAACTTCCATTAGAACCTCCAAATTCACCGAAGTTTCCCTGTTTATCTTTCTCCCCGCTTCAATTCTGGCACCGTTTTGAGAACGAGGAGTCAAACAGGAGAAAAATCTCCCGGCTAATCTGACCTTCGCGGAATCCTTCGCAAGAGGAAGGAAGGTGTGCAAGAAAAAAAATTATCCTGGGGTTTTATTTGCCCAGCGCCACACCCGATCTGTGTTGAGCGAATTATTAGCCTATTACTCGGGCTACTTTTATTTCGTTAGCGGTGCCTAAGTAGCAATGGAAGAGGCCGCTTTCTTGGTCGAATAGCCTGTCCGGCAGAGAGCGTTAATTATCCGGGGCTGTGTTTATCCACGGTCGAAACGTGGGGGTGGGTACAAATTGAATAAGCATCGATCTCTATATCGAAGTAGGTATGCCATCCTAGCCAAGCCAGGTAAACTTGGAGTCTTTGCCATTACTATACTGAGCAACTTTCAATTTATTTGTATAGATATACGAGGGCTGTTCAATAAAGAATGATTATAAATTAATAAAAAAATAATTACCTCTACTAATCTTCCAAATTTTTATGGTCTGTCTCAAAATACTCCCCATTACATACATTGAACGTATCCCACCTCTATTTTTGGTGTGGAAGATTGGAAATTGAGGTACCAGCTCAGGTGTTGCTTCGTCATCTGACCGTGGTTCAAAATTACGAGGTGTTGTCCGGATATTTCCCTTAAGGGATTGATCCCGGACCGCCGTCAATAGTTCGTTGTGTTGCGCTAGTACGACGTTAATTAAAATTACCAATTACCACCTCTATTCCAGTCTTCAAACACATGTTCGAAGCCATTTTTTGACAGGTCCTTCAAAATCGTCTCTGCCACTTTTACCTGTGATGACGAAAACCGCTTTTTCCAGAGGTGATTCTTCAAATTCGAGAAAAGAAAAAAAAATCGCATGGTGCTACATCAGAACTATGTGGAGGACGGGGAACACCACATGGCATTGATTTTTGAAAGATACTCAACAACAACATTGGAAATATGCGGCATTGCGTTATCATGGTGTAGCATCCATCCTGTTGCTTTTAAATGGGGTCTTTTGCGATGGATGTGGCCTTGGAGGGTTTTCTGTACATCTCTACAGTATTCTACAGTTACAGTACTATGGGGTGGTACAACATACTGATACACCATTCATCGAATATTGAAAAATGATATAATCATAACTTTCCCAGCAGAAGCATCCACCCTCATCTTCTTCTGTGTTGGTGATGAAGGACACTTAAACTCAGAGCTCTGTTGTTTGGACAATCGATTGTTTCCCCTCTTTAACCATTTTTAACCATCTTATAGCTGTGCTATAGGGAATTACACTCTCCCCATAATATTCCTGTAGCATCACATAGACTTCAGCTGACAATTTTTTAAAGCGAAAACACAATTTCAATGCAGTGTATTGCACTTCGCGTGTCACATTCATTTTTGCCGTTGGCAAAAGTAAAACTAGGCGTTCTTGACCAGCTTCCAAGGCCTCGGCAATGACGTCATGACCGTGAAACTTGCACTATCTTTTCTCCACTTATCCCGGTACACATTCAATATGAATTTTATTTTTCTTGATTATTTAATCCTTTAAAAAAATTATGATCATTTTTTACTGAACAGCCCTCGCAGTTATACAAGCCACATCGTTTTTTAATAATATCCTAACTGCCAAGGCTACCCAGAGGGTGTAAGGCTTCACAAGAGGTGGTCGGGAAGACACATTCGTCAAGCTCCATTAGGTTCTAAGGATCCTTAGCCCAATTGGACAAACAAAATACAATCGATTCGTACAGAACAAACGCAAATACTGAACAAAAGTAATGTTACGCAGACACTGTACCCCACAGGATAACTTAAGCGTCTAGTGATTATAAAATTTATTAAGTGAGTATAGAAATAAAACATTGGAAAAAGTAAGCACAGTATTTAAACATGCATATGCATACAAAAACACATACATGTGTGACACAATGACCATACTTCAACAAATAATGCTTTGAACATAAAAGAATTTAATAGAGCTAAGTATTAACTATTTACAAATGGTTAAATTAACAAGGGTTTTGGGCAGTCTTATGCCCTAACAGTAAAGATTAACCGCTTAGCAGCCGTCTGCTGTAATCTTCTTCCGTCGTTAATTCTTTCTAACTGCTCTTCGTTCGTCTATTGCCAAGGAAAGCGCATGGAATGTACGATCTCTAGGAGTGCTGTGTGGGCCTTTTAAAGCACACTTGGCGCCTATTAGTCTCCACACAGGCGTTCATTTGGCGACAAAGGATTCTCGGTAACCCACATACATATACAGGGTGGTCCCGAATTCATGGTACAAACTTTAATGGTAGGTACAGGACATTGTAACAATGATTTATTGTATAGGAATGTATAGTCGCAAGTGACGCGGTGAGGCGAAAACAGGGGAAATAACGGCCGAAAGGAAAAACAAAGATTTTATTGAAAGCGTTGTTGACAAGTGTCAACAGTTTACATGTGTACAACATGTTTACAGTAATTGTTCAAAATTGCGTCCACCAGTATCGATACATGCTTGACAGCGTCGGTGGAGCGATTGGCGTACACGTTCAAAGATGCCTGGTATTTCACGCACACCTGCAGCAGCTACAGATAAGCGAGCGACGAGATCCTCATCTGAGTCAACTGGAGTCTCATAAACAAGATGCTTTAGATGTCCCCATAAAAAGTAATCGAGGCTCGATAAATCGGGAGATCGGGGTGGCCAAGGGACTGGTCCACCACGCCCAATCCATCGAGTACCAAACGTGGCATTCAGGTAATTCCGTACATCAATGCTGAAGTGTGCTGGCGCCCCATCGTGCTGAAACCACATGCGGTTACGAATGGCGATCGGAACATCATGCAGCAGTTGTGGTAACACTTCTTTCAGAAAAATAAGATAGCTTCCGCCAGTGAGCCGCGTGGGTAGTAAGTATGGGCCAATCAAAAAGTCGTTCACAATACCAGCCCACACATTAATACTGAAACGTTGTTGAAACGCATGTCGACGCGTTGCATGTGGATTATCGGTTGCCCACACATGGGAATTGTGCGCATTAAAGACACCCTCGCGTGAAAATGTCGCTTCATCTGTAAATAGCACATAATCTACGAAATCCGGCTGCAACGCACATTGCTGCATCACCCACAGACAGAAGTTCACGCGGCGAGGATAATCTGCCGGATTCAATGCTTGTACTTTCTGAAAATGGAAGGGGTGTAAGCGATTTTCGTTTAACACTCTGCATACAGTCTGATGACTCACACCTACGTCACGCGCAACAGTTCTTGTGCTTGACTCGGGTCTATCAGCCACAATGTTCAAGATGCTTTCTTCCAGCCTTGGAGTGCGTACAGCTCTTACTCGACCAGCGCCATGTCTGTTGACGTCGAACGCACCTGTTTCACAAAGTTGACGATGTAACCGTTGAAAAATTCTATGATCCGGCATTCGTCGATCAGGATACTCCGCGCGATACATTCGTAACGCAGCTCTGCCGTTACCATTTGCACGGCCGTACATGTAATGCATGTCTGCTTTTTCTGCATACGTAAAGTCACCCATCGTCTACGGCAGCACAATTGTGAATGGCGCTTTTCCCTACTGCGATGCATCATGTTCAACAGCGGCTAGACATCTACTGCCCTCTACCGGCAATGATACCAACCGATCACTCCATTTCTCTTTCCTTTTATTTCCCCTGTTTACGCCTCACCGCGTCACTTGCGACTATACATTTCTATACAATAAATCATTGTTACAATGTCCTGTACCTACCATTAAAGTTTGTACCATGAATTCGGGACCACCCTGTATATCACCGCAACTTAATAGTCTCTACACGCACATTGGTGACGGGTGGACATGAATATGAACTCGCGCACACTCAAACAAGCCCGATTGCGTTCGTTACACTTCGATAGATGGTTCACGATGAACAGTTGAATTACCAATGTCATGCAAATCACTCCTAACAAGTGTCAGACGCCCTATCAAAATAGATGCAATTTTTACTTCTATTACAGCTGCAATATCCGCTCATCCTCTTCCAGAATTGCCAGTACTTGAACCCTGTACCTAATGGATGGCAGAGAGATGCAATATTCACTGTACTAGGAAGGCATCTAAAGAGTTATGCATGTCATATGTATAGTACAGTTTGGCCCTAGAGAGTAGGGATGCGACATCGATGTCGATGTTTTCAAAACATCGATGTTTTTTAAAAAAACATCGATGTATTTAACATCGATGTATTGGGGTCGATGTTTTGGTAACATCGATGTTTATACCTGTCGATGTTTTTACGTTGTCGATGTTTTATTTTTAAATGAAAAAAGTACCGTTATAAAAATTTTAAAAATAACCAAGTAGCATAATTTTTATAATCAGCAAACTGAACATACTTTTAGATCAAAGTGACCAAGTATGAAGGTTCTGAAAAATAGGGCTACGACATCGATGTCGATATTTTCTAAACATTGATGTTTTAGAAAAAAACATCCATGTATTGGAGCCGATGTGGCATCACTAGTTGCTAAACCATTTTTAAGAAATGGGGAAACAAGTTTAAATACACTGAATTTTAAAAACATGGATGGTTTGGGGGCGATATATTATCAACATCGATATTTTAATTTTGAACATCGATGTTTTGCTCTCTATATCGCATCAATAGTTGGTAAACCAGTTGTAAGAAATGGGGAAAAAAGTTTAAATACACTGAATTTTAAAAACATCGATGGTTTGGGAGCGATGTATTATCAACATCGATGTTTTATTTTTGAACAACGATGTTTTGCTGTCGATGTAGCATCACAAGTTGCTAAACCAGTTTTAAGAAATGGGGGAAAAAGTTTAAATACATTGAATTTTAAAAACATCGATGGTTTGGGGACGATATATTATCAATATCGATATTTTAATTTTGAACATCGATGGTTTGGGGACGATATATTATCAACATCGATATTTTAATTTTGAACATCGATGTTTTGCTCTCGATATCGCATCAATAGTTGGTAAACCAGTTTTAAGAAATGGGGAAAAAAGTTTAAATACACTGAATTTAAAAAACATCGATGGTTTGGGGGCGATGTATTACCAACATCGATGTTTTGCTGTTGATGTAGCATCACAAGTTGCTAAACCAGTTTTAAGAAATGGGGGAAAAAGTTTAAATACACTGAATTTTAAAAACATCGATGTTTTGGGGTCGATGTATTATCAACATCGATGTTTTCATTTTGAACATCGATGTTTCAAAACATCGATGTTTTCCTATCGATGTCGCATCCCTACTAGAAAGTAGATCTTTGAGTCACGTTGTTTGTTGAACTTGAAATTAGAAGACAAGTTAAATATACTAGGTAACGGTTTTCCACAATTGACGTCTTTAGCGTTGTTTCTGGCTCAAGCTTAATATTGTCCATGGCTAATATTACTAAGTCTCCGATAAAAGTATATTATATAGCAGGGATGGCGAACCTATGACCCGCGGGTCAGACCCCACGCAGGCTTTTTAAATGACCCACGCGTTGATTTTCATAAACTTATCATCATCATTTCATCATATACATAAAGAAATTATTCATTATTTTTCGAATCCCTCTTGAAAAATATGAAGAAAATACAAATGTTAATAAAGAACTTAAAAATTAAAAAAAAACATAAATGATTTTTGTAAAATGTTTCAGATTTATTGATTATACATAATGATGTTTTAAGAATTATATGAAGGCCAATTGAGTAGAATATGTAAATTTATAAAATACCACTTGAGAATGAGCAGATGTGGTAAATACTACTTATGTGGTAATTACTACCCGTTCACATGAGGTGCGTAAAACGCGCGTTTGGCGAGGCTAGCGAGGTCCCACTCTTCAAGGTCGCAAAGATTGTAACTTGAATTAGAGGAATAAAAAACATAATAAACGACAATTTTCACAATTTTTAAAGGAAGTTGAGTGCTAATTTTCAGGGATATTGACGTACAACAATGTTCGATGACTAAGTTCAGGACAAGTTCTTAATCGCTTTGTCATTTTATTAGAAGAAATTAAGCTCTTTTTGAATGAAAAAAAAACAATAATTTTGACGAATTTTGAAAAATAGATTGGTTAGATGTGACCCACGAGCTAGTACTAAAAAAATGATGAACAAAATTTGACCAACTTCTTTAATGAGGATCGCCATCCCTGCTATATAGGGTTATATGTACTAAAGAGAAAAATATTGTGTTCTCCAGAATTCATAATCAAGCTTTTAGGCATCTACTACTTTTTAATAGCCACTTGGGGGTTATGGATGAATATATCTATAACTATGTATCTATTGTCTTGGGCTGTAGCTAGCAATGCATACTGAAATTTATTTGCGCTGTCAATGTCACAATTTTATGGAACTGTGACTGTAATAGTTATTAACGTGTCAAGGTTCTGCATTACCCAAGGGGCTCAATGGTGTACCTCTGCTTATACTCATGTTACATCCAACCTGGTTTGTTTTTGCTTTAGTAATCATTACTGCAGCTTCCTACATTTCAGAAAGCCATTGCATTAAACAATCAACCAAAACACACTATTTCACATCCACCCCGAACGCTGCCGAAACGAAATCAAAATCGCCGCCATTTAATCAATTCAATGGAATTCAAAAATAAATAAATATCGACGGAAAATAACGCCTCTTCTGGATTTCCTTTTTTTTTTTTTCCCTTGAGGCGGCGAGATTCGTCCTCCCTTTCCAGACTCCCGGAATGGGAAATGTCGAAGGGAACAACGAAAACAATATAAATGGCGCGACACAAATCATACCTAACGTTTGTTTATCCTGAAAAAAGACGGGAAGTAAGCAGAAAAAACAAGGGGAAAAACACGGGCCTTTATTTCATCCCCAAACATTTTTCTTTTGAATTGGAATTCTGGGTAGTGTTCCTCAAAAACAGAGCGAACAGCGCACCTGAATTTAGATTATATGGATTTATGGCTGACAGTACTGCTCAGGGGATAAATAGCGGAATAAAAATTTCACTTATATATTCTATATTTATATATATGTCATCGCACTCTGGCCTTCCAATATATTTTTAATGCGGTTACAGAATGTATATAAAAGTGGATCCGAGATTGGAACTCTTCACTATCAACCATATAAAAATTATTTGACAATCAGTTTTTGTCTGATGAATGTTATGAAATACTTCAAAGTTCTCAAGTAAATTCTTCTTTTAGATGGTGGCATCATAGGGGGCTAAATATTTTAGGTACACATATGTGTACCTCCGGTTTCAATTATGCTGAAAGCGCAATGTTTTTGCTGGGCCATATATGGTCCAATTGGGGGTGCCATTGCCCCGGAGAGTTGGACTTTTTTTTGTCATTTTGTCACCGCAGGTGACCCCCTTACCTCCCGACATATGTCAGGTTGAAGGTTGATAAGCTCGCCCACGGATAAGTGAGGAGTGCTAGCACTCTTGATTAACAGCATTAAAAAAAAGACCCTCGTTGGGGGGCACTAGTAAACAGAGTTGACGCGGGGGTCTTCGGGGACTGGAGGCGCCTTGGCCGAAGTCCCAGTAACCTTTAGTTTAAATCCCGTTGGTAGAAAGAAATAAAAAAGAAAAACTTTACCCCCATTGCGCTCTTGTGTCCGTGTCATTCCGATCCCCTTTGCCTCGACTAATTTGGCCTCAGCTCTATCGTTCCCTTCTCTCCCCCGCGTTACACAACAGGAAAACACAGTTGGAGAATATTACATGAGCTTATATGAAAGAAAAAGTTCAAAATCTTTAACACACTATAATATGTCCCGAGCCGGGTTCCTGTCACAGTCTTTTACAGTCCTTAGTATTCACAGTCCTTAGTCTTTTCAATTAACAAAAAAAAAACAGGCATCTGTGTGTTTCACTGCATTTGCGTCACCCCAGGGAAGCCACTGGGGTGACGCAATTTTACCCAACAAGAATCTAATCTAGATACCTTGGGGTCTGTAGGAGGAACACTTTGCAAAAGATGAGTCTCTTACCGCTGTGCTATTTTTCTCTATATTCGTCTCACAGCCCTCCCAACTGTTCATAACTACTGCTTACATGACACATCCGTTTTACAGGAAGGTCCCTTTCACACATCCATTCACTCACACATATCGTAATTTAGATCCCAATGAGAGACCGATAACCACCTGGTCAGGTACCCCCAGAGGTATTGATTTGGTATGGGAACATGGGGGGGCTTTGTGACCACGACCTATTTAACGTGCCCCAGTCACCATTAGCGAACACGACGGTCTTTAGCCAGGTCCAAGCGCCGATCTCGCAACCATCAGAATTGCCGAGGACAGAACCCACAACCCTTCTGATGCGAGCCCGACGCTCTACTGACTGAGCTACCGAGGATCCTGAAAGCGTAATAATTTTCAAATAATAAGATATTGGCTTAAGAACTCATTCTTAAGAACTCGGAAATTATCAACTAAAACAAATTAACTACAGGATTTAAAAATCATAAAAAACAAATGAAATTTACTGAGTTTTACGAGCATGTTGAGTTGAAGCCATTTATTACAAATCGTTTTTGAATAATAAATATTCCACAGTAACTACTAGGGATTCGACATCGATGTCGATGTTTTCAAAACATCGATGTTTTTTAAAAAACATCGATGTATTTAACATCGATGTATTGAGATCGTTGTTTTGGTAACATCGATGTTTATACTTGTCGATGTTTTTACGTTGTCGATGTTTTATTTTTAAATGAAAAAAGTACCATTATAAAAATTTTAAAAATAACCAAGTAGCATAATTTTCATAGTCAGCAAATTGAACATACTTTTAGACCAAAGGTGAAGGGTCTGAAAAGTAGGGATACGACATCGATGTCGATGTTCTCAAAACATTGATGTTTTATAAAAACATCGATGTATTGGAGCTGATGTCACATCACTAGTTGCTAAACCAGTTATAAGAAATGGGGTAAAACGTTTAAATGCACTGAATTTTAAAAACATCGAAAGTTTGGGGGCGATGCATTATCAACATCGTTGTTTCAAATTTGAACATCGATGTTTTGCTGTCGATGTAGCATCACTAGGTGCTAAACCAGTTTTAAGAAATGGGGGGAAAAATTTGTTTTCACTGAATTTTAAAAACAACAATAGTTTGGGGGCGATGCATTATGAACATCGATGTTTTGCTGTCGATGTTGCATCCTTAGTTGCTAAACCAGTTTTATAAAATGGTGTAAAAAGTTTAAATACACTGAATTTTAAAAACATCGATGTTTTTGGAACGATGTTTTATCAACATCGATGTTTTAATTTTGAACATCGATGTTTTGCGGTCGATGTCGCATCCCTAGTAACTACCGATTTCTACTACCATCGACCAACCAGTCTAGTCTTTAAGGTGTTGGCCTCTGGATCGGAAGGTTCCCGGATCGAATCCGGGGTCAGGGCATGGATGAGTCTATGAGTAGCTTTTCTATCAAACTAAATAAAAAAGTTTGTATTATTTTCGTGGCAGAATGTATTCGATATTCCGAGAGTGACGTCACTTGGCTTGTTTCTAGAATCTTCTACACGTCGCGCGTCAGCAATAGAAATTCCAAAAAAAGAATTTTGTACTGATTTGATGGTTAGTCAGTAGTAATTAGTGATTTTTAGTTTTAATTAAATCAATTATTAGTGATTTGTTTTTTTGTTTCCGTATTCTGAGAATCCCTTTGAAATATTTCTCACACGGAGCGAAAAGGGCATAATTTGTGCTTGTTGTCTGACAACGACTAGATAAAGAATTGGGTTGCGTATCAAACAATGGATAAATCAAAAACGATTCCGATGAGTAATTCTAAATTTGTATTTTGAAATAAATTTTGGGTTAAAATTAGTTTTTGAGAAATTCAATACATTTTTAAGAACCCTATAAAATTTCTCCTGAGTTTAGAATTGCTACCAGATTCCAGGGGAATTCGGAACACTTATTATTAGCAAAATGTATTATTTACAATATCAGGATATTCAATAAGAAATAGAAAGGTAGGTTGTCGAATTTACGTCGCATCTATGCAACACAACGGGCTATTGGGGACTCTCCGGGAGTCAACGTTGACGGTGGTCTTTGCTTGGATCGAATTCGCAATCCGACACTGGGTTTGATAAATTGATAAATTGCTAGAATTGATAAATTCATGACTAACAAATGTGCTACTAAGCCTTGTTAACTGGTTTTTAAAAATTAAAAACAGATACGAGTTATAGTTATCATCAGTATTGTACATTTTTAAGAAAATCTGTTTATAATTTAATACAAGGGTTGTTCAAATGAAAAGGTACGAAACGGCACTGTGGGTATAAATGAAGACTTTATTCAAAGTATACACCATAGGCCTGAGCACAACGATCCCATTGATTAACGAGCCGAAGGATTCCTTGTTTCCAGAATTCCTGTGGCCGTGACGAGACCCAGTCCTTCACAGCGTCCTTGAGTTCGTCGTCCAAGTTGAAGCGCTTCCCTTTGAGATGTTTTTTCAGATGTCTTCACCGCCGACATTCGCAATGTGACACGCCGATCACTTCTCACTAGGTCGTCCACCTTGTCGTTGAGATCGGTCGTGCTAACTGTGTTTGCCTGGCCTGGTCTTGGGTCATCAACCAAACTCTCACGGCCTGCACGACAACAGGCCCTCTATTTTCTCACTGACTGGTCGGACACATAGTCTTCCCCGTATACGGTCACCATCCGGCGATGAGTAACGACCGGTTTAACACCTTCCGCTGTCAGAAATCGGATAACGCCTCGCTGCTCCTCAATCGTCGAATTTTGTAACGTGAACGCCATCCTGTCCTCACACGCACTGCCGCTTCAATTGGACGGCGCTCTTAATAACAGCTTCTGCTCTCTCCTGCGCATGCGGGAGCCCGCGCATGCTCCGATCCACGCCGGAGATTCCAATCGCATCCCTAGATGTCTCGCTAAGTTCTCCCATAGTGGCATAGGCAAATATGTTAATAGTTACGTTGTTACGACGTTTCGTACCTTTTCATTTGAACACCCCTTGTATTATTTCAAATATTAAGCTTCACAATATGTGCTAGGATATGATTGGTTTACAGACGCTTCTACGTCATAATAATCAACCCTCCATAGTAAAACTAAATTGTTTACATAAAATTATCTTCAGATTTTGTCTAGTATTGTATCAACCAAAACGAAAAAATAGAATAAATCTTCAATTTCTTCATTTTAATAATGATTCATAAATTTAAAGGTTACTTGTTAAAGCTTTGTACCATACTAAATGAAACTGAATACAATTTATATAAAAAATACTTCAAGTAGTGTTATGAAGTATTTAAAAACAAACGCTACTTCGCAAAACATTTTAAAGATGCTATAAGCCACTAAAACTCTACAGGGTTATTTTCCTGGGGTGAATGATATAAAATTAGCAATTCATTTAATAGATCAATTCATCTCAATTCGCTGAAGTTTTACTAAATGCTATAAATATCTTTAGAATAAAAGTTTGTTGCTTAACATTAAAAATGGTTAATTTGTTAACACGCTAGAAATAAAATTTCAATTATTAATTGCAAAATTACTTTATGAAATTAATTTCGAGTCGGTTCCTTATAATTAATTTTAAAACCAAAAAACTACATTACCTGAAGCATCCATTATCTTGAGGTACTCATGTTTAGGTAATTGCTTTTTTGACCTGCAATGTGAAGATTTATTTAATATTCATAGTTTTTTCGTAAGTCTTTGAATTGATTCATTATCAAATTTTAGTTTAGTCATTTACATGTGCATGCATCGGCATTAGAATTTCACTCAATTTTTGAATATGTTAAATTCATTACTTTATTATCTATTTAATTGTACAGAATTTTCGTAAATAGCGGTTGCAGCCTAAAAACACGTGTTCATTAAACTAGATATATCTCATTAATCAAACTGATATTACACGGAATTTTAATTTACTTTGTATCATGAATTTAAGAAAAATGTGAATACTTTTTAGCATTTTAGGTTGACAAATTAATTTCCTAACGCTTAAAGTATATTTCTAAACTGAGTAGATCTGTTTCAGCCATGTGTGAAAAAATTTTAGATAAAAACGGCTAGATTTTAAATAGTTCATTACTTAGCATAATGGCATGTTTGTATCATATTTTGTATACATTTCTATAGTTAAAATGAGAATTCATGTGCACATAATAAAAAACAGAATGCTATAATTTGCTTTGAAGTTGTAACCATTTAAATATTCTTACATTGAAATTTTTTTCCATCAGAATTTTATAACTATGCAAATAGACTGTTACCTTATCAGGTTTAATTCAGTTGGCATAACTGCACAATTAAATTATTTATAATCATCTGGATAAAGATTTAATATACGTCTTGTACCTTAGAATTATTTTAATTAAATAAAATAATTCATTTTTAATAGAGTAAACAATAAAAACGGTTTCGCAAAACAATGTACTAATATTTAATAGCCTACAAACATAGCTTTGCATCGTATGGTTTTTTGGATAATGAGTAGGAGTAATGAGATAATGCGCTAAAATAATTAATTTCGAATGGAGAAATTTTTTATACCGCGCGCACTCAAAGGAATTAGATTTCATACACCTGATTGATATTTGTTTTAGGTATTTCAATTGAACCCTCTCTGCAACTGAGGTACCGTCTAAATGGTAATTTGTGAACCGGTAAAGCACACATAAATGTTATTTAAATACATCTACTATGTACACATATGTACTTTCCACCAAAATTTTCATTTTCGAGAATTCCCTTATAGCTTTTATTTTAAATTTCTTTTTGTTTTTGAAATTTTATATTTATATATCACAGGGTGGTTCATAAAGATGGGCAAAACTATAAGAGGTAATGGTACACATCCAAGCAAACAACTTTCATTAAAGAATGCATGGTCGGAAACAAAACGCAAAGGTGCTGGCTCATTTGAAAACTTGATCCTTGCAAATGTTAAAGCTCCATTCTTGTTGCGAGTTATTGGTAGAAAAACGACAGTAATAGCATGCAAATGTGATATGGTGAAAAAGAAGAACTCGCATGCAAATTTTGGCCTCGCTGCCAGACATGTTGGAGGACGTTCCCACTCACATCCAGAATGTAATGCGGTTCCAGCAAGATGGAGCACCAGCTCATTATGCACAAGAGGTACGAGACCATATGGATTTAACTTTTCCGAACCGCTGGATTGGGCGAAGTGGTTCTGTAGCTTGGCCACCACGCTCTCCAGATCTTTCATGTAATGATTTCTTACTGTGGGGACAGCTGAAGGCTCTTTTGTATGCGACCCAGTTGAATCTGCAGAAGATCTTTCGCCAAACTTTCGGCCACTGCAGGGGAAATGCGCGATATGCCTGGCGTATTTCAGAAAGTTCTCCAATCCTTTCTTCGCCGCTGTACCTCATGCATAACCACTACCGGTCACGGTTTTGAACACTTATTGTAATCACATGTCATTAAACTTGCTTTTGTCACTTATTTTCTCTTTGTATTTCTATGTCTTTTATAACAACAACGCCTTCGGCGCCCTCTAGCACCTTTGCGTTTTAATTCGGAACATGCATTCATTGATGAAAGGTGTTTGTTTGGATGTGTACTATCACTTCTTAAAGTTTTGCCCATCTTTTAAGAATCACCCTGTATATATACCTACAATAATGGACCAGACGCAAGCGGATTTGCATAAAATCCGACTGCTTGTTTGGGGGTGTTTTTCGTGGTATGGCGAAGGACCTTTGCATGTTGTTCCTGGTAAATCGTACTAAGACGCCTACATGAACATTTTGGACAATCAGCTTCTTTCTACGCTCTGGTAATTTTATGGAATGGACGAATGTTACTTCCAGGACGACAACGCTTCATGTCATGTTGCAGCCTCTGTCAAGCAGTGGTATCAATATATGGATATAAAACGTCTTCCCTGGACTTCTCATAGTCCCGACCTAAACCCCATAGAACGTTTGTGGAACGAGTTGAGCGCCGTTTACGGACCAGGGAACCACGTCCGAAATCTATAGCTGAGCTGGCGACATTCTTGCAGCAGGAATGGACACAAATACACATAGCTGTGTATCAAAACCTTGTTGAAATTATGCCCAGAAGGATTGCTAGTGTAATTGCAGAGCGTGGGGGACCACCCCCTATTAAATCATGTATACTTTCCCTTTTACCATCACATCTTGCCGTCCGGTCCAATATTGTAGGGTAGTGCAGGGCTCGAAATACCCGGGTGCACAGGTGCACTGTGCACATGAAAATATAATTGTGCACCTACTTTTTTCCCACTAGGTACACACAGTACACCTAATTTAAAAACTTAGGTGCACAAGGTGCACCTGTATTAAAAAATCTATTTCGAGGCCTGGGGGTAATGTATATGGCAGATATAAGTCTCTTAAGATGTATTCCAAGAGTACGTATTTTGATATTAAACCAAATGCATCTCAATTATTCCAAAGTTATAAAAGGCATGGATTTATGCTGCACAGTATGTTTATGTATTGGGGGCATAGGTCTTTAAAGTATAAAATATGCAAAGTAGTATAATATTCTTGATATTTTGTTAGTCGGAAAAATAGTTTTAGAGAAAGCAATTATACTGCAACTATAGCTGAGCTGGCGACATTCTTGCAGCAGGAATGGACACAAATACCCATAGGTGTGTATCAAAACCTTGTAGAAATTATACCCAGAAGGGTTGCTAGTGTAACTGCAGCACGTGGGGGACCACCCGTTATTAAAGCATGTATACTTTCCCTTATACCATCACAGTGTGCTCTCCGTGGTGTACAAATGTCCTGGTGCACGTTAAATCTGTCGTGGTATCAGTCTTATGATGGCCTGATATGGAAGTTTGGGGAGTGGGGTGCCAGCTCAGATGTGGCATTGTCATCTGACCATGGTTCAAGTCCTCGAATCTTTACTTTCGGTATTGATCCCGGACTGTAGCCAGTGCCTATTGTGTTTCTCAAGTACGACGTTAATTAAACTACATACCTACCATATCTAGATCATCATCAGGATATTACCGATTTTTGCTAATGACGAGATCAAGATCTGGTCTTTGTCTTCTAGTGACCAGATATCTCGTCCACCAAGATATTATCAGTTTTGCGAAGGACGAGATACTTTATTGAGACAAGCACAATGAGGAAAAATCTGAATTACGAAAATTAATGCTTAGGATGGGTTAGTTATGTTTTGATTTGTCGTGATACGAACACTTCATCTAAACGAGGGCTAAACAAATAGTGACCTACGGCCTAAAGTGAATTACGAATCACTGCTGGTAATTCTAATTTGAGTTAACGTCGTACTAGAGCAACTCAACGGCGACGGTAACTATTGACGACGGTCCGAGATCAGTCCCTTAAGGGAAAGATCCGAGGACAGCACCTCGTAATTTTGAATCACGGTCAGATGACGAGGCAACACCTGAGCTGGCACCTCACTCTCCAAACTTCCACACCAACCCAACGTGAGGACTTTCGGCCACGACAGATTTAAGGTGCACCAGCCACCTCTACACCATACGCTTACAAACATCCATGCCCGGACCCGGATTCGAACCAGGAACCTTCTGATCCAGAGGCTATTTTTGTTACTTTTTGCTGTCATATCTATAGCTTAATACTATTATTTTTTAATTTTGAAAGCTTCACTAAAAACCTTAGAATGTACTCTTTCTTATGGTACAATTATTTTTAAAATTGGTTAATAAATAAAGTCGATGCAATTAAAAGTGGGTCAGACAAATTTCGGAACGTTTAGATCGTAATTTCCGATATAAACCAATTTATAGCTTAATACTATTAGTTTTAAAATTTGAAAATACCACATGAAAGCTTCAAATGCACTCTTTCGTATGATATAATTGTTTTTAATATTGGTTCATAAATAAATTCGATACGATAAAAAGTATAATTTCGCAATATTCCTCTAAATTGTTCCTCTCGTAGGCGCAATGGAACATGAAACCAATTAAGCAGTGTATGAGACGTATAGTTCTGTGAATTTGGAGCACTTTCTGGTCTAGCGAATCTTTACAATCACGTCTGGCTGGTGTTTGAATTGGAAATCGCTCCCACTCACAACCTTTAATAAGTCGGTCAAATAAATTGAAATATTTATTAGATGTGTCAATGAAAAAGGGTGTATGGACTCTCGTATTATGAAAGTTCTAATGAGCAGTTAAACTGAGTGAAAGAAAGCCATTATCATGGAATTAGAAGGGGAATATAAACTCTCCGTAGGTAGTCAGGTAGTTAAAGTTGCACTGGGCAAAAACAACTAGCTATTGAAGAGGATCCAAGATCAAACCTTAAGGGAAAGATCCATAGACAACGTCTCTTAGTTTCGAACCATGGTCAGATGACCATGTCAATTCCTGTGTGAACTGAAACTCCATTCTCCTAAGTTCCACACCACACCATCATGAGGACAACGAAGCCACGATAGATTTAACGAGACCGCCGCCCCCATACACACACAACGGTCTTTGGTTCCAACAAGCTTCGATTTCCCGGTTGTTCAACGCCAAACGTCGCCTAAGTGGCCATCGACTATATTTTAAGGTAACCTGCCATTTATCTTGCGAGAACATTTGGACAGCGGAAGTAAAATATTTGCATACCATCCGATTTGTACTGAAAATTCCTCTTACAAGCACGTAGCATGGTTTGGAAGAGTAACGGATTTGTAACATTAGGGTTGCGAGTTCGAAACTAGGTCCAACCAAAGACATTCCTGTACACGGGGATTGGTGTACATTTAATCTGTCGTGGCCTCAAATGTCCTTACACTGGTGTAACATGGAAGTAAGGGATCTTTCCACTCGGATTGAACCCTGATTTCGCCAATTGCCTGTTGCGTTGCACCAGTACTAATACATTTACATGGTTAATATTACATTTTACATGAGTAATACATCCTTTTGGTAATATTGATTATTTATCCTTTTGATAATGCAGTTGAGACTTGGTGCTTTAGGGTTTGCAGGATTTTCACTAACTATTTTGCATGTACTTTAATTTTAGTATAGTTTTCCTCTTTTGGCAAGGCTTATGGTTTCCCCAATTTTGAATTATAACAAAAAGTTGATTTAACGAAATGGCAATCATTTGTGACCCTATCTAAATTACACTAATATTTAAATTGTAAACGATTAATTCCATTAAATATGTACAGCAAAAGAGAGAAAGTATAAAATTAACAATGTGGTTGTGTGTGTGAATACATATGTACACACTCCTAGAATCTTCTGATTGTTCGTTCGTGATAATGTTAATGTTTTCCGTTAGATATTTCATAGCATTCGTAATTTTTATTTGAGCCTGATTGTTGTTGATTGTGTTGGTTGCCTAAGCTTGGTAGTGTGTTATTGCTGGTTTCTTGAGGTGATTGCTTCATGTGAGTTGACACTCAAAAATGTAAAAATCTAGGGTGCCAACCTCCCCACAGATGCATTGGTGTGCTGCAGTTACACTAGCAACTGTTCTGGTCATACTTTCAACAAGATTTTGATACACAGCTGTGGGTATTTGTGTTCATTTCTGCTGCAAAAATGTCGCCAGCTCAGCTGTAGATTTCGGACGTGGTCCCCTGGTCAGTAAGCGTCGCACTAACTCGAGCAGTCTAACTCGTCCCACAAATGTTCTATGGGGCTTAGGTCGAGATTCTGAGCAGGCCAGGGAAGACGTTTTACATACCTATCTTAATACCACTGCTTGACAGAGGCTGCGACATGACATAGAGCGTTGACGTCCTGGAAGTAACATTCGTCCATTCCATAAAATTGCCAGAGCGTAAGAAGAACCTGATTGTCCAAAATATTCATGTAGGCATCGGATTTCAATTTACCTGGAACAACATGCAAAGGTCCCAGACTGATGCCACGACAGATTTAACGTGCACCAGGACCCTTGTACACCACTGATAGCAAGATGTGATGGTATAAGAGAAAGAATACTTGCTTTAATAGTGGGTGTTGGTCCAACGCGTGCTGCAATTAGACTAGCAACACTTCTGGGCATAATTTCAACAAGGTTTTGATACACAGCTATGGGTATTTGTGTCCATTCCTGCTGCAAGAATGTCGGCAGCTCAACTGTGGATTTCGGACGTGGTTCGCTGGTCCGTAAGCGTCGCTCAACTCGTCTATGGGGTTTATGTCGGGACTGTGAGAAGGCCAGGGAAGACGTTTCACACCCTTATCTTGATACCACTGCTTGACAGAGGTTTCAACATGCCATAGAGCGTTGTCGTTCTTGATGTAACATTCGTCCTTTCTATAAAACTGCCAGAGCGTAGGAACAACATGCAACGGTGCCAGGCCATACCACGAAAAACACCCCAAATAAGCAGTCGGATTTTATGCAAATCCGCTTGCGTCCTGTCCATTATTGTAGGTAGTGTATATCTTGATAAAGCATTATACAAATACAAATATTGACGACCAGCTACAGGCTCAAGCCCAACAAGGCTGGTCCTTTGTTTATGAATTCTCCAATTCCCACTGACTATCCAATTGTGTCTTAAATTCGTACACTCCCTTTGAATTAACTATATTTTCTGGCAACGCGTTCCAACTGTCTATTACCCTAATAAAGTAGTAGTGTTTTCTTAAATCCAGATTAAAATGTGTCTTATTCAATTTATACCCATGACCCCTTGTTCTGTTATCCCTATTGAAATTTAAGTCCTCTGTGTCCCCTTGTTTTACAAACTTGAAAAGCTGAATCAAATCCCCCCTCCTTCTTCTTCTTGTTTCCAGTGTATACATGTTTAGCTTACTTAAACGTTCATTATAGTCGAAATTTGCTAGCCCCTTTATTATTTTTGTAGCTCTGTGCTGAACCCTTTCAATTGATTCTATGTCCTTTCTCATATATGGAGCCCAGAATTGTACAGCATATTCTAGATGTGGTCTTACTAAACCCTTATATAACGGCAAGATTATATTCTTATCCCTTGAAGTTACAGTCTTTTTAATATACCCCAGTAACCTATTAGCCTTTTTACCCGCAGCTGAACATTGATGACCCATTTTAAAATACCTGTGAATTATCACCCCAAGATCCTTGACTGTTTCTCCCTCCTTTACCTTTACTCCCTGCAGCCTGTACTCGGCTCCACTGTTTCTGTAACCCATATGCAGAACTTGACATTTCCCTACATTAAATGACATACCCCATTTTACATGGGGTATTATGTTAATTATGTTTCATTATGTTAATTATGGCAGCAGAAGTAAAATATTTGCATTCCGTCTGGCTTCTGTGTTTGTTTCTATACTGATAATTCCTCTCACTCGCAGAGCCTTAATAAGTCGGTCCAATATCTATTGAAATATTTATTAGAAGTGACATTCAATTAGGGTATATAGATTTGTTTTATAAAAGTTTTAAACTGAACAGAATTGAGTACCATTCCCATTGAATTCGAGGGTGGAAAATACACCTTTAATAATACGATTAAGCTTCCATTGCCAACAGAAATAACACATAATAAAATACCCTATCGCTCGAAGGCAGGAAGAACAGGATCCGCATTATTCGCATCTCTCCAAACACAACTAAACAAAAAGAGGCGCCCCCTATATTTTCCTTCTCCTCCAAACTAAAGAACGGCTCTTCCAGTTTTTTGGTCAATATGATCAAGAGTTCCAAAAGTCCCGTTTGAGCGGCGAAATAAAAATAGGCTGAATAAAATCCGTTTAATCCCGTTTTCCGAAGACTCGTCGATCGATAAATATTATTCCGCCTTAGGAATACAAGCCGGAACTGTGAAGTTCCACGTGCCACAATGGACACAAAGGCGCAGACGATCACAACTAGCGTGAAATTGTTTTTTTCGTTCATTTTGTGTGCTCTTTATATTTTATTTACCCCTTTTCGTTCGAAAAATTGATTTTCTCTCCCCTTCTTTCTAACTAGGATTTTGGTAAATATATTATTCGAAGGAAAAAAAAGTTTTCGCGCCCCGGATGAAATAATCTTTGGGAAATAAAGAACGCAGAGCCGTTAATAAAAGGATATCTTCTTTTCTAGTTCCGACTTGTCAACTTGCATGGAAAGTTTTAGGCTGGTGTGGGTTGAGTTTGGGAGTACAGTTGGACTCGTTTATAAGAGGAGTTTCCTCTCAAGCAAAAGGAAGGTGATGGTGGTGTTTATGCGGTGGAAGCTGTTTCCTATACGTTTCCATATGTAACGTCAGTTGATTTGTTTTACAAATGCGATTTTAGTACTGTAAAAATTTTAGAGAATGTATTCTAATTGTTTTTATTGATAACGCTAAAAAGGTTGTATTTTCAACGCAAAACGTCGTTAAAATGATGATCAGCTACATTTAAAGGTAACTCCAATACGTATCATGCAAGTGTATTAGGGTACCAGAAATAAAATCCTCTTTCTTGTTTATTTACGGAAAAAATCCCATCTATCCAAAGGCACTACATTAAATAATTTGTATTTAACCCCTTGGGTACAGATTTATTTGAAAAAGTAGTTCGGACTATCGTTTGTACATTAGTTAGTGTTATATTTTCGTATTATCGTCTGTACACTCATTACTGTTATATTTTAGTGTTTTCGTTTGCACATTAGTTACTGTTATATTTTCGTATAATTTCGTTTGATAAGAATGGCAACAGTTTAAACTTTTTAGTGTTTTCAAAATGCTCCTTGGAACGAAATCTTAATTTTCCAGATAAAAATATTCTTAAACAATAAAATATCGAAATTACTTTTGTACGTTCCATCTATTTCACCAAAATTTTACTATAACAAGTACACACTGTTGTGCTTTTACCCGCTAAGTTCTGAATACATAATCATCTAATGCTTACATTTTTTGTAACACGCGTTTTCGGCTATATACCCCGAAAATGCACTTTTTTCCCTTCAAGACGATTATATAGGGTGTCCTAATAGTTCCCGCACTCCAACTGTACAAAAATTATTGCCAGTGTTTTTTTAATTATTCAATTTTATCGTCTTCTTATAGTTTTATCGATTCTTTAATTTTTATCGTTTTGTTTTTTTCGCGCTCAAGTTGTGCGATAATAAAGTTCGACGTCATTTTGTTCTTCATTGCAAGATGAGTTTATCACGCATTCAGAGAATTGCGCTGTTTGAGGCTTATTTTGAATGTAAATCGTATGAAAGATGTAAACAATTTTTTCGACATAAATATCCAAATGATGCAATACCGAGTAATAATACACTATATCAACTCGTTCGGCGATTTCGTGAGACGGGTTCGGACGAACACAGGACCAAAAGTCGTTACACCAGACCTTGTGTAATAAATTCAACGGAGGACATTGCAATCACCTCATAAATCCGTGAGACGTTTGTCGCAACAAATGGCACATCACAGGGATCGATACATAAGGCTTTAAGAGCTTTGCATTTTCGTGTTTATTGTGTAAAAATGTTACAGGAGCTAATGCCACCGGACAATGAGAAGCGGCTTTATTACTGCCGATGGTATTGCCATCGAATCATCTGAAGAAATATATGGCCACCTCGTTTCCCTGATCTGAGTATCCCTGATTTTTTTTCTGTGGGGATATTTAAAGAACAAAGTTAATGAAAATAATCACCAAACAATAGGTGGTAAAATTTCCAAAACTCAAAGGTTACAAGAAGTCTCTCCCAGCATTTTAAAACGCGTTTCTAAAATTATGCGCAAACGACTTCAGCTTTGCCTCCAAGAAAAGGACGGAAATTTTGAACATTTATTATAAATATAAGTTAAAATTTTTTTCATACGTTAGGCTAAAAGTGCTTTTGACCATTGGAATAAAAATAATTGTTTTAAAGTTTGTTGTTTTAGTATAATAAATTCACAAATAATCAGTACGGGAACATTTGTGACACCCTGTATGAGTAATTTTTAGATTTAATTTCGAAGTTTGCTGAGATAACCCCCTTTATTGTTTCCAAAAATACTTCTAAACAATAAAATCCCCTTTGTGTATACTTTACATTTCATCTTAATTTTGTTGCAAGTACAAAACACTACTGGGTTTGGTGGTTTCAGCACACTTTCCGTAACACACTACTTTCAGCCATATACCCTAGACACTTATCCCCGTCATAAACAATTTTATTTGATTCAAAAGCTTTAAATAATCCAGAACCCTCTTTATTACTTGTGCCACCAAGTATCACCCTGCTTACTTACCCTAATGCTCTTCCCAAGGGAGACATTTACAGATCACAATCCTCACAATGGCAAAAACGCTCCGGTCTCACTGAGAAAACTATCAAGCATGCCTTGTAAATCCTATAACTGCAGTTTGTGAGCCTATTATTGGATCCAGACAGAAAATGGCTCCCCAATGAGCAATTCAAATGGGCATTCCAACAAGGCGAACAATTCCGCGTGCTTTTGATAGAGCCAGTTGAATCCGATGAGGCAATTCAAATAGATCACACAGTGTGGCAAACAAAGCTTCTCATTTTCAGTCTGATGAATATCCATCCACTCCAGTTGTTAAATAATATGCAGCCCATACTGGAAAATGCATGAGAAATGCAAACATGATTCTGAAGTGAATGGAAAGCTTTTGAGGATATCATTGTGAGCCACCAATGGTCAGACTACCATATATGTGAACTTATGGATATGTGTTATAGTCTGAATCCATCCACTCGAGTAGTTTAACCCCTTGGGTACATATTTATTTGAAAAAAAGTAGTTAGTCAGAGGCAAAATAAGTTTGTTCTCCGATCAACGTTTTGTTTGTCTTTCAAATGATCCAAACACTTCGTTTAACCCCCTTGGGTAGATTTATTCGAAAAAAAAGTTGTTCGGATTATCGTTTGCACACTAGTTACTGTTATATTTTTGGATTATCGTCTGTGCACTAATTACCGTTATATTTTCGAATTATCGTTTGCACATTAGTTACTGTTAAATTTTCGTATTATCGTTTGCACATTAGTTACTGTTATATTTTCGTATTATCGTTTGCACATTAGCTACTGTTATATTTTCGTATTATCGTTTGCACATTAGCTACTGTTATATTTTCGTATTATCGTTCGCACATTAGTTACTGTTATATTTTCGTATTATCGTTTGCACATTAGTTACTGTTATATTTTCGTATTATAGTTTACACATTAGTTACTGCTAAATTTTCGTATTATCGTTTGCACATTAGTTACTGTTATATTTTCGTATTATCGTTTGCACATTAGCTACTGTTATATTCTCGTATTATCGTTTGCACATTAGTTACTGTTATATTTTCGTATAATTTCGTTTGATAAGAATGGCAACAGTATGAGAGAGATCGCACAGCTTCTGATCTCCACGTTCATTCCGAAAGAAAATGTCTGATAACGCAGCCGTGTAAATATTTCTATCTATGGAATCCGATTAAATAAAGAGTATTTTTGTAGAGAACGATTGAAAAATTCGATTCAAGGACAGTCTCGTAAAACACCAATCGCTCTTACCTAAGTACGCTTATCCGTAACTTAGGCGAAATAAGTGCATGACGAGTCTCAGTCGTCAAATGTACTCAAGGGGTTAATTACGCGCAGCTTATGAAAAAAATGCGCTATGAAAAATGCAAGCATGATTCCGAATTCAAGAGAAAGCTTTAGAGGATATCTATACGGGGACTACCAATAGTCAGACTTCATCCAAGTATACTGACATTGTCTAGGCTCATATCTAGCGACAAGCCTACTGATGCGAGAAAGAAATAGAACCACCCCTCTTAACTCGCGCATTATTCATAAAAGAGCCCATTCAAAGGGAGCCACTTGATAGAAAATAACGCACATGTCTGACGGCCGAGGAAAATTCAATCCTAGATCCACAAGCTATGAAGAATTAAATAAGAACCACATGTCTCGAGACGTTTCTAAGAACAAAATAAATGGGCGAAAGCGTATATCTATATATATAATTCTCTTACGTGGCACGCAAAAAAGACGTTATTTGTAATCGCGTTTTGGCAACACTATACGATTGTTTGTTTATCGCGAAGTCTCGCGCATCGATTGAATTTATAGCGTTATCGGATGAAATTTTATTGAAAAAAAAAGGGAAATTTTAATGAGCTGTTGCAGTTAGTTTATAATAGAAATCAAAGAAAGCGGAGGATCTTTTCAGGGCCATTTAAAAAACGGTCCTTTTCAGGGCCACAAATTATAGTTCAACAAGACGCTTCCACTACAACTTTCGGCAACAAACTCAATGAAAAAGTGTGGGTCGTTTGAGTGCTGGGAAAATGTACACACAAAAACATGCTGGGTATTTAATTTCCAAAGCAACGCTCACATTTCGAGTCAAAATTTGCACAAAGTTTTCATTTGAATTCTGATTTTAGAGATACTGTAATATTTTTTCTGTAATACAGCAAATTTAGATTTGAAAAACATTTTTTTGGTAACATATTTTGTAAACAATCCCTTCTGCTAGGACACATGTCTTCATTGAGGCGAGCGAAGCGAGCATAGGTTCGCGCAGCGAACCAATGAGGATTGCGAAGCAATCCTCCGGGGGTTGGCGAGCGTTAGCGAGCAGGGGGCAGGCCCCCTAGTATGTAGTAACACATTATAGGTTTAAGTAATTTCTAAAGAAAACATTTTTTTGCTCTGTTAAATGCAGCTTAATGTAGATTGTGTCGACCTCTGACCCGAATGCAGGCCCCACAACATTCAGACACGCTTTCCACAAGGCTGTCCAAGAGTTCATTGGTGAAGAATGCCATTCGTACACTGGAGCACGTCTTTGCTCTTGTGTGGTCCTTCTATTGAGCAAGTTGCAGTGCGACTAGTGATACCCGAGAGCAATTCAAGCCTATTCTATTGGATTAAGATCAGGTGACCTTACTTGATACGAATTCTTTATAGTATTTTGGCCACTGTAGCCCAGTTGGAAGAGTCACAAATAGGTAACCTGAGTATTACGAGTTCGTAATACGATCCAACCACCGCAATGTACGTGGATGCACGTTAAATCTCTCCACCTCAATTTGGTTCACATTGGCATGGTGTGGAAATTTGAAGAGTGGGGTGCCAGCCCAGGTGTTGACCTCGTCATCTGACCCTGATTTAAAATTACGAGGTGTCTTCGAATCTCTCCCTTCGTACAGATCCCGTGCAATCACAAATAGCCTGTTGTGTTGCATCATTGGGACGTTAATTCAACTATAAACCTTAATTATTTTATACACATATGCCCAAAGAATTGAGGTTGATAGTTGACATATATGCATACGATTTGCTTAAGTTACTATTCCATATCAAATTGCGCAGGAACTTTCAATTTCCTCTCAATTTCGGCGTTATATTTCGAATCGAAAAACAAATTTAACACTGAATACGAAGTTTCAAGGTGCCTGGTCCAGTCGTTTCTTGATTATTAGTATGAAGAATTTTGAGCTCTTAATGTTCCAATCTAATAAGCTGAAATTCTTATAGCTAATTTTAATATGCTTCCCCCAGACTTATTCATACATTTCGAAATAATCTTCCGATAAAGCCAATTTTTTTTCTTACGTTATTTAAACCACAAAGTAAATTCATGTAGTATTTATAGTTAATTTTTAATGTGCAACATTAGTTATATAATTAATGTTATCATAATAATTAATGAATGACGCACTATTCTGAAATTTAAATTTTTATTAACTAATGAATATTAATTATGCAATTAATTTTTAAAAGATTAGAAAAACAATCGTCATATACTTCATGTTAATATATTCAGAAGTACGTTGTATTTTACCATGCAAATCTCCAGATCTCTATCGATAGATTTATACTGTAAGGAATTTAATATTCGTCTTTTTTAGTCCTTTTTTCACAAAGAATTTATTATTAGCTTTTTGTAGGAGAAAACAACTGAAATTTTTTTTTGTGTGCTCATGTAAAAGGTCCTGAATCGATTTTCATCGAAGTAAATATGAAGGTTTATATGCATGTCTTTCCGTATTGTAATTTTACTAAACTTTGTATTTTCCGAATTTTATTTTCGAATTAATATGTTATTGGTGGTAACATAAGTAGCATTATAACTTGATTCCTTGGTTGTTAAGGTCTACAAATCAGGTAAAAAGGCAATCTGCAGTTTATCATAAAATATGATGTAGTTGGAACATATTACGCTTTTCTAATTCATCGTCGAATGGGTAACAAAATGCAGTATGCTGTTAATTTACTGTATAAGGGTTCATTTAACTAGTTTACAAACTGATTCTATAAATGCATTTTTGCTAGCTTTAGTACAGTATGCAGTGAAACTAGGGTTACCAACTTTATCTGAGACAATTCCGGGACACATTGCCCTAAACTGAAATATATATATGTAAATTCACAATATTCTCCACTGAAAAATCAATTTCCATAACATACCTAGTTTTCCAAGGAACTTAATTTTTTTCATGTAGAAAAAATATGTGAAAAATAACAAAGTTATTATTATTTTTTTTAAATTTTAATTATCATTTGAGCTTTATGGTTCTCTCATATACATAGTAATAATAATAAATCTAAACCTAACCTCTTGTTGCATTGAAACTATTAAAAAAATAAAAATTGTAGTGTTCGTATACAAAATAGAGATATTGTTCGTGTTAAGCTATACAGAACCAAGAGTGTTCCAAATTCTATTTTAGAAATTCTAATATGAAAATTTTTTTTCGTCTCCAGCCCCAATTTTAAAAATAAAATTCAAATGCAGTATAATAGAATTAATTGAAAAGCAACTAATATCATTTCTTCACGATATAGAAAGTAGTGGGGTACTGACGTTCAATGGATGGACTCGAAGTCATGTGCAATAGAAATTACTACAAATATTTTGGAGTGTAGGTGATATTGGGGTCGATAGCTTTTTCGGAAATTCCGGGGAAATTTGACATTTAACCGGGATTCTGGAAAGCAACCTAAATTCCAGGACGGTTGACGGTTGGCTAAGTGAAACGTAAGTTAGATTTAAAAAGGCACAATAAATGTGAACCAATTATTGGCAATGATCTACTGTGACTCAGCTTCAAACTAAATGTTTGGATGTTGTAAATGGGTATTTCATCACAAGTGATCTCAAAGTAATTACAATATATGTGTTTACTAATAGTGTAAAAATTAAACCGTTGCATAAATATCCATTAACTAACTCCCCGAGTTATAGGTAGAACAGGTTTGATTCCTGCAAACTACTATGAGTATATCTCGCTATTCTGTGTCAGTAAAACGTTCTATATGTGCAAACTTGTGTTTATATTACTTGACGTTGTCTGTTATTTCGTTTGGCCCTGTTTGGCCAAAGATTTTCAACAGAAACCCCAATCAACCATTACCAAGCCTTCGTATCCCACCACACATAAAGATTATTCAAATTAAGTTCAGACAAATAAATCAGCCTAAACTAAATTTTCTAGACTTACCTAGCATGCGTAACAAGAACGCAAGTTTATTCAGCATACAATAGATAGAAAGGAAAACAAAACAACGCCGAAACTACATTAATTTAGAATTCTTCTTAAATTTAAGCATTGGTGGATTGTTATACGTCCCGCAAATGAGACAATTCAAGTATTCGACAAATTAATTCATGTAGAGACTTAGAGTACATTGGGAAAAAAATAATATTTGGTGTAAAAATGCTCAGTGACAATTTTATGCTCATTACTTTAAAATAATATCACTTTTGATGCTTTTATTTAGTACTCAACACTATTTGACCATTAAAATTAAGGTAGGTATTTAATAAACGTCGCACTGGATCAACGCAATGGGCTTTGGCGACTGTCCGGGCTCAAACTCTAAGCGAAAGATCTGAGGACGACACGTAAATTTGAACAATGGTCAGATGATGAGGTCACACTTGAACTGGCATCCTACTCTCTAAACTCTCCACGCCAACGTGAGGATATATGAGATCACGATAGGTTTAACGTGCACTAGTCTCCTTTGTACTCGACGGTCTTTGGTTGGATTTGAACTCACAACACTGGGGTTTTCTAATCCGTTAACATTTGAACTGGGCAACTGCTGACCTTAGACTTAAGGTAGATAGGTAGTTGAATTTACGCCTCACTAGACCTGCAGAACGGTCTATTGACGACGGCCCCGGGTTAATCCGGAGGGGTAAGAACCGAGTTTAACAGCTCATAATTTTGAACCACGATGACGAGGATTATACTTAAGAAACATGTCCACTTATAAGTCGTGTTCAATGACAGAAATTTTCTAATTAGCTAATAGAGAGAGCTAGTGACAGTAATTTGTTTGATTTAGTACTTTGTGGAGCAATTGATTTTGCATGTTACTCGAACGTAACATCTCTCTAATTACAAGTCTTTTCGAAGTAAATAAATAATCCAGATGTAATTCCCCAGAAAAGATTTTACTTCCGCAACACAAATTTTCTGTCACGATACATATTGGGGGTCCCCTTAAATGTAACTAAAATCCGTTTTGGCAATGTTTGTCAAACCTGATTGAAGCCCATCAATCATAGGTCAATTTGGGAGTCGTTCTCTGTATTAAAAAACATTAGCGAACTTCTCGAACAAAAGGACATGTTTGGATTACGAATAGGAAACACGTTCCGACGCTGAAATACAACCACCATCTACATTTAGCGTGATAGAAAATACCTATCTTCTTTAAAAAATTAACGCCTAACATCCCGAAAACGACGATAAATTCAATTAGCTCTTAACTTGAAATATATTTGTATTCTCCAGTTGTTTGTGTAAACATTGCAAAACTCTCTCACATCAACTGGAAAAGGGTTTAATCACCATTTTATAAACTCAAATTTGATCAAAAGCAATTTCGATCGAAAAAAATTGAATATTTTAACTTTCTAACACTGTAAACAACATTACCTTACATAAACGTTACCTACAGGGCATCAAAACCTGATGTTCGATTTTTTGCCTTACTTTAAACGCCATTTTAATTTCGAAATATTCGCTGTTAACATAACACATTACCCCTCCAAAAAAAATCCAATTCATTCAACGCAACGCGTTTTTTATAATCTAACACCGCATAAAAAAACGAATATCCATCACATTAAAAAAAAAGAGGCGAAAACATATTTTTTTCTTTCTCTCTCCGAAAACAGGGCCGTTCGATCGTCTGCTGCCAAAAATAATGGTCTCGCCGTGGTTTCGTAAATTATCGTTTGCCACCGTGATTAAACAATCATTAGCTGGAAAACGCAGCTGCAAAATTCAGAGATTTGAACCTCTACATGGGAGGCTTTCTGTAAGCTATCCTTGGCTTCTCTCTGCATTAGAAATAATAATAAATAAGCGTGCAGAACAAAAAAAAAGAAGTGATGAATGAAAAAAGAATTCAACAGATGGTGTTGAGGTATTGGATGTCCTTTGATGAATATTTGATTGTTATTTCTAGGCTTCTTGAATAGGATTTGACGAATGCTTTCGGTTTTCACTCCCTCTTGGATTTGGTATAATTTACGAGTGGGCTTGACAGAAGGAAATGATAAATAAATCGAGTTTGGGAAATAGACATCCCTTATCACTTGTCAATGGTAAAGGGGTGAAAAGACAATAATTTCAATAAAGAAATATTGTTCAGTGCACAGGCAAATTGCTGGAATAGATTTCCGTGTTAATGCTTGAGATGTTTTGGCTTTCTTGAAGAAATAAATATTTATTTATTGCCTTTCTTTAACTTTTGAGGGGGGCATGTGTAGTAGCTCAATGGGTATGCTTACTGCGCTAACAACCTGTGAGTTGTCAGCGGCGCAGTTCGGTCCCTCCCTAGGTGTATCGCACCCCGACAAGAAAAGTGACACAACTCAAAATTACATAATTTGAGAAAAATATCAACTTAAAGGACACTATAAAACTTATAGTGAAATAGTATAAGCTTCTTTTAAATTTTAGGTAAGTATTTATGGTGGTAACTTCTATTATATTCTTCAGAATAGTAATATAACACGCTGGGGCACCTCCATACATGTTTTAAATGACATAACATCAAAGTTTTTATTTTTTGAGTTGTGTCACTTTTCTTATCGAGGTGAGGTATATTCTCTTTCTGTGTAGTAACTAAACTTTCCTTTTGTACATGCCCATTGCTTGATGTTGTCTGTCTAGTGTTTGGCACAGCGTGTACTGGCCAAATATGGCCTTGTTCCATAAAACACCAAATCCAATGCAATTCAATCCTTTATACCTAGGCCTTCAGGTCAGGAAATTAATATTGTGTTGCCAAAAGTACAAAGTAGGCCATTACATGTATAATAATATTGTTATAAATTTTAATATATTTTAATGTATTTATTGTATAATAATAATAATAATAATAATAATAATAATAATATTAATTCCAGTATCAGTAGATAATTTAAATTTATTACGGTAGCACTAAGTAAAGTGTAAATCTCACTTGGACATAAAGTTTCATACTTTGGAAAAACAGCTGAAAGATTAAAATATAGAAATTACTTTTATTTATTTGGCAAATGTTACCCTTTTTTGACAAAACGAACACATTTTCAAAGCATTTATGTTTTAGATATGAAGAATAAACATCAAAAGCGTTTACAGTTTTCGTAACACTCCCAAACGTAGAAGTGTTTCTCTTCGGAAAGTACCACGGTTACAACACATTCCATAATATTTATTTATTTATTCAATTTGTGTATCCCTGCAGAAAATGATGCAATTACAGACGACAAAAACATGTAAGGCGCAAACGCATCATTACAAGAAACTAAAAAGGGCGAATCAATTTTGTTATGTAACAGATTTTGTGTGTGTAAAACTGTTTTGGAAAAGAAATGTCTGTTGAGCATCAAAGTAATATAGCTGATTTGATTTCGCAATTCAGAGGAATGTTTACCTGGAGATATAAAATTTTCAAAATAGATGTGTCTCCCAAAATATTATTTTGCATTATTTCAGTATCCATGATATGGAAATTATAATAATAAGGATACCAAAATTACAAATTCCTTTTAAAGTCATGATAAAACAAACATTAAGGTAATTTTAAGGTAATTAATATAGAGAGATATTTTTCATCACGAATATAAACGAAGCAATCGAACTCTTTAAAACATCACATAATTATCATAATATGTATCACTCAGCATAATATAACTTAATATCAATAAACATACTTATGTGGTTAACCATATTATGTACTGGTCACCATATAACACTTATAATGTGTGTGCCTTTATTTAACTTTAATAAAATTAAAAATAAATTTCTGTAAATATATTAACATTTTTATATCACAACGGATACATAACCGACGCTTTATAAAAATTAACTCACTTCTGTTTCCAATTCTATGTATTCCTCATAGGATTCATCTTTTCGGGATGAATTCAGAACCGCTTCCAATAGCCCTTTGTGTTGTTCAAGTACGACAGTAGTTATTTACCTACCTACAAACCTATACGGATTGATTTGCTGAGGTGAATTAGGCCCGGTGAACACATCCGGTTTTTCAACGTGCGACTCCGTTGCGGCAACGCAAGTGCGGTCTAAGATACATTAGATCCAATGGAGTAGTACACACATTTCTCCGGCGACGTACGTCTAATTTGCGTGCAATTTTTACCGCAGTTCCCCAAGGCGCCGCAGCTCGCCGCACATGCGTCTCGTGTCTGAAGAACCTAGTTTTCATAAATAAATGGAATCTAAGTAATAATTAATAAATTATTGTATCCAGTAACGTCTATTTTGTTTCAAAATATACTTTTTTTACACCAAGTAAGCAGAATAAACATGTTTTCTTCGATAGAATATTTATCGCAAATGGCGCGAAATGAGAACTTGCGTCATTTCACGGTTATGGGTGCATAGTTGGGCTTCGGTGCCGCAGCGGCGCCGCACGTTGAAAAATCGGATGTGTGCACCGGGCCTTAATTGATTATTCCCTTGTTTATTTTATTGCCTTTTTTTAAAATTTCAACGGGATTAACAATTTATGCATACAATTATTGTGCATACGATATACTTTCCAAATACCCTCTCGATGAGCCATAATTTTTTTTTGTAATTATTTTTTATACTGTCGAGTAGAAATTATTGAAAACTCTAAAAAGAAATTTTAATCGTTTATTTGTAGAACTGAGAAACACAGAAAAGCATTTCCGAAGAAGAAACTGATTCATAAATAAATAATAATCCGTGTTTTTATAATAAATATCGTTGGATGTAAGATTGGGTGCAAGAAGCTTATAGAGATTTTTTTATTCAATTACCAAAAATATAAAATAAAATATTTGAATTTAAATGAAAAAATCATTATCTTAGATTTTCATCTGTCCATCATAGTCTTATGCCATTTTAAACATTAAAACTCGTTCTGTTTTCATTCATTTACTTATCGTCATCACGTGGTGATATTCATTATGTTACTAATTAATTTTTTTAGAATGAGATAGACATAAAATAAATGCTCACGGAGATAAATATCCATGCACCATCAATATCATACGCGCAAAAATCATCTCGAAAGAAACAATTTAAAACAAGAGTTATTTTTAAAGGAATCAATCTGTTTTCCAATTCACAATCAAATTGTCTTCCACTAAGCCTGGAAATTTTATTTGGCAGTCCCGAAGTATTTTAGAATTTTATCACTTTCCTCTGAAAACCAAAAATTTTATTTCGAGAGTTTTATATTGATTGCATGTTTCTTCCTCGTTCTTTTAAAGGGGATTACATTTGTATTCAATTGTCTACCAACATATAAATTGGTTATTTCTGTGTGACTATTTTTTTTGTAAAACTTGTGGCTCAATAGATTTGCCCATTACACTCGCAATCTTCTTTGCACTAGCAGGTTCGATTCTTGTAAGTTATCCAATGTGTTTGTCCGTGCCATGTGTCAGAAAAAAAAATTATCCTGTGTGTCCATTAATTCAAGGTCTCTGCTTGGTGTTTGGCACAGCTTGGTCAAACCATGGCCCTTGCGCAGTAAAACCCAACCAACCTAAACGATCCAATTTACAGGTATAGACCCATTAATTTAATGCTTTTACTTTCTTCTATCGGAAGCCTGCGACCCAACCTGTACATTTGATGATTCAGCACATTTCATGATCTCTTCTTAATATATGCCCAACACCCGCTATGGCATCTGATTCCTGGGATCTCTATTCGTATTTAATTTTCATAATGTCGTTATACTGTCTTAATAAACCCATTTTCTCAAGTCTTAATCATAAGGTCTATGCCTGCTTTGCATTTAATATTACGTATAATACATTTAGTTAGAGCTATATCCACTCTATACGCTATTTAATTATTTTTAAATACACGCAATACACCATTTAATCCGTGTTAAATACACTCTGTACACAATGCAATTATTATTAAATAGATTATTTAATTCATGTTTAAATACAGGCAAAATAATTATTGTTTAAAGCAAACATATGACAAATAAATGCCTTGCCTATAAAAGATGCAAAATGTGACAAAAAAGAAAAATAGAAAGAAGTTACTTCAGAAACAAAACATGTGGAAACATGATTTGTGTGAACTTTGTAGAGATTGCTGATAGATTTAAAAGAAGTTTTCTAATACCAGACGAAGTGTTCGCGTAGTGTAAAAGTACTTTAGAGGTAACTGACGTATTCTTATGCTTAGTAAATTTTATTAATGTATTATTATTTACTTAATAATACTTAAATGTATTATTATTTAACTGATAAGAAAATTGAAGTTTTTAAATAATTTAATGTGAAGGAAAATCATGTTAAATAATATCATATCGCTAAAATTTTGACCTCATTCCATTAAGAACCAGTAATGCTGTTCCTGAATATATGACCAAATCGTCCAAAAGAAGCATAAATAACTTAAGTTTATTTTTTAACTATTAAACTATTAATTAATTAACTTCTATACGTATTAAATTGTATTTAATGAATCGATTAATGAGTAAAATATCAGGAATATGTTTTGCCAAACGATATTTATTCAAAAGTGAAAATTCCGATTCATGATTTTATCACAGAATTATTCCTTTAAAAGTACAAATTTGATATAGTATTTACAAACGACTTTTATAGAGTTTTAATTTTCTTAGTTTCAGAATTTAATTCATGTATTTATCTTTATTCATATTTGTGTGGTCATGTGGCAACTATAAGGCCCGGTGCACACATACGGTTTTTCAACGTGCGACGCCGCTGCTGCACCGATGATCAACTATGCGCACATAACCGTGAAATGACGCAAGTACTCATTTCGCGCCATTTGCTACAAATATTCTATCGAAGAAAACGTGTTTATTTCGCTTACTTGGTGTACAAAAAAGTATATTTTGAAACAAAATAAACATTACTGGATGCAACCATTTTTTAACTATTATTTATATTCCATTTATTTATGAAAACAAGGTATTTCAGAACGGAGACGCGAGTGCGGCAAGCTGCGGCGCCGAGGAGAACTGTGATACAAATTGCACGCAAGTTGGACGTGCGTCTCCGCAGCGGTGCCGGAGTCATGTGTACTCTACTCCATTGGATCTAATGTATCTCAGACAGCACTTGCGATGCGGCAGCGGCGCAGCACGTTGAAAAACCGGATGAGTGCACCGGGCCTAAGGAGATAAAAAACACTGAAATAATACTTGTTTAAATAAATATCGTTACGATAAGATTCTTGGAATTGGTTAATGAGGTATTATTATGTTTAAATAAAATCATTTCACCATGTTTTCCTGTCCCATTGTAAAATAGAATATACGCACTCAAGAACCTACAACCTATTTTTTCCTAAGTGACAGTAGAATATCTATAGATTGCCTTATCTTTATACTTTGAACATATCTTGCTCTCACTGCAAAATGAAATTCAACAGTAGTCTAATTAGTGAGGGTAAAAGAGAAATCTGGAAGATAGAAATCGACACACAAAAAAAAAGGTTGTGTTAACCCCAAAATAGGTTTAGTGGTAAAGAAATATCAGTTCGCTTTTGAACAAGCGAATGAAATGCAATTGAGGTATCCTTTCAGAAGCTAATGGTGGCAACATGATTGCTCTGTTAACTTTTTAACTTCAGTGTTATTAACCATTGTTGCCAGGACTTATACTTTCGAAAAATATAAACAAAATGCAGTTTCATATTTTTGACTCATTTAGTTTAATTTGGATTTACGAAATAGACATAGCAATGCTTTTGTTCATTATAAATGAATTTAAATTAGGTATGGAATGAGACTAAGGATACTATAACCAATATATATATATATATAAACCCACAAAGTTGTTGTCTCGACGAATTATCTTGTCATTAGCAAAATTAACTTGCTTTGTTGGACGAGATATCTCGTTATTTGAATAAAAGACAATCACGATATCTAATCGTTAGAGAAAGACTAATCAAATCTTGATATCATTATAATCAAAATCTACACTATCTTGATGATATATCTTAGCAATCCTCTTATGATGGATGCGATATCACGTCGAAAATGCTTGGAAGGTTAATAATTAAAAAACTTTACCACACACAGAGATATTATGCTCGATTCTGCTAGTAAATAAATTTGTAAGAAAGAGGACAATAAATATACATAAACTTTATTTTCCGATATAAGGCTCGGTGCACACATCCGGTTATTTAACGTGCGGCGCCGCTGCCGCAACGCAAGGGCGGTCTGATATATATTAGATCCAATGGAGCAGTGCACACATGCTGGGGTGACGCACGTCCAACTTGCGTGCGATTCGTACCGGCACCCCACGGCACCGCACGGTCGCCGCACACGAGTATACGTTCCGAAGTACGTTGTTTTCATAAACAATTGGAATATAAGTAACAATTAATAAATGGTTGTATCCAGTAACGTCTATTTTGTTTCAAACTATACTTGTTTTACACCAAGTAAGCGAAATAAATACATTTTCTTCGATAGAATATTTATCGCAAATGGCGCGAAATAAGTTCGTGCGTCATTTCATGGTTATGTTTGTATAGTTGGTCTTCGGTGCCGCAGTAGCGCCACACGTTGAAAAACCGTATGTGTGCACCGGGCCTAAAGCCTTATTGAATTATTCCAAGAATTCTGCAAAAACTAATCATTTCGATCATTAACGATGTTGCCGGCAGAAATACCAGTCGAAAGTTACCGAAACTAACAATGTAAAAAAATAACATGACATCCTTAGTATCAGCAGAAAGGTTATGCCAAGAATTTCCCAAAATTCCGTGTATCGCAGACAAAGAAAACAACCTTACACCATCTCAGCTTTCCCCACGATGGAAACTGGACACGATCATTTGTGGCAAAAATAGAACAGGAAAAAAAAATCGATAGATCCTTAAAGAACAGCGAGGGGAAAAAAAATATTCGAACCGATAATAAACGGAGAAAAAAATTCCAAGCGCGCGAAAATTTTTCCGAGTATTAAATTTTTCTATTCCTTCTTCGAAAAGAACGTTATTCACAACAAAGAATCTTTCGAAGATATGGAAAGAAGGGTGGTGGTGGAAGGTTCGAACGAAAATTTAGAAAAAAAGTGAATTCGACTGAAGGTATCGGTATAAAAACTCAGTGTATCTATACGCGATAAGAATAAAATAAAACACCTTTTAAAAGAAAAAAGGAACTCTTGGAAAGCCAATGAGAATTTGATGAGGGAAAAGAACACCGCTTCGAATTTCGATGACTTCTAGGAAACCAAAAAGAACTTCTTCCCAACAGCAAAAAACTATGTGGATTTGGAAGATAGTGGAAGTTTTCGAGGATAAAACGAGAAGCTAGAGAAGCTAACTATATTAGGAGAAATTGGCAGTCTAAAGTGAGAAACTGGTAGGACTTAAAAATAATAAGTCCCCGGAATTCTCGTTCCATAACAAGATGTGGAACACTGATAAAGTAGTTTTAGGAATCCACCAGTTTCCATCTGTTTAGATGATATGAGATATCTCGTTGAGAAATAAATACTATATATATAAGAGGCGAGATATATCGTTCAACCACAACTGATTAATTAATGTACTTATTAGTTTATTAACTAATTAATTTATGAGGTAGCTCGTCATAAAGAAATGGTAAATTGGTTTTGTAAATTAGTTTTTAAAAATTATTTGTAATTTTTATGTTTTCTGTCAGGATTGATCCCGGACCGTCTTTAATAGCCCGTTCTGTTGCTCCAGTGTGACGTTAATTAAAATGCCTACCTACCATCTGCGAATTGTAGACTGCGCGAGTTCGATTACTGTAACTGACCTCGGTTGTATTTTCCTCTTCTTTGTCAGTAAAACTATCCATACGTGTGTAATGTTATTGCTTTACGTTGCCTGCCTTACGTTTGACGCCGATTGTTACGCCATCAAACTCAATCATACATTATTTATTTCCTGACTGTATTTTGACTAATTTCAACAAACAAATTAAATATCGCCCCCTTAACCTCTTCACATATTTCTCCTTATTGTGAATTTCAGCTATACCCTAAATCAGTTTTAAGTTTAAAAGCTCTATACCGTAGAACACGTATTATAACAATATAATAAAACTTCGCTTAATTTTATTTGCTGTAATTTATGTGCTTTAGCAAAATGATACATCCTATATACCCTATCTATCAGTTTTTGTTTAAAATCCATATACCTCATAGAAAGTCAAAGAAAAATAAAAATAAATTTTCCTTATGTCATTTGCTGTAAATTATATATTTTAGTTAAACGATACCTCAGATATACCGAATATCACATTTTGTATTTACAATCTATATACCATAGAATATCAAAAAGAAAAATAATTAAATTTCCCTGTATTTTATTTGCCGTAAATAATGTGGTTCAGTAAAACGATGCCTATATACCCGGGTATTTCAGGTATACGACTGACCTGCGATCCCACTAAGTCCTGATTGAGGGCATTATTAAACGTATATGATCAGCCTGGTTGTTAAAGCTAATCTGGTACGCCGACTGTTTATTGTGAATTATAGATCACCGTATATGATGTCAATTATATATGCTGCTTGGTACTGAGAACTCACGTGACATGATAATGGAAGAGGGATTATTTACTGGAATAGGGGAATTTATAGAAATATTTGTTCCATGGCATGGTTGGTAATTCTCAGAACTTACCGATCGTCATTCCTTGCATTATGTTTCCTTCAGAGGTTAATTCCATTTTACTTTTGTATAGATCTGTTACCACCCAAGTGGTTTCGACGAGATATCTCGTCCATCAAGATCTGTACAATTTTGCTAATGACGTGTTATTGCGCTATCGTCATTGCCGATTTTTTACAATGATACCCGTAAGCTCAAGACCTGGTCATTTTTCTTCCAATGACGAGATATCTCGTCGAGACAATCATCAGGAGGACTGAAAGCATTATGCATTGTTTCTATAGAATAACAAATAATAACGTCTTTTGTATTTATTTTTCCACTCCATATTACAATAGCTCAAACTTGTAAGTTAAAATGTATTGAGTTCACATCTCACACTTATATTGCTTCCCCGACTATGAATCGTTTGTAACTATGATTGAAGACCATTTTTCTACAACATCGTATCGGTTATTGGATCTTAATCTAAATTATTTGGTATTTCAAATTCAATGTATTCAATTGAGTACTAATACTAAAGAAACAATGTCTCAATTGTATATTTATTCCTTCTGGTGGTTTATTTTCTCGTCAAAAAATGTCCTGTTGTAGCCCGCTCTTTGGGGAATTTGCTTTTCCACTTGAATGTAGTAAAGAATCCTTTGAGAAAATCCTTCTGTTCCTTTCCTTGGAATAGAATCTTATGAAAAGATTCTACTGTTACTTTCACTGGAAAAGATTCCTTTGGAATATTTTTCTTTTCTTTTCCAACTTTAATATAGTATAGAATCCTTTGGGAAGATCCTTCTGTTCATTTGCTTGGAATAGGATCTTTTCAAAAGATTCTGGTCATTTCCTTGGAATAAGAAACTTTTGAAAATATTCTACTGTTCCTTTCATTGGAAACTATTCTCTTGGAAAATTTTTATTGCTCATTTCCTTAGAATAGAACCCTTTGTAAAAATTATACTGTACCTTTTGGAAAAAAGTCCAGTTAAAAATTATATTGGTCGATAAGGTCAAAATTGGTTGGAAGTTCGTGATAAGATTGGAAGTAACGCGTAAGAGTTATACACGCGAACTTATTGAAGTAAACGAAAATGTTCCGAGTTACATAAGGTAAACTATACCTACATTCTCTAACCTAAACCGAAATCAAGACGCCCCGTATCCGTCTTTTGGGATCTTAAGGTCACTAATGACGGATACTCATCTACACTGCTGACCACCGTAAATGCAACACCCTGAAGGAAGCATGCAAATAATATGAAATTTACAACATGCATTAGCGGAGGTGAGATATGCAAATGATTAGAATTTCAGCGCAGACTCACGCGCGCATGTGGCACCACTTCAAAGTGCTATTTAAGGCTTGGAGATTTCGAAGATTTCAAGTACGGCAATTGTGTTTTTCTTGTGGTTTTTTCAAAAAACCGATCAATTATGCCTCGTAGAAAACAGCGATCATCTTTTGATCAAGTATCCGAGTTTGACAGAGGAAGAATAGTGGCCTACCGAGATTGTGGATTATCTTTCAGGGAAATCGGTAGTCGTGTTGGACGAAACCAAACAACTGTAATGCGGATATGTGATCGTTGGATGTAGGAGGGTACGTTGGACCGACGTGTTCGATCGCATCCACCTCAGTGCACCACTTCACGTGATGACAGGCATATTGTGCGTATAACAGTGACGGATCGCTCAGCCACATAACGAACCATAGCACACCACATTCAGTCTGTAACGCATCGTCCAGTTGTCTGTGCGTACCATTCGACGCCGTTTACAGCAGAGTGGTCTGTCCGCCACACGTCCATTGCTTTTCTACACTTGACGCAGAACCACAGACGTCTCCCGCCGCCAATGGTGTGATGAACGAAGAATGTAGACGGCAGAATTGAATGAAATTGTCTTTACTGACGAGTCACGCTTCTGTCTGCAACACCATGATGGTCGGATTCGAGTCTGCACCCACCGTGGAGAGAGGATGCTGAACAGCTGCGTTATGCACCGCCACACTGGTCCTGCACCGAGTATTATGGTATAGGGCTGTATTGGATATCACTTTCGCACTCCTCTAGTACGCATTGCCGGTACTTTAAACAGTCAGCGCTACATCTCCGAGGTGTTGGAGCCAGTTGTTTTTCCTTACCTTCAGGGTTTGCCCACAGCAATATTTCAACAGGATAATGCGCGACCACACGTGGCACGCATTGTCCAAGGATTCTTCGTCAATCGCCAGATTGAATTGCTTCCCTGGCCAGCTCGCTCTCCGGATCTTTCGCTGATAGAAAACATGTGGTCCATGGTTGCTCAACGATTGACCCAGATTACATCCCCAGCAGATCAACTTTGGCAACGTGTGGAAGCTGCTTGGTCTGCTGTATCCCAAGAACACTTCCAAAGTCTCTTTGAATCAATGCCGAGGCGTGTGGCAGCGGTGATCTCCAACAATGGCTCTGGCCACTGATTTTGGCAGGAACCACACTTCACAGAAGTCTATAAATTTAATCATTTGATACTTGGTCAACATGTTATCTACAAAATAAATTTTGTTGTGATATCTCTTGTCTTTCTTGGTGTTGCAATTTGGGTGGCCAGCAGTGTAGAATGAGCTGAAACTGCGGATCTCCAGTATCTAAGCAAATATTTAAATGATTTCCAACAAAAAGTAGACACAACGAAGTCATTGATTAGTTACGAAATGTTTTCCATCTTTTTAAATGATTAAAAGATTCCCAATCTAAACACTGAGCTAAAACATTTTTTGATATATCTGTCATCAAACCCACACATGTAACTTCATTTCTGACCAGCAACAGAAATTGTAAGTGATTGCTCTAGACCTCAAACAATTCTCAGACAATTTCTATAATGAGACAATTTTATAATCGTCCATTCTGTATAATGAATCCTTTGAACATATTTTTCTGTCGCTTCCCATGAAATAGAATGCTTTGGAAAGATTCTTCTGATCCGTTTCTTAAAATAGAATCATTTGGAAAAATTCTTCTGTTGCTTCCCTTGGTATAGAATACTCTTTGCAAAGATTCTTCTGATACGTTTCTTAAAATAGAATCATTTGGAAAATTCTTCTGTCGCTTTCATTGGAATCGAATACTTTGGAAAGATTCTTCTGTTAATTTTCTTAGAATAAAAACATTTAGAAAGATTGTTCTGTTGCATCCTTTAGAATAGAATCCTTTGATAAGATTATTCTGGTTTTTTAAAAATAGAATCAGGTGGAAAGATCCTTCTGTCGCTTTTCTTGGAATAAAATCCTTTGAAAATATTTGTATTTTACTTTTCTTAGAATAGAATCCGTTGAAAAAATTATTATTTTGCTTTTCTTAGAATAAAATTCTTTGAAAAGATTATTCCTTTACTTTTCTTAGAATAGAAGCCTTTGAAAAAACTATTTTTTTACTTTTCTTAGAATAGAATCCATTGACAAGATCATGTTTCTCAAAAAGTCAAAATCCGTTCGAAAAACAAAGAAAACTGTAGATTTCGAGGTTGAATTATACGTGTGAGCCTCTCTGAGGACTATAACCAAATACTGCTGTAACCAAATAGTCAAATGCTTCCCAGCAAAACGCAGACACAGCGAAGTCATTAAAAGTTTAGTTAACTTTGAAATTAATAAACACAGTTTACATTTTCTTAAATTAAGTTATCAGTTTGTTTTTAAAAACCTAATGTACATTTTTAAGTATATCTAATTCATGTTTCTTAAATATACTTTAATATAATTAGGTATAATAAATAACTTTATTATACCTAAATAAGTTCGCACTTTCGACATACTCCTGATATAAGCGCTGAGTTAAAGCAATAGTTCATATATCTACCATCGGATACAAGCATGCAGTTTCATTTCAGATCTGCAATAGAAACTGAAAGTGATGATTCTAGACAACCATCCTCTTCTCAATCAATTCTCAGACAATTTCTATATAATGGGATCATTTCCCACTTTCAAAAGTGCCCCCTGATTGAATTTATAGCCAGTTCTGAAACGCTGACAATCCAATAAACCGTGAAAAGCATCGAACGTCCGACAATGATCCCCACCTGAAAATACCGCCCAACACTCTATAATGGTAACCGGATAGCTCCAAAAATTCCAGAAGGCATCGAAGAAATGACATACAGACATCATAAATTCTTACCGAACCCACGCTTAAACTCGGACAGCCCACTTAACTGTTATCTAGAAAACGTTCCGAGGCAACTAAGGCAAAATAAATTGAAAATCGTATCCCTGGACCTTCCATTTTTCATCGGGGCTTGACGTGACTTGTCATAAAAGTTTTATCTCGGACTGAGATGCGATACCTATCTTGCTCTAGCGATCAATTTGACATGATGTGTATCGTTTGGATGGGGACTCTTTTTTGGCAGTCGCCCGATTATCTGTCACAAGTTGGGTCATTAAAAAATCCGCTGCGTATTTATCCCTGGGTATTTCTTTATAGAAGATTTCTTATGCCGAAATTCTTTACCGAAATCGTGGTTAAAAGAAATGGGTACGATCGACATCGTTAAATTTTAATAAACAGTAGCAGCTGCTACATGAAGAAAATTGTATATAAATATTTGCCGAATTTATCTAGAGGAACCAAATTTCTAAAAAACTACAACAATAAAATAAACTGTTAAAGCCAAGTAGGGAAAACCTCTGTTGTTTCTTTGCATATTAACATATACCCCCCCCCCCCGGCTACGGGAGGAAATCTAACTACCTTTATTTTTAGTTCCATCTTCCCAATTTTAGTAAACAGCTGCTACACCAAGAAACTGTAGTAAAATATTTGTCAAATTTATCCAGTGGAAGAAACATTTATCATACTGCTTCAAGTACAAACTGCTACACGTTTTCGCCCATAACACCTCGAACAACCTCTCTTTTATAGTTGCATCGTCCAATTTTAGTAAACTGTAACAGCTGCTACACGTAAAAAATTGTAGCAAAATATTTGTCGAACTCATTTAGAAGAATCAACATTTCTATAACTCCGGGTATTTCTTCATCGAGGAATTTTTTTTACAGCAAACTTCTTGTCAAAATCGTGGGTATAAGAAATGTGTACGATCCACACCCTTCAATTTTAGTACGTAATCGGTAGCAGCTGCTACAAAAAGAAAATTGTAGTAAAATATTTGCCGAACTCACTTAGAAGAATCAACATTTCTATAACTCCGGGTATTTCTTCATCGAGGAATTTTTTTTTACAGCAAACTTCTTGTCAAAATCGTGGGTATAAGAAATGTGTACGATCCACACCCTTCAATTTTAGTACGTAATCGGTAGCAGCTGCTACAAAAAGAAAATTGTAGTAAAATATTTGCCGAACTCACTTAGAAGAATCAACATTTCTATAACTCCGGGTATTTCTTTATCGAGGAATTTTTTTTACAGCAAACTTCTTGTCAAAATCGTGGGAATAAGAAATGTGTACGCTCCACACCCTTCAATTTTAGTACGTAATCGGTAGCAGCTGCTACAAAAAGAAAATTGTAGTAAAATATTTGTCGAACTCACTTAGAAGAATCAATATTTCTATAACTCCAACTTGGGTATTTCTTCATCGAGGAATTTTTTTACAGCAAACTTCTTGTCCAAATCGTGGGTATAAGAAATGTGTACGATCCACACCCTTTAATTTTAGAACGTAATCGGTAGCAGCTACTACAAAAAGAAAATTGTAGTAAAATATTTACCGAATTGTCTAGAAGAATCAGCATTTCTAAAACCCCAACTTTAAAATATGCGAATTTTTAAAGTTTGCAATTTTTGTTAAGGAGGGGAGATGCGTGAAAAATATCTACAGAGGGAAATCGAACGATCTTTCTTTATATTTACATCGTCCAATTTTAGTAAACCGTAAAAGCTTCTATGCGAAGAAATTGTGGTAAAATATTTGCCAAACTAATCCAATAGAAGCAACATTTATCGTAGATCAAATACAATGTAAAGTATGCGAGTAATTTTAGAAAAAATACAGGGGGGAAATGTTGCAAATTTCTGTGCATACAAATATGTATTGCTGTATAGGGAAATCAGACCATCACTCTTTATAGTTACATCTTCTAATTTTAGTAAGCCGTAACATCTGCTACAACAAGAAAATTGCAGTCAAATATCCTAACTTACCATCAGAAATCAACATTTCTAAAACTCCATCTTATCTTAAATAAATAAAGTATGTAAGCTGTTTTAGAAAGTATGCAAGAAACACTGCTGTGTGTTTCGGTGCATATTATATGTATTGCTGAGTAAGGAAATCGAACTACCTCTCTTTATATTTACATCGTCTACTTAATGAACCGTGACGCACGTAATTGTAGTAAAATTTTTGCCCAATTTAACCATCGAAAGCAACGTTTTCAAAACCTTAATTAGAAAATAAAGTACGTGATCCATGGTTATAGAAAATTATGATAAAAATAAAATGAAGAATTTATGTATGAGAGTAATCATTACATTGTTTATTTTACAAATTTTGATATAATCCGTGTTAGAAGATTTGAAATTATTTCGAAAACTTAATAAGTACAAATCTATACCATTTATTATAACATACTCTCTTATAAAATAAATTTATCTTTTTTAACCTTGCCATATTATTGTGTGTATATTTGTTTCGGTTTTTCAGCAATGCTAGAATAGTAAAATCCACTTTAATAAATGATGATAATTTTATGCAGTATATTAGTTCTATATTCAAATTTTTAAAGAATTTCGTACTCCTTATTTGTTATACCGTTCATTGTTTCTTCTCATTGAAACTATTGGGAAGAAATTGAATCACGATTTCTCTAAATTTGCCTTTGAGTATCACGAAAATTTCTAGAAGTGAATATTGCGTTTTGTTTGCACTCTTGTTTGAAATAATCCTTGAAATAGAATTTATTTTACAATAACATCAAAACTGGTTAGCTGCATTAACTGAGAATTTATGAAAGTAAATTTTTAAAATAAGTTAGATTATTTCAATTATCTTCTATTTATTATAATTACATCAACAATTTAATTTTAAATGCGCTTAATCAACTTAGCACTATATATAAATTATACCTTGACTTATACTTGACATTGGTTATCATGGTTTCACTCTGATCTTTATGTGTATTAAATATATTTCTCTCGTAAAAATATCAATCGCATGTCATTAATTCTGTACCACATAACCAACCCTCCAAGTAGTTTGGACTCTTCCATCAAAATATGACCAATTTTGCTTATGACGATAGCTTGTCATGAGCGTATTGCCGATTTTTTATGATCACTTGATCAAGATGTGATCAGTTTTCTTCTAATGACTATATATCTCGTCCATCAAGATTTCTTCAAAGGATGAGGTATCGTGTCCACCAAAATTTGGTCAGTTTTGCTAATCACGAGGTATCTGGTCCAAAAGGATTTGATCCGTTTTGCTAATTATGGGATACTTCGACGAGACAAGCACTACGAGCGTTAAAATAACGATCGAATGTCATTAATTCTATGCCACCTACCCCTCCAAGTAGTTTCGACTCGTCCATCAAGATTTCTTCAAAGGATGAGGTATCGTGTCCACCAAGATTTGGTCAGTTTTGCTAATCACGAGGTATCTGGTCCAAAAGGATTTGATCCGCTTTGCTAATTATGGGATACTTCGACTAGACAAGCACCAGGAGCGTTAAAATGACGATCGAATGTCATTAATTCTATGCCACCTACCCCTCCAAGTAGTTTCGACTCGTCCATCAAGATTTCTTCAAAGGATGAGGTATCGTGTCCACCAAGATTTGGTCAGTTTTGCTAATCACGAGGTATCTGGTCCAAAAGGATTTGATCCGTTTTGCTAATTATGGGATACTTCGACGAGACAAGCACTACGAGCGTTAAAATGACGATCGAATGTCATTAATTCTATGCCACCTACCCCTCCAAGTAGTTTCGACTCGTCCATCAAGATTTCTTCAAAGGATGAGGTATCGTGTCCACCAAGATTTGGTCAGTTTTGCTAATCACGAGGTATCTGGTCCAAAAGGATTTGATCCGCTTTGCTAATTATGGGATACTTCGACTAGACAAGCACCAGGAGCGTTAAAATGACGATCGAATGTCATTAATTCTATGCCACCTACCCCTCCAAGTAGTTTCGACTCGTCCATCAAGATTTCTTCAAAGGATGAGGTATCGTGTCCACCAAGATTTGGTCAGTTTTGCTAATCACGAGGTATCTGGTCCAAAAGGATTTGATCCGCTTTGCTAATTATGGGATACTTCGACTAGACAAGCACCAGGAGCGTTAAAATGACGATCGAATGTCATTAATTCTATGCCACCTACCCCTCCAAGTAGTTTCGACTCGTCCATCAAGATTTCTTCAAAGGATGAGGTATCGTGTCCACCAAGATTTGGTCAGTTTTGCTAATCACGAGGTATCTGGTCCAAAAGGATTTGATCCGCTTTGCTAATTATGGGATACTTCGACGAGACAAGCACCAGGAGCGTTAAAATGACGATCGAATGTCATTAATTCTATGCCACCTACCCCTCCAAGTAGTTTCGACTCGTCCATCAAGATTTCTTCAAAGGATGAGGTATCGTGTCCACCAAGATTTGGTCAGTTTTGCTAATCACGAGGTATCTGGTCCAAAAGGATTTGATCCGCTTTGCTAATTATGGGATACTTCGACGAGACAAGCGCCAGGAGGGTTGAAATGTCGATCGTATGTCATTCATTCTGTGCCACCTACCCTCCAAGTTGTTTCGACTCGTCCATCAAGATAAGACCAGGTTCGCTAATGACAAGATGTCATGAACGTACTAACGATTTTTTATGATCACAAGATCAAGATCCGATCCGGGGTCAGGGAATGGATGTAATTGTGATGTCCTCTCTTAGGAGTAATGATGGTCGCCCATTGGCTGCTGCTCCTTCATAAATGAACATTGCTTACGCAGCCGTGACCAAAGAGTAATGCCCCTCAATTCCTGCTGCTTAGGAAGAAAAGATATGATCAGTTTTCTTCGAATGAAGAGATATCTTGTTCATCAAGATTTCTCAAAGGACGAGACCTCGTGTCCATCTTGATCTGTTTAGTTTTGCTAATTACGAAGTAACTCATTCATAAAGATTTGACACGCTTTGCTATTTACCCCGTCGAGACAAGAACGAGGAAGGAGGGTTAAATAATTCAGCAACTTTCACCTCTCGTATCTTTCTAGAACTACCTCTCTTACATGGCAAGTCAATTAATTATCCCTTAAGATTTGGTTAGTTTTCTTCTAATGACGAGGTATCTCGTTCATAAACATGTAGTCAGCTTTGCTAATTACGAGATCTTTCGTCTATCAGGATTTGATGAGCTTGCTAATTACGAGAGAAACTTATGCGAGACAACCAGCCAGGACGGCTTGAAAAGTTTCACACACACACAATCTCGTAGCTCGTTCTGTAAAACTCTCTTTCTGATATGACAAGTAGATGTGCAGTGAAACTTCATTTGCTTGTTGTCGATTACAACAATGCTATTGTGACTACCTCAAAGAGAATCTTACCTCTGTGACTTTTGCTGTATAATAACCTTTTGCATTGCAACAATTTAATTGCAATACTTGTTGGTGTTCTGTTAAGCGTAATTGTTGTACTTGATAATAATCTGTTAAGCACACACGCGCATCTCATTTTACTACGCTTAAACTCGTGTTGGGTGAATTTTTGATTTATAGATTTTACTCTACAGTAGCCATTCCTAAATTTTATTTACATGAATTACTCTTTATTTATTTCCTTATTCTTTTTATTTTATTTGTATCTGCTAAAATGTTATCCTACAATTAAAAATAAATAACTTTAAAAATAATAAGTCTCAGAATTCGTCATTAGCGTTGTTTTTAGAACATTACACTCAATAATTCACTTGAAAACAGATTAGCATTTGCAATACAATTGAAATAACAAATGTTTAATTGATGAGAGTAAAAGCATTTGTTAAAAAAAAGAAACATTTGAAAGAAAAGGAGACATGCAAAATCAGATTTATGGAAGTACTTTAATTTAACTGACTGAAATATGCTATAAAATATTTATAATTATTATTTGCAATAGTGATATCTTTTTTTTTTATGTTAGTCCTGTTAGTTTTATGTTTATGTCCTCCATAAAAAATAATGAAAATGTATTGGACTTCAATTTTTAATCTCTTTCGATTTCCAGTTTATGTTTTCAAATCTTCTTTGATGTCATTCTAAATAAATCACAATAGACTTTTGTTCAAATACGTTTCGTTATGTTTTCAAATCTTCTTTGGTGTCATTCTAAATTAATCACAATAGACTTTTGTTCAAATACGTTTCGTTATATTTTCAAATCTTCTTTGATGTCATTCTAAATTAATTACAGTAGACTTTTGTTCAAATGCGTTTCGTTATGTTTTCAAATCTTCTTTGATGTCATTCTAAATTAATCACAATACATTTTTGCTCAAATACGTTTCGTTATGTTTTCAAATCTTCTTTGATGTCTTTCTAAATTAATCACAATAGACTTTTGTTCAAATAAGTTATTTATGTTTTCAAATCTTCTTTGATGTCATTCTAAATTAATCACAATAGACTTTTGTTCAAATACGTTTCGTTATGTTTTCAAATCTTCTTTAAAATATCATTCTAAATTATTCACAATAGACTTTTGTTCAAATACGTTTCGTTATGTTTTCAAATCTTCTTTGATGTCATTCTAAATTAATCACAATAGACTTTTGTTCGAATACGTTTCGTAATGTTTTTGCTTCATTTCGTTTCATCTTTCCCAATATAAGAGCGTTTATATGGTTGAGAAACTAACCATTGTTCATGAGCTCAAAATTCTTGTTCTGAATACATTTCGCGTCCCCTTTCAACCCAAATTCTTCATCTGGACATTAAACTGCTGCTTCACTACATGTTACAACACTTTGTAAGAGGTCCAATAATCTATCTTTTCTCAATTCGTAATTCGTGATACATTAAATCCAATGGAGCAGTGCATACATGCCTCCAGCGCCGCTGGGACGACGCACGTCCAACTTGCGTGCACTTTATACAGCAGTTCCCCACGGCTCCGCACATGAGTCTCCGTTCTGAAGTGCCTTGTTTTTATAAACAAGTGGAATCTAAATAATAATTAATAAATGATTGTATCCAGTAACGTCTATTTTGTTTCAAAATATACTTGTTTTACACCAAGTAAGCGAAATAAACGCGTTTTCTTCGATGGAATATTTATCGCAAATGGCGCGAAATGAGTTCGTGTGTCATTTCACGGTTATGTGTGCATAGTTGGGCTTCGGTGCCGCAGTGGAGCCACACTTTGAAAAACCGGATGTGTGCACCGGGTGGTGCAATTCCTATAACGTGTCTAACGGATGCGGCTGACGTCTATTACAGTACGGCTGTCGCATAGTTAGCGCTTCCGTAGCTGACGCACTGTGTGAAACAGTTCCAAATTCGTTCCGACTTAAACATATTACAGCACTTTCATTACTTAACGGATTTTCATGTTTTAAAGAACAGTTTGTTTTCTTTAATGTGATGTATTACCTGTAAAAATCGGTTGAGGATGCTCTGCGTCAGACGCATACGTCAGCCTCATGCGTCAGACGCGCTATAGGAATTGCACCTTAAGCCTGTTTAGTCTCATAATCATCCACGTCGTTTCCAAGGTTGCTGACGTGAGTTTTAATCCCTTATAGGCACACTCACTTGCATCCCATGACCTTCCAGTACTACGACTTTATTCTACGCACTAGTGGGTTAACAATGTTCGGGACTTTGACCTTATAATGCGGAGAAGCTGTCTGAGAAAATGTGCGATTTTCCCTGAACGGCTCAGGTGCCTAGACATACACCATTCTAGTGCTTTTCCTCACGCTGACAATCACACTTGACAGACAGTGCTGTTGTCAGACAATATAAATATGATTCGACAATAGCTCCATACCTTCCTGAAGGTGAAACGTTGAAGGGCATGCAAATGCGTTCTATTCATCAAACAGTGATTTTCCGGAACATTGTAGCAAACCGTGTCTACGATATATTTTAAGGTATTTGTCCATAACTCCATCAAAAGTATCTACGTCGAAAATTTTTTTGCTATTCATAGTTTAGTACCAATTAATTTTTGATGAGGTCGCCTTCACAAAGTTCTCTTGAGCGATCCCCTTACACTGTGAAACATTGTAGTAGATTTACTATACTCGTCTTCGGTACATTTCATGTTGTTATCATTAACTCCGCCAAAAATTATAATCATTGAAAAATGTTTCGCTATCTATAGACTTGAGTATAGATTAATTTTTAAAGTAAAATTTAACAAATAGATAGTTGGATCTTTCCCCTTACACTGCGGTGGAGTTTTTTTGACCTAAAAAAAGATCTTCCGTTACTCTGTCTCCTCTAGACTATCAGATTCAAGCTAATTAAGTTTATTTAGTATGAGTCTGCACTATTTAATGGTTAAAGTCATCTGCATCTCAACAAACAAAATTTTGAAGAGGTAAGTGCATTAATTAGGAAGAATAGAAGCTTCTTTGTCACATCTTAGTTTGCCTTCTAAAATAAACTCCCCATTCTACGAAACGAGTGCTTTTAAACGTGTTATCCTCAGAGTTTTTGCCAGTAGGTAATTGGGATATTATATGAAATTGAAAGTATTCATTGGATCACAAAATAACTGAATAATATTACATAAAAAGCAAACCTGCTTTGACTTACATAGATTCCTTTTTATATTCGTTCTATTATTGGTAAATCCTATTAAATATTTTCCAGAGGAATTGCTTGTGTACAATAAGTGAACATTAAATAATCACATAATAATGCTAATGAGTTTAATCTCACGGTTTGGTGCGTATGTTGCTACACTCATATCCATAAATTAAGGATTGTGCCAGCTCCGGCAAATAAATGTTCAGAAACAAAACAAACGTGACTTATTCATGAAACCCATTTATTAAACAAAAGATAAAAAACAAAAAAGATGGTGTATGTATGATACCATTCATTAAAACTACGATTTTTGCTCACTGGAGCAATTACAAAAAATATCGACCTTACAAAAACTTAACATGACATGGTTGGTATGATGATTAATACATTGTATGTCTCCCAGACGATGAAATACAGTTCGTACAACGTCTAGGCATGCTGAGGATCAAATTATCAAGCTGATCTTGGGGAAGATCACTGCACTCAGCAAGTAATGCTCTGCGAAGTTCCGGTACACATGTAGGAGGTGGTTGACGGGCTGAAACTCATCGACCAAGCATGTCCCACACATGCTTTATCGGATTCAAGTCAGGTGAAAATGCTGGCCATTCCATACGTGTGATATCCTGAGATTCAAGGCATTCGTTTACAATGTTTGCATTGTGAGGACGGGAGTTGTCATCCATAAACACAAATTCTGCACCCATGGCACCCCTAAATATACGTGCATATTGTTGCAGAATGATGTCCCGATAAATTTGGCCTCTCATGGTTCCGATTTGAACATGTAGATCTATTCTGGAGCCCAGTATAATTCTGACTCAAACAAGCAACCTGCACCACTGTAACGGTGTCGTTCAATGATGTCTTGGTGGTAGCGGGTATCTGGCGTTCTCCATATGAACGTACGCTGTGAATCAGACTGCAATCTAAACCTGGACTCGTCGGAAAACATCACACAAGCCCACTGTGACGAAGTCCACATAGCATGTTCTCTACTCTAGACTAACCACTGGCGACAGTGAGTTGCGGCGAGCGGAACACATCTGACATGCCTGCGAGCATATAGACCAACACATTCCAAACGTCTGTAAATGGTTTCCATTGAAATTATCGTACCCGTGGCTGAAGATAGCTGACGAGAAAGGTCGAATGCTGTGATCCGTCTGCTTCTTTTTGCAGTTACTTCCAAATACCGGCCGTCATTCGGAGTTGTGACTCGGGGGAGACCTGTACTGTAACGTCTACTGACGTTTCCATCATTTTGGAATCGTTGTCAAAGCCTAGAGATGACACTTTGGGCCATTCCAAGTTCCACTGAAACTTTCGTCTGTGTACGCCTACATTCCAGGCGGCCGATATTTCTACCACGTAAAAAATAATCGACATGCGTCCTCTGTGTCATAACTATTCGTTTGTGGAACTGAGCGGCTTACAGAATGCTTGTGAACAATTTTACTTCTTTGCTACCATTCCTTATATACACCTCTCTTACACTCTCGTCATTGTGACGTACTATCGGCGTCATCTGATGGCTTCCTGTAATTTGAATATTATTCTTGAAGATGTGTGCGATAATTCTACAGGTGCGATAATTCTACAGATAATTCTACAGGTCTTTTTACTTTAGAATTCGATTTCCGTGTGATTCTGAACTATCCTTAATTGATGGACATGAGTGTAGTTGGATTGACATGCACCGAAGCAACATAACGGGCTATGGACGAATGGACAACGGTCCGGGATCAATCCCAAGGGGAAAGATCCACGGACTACACTTCGTTATTTTGAATCATGATCAGACAAGAACAACCCCACTCTAAACTTCTACACTAAACCAACGTGAGGACATCTGAGGACCCGGCATATTTAACGTACATCACCCAGTTTTTGTTTGTACCTAGTATTGAACTAGCAACCTTTTGGTTGCTAATCCGTTACTCTTCTAACCGGGCTACCGCAACCCTGTAAAGAATTACGAATGTATACCAAACAAGAGATAAGTAAAAATTTCGATTTATATTTTATCGCGGACGGCTACTTATTCAGTTAAAAGTTTAAATTTGATATGTTTCGTAAAGGAATTTGATCAATGTTTTACTTTCCTTAGATTTATAATTAAATTTCTGTATTTATCTTTACTCATATTGTTTTGGCAGCAAAAATTAATTTTCTGGAACCTTTTGTATTTCTAATCCAACGGACATTTACAACTGTTTTATAACATAGTCATGATTCATTAGTTTTCTAACAAATAAGTCAGTTATTGGGTGATACCATGGCACATTCCCATTTACCATTACTCCGTTCATTTGTTCATCGAATCCAAATACTTTACATTTTTACGTCACATTATTGTCTGATTGTCATTAGTTGAATTAGTATAAATGCCATTCTAACTCCTTGATGAAAGTAGTTTTAAAATTGCTGCACACTTCGTGTCGAAATCTGTTTTTTTTACAAGAATTCAGTCGTTAGTGTTTCTCAAACAAAATGTATCGGTTACGAGTGCTATTCGATAGCCTTGTTTTATGAGTATAAGCAAATTGAATCTTGACTCCCAATTGAGAAATTCTAAGTATTTTCTTTATTTTCAGAATAAAATTACATTTGTTTAGCTCTCTGTTCCCAGAGCACATGCAATATACGAAAAAGAATACTGTTGATATTAATTATATAGTAGTAGAGAAAGAATTGTAAAATCAGGAAATTATGGTAAGTGTGTTTTAATATCCGTGAAAGTTAGTAACAATTTTAGTAGTGATGTCAATAAGATTATTTGGAATAGAGGCACTGTCTCGTATGATACATTCGCAAAAAGATTTCAATCATGAAAATTCCACATCTCTAGCCACATTGAGGTGTCCCGAGCATGAAGGATTTTGATATAACTCTTTTTATACAAAACAAAATTACAGATAGATCGAAAATTTGGTATAAGCTTACTTGAAGATAAGTTAGTTTGAGTTCAAAAAATAACATTTTCGTTTATAGAGTAATAAAAGATGCAACCTTTTTCATCACTAAATTCTGGGTGTGTTTACCCTATACGTAGAAGTGAAATGCCCTACTATAGTGAAGATAAAACTTTAGGAAAAGGCTTTTCATATTGAAATGACTTGGTACGAGTATAATCATAATATGTACTGCATAATAATGAATAAAATTATTCATTTTTAAGAAAGAGTGTAGTACTTTTGCATTTCATGTGATGCCATACCAAGCTACAAAAGAGCGAAAGCTCATAGCTTTGGAAATCACGTTGCGTTATCATACTCATACTGCGTAATCTACGTTATCATACTCATACTGCGCAATATATACGTTATCATACTCATACTGCGTAATCTACGTTATCGTACTCATACTGCAAAATCTACGTTATCATACTCATACTGCGTAATCTACGTTATCATACTCATACTGCGTAAGCTACGTTATCATAATCACATCATTAACAGTTAAATTGAGTTAACAGTCATTGTTTAAAATTCGAACTTTTAAAATTATATACGTTTTAAGATTTTAAGTATACAAAGTGTATTGTGTCAAATACAGTCCTACATATGTATTTGATTTAATGATCCACGTGTAAACTTACCAGAATACATGCAAAAAAAAAAACATTTTCATATTTAAAGAAATGTTTAGGTTTTTTTTTTCTGTATTCACGATGAAAACCAAAAGCTTTATTCGTATGTAAAAACTTGCAAACAGTTTTTATACTGCTTTAAGAAATGTTTGGTGCTCAAATCTAAGCTATGCTCAAATTTATGAAAACCAGCTTAACTTATAAGTTAAATTTTGAAACTATCATAATCCTAGAGCAGTTAAAATGAACAGTGAATATTGCGGCACTGACTAGTTGTGTCTACATATAGTCAGTGTCTACAACATAGTATCTACTATGTCTACAACATAGCATGTATATGTCTCATTAAAATATATTTAATATAGATTCCCAATAAAAGAAATTGAAAACAACACAATAGAATTACGATTCTCACGAGTACTGAGGCAACCAACCGTTCTGGTGATTGATGTGTTAGCCTCTAGATCGGAAGGTTCCTGCTTCGAATCCGGGTCAGGCATGGATGTTTGCAAGTGTATGGTGTAGAGGCGGCTGGTTCACCTTAAATCTGTCTTAAGCGAAAGTCCTCACGATGGGTTGGTGTGGAAGTTTGGAGAGTTTCGTGCCAGCTCAGGTGTTGTCTCATCATCTGACCGTGATTCAAAATTACGTGGTGTTGTCCTCGAATCTTTCCCTTAGAGGATTGATTCCGGACTGTCGTCAATTGTCCGCTGTGTTGTTCTAATACGACTTAATTAAAAACTACCAAATTATCTAGAGCAGTTAAAATGAACAGCGACTATTGCAACATTGACTATTTGTATCAACTAAATTCGATTCTTTGAAGAACAGGTAAAATTCAAACACTAAAAACATCACTTCACTTATTTTAAGTTATCAACATAGCATGTACCTGTCTCCATAATTGTTATATAAACTCGATTCTAAATAAAAAAGAAATTGAAAACATCGCAGTAGGATGATGATTCCTACACGTACTGAACAAACGGTGATCGATGTGGATAGATACTCACTTTAAAAACTGCTGTTTTCATTCAAAATTAAAGTATTTTTAAACCCGATATTCCAAGCCAACTTTAAAAATATAAACAATGGGATTCATTTAGCTTAGAATTTCCAATTTCAATTAAACATTATATGTTTCGCCACAAATAAACCTCTAATTTTAAACCTTGCTGCAAGGCACCCAAGAAATCTAATTAAACATTCCCTCATTGCACGATTTCAAAATATTTCAAAACCAGACACATTTTTACCTTTAGGGCATTAATTCCATGTGTTTATAAAAAACAGTTAGGTGAATGCAAAGGTAAAAGCATGCACAGACATGGAGATTTCATAGACAACCGTTGCTATACTTGGGAGTTGCTAAGCCAGGTTAGATTTGGATTGAAAAGTCCATGCTTCAGAAACAACGCTTCGAAGCTTAGAGCGGACTTCCAATTTATCCCTAAACATCGAGGGAAAAGGATTAAGCAGGGATTTGTCAGAGACCGGAAATTCGGCATATGTCGGCCAGAGAGATTTGAATGGATTTCTAGTATGCGTTAGAGCACACAATGGTGGAAGGTTGTTAAAATAGCTTTCCCTGTTTGGAGCAAGGGAATAAAATGCTTAGTTTTTATTTTATAAGGAAAGAAGTTGTGTGTTTTAGCAAAAATTCCTTTAATTGCTTTTTTGTGTGAATTTATATTATATTTATATCGCAGTGTATATAATTAAGGTGTACCGAATGTCTTGACTATTCTGTTTTAGAACAGCCTGTGAGATGTTTAGATTGTTATTTTAATGAGCGTATCCTTGAGGTTAAAGTAATAAAATAAGAAGATATTCGTCGCGCGGCTTGTTTGTTTTATCACTGACTAGCTGGATAAACCGGCGTTGCTCGGGTTTCAAATATGACCGCGACAGCCAACATGTGACCACGACATTTCCCTGTGTTAACTCAAATACACAAACCCTGTAGAACGTGTTTTCATGTCCATGTCCACTTATTGCAAGAAAACAAACTTTATATTTTAAAATTGGGGCTTCGAGAGACAATTTAAGGTCTATCTGTGTGCCAATTTTCATGGATACAGATTAGGGATGCGACATCGAAAAGAAAAACATCGATGTTGATAATACATCGCCCCCAAACCATCGATGTTTTTAAACATCGATGTTTTCAAAATTCAGTGTATTTAAACTTTTCCCCCCATTTCTTAAAACTGGTTTAGCACCCAGTGATGCGACATCGACAGCAGAACATCGATGTTCAAAATTAAAGTATCGATGTTTTGAAAACATCGACATGATGTCGTATCCCTACTTTTCAGACCCTTCACCCTTGGTCACTTTAGTCTAAAAGTATGTTCAATTTGCTCATTATGAAAATTATGCTACTTGATTACTTTTAAAAATTTTATAACGGTACTTTTTTCATTTAAAAATAAAACATAGACGAGTATAAACATCGATGTTACAAAAACATCGACCCTAATACATCGATGTTAACATCGATGTTTTCAAAACATCGACATCGATGTCGCAACCCTACTGCAGATTGGTGTGAAGACAGGAAAGTAATAGCCTACATTTTCCGCAGTGTTCTAAAATATAAGCTCACCATATTTGGCGTGGATTGGTCAAACGGAATAGATTTGTATAGAAAATATACACACATACACACAAACATCCTTTTTTATATAATGGTATTATGATATTACCGGTGTAGTAATCACAACGTCTTAACGGTGTAGTGATCAAAACGTCTAACTGGTGTAGTAGTCATAATGTTTGTTCAGAAGTAGCTCCAGGCTAAGAATCCCTGACCTACTGGAATGTAAGAGAATGTCTATTATTGACTGTTGCTATCAGGGTTTGTGGCAATTGTCCATTGGGCTCAACCTCATAACTAATGCCATAAAAAGGATTGGGATAATTTTTTTTTAATATTCATCAAAACTACTATGGAACACAAATTAAAGGGAAATTCAGTGCAAACAAATCAGAAACGGAAGAAAGGATCTTATTTCCTATTTCCCAAATGTCCGTGCGTTATACATATCGGGTGTACCCTAAAATGGAAGCTTATCGCTTTTTTTGTTAAGGTTGGAATTTCCTCTATTTAGTGTTAATCAATGAACTATCATACGCTTGAATTCGGAATTCCTTCTTTGGAAGTTTTATTGACGAAGATCTGAAAAACGTTTTAAAAAAACAACCCAAGTGACTTTACGTTTGGAATATATGCTGAAATCTCGTTTCGCTACAGAAACACTACCGTTTCCTGTATTTGGCTTGACAGAAAAGTCTCTCTAACCAATTGGATCGTTGTTTTTCAAGATAGCATGAATTTTTTTTTCTCATCATCATGAAATAATCATTTAGCGCCAAAATTATCCTTCTCAAATGCCAGGTAAGGAGTTTCTGCTTTAAGCCTACAGTATCTTCTTTTGTAAAAAAAGGTAAAGATAAAAATTTTAATTTTGTACTGACAATGAATGAAATGTAGTTCTTAATAAGCAGGAATATATATGTTTTAATCCATAGTCTAGATGCTGATATGCTTAATTACCTAAAATTGGGGACATCTGGTTACATAAAATATTAAGTTTTTTATATTTACATAAAACAATTTCTTGGTTTTCGATGTATTCGCTGTGCTCTAAGAGACACAGAGTTTGAAATAATGACCTTACGAAAAACTGAACGAATAATAAGAATACAAATATGTTATTCTATTTCTAGAAACATGAATAATTAATTGTATACATATGGATATTTTCCTTAGGAATATAGGTTTCAGCTAGCTATAATCTTTTTCTTACTAATTTTCAAATAAATAACAATGGGTCTTAATTCTGCCTGATAGTAGCTCTTTGCTTAGTGTTCTGCGAAAAAATACAATCATTTTATGTTTAAAAGATTGCCAGTGTTATATAATTCATATAATATTTGAATGGCTCGGAGATTGGAGTAGGCGTTCTTTCGTAGAAAAGACGATTGTTCCTGAAATAGAAGAAAATAATAAACGTTGCAAGATTCGAAGATAGAATAACATAGTGCATTTGTTTCCATGGTAACTTTTGAAAGCATCTCATTCTTCTTGAAGCAATTTCCTCTCAACATTACCGAATTAGAACATTAATTAACCATTTTGAAAGAAAAGCTTTTATGAAAATTAGTTGTACTAAGCTGTTTGTAAAAGCAGAATTTTTTATCAGAACAATAGACATATAGAAATATGAGGTTATATTTTTCGTATCCAAACATCGGGGTTTTTTATTTTATCAATATATAAATAGCCAATGAATTTTTATTATCATACGGAGATTTGAATGTCAGCGTTTTTCTCTTGCAGCAAGATATTTATTTCACTGGCATTACTGTTTGCATACAAGAACTGCTCCGGACCTGTCTGTTGCCGTTTAAACGGATCAAACCCCGTTTACCATAGGGATGCTTGAAGAAATGTATTAAAATCCATCACATTAGGGCTTTGTATGATAAGATGGAAATATATTCAGGAAATCATCAACGATCCAACTATGGGGACCCATTCTATATATATATATATATATATAGATCGTATTAAAGCAAAAAAATCTACTTATTCAATTTAGTGAATGCATCTTTAAAAAACGTATGTAAAGCGTTTGGATATTTTCTCCTAAACGTAAACTGATATTTATTGATTGCTTCTAGCACATTTACAAGTTTTCCATTATGCGTTTACTTAAATTGGATAAAATAATCAAAAATTTGAATATTGCATTGAAACGTTTGAACCTTTTGTCTTAAATACAGATTCCATTTGTCCTTTAAAACTGGTTTATATGTAACACACTCTGAAACTAGTATCTAGTAACTCTCTAAGGGACGCACTCTGAAACTAGTCTATATTAACTCCTTACGTGACGCACGCTGAGAGTCCTCTCTAGAAACTCGTTGTGTGACTCACTATAAAACTAGTCTCTGTGTAACACATTCTGAAACTAGTCTCTGTGTAACACAGAAACTAGTCACTGTGTAACATACTATGAAACTAGTCTAGTAACTCTCTAGGTGACGCACTCTGAAACTAGTCTATATTAACTCCTTACAGATTACATTTGTCCTTTAAAACTGATCTATATGTAACACACTCCGAAACTATTATCTAGTAACTCTCTAGGTGACGCACTCAGAAACTAATCTATATTAACTCCTTACGTGACGTACGCTGAGAGCACTCTCTAGAAACGAGTTTTGTGACTCACTCTGAAACTAGTATATATGTAACACACTCTGAAACTAGTCTCAAATGTAACACACTATTAAACTAGTGTCTAGTAACTCTGTAGGTGTGACGCACTCGGAAAGTAATCTCTATGTAACACTCTCTCAATCTAGTCTATAGGAAGCATTCTCTAAAAACTAGTCTTAAGGTAACACATACTCTACGACTAGTTTTTACTAGCCTTAGACTAAGTCCATTTTAAAAAAAATGAATTTTAAAATCATCCCAAATAAAGATATTACGATCAAAATGCAGCTATTCCTCTGAAATCAAAAATTCTTTCTGTCTTTAAAATTCGCAAAAAAAAAAAATAATAATAACAATCCTTGAGAGTTCCCCGTACTTGAAGTGAACGAGCCCTGTTTCTATAGCAATCACCATTTCCCAAACTAGATGTCGAGAGCAATTCTCGTGCAAGGCATTATCTCACAGTTTTTCTAAATTAATTTGATGACGAAATGATTTGCAATTACCCGGGGACAAATCAATTTGATTTAACAGAACATCCAAAAGTTTCAGCAAGTCTCATGAGCTGAAATGCTCAGATTTGCTCAGATCGTAATTACGCAGTATGTAACACACTCGAGAGATTTGTTGTTTGAGAGCATTATGAAGGGGTAGACAGTGAAACAATTAAATAAAAATTAGAAGCATAATTTCGAAAAAGAAGCTTTTTTAAACTTATAAAACGGTCCCAAACTGTTAGAATTTTATGTTGCAGATGAACATATTTATATTAATCTAATAAATCAAAGAAATCCCGGAAAAATGTGTGCCCCCGGGTTTGTTGATGCAAGGTCTCACTGTGGACAAGCTGCTCTAAACACAATGATAGGTATTTATTTGTTTAATTAACGTCTCACTGGAGCATTACGTAGGGCTACTGGCCGGGATCAAACCCGAAGGAAAAGATCCTCGGACAACACCACGTAATTTTGACTCACGGTCAAATGACGAAGTCACAGCTAAGCTGGCACCCGTTCACCAACCTCCATACAATGCCAATGTGAGGACATTTGAAGCCACGACAGATTTAACATGCACCAGACCACCAGCTTTTTCATGACTGACTTTAGTTGGATTTGAACTCGCGACCTAAGGCCCGATGCACGCATCCGGTTTTTCAACGTGCGGCGCCACTGCGGCACCGAAGCCCAACTATGCACACATAACCGTGAAATAACGCATGAACTCATTTCGCGCCATTTGCGCCAAATATTCTATCGAAGAAAACACGCTTATTTCGCTTACTTGGTGTAAAAAAGTATATTTTGAAACAAAATAGACGGTTATTAGATACGACCATTTATTAATTATTATTTATATTCCATATGTATATGAAAACAAGGTACTTCAGAACGGAGACTCATGTGCAGCGCTGTGGGGAACTGCGGTACAAATTGCACGAAAGTTGGACGTGCGTCTCCCCAGCGGTGCTGGAGTCATGTGTGCACTGCTCCATTTGATCTAATGTAAATCAGATCGCACTTGTGTTGCCGCCGGACCTTAAAGTCTAAGGCCCGGTGCACACGTGCGGTTTTTCAACGTGCGGCGCCACTGCGGCACCGAAGCCCAACTATGCACACATAACCGTGAAATGACGCACGAACTCAATTCGCGCCATTTGCGATAAATATTCTATCGAAGAAAACGTGTTTATTTCGCTTACTTGGAGTAAAAAAAAAAAAATTTTGAGACAAAACAGACGTTACTGGACACAGCCATTTATTAATTATTATTTATGTTCCATTTTTTTATGAAAACAAGGTACTTCAGAAGAGAGATTCATGTGCGGCGAACGTGCGGCGCCGTGGGGAACTGCGATACAAATTGCACGCAAGTTGGACGTGCGTTGCCCCAGCGGCGCTGGAGACATGTGTAAACTGCTCCATTGGATCTAATGTATCTCAGACCGCAATTGCGTTGTGGCGGCGGCGCCGCACGTTGAAAAACCGGATGCAAGCACCGAGCCTAAGGTTTCTAATTCGTTCACAGGACTACCGCACACACACACACACACACACACACCCCAAAAAAAAAAAAAAAACACAATGAGTGTAGTAAAAATCACATTGATAGTCCAAATTTACTCTACAAAATTGCGCGTGATGAAATCTATACGAGTCCAATCCAGTTTGTATATTTATTGAAAACGACAGTAATAATAACAAGAAACAAAAAAAATAGGCAGATCCAATTCCAACGTGGTCTTCCTTCGACCACGCCCCAAATCAATCTGATAGAATTCCCCATCGTGTAGGGAATATGCTTGTTTTCATATCCCTTTCATAAGAACTATCAAAAATCTGTTGCTAAAGCGCGTTTTAATTAACCGATTATAGTTGATCGATTATAGTTGATCAACAATGATTGAATGAAAACTATAGTGAGAACCTTTATTTCAATAGAGTTGATCAACCTTTTAGTGGATCAAGAGAAGTTTGACCCATTCAAACTTTATTGTTCAAATGATGAGTCATCCGCCATCTGCTTTCGAGTTATTTCCACGCAAACGATCTGTCATGGTTTATTTTATTCGAGAGAAACAAAACAAAACTGCTTTTTTATTCTCTAATCCAAGTCTGTGTCTTCGCGATCGTTAAAGGTAGATTGAAAATTTCAACGGATTTAAAATCTGCAGAAAATTGTACACCAGCTCCGATACCTTAAATGTGATTTTCTATAAACAAATAATTTTTCGATTGTAATTTTTATAGTTACGCTTATTAAACTGTTGATCAGTTTCTATTGAAACGTGTGAACAAAAAATGATTCAAGTCATATTCAACTTTTATCGATCAACTATAATCGGCCAATTAAACTTGATTCGCGAGAACGCGCCTTAAGTTGCTAGAATGAGGTAGGAATAAAAACAAAATGGCAGGCGAGAGTGAAAAGGAAGTGCGAACATATCACCATGGTTACTCGGTACGAACAATGGTAAGGTTGGTTGGTTTGAATGGTGGAAGGGACATATTTGAACATACTGCATAAAACACAAGAAAGAAAACATCAAGTAATGCGCAACACACTAGAAAAATTGTTTATTAACACAGAATATGGAGTTTCCCTTGCTTACATAGAAGGAAAATATTCCGCTGCATTTGCTTTCACTCGAATGCATTGCATACTTACTCACTATAACACAAAGAACAGAAGTTGGAAGGCATTTTAACAACAAAAGATGTTTTAAAAACTTTTTCTAAAAGGAACCATAGGAGGAAAATTGAAAAAAAAAAACGCGCTAATTACGAACACTATTATGTTTCCCTTTTTAGTAAATGAATTAATTTTATGAAAGAATACCAACTTTCACTTACATAAATTTTTAGATTGCAATGAAATTTTATTCATTTTCTTTTTGATATACAACACCATATAGAGCATTTTAAATTCATAAATACCAACGTAATTCATAAAAACATAATAAATTCACGTAGGATAACTTTGATTATCAGCACTCCGATAAACCAAGGGGACCGCTGTAACTCAATTGGTAGAGTCAGCAACCGCAGGAATGCGAACTTGACTCGATCCAAACTAGGAACGTCGTATACGTAAGGGCTGGTGCACCGTAAATCTGCCGTATTTTAAAATGTTCTCACTTTGGCTTGGTTTAGAAGTTTGGAGAGAGAGGTACCAGCTCAGATGATGACCTCGCCATCTCATCTGGTAAAAGTTGCGTGCCGTTGTCCTCGGATCTTTCTATACGGGATTGATTCTGAATTTGGCCGATAGCTCCTAGTATTGCTCCAGTGTGTCTTGAAATTTAACTTCCTACCTATAACACACACAAAACTAACCGCGTATCCGTATTAACCAACGAGAAATCTAAGCCGTGTTAATGATTTATATATAAAGCCGAGCCTCTAGATCGGAAGGTTCCTGGTTCGTATCAGGGCATGGATGTTTGTAAGCGTATGGTGTGGAGGCGGCAGGTGCACCTTAAATCTGTCGTGGCTGAAAGTCATGACGTTGGATAGGGTGTGGAAGTTTGGAGAGTGGGGAGCCAGCTCAGATGTTGTCTCGTCATCTGACCGTGGTTCAAAATTACGTGGTGATACACCGAAAGGCTTAGGCTGGGACGGTAGTAACTAGTTGAATATAAAGCCGAACATTTTTTCTTTGACTGATAAAGTATAACAATACTGTGAAACAAATCCAAAAAGATATTACATTGGTACCTCGGTATATGTCATTAATCCGTTCAAGATCCTTGGACTGATACCAAATAGGACGTAAACCAAACGAATTTTTTCCATAAGAAATATAGGGAAAATGTTTAATCCGTTCCCATGAAAAAATACTATCGTTATTGAAATATTATGCATTGTTGTTGTTGTTTCTCATGCCTACACTGGCAGACCAGGGGAGTGCCTGGCCCGTCGAAGACGGCAAGAGGCGAGGGGGGTGCGCCTTCCATGTTATTGAGCCCCATTGGGAGGAAGTCCGACTTTGCTCGACATACATGACACATCCGTTTTACAGGAAGGTCCCTTTCATACATCCATTCACTCACACATATCGTAATTTAGATCCCAATCAGAGGCCGATAACCCCCTGATCAGGTACCCCCAGAGGTATTGATTTGGTATGGGAACATGGGGGACTTTGTGACCACGACCTACTTAACGTGCCCCAGTCACCATTAGTGAACACGACGGTGTTTAGCCAGGTCGAAGCGACGATCTCGCAATCATCAGAATTGCAGGCTCCGTCGAGGACAGAACCCACAACCCTTCTGATGCGAGCCCGACGCTCTACTGACTGAGCTACCGCGGCTCTATATTATGCATTGATGAGGTTCAATAGAATAATTTAAACACTTGCTTAATACTAAATTACATAAATACAAAAACAATTAGACTAACCTTTACATTGCGGTAGGTATGCAATTGTTAACACTAAAATTTCGTTTACACCAGCGGCATGGTATGCATCTGTGTACTATGGATGTTTATCCCCCTTTTAAGTGACCGCTGGCATTGCTTACCAAGCTGTCAGCGACTGACCTACTTGAGTGTTCCTCCTTTTATTTGGTACCCTAACCTGTCGACCGTGAGGCGTGAACGCTTTTGGGAAAGGCAGAAGGTCTTTCCGGTGATATCTATCTCACGCCACACAATACTATGGAAGGAAAGCGTCAGTCGTAAATTCCGCTCAAGGATCTATCGCTCAAGTTAGGTAATTCGGAAGGGAGGTCGGACATGCAGGCGAAAGAACCGTTTTGTGAGATTGGATAATTCGGCCTTGTCTACACAATGGCAATACTACGGCGATGATGGTCGTTTCTTCCAACAGGATCGAGCTGCATGTCATACTGCAAAAAGTAGTGCTGGACTGGTTTCCTGGAAATGAGGTGAATTTGCTTGACTGGCCTGTTCAGAACTCGATCTCAATGCAATCGAGAGCTTGTGGGTCAAACTGGAGTGATGATTACGACACCTGCCGCGTAAATCTCTTCTCACAGCCTTGCAAGAGGCATGGCTAGCTATTCATGCCCAGATTTACAGAGAACTTGTGGAAAGTATGGCTTGACGTGTAGAAGCTGTAATAGAAGCAAAAGGTCTACCCGTTAATAAATATAACTATACAGCACTTTTATTAAAAGCATGCAGTGTCCAAATACTTTTGTCCACATAGTGTATTTCCAACCAGATTGGGATATCCCTTCCACAAATCTAGAATTTTAAAATGCATTACTGTTTAAAGATGAAGATAAAATGGTAAATGGTAATTTTTTATTTAACGTCGTACTAGAGCAACACAACGGGCTATTGACGACGGTCCGGGATCAGTCCCTTAAGGGAAAGAACCGAGGACAACACCTCGTAATTTTGAACCACGGTCAGATGACGAAGCAACACCTGAGTCTTAGGGATGAAGAAATTTGCATGCATTAGCTTCTATGCTAAATAGATAGCCGAACAAACCGGCATAGTGGTTAAGGTGTTAGCCTCTAGATCGGAAGGTTCCTGGTTCGAATCCGGGTCCAGGCATGGATGTTTGTAAGCATATGGTGTAGAGGCGGCTGGTGCACCTTAAATCTGTCGTGGCCGAAAGTCCTCACGTTGGGTTGGTGTGGACGTTTGGAGAGTGGGGTGCCAACTCAGGTGTTGCTTCGTCATCTGACCGTGGTTCAAAATTACGAGGTGTTGTCCTCGGATCTTTCCCTTAAGGGACTGATCCCGGACCGTCATCAATAGCCCGTTGTGTTGCTCTAGTACGACGTTAACTAAAAAATTACCAATTACCGATTTATTTACTTGAAGTTCAACAATAAAGCCAGTCAAAGAGTTCTTGATACGAACAGTTCTGAATACAAATTCTGAAGTCCAACAAATATATTTTGTTAGACTTTTACACTTATGTTACAGAAGCAACGGTAGCAAATCTTGTCGAAATATTTTCAAAAACGCGACGCCCATAAAACCTTTGCATATCATTAAAAAATTCATATTAGCTACATGGAGCGTACACGTACGATGCAGTTACAGTTAGAAGTTTCGAAATCAATACTTATTCTTTTTCCGAACCTATTCGATGGCATCTTGGAAAATGGTGACTGAATGCTCCCTGCATTTTGGAACAAGTCCAAATCTACCTTATTTTGAATCGCTTCCTAAAGAGTCCCCTTTTTTCGCTTAACAGCCTCTCTTTGTCCTCTTCGCTTCAGTTCGGGCATTTTTCAGACGATTTCCCCTCCTATTTCAAAAGTTGCAAATGGCTCGAAAGAAGAAGGGAGGTAAATGATACGACAAAATTAAAATGTATTCTGCGCGCCGCTTTGTTTGGGCTATTTTTATCGCATATTAATCGAAGAGTCGTTACCGTCGATGTTTCGCCTGCATCTGCGCGATCGCTTTGCGGAGGAGTGGAAATTAAATGAACTTCTTTTGAATTTCCTGTCCTAGAACGGAGTTGTCTTTTATGTCGCGCTCGAAGTACGATTGTCTGACAAAAGGCCTTTCTGCGAAGAAAAAACGAACCAATGAAACCTTATCGGATGTTACGGTAAACACAAAAAGCACCATTTGACAACAATGCATTTTGAGATCATAAAAATAAAGCTGGTATCATGTCTCATTCACTACGCTTTTTGGTCCTTATCGAAGAAAAGATATCCTTACAAATTAGTAGAGCTATTCTTCGTTGTATCATCTTGAAAATGTGTTAACAAACATATATGTTCACCCTTTAAAGCAAATGCCTTAAGTAAATCGCATTTTTGCACGAAAAGTGACGCAAATCAATAAAATATGTTTCAGCCAAGTAAGGAGTAAACACAGTCAAGTTTGTTATTTTTCTAAATTTGAAATATATCTGGCGCTACGGAAGCCCAGTTGCAAAATCAACGATTAGCAACCAAAGGGTTCCTAGCTCGAAGTTCGATCCAACCAATGACTGTCGTGTACAAGGGGCTTATGCACAATAAATCTGTCATGGCCTCAAATGTCCTCACGTTGGCGTGTTGTGGAACTTTGTAGAGTGGGTTGCCAGCTCAGGTGTTGATCTCGTCCTCTGTCCGTGTTTCAAAATTACGATATTTTATCCTTGGATATTTTCCATCGGGATTAATCACGGACCATCGCCAAACCCCTCCGTGTTTCTTTAGCGCGAAACAAATTGAACTACCAACCAACCAATCAACCAACCAAAATGTGCAACAAAAAAATCAATGTTCACTCTTTAAGTAAATCACGCTTTCTCAAGAAAAGGGACACAAATTAACAATGTCCATTTCAGTCAAATGAGGATTGACAGCAGTCATGGTAATTCTTTCGTATATCTATCTCTATATTATATATGTGGAAATCCAATGAGTCGCACCAGAGGGCGCTTTGAGCCATCCATGAACACTTTTCGTATTGCCATTATGTAGTCATGAGTACGTTTTTTGACGAGGTATGTGTTACGTTATCTAGGAACTTGTATGATGTGGTGCTATTTTCCAGTATTATATTGTCTGTCCTGTTTGTAAATAATTAAATGTGTTTTTCCACGAACCTGTAGTTACTACCTAGACACCGTAGACTACTCAAACCCTACATATCACTAACGTACAAAGCCCCATAATCGGTGTAATTTGTATATTGCCGAGTGGCAACAAATAGATATGAACAGAATAAAATCGATCTCTACGGGTTTCATTTGTCCACTTTAACTCTCTAGATCAAATGTGCCTGATTTGAGCTAAGGTGCTGCGTAATATTGCTAGAATACAAAGAACAGTTCGGCACTTGAAATTTTTTCAGCAATTCTGATTATAGAAGGTATTAAGTAATCTAGGAGATAGAAATTCGCTCAGGAAAACATCGATCGAAAAGGTTCAGGAGTCTGTAAATATCGAATCACATTGTAGACGTTCAGATGATACCATGACTGAGGTTGCGGTAGTATGATTGGAAGAGTAACGGATTAGCAATCGGAGGTCTGCTAGTTCTGATAGTTCGAATCTCACCAAAGACCGTCGTGTACAGAGAGAGGGGGTGTTAGTTAAATCTGTCTTGGCCTTAAATGTCCTCACGGCGTGGTGTGGAAATTTGGAGAGTTGGGTGCCGGCTCAGATGTGACCATATCATTTGACAGTGGTTCAAAATTACATGGTGTTGTCCTTGTTTTTTTGTCTTCGGGTTTGATCTCGGATCGTCACCAATACTACCACCGGCACTAGTCAGTCCGCTAGGCAATTTCACCGACCTACAGGAACCGCACACGCCTACCCTCTAAGGCAGGCAGGCGGCATTTCTTAAATCCAAGAATTTTACGCTCTATAAATTGAACCAACATGTCCGCGATAGTAATAAAATATAAACAGAAACATCATATGGAATAGCAATATACAACACGAGGAGTTAAAGCTATGAGGTTAATTGAACAAAAAAAATTATCAATTACATATTACCCAGACCGTCCTTAATACCCCGTTGTGTTGCTCTAGTACATTAATTAAAACTATGGGGCCTGCCCCCTGCTCGCTAACGCTCGCCAACCCCTGGAGGATTGCTTCGCAATCCTCATTGGTTCGCTGCGCGAACCTATGCTCGCTTCGCTCGCCTCAATGAAGACATGTGTCCTAGCAGAAGGGATTGTTTACAAAATACGCTACCAAAAAAATGTTTTTCAAATCTAAATTTGCTGTATTACAGAAAAAATATATACAGTATCTCTAAAATCAGAATTCAAATGAAAACTCGATTTTTGACTCGAAATATGAGCGTTGCTTTGGAAATTGAATACCCAGCATGTTGTTTGTGTGTACATTTCCCCAGCACTCTAACGATCCACACTTTTTATTGAGTTTGTTAACGAAAGTTGTAGTGCAAGCGTCTTGTTGAAGTATAATTGTTGGCCCTGAAAAAGGACCGTTTTTTAAATGGCCCTGAAAAGATCCTCTGCTTTCTTTGATTTCTATTATAAACTAACTGCAACAGCTCATTAAAATTTCCCTTTTTTTCCAATAAAATTTCATCGATAAAGCTATAAATTCAATCGATGCGCGAGATTTCGTGATAAACAAACAATCGTACAGTGTTGCCAAAACGCGATAACAAATAACGTATTTTTTGAGTGCCACGTAAGAGAATTATATATATAGATTACACGAAACGAAGTTCAACACGCGTAAAGCGATGGGGTATTAGATGAATCTACAAAGACTGTTCATTTTCAGCAGAATAGAAATAATTCTATTCCGCTATAAGCATAAGATCTGCATTTCATGGGTCGCCTTACGTCCGGTACACACATCCAGTTTTTCAACGTGCGGCGCCGCTGCGGCACCAAAGCCCAACTATGCACACATAACCGTGAAATGACGCGTGTACTCATTTCGAGCCATTTGCTACAAATATTATATCTAAGAAAACGTGTTTATTTCGCTTACTTGGTGTACAAAAAAGTATATTTTGAAACAAAATAGACGTTACTGGAAACAACCATTTATTAATTATTATTTCTATTCCATTTATTTATGAAAACAAGGTAATTCAGAATGGAGACGTGTGTGCGGCGAGCAGTGGCGCCGTGAGGAACTGCGTACAAATTGCACGCAAGTTGGATGTGCGTCGCCGGAGCGGCGCCGAAGGCATGTGTGCACTACTCCATTGGATCTAATGTACCTCAGACCGCACTTGCGTTGCAGCAGCGGCGTTGTAAAACCGGGTGTGTGCATCGGGCCTTAATCAGCCATTTTCTAAACTCATCGTGTTCGCTTCCCTATCTCGTGCGGGCAACGTATATCTTTTAGGGCACTATAGTTAATATTTTAGCCAGCAGATGGCGACGAAGTTCTTTTATTTTTAACAATTTAAGAATTACCGAGGATCTCACGAGTAGCATCTGATTCAAAGTGCATTTGTCTATGAATGTCTGTCGTTGTTTACGTTTTGGAGAAGAAACATCACCACACGCAACATCCATATGTATTCCTCAAAAAGAAGTAAAACTGATCGAGGCATTTGGTTCACCTAAGTGGATTGTATTTCTAATAAAGTGTTTAGCTGACTGTACATTTCTCTGTCATGGTACCACAATTATCACTGCATTACATTCATTTTTTAAAACCAAATTGGTGTTTTAAGATGGTAATTGGTAATTTTTAATTAACGTCGTACTAGAGCAACACAACGGGCTATTGACGACGGTCCGGAATCAGTCCCTTAGGGGAAAGATTCGAGGACAACACCTCGTAATTTTGAACCACGGCCAGAAGACGAAGCAACACCTGAGTTGGCACCCCACTCTCCAAACTTCCACACCAACCCAACGTGAGGACTTTCGGCCACGACAGATTTAAGGTGCACCAGCCACCTCTAAACCATAAGAAACAACAACAACATATTATTATTTTAATGTAGCATTTTGTGCTTGGAGGGATCTTAAAAAATTACTTACAGGTCGCATATGGCCCACTGGTTATTAAGCTATATGTTTTTACATTAAATTTCCCTGATTGTTGCAAAAGCGTAGAATATTTTTCTCCTTCGATACTTAATAGAAAAACTGGGTTTTGTATTTCGACATAGGGCACTTCGAACTCACTGGATAGTAGGAGACATACTATCGGCAGCAAGAGCCAAAAATATGTCTCAGTTTAAGCCATACCTTTAAAAATAATGAACAATAAGCGTGTTTGTATATTTGTAAACAGGAGGAAGTTCAATTCGCATACTGGGCAATACCATCTAAAGACTCTTCCCTCTATCAGATGAGAGGGAATGATACACAATTTCTGGGTGTGCCGCAGCGTTTGACTCAGTCTGTCTCTGCCACCGTGAGCAGCAAAGAGAAAAATAATGTAAACTCAAAGGGGAAGAATTGTTTTAACGACATTAATCAGTGATTCGTTTTCGTCTCGAGATAATGCATAGTTGCAGCAACTCACAAATAAAATTTTAAAATGGGAAATTATTCTGGACCGAAAAAATCATTAAAAAAACTATCGCTGCACGGCAACACGAGGTTTCGTTTCGTCGAGTTGGTGAGTATTTCTGGGTAATTAACGTCGGGGGTAATTAACGTCGCACTGGAGCTATTTATATATTCAAAGACCATATTGCAATGGTTTCACTTGAAATTTTAAGTATTAGAGTATTAGACACCGCAGGTGTCCCCCTTACTCCCCGTCCATGGGACAGGTAAAAGTGGTTTTTTTGCGGACACACTGTGGAAAAGTGGTTGGAGCCCAATAAGACTGAGTGTGACAGCTTCAGGCGAACCCTTGGCTGTGTGTTTTAGTTTCAGGACGAGGCATTACTAACTTTGTTTACATGGTGGGAACTTCTCATGTGAGGGCTAGTTAAAATAGAGCTCTAGAGGATGAAACCCTTTAACAAGTAATGAACAGTTGAAATTAATTGCAAGCAAGTCTTATTGGATGAGGATGTCGATGTTTTCCGATATGAACTTCATAATTTGCATGATCTTTGCTTGTGCTTGTTGTTGCTTGCCGTGTTTGTCGCCCATGCCCTGTAATTTTCGTCTGTTGGTTGTGGTAGATGATGGAGACACGTGAGAGGGCAGTTGAAAATGGAGTGGTTTGGCGTTCCTGTTTGTCCGCAGAGGCAGTTGCTTGATGTTGCTACTTTAAACCTGCTTAGGTTTCTGGGGAAGGGTCCGTGGCCTGTGTAAAAAGACGTGAGGTAGGGTTCACATGGTTATTTCCTGGGGTTGATCTTTGTAAGAAATGCGAAGGTTCTTTTTCCTGTTTCTCCGGCTTCCCAGTCCTCCTGCCATTTTTTGTAGGGCTGCCTTCTTCATAAGGTTTTTAGCGTGACTCTTGGGTAGTTTGGCGAAGACCGTGAAATTAGTTTCTCCCATCGCTGCTTCCTTGGCTAGTTGGTCAGCCCTTTCATTTCAGGTAACGCCAATATGCGCTTTAACCCAGTTGATGAACGTGTTATTAAAGTTATCGTTAAGCAGTGTTCTGATTTGTTGCGCAATTGAGACTTTAGTCTGGAAAAGGTTATGTTGTAAGGTTTTTATTGTTGATAGGCTATATATCTGTTCGGATATTTCACGTTGTGTAACTTTGGGTTTGTGTCGATGCAAGTGCGAAGAGGATAGCCAGTTTTTAGGCATGCGCCACTGTGTTGTTGTTATTAAGTGCTATTTGTTTGTGTAAATTTCCATGTTATTTTTGTATGCCACGAAAGCCGCTCCTACGGAGTCCAAAGACAAGCATGGTAATCATTCTAAATTTATCAAGCAGCTTAAACAAGGTTTGCATCACATTAAATTCACCAACATAGCTTCAACATAAGAACTTAAAAGCAAGGACTGATCCCGGACCTTCGACAATAGCCCGTTGCTCCAGTAAGACGTTGATTAAAATACCTATCTACTTACCCGGACCATTGCCAATATCCCGTTGTGATGCTCCAGTGCGACGTTAAGTAAAATACCTACCTACCAAGTACGAAGTATTTTCCTCGGATCTTTCTTTTATGGATCGTTAGAGGACCGTCGCAAATGGTACGCTGTATTGCTCCATTGGGAAGTATATTGAACTAAATTCTTATAAACCTGCTCATTCCACCTCTTCGATCTGCAAGTTGTAGTTCAATCGGAACTAGGTCTATTTCTTATTTCGATGAAACCATTACCATTTGAAAAGCTTAATGCTTTTGGGTCCTGTCGCCCATTTAAGAAACCACCAGCATCGCGAAATTCGTTAACTTTCTAAACTATCCCCACAACCCGGGCAGACAAGAGGGTAGTCGCCGGGTAGTGTCAAGCTATCCATGGAAAGCCTGAATGGAGCTTTAGACCCCAAATCCTATCTCTGTCGAAGATGAAACCCAAATAGCACCCTCGGATCAGATAGGCTTAAATAGCTTCCGATTGTCTCCCTGGGTGACTGACGTTCCGTTTACACTTTGAGCGTTTTCTTCTGGGCCTTTAACTTTCAAAAAAAGAAAGGACAACAAAGGATGGCTGAAACAGAATTGAGGGAAAAGACCGTTTCAGAAAAATGCTCTTCGTGTCTCGCTTGCGCTAGAACTGGCTGAATACTTTTCAATTGAAAAATGCGTGAGATTAATTTCATGTTCGGAATTCTAGTGGAATATATTTTTACCATAAAGGGCAGGGGTTCCCAAAATATATGGATACGACCTTAGGATTATGTTTATCAGATATGTGGCGGTATTGTTACTGCCACGCCAAATCCACAGTGAATCTGCATGGCATTAATATTCCTGCTTACCTTCTCAATTTCAAATCTATATGAGGCTTATGTAGAACATTTGGAAAAGCAAAGCTTCCGGAGGATTGCAAACTCGAAACTCGATCCAACAATGACTGTCATATGGCTGAAGTACGTTAAATATGTCGTGATCTTTAATGTCCTCACGTTGGCATGGTATGGAAGTTCGTAGAGTAGGCTACAATCTCAGGTGCGAACTCGTCATTCTGACCGTGGCTCAAAATTACGTCGTATTTGGATCTTTCCCTTAATTTTAGATCCTCGATTGTCGTCAATACCCGATTGTGTTGGTGCCAGGTTGACCTTAATTAAATTAGCTACTTACTTAGTGGAATATATTTTTACCATAAAACGTTCGTTCTCGAACTACGGGTACGACGTTTGGAATATGTTAATCTGGTTCGGGATATATAATTCTTTATTTTTCAATGATCGCTTGCTCAAGACGTTAGAATCGCACAAGCCTCACAGAAATGTGTCACAAAAAGAAATATTATACAAAACAGCTACACTTATAGGGGCTTTTATGGCTCAAATAAATATATAGCCAATATCCGTCGAATAAATGGGATATAAAGAGGTAGTTTAAATATCACTGTTATTTAAGATATCACTGTTCAAAACACATGTCAATTAACTAATTATATTTAAATTAAGGTATTTATGATTATTTGATCTTTTCATACTAAAATGAGTTTTAACCTTAAACCCACATGATCCATTTATTTTAAAAACTAAACTTTCAAAGTCAAACTTAAACAAAGAATCTTGTAGTGTGTAAGTACACCTTAAATTGTATTAATGACCATATAACCAAAACGTTTATAATTTCTTATTGAAAAAACTGTAGATATAAGTTGGTAGTTCTAAAGCGTGACACACACACACACACACACACACACACACACACACACACACACACACACACACACACACACACACACACACACATAAGCTTAAATACTAAAAATATCAGTTTTATTTCTTTCGTTTCTGAGCTAAATCTATTCAATATTTCGATGGAAGTTTTTTCTAAAGTGCTATGAATCATTCCAACGAAGTGCTGAAAAGTTCTATCTTGAGTCGCAGTTCGAAATTTTGAATTTAGAACACTAGATAAAATTTGCGCCATTTTCTTCGCAAGTACATAAAAACGTTCCCATAACATATCACACGTGATCTCCTCTTGACTAAATGTGTCGAAAAATTTCTTCCCAAAACCATGTTCCGCCATGATGAAGTGCTAAGAAAGTTTTTCTAAAACGTAGACGGGTAGATAACATTTTTCATAAATTGTTCGAGGGAATAAAAATGAACTCCCCGTGATTTAAACTAAAGTTTTGGCGCATGAAAACTTTAAATTTTTTTTCCTCTGAGTAAGAAACAGTTTGTTGTTTAGCGGAAAGATCATCCTTTTTCATGAACAGAATTAATTTAAAAAAATCTTGCTGGAGAGAAACTTTAAATTCTAGCCTAAATTGAGCTAATATTTTAAAGTTTTATAAAGAGTAACTAGAGGACGTTTTATCATGGTTGAAATTGACTCTTTGAATACTATTATTTTTCATTACTAAAATGACTCATTTTTGACTACTGACGCAATTAGTTCTTTGTTAGCTTCAATATTTTCAATGTATAAACCATTTCATGCATTCTCAATCACTTTGACTTAAGCCTATTTCATTTTACATTACGCTAGCATTGTAATATATAAAGTCTTTTATTTATATCATCACTATTTTTAACATTTTATGCATTTTTCTCTTTTATTCTATCAATAATTTTTTTTTTACTTTTTCAGGTACAAAAATCACATACAAGTAATAAGAAAATGTAAGCGATTTATGTGGGCAGAATTTTGGGATATATAAAGGTAAGGAGTCATAATTTTATGCTTATAAATTTTCTTGTTCTTTTAATCAATTGAGTTTTATTTAAACTAAACTATTCCACAGGTAATTTTTTACTTATGAATGAAGCATAATTTTTGTATATCAACTGCAATACTCAACTGTGCAGTGTACTTTGCATTTCAAAAGTAAATTCTATTTTGCATTTCCTGTGAAAAACCTTTTTCAGGTTCAATCGTGGTGTCCGCGATAAATTTCATTCTGCTTCTTTGAAAGGGTTATTTAGTACGAACAAACCAAGACGAAATATTAGGATTTTACTTCAATTATCCAAATTCGCACGCGTGAAACATATCAAAGTTACCTTAACATGGAGTTTATCACCGTTTCAGCGACGTGGTTTATTTCAACTTGGGGTAAATCAATGAACAATCATAAAATAATACTGAATTCATTCTTTAGAAGTTTTATTGGAGAAGTGTTGATGTTGAAGTCGCATTTGAAAACAAATAAAGTGTATTCACGTTCTAAATATGTAGAACACGTTCCCGATCCACAAACATACCGTCCCTTACGTTTATTGCGGCACACAGTCCAGTCACTTTAATGTGACCACCTGTCAAAAGCCAGAATAACCACTTTGGCAGAGCGGACCGCTGCGAGACGTGCAGGAAGAGACTCAATTAGGTTTCTGAAGGTGTTCACTGGGATGTTGAGCCATGCCGACTCCAGTGCCGAGGCCAGCTGCGCTAGATTACGCGGTTGAGGATCCATGGCAATTGTTGCAGGGTGTTTGCTTTCAGACGTTTCACGCCGTATACGCCAACGTCCATCTGTCCGATGGAACATAAAACGTGATTCATCGGAAAAAGCTACCTGTCGCCACTCTGTGGACGTCCAGTTGCGGTACTGGCGTGCAAATTCCAGCCTTCGTAGCCGATGAACAGCAGTCAGCATAGGTGCATTAACCAGGCGTCTGCTGCGGATGTTCATGCGCAGCAACGTTCGCTGAACCGTTGTTGAGGATACACTCTTGGTAGCCCCTTGGATCATCTGGGCGGTCAGTTTCTCAACAGATGCACGTCTATTCGCCCGAACGCATCTCCGTAGCCTTCGTTCCTCTCTGTCATCTATAGCCCGTAGTGCACCACATATGAGACGCCGCTGATTTTGAATAGTCCATTTTGCCATGCACAGTATAACTTTTACCACGGCTGCACGCGAACAGTTCACAAAATTAGCCGCTTCCGAAATGCTTCCACCCTTGGCCCGAAAGCCAATAATCATGCCTTTTGGACGTCGGATAAATCGCTATGTTTCTGCATTACGCCAACGATTGAAATGCTTTCCGATGCCCTAGGACATCCTTTATATACACTCCACTGCAATGTGCAGGCCACCTGCCTTTTGTGATTGGTTATTTCACGTTGACTTCGAAAGTAGGTGGTGGTCACATTAATGTGGCTGGACTGTGTATATTGGATGGACACGCATTTCTCAGATCAATTTTTATTCATTGTAAACATTTCAAACTTTTCTTGGAAGCCTAGTATAAAATTTGCCTCTTCGTTATGTTGGTGACAATTCATTGTTAGGTGTAATTTATGGTACAAGTAGTTTATGCATTGTTCACTCTGTTTACACTGTACGCAGGAATTTCCTGGTTTGAATTTGCCCTACAAAATTTTCTTCAGAATTTAGTGCAAAATTTTGTTATGGGAGTGTAAAATTATGTTTTTTATCTGTTCAGATACTGGCAACTTTCTGGTTCCTAATCGGCTATCCTTGGAACCAGGCAACCTACAATAGAGGGCAATCACGGTTAATATCCAACTATCTCCTTATCTCCAAACCGTGTTTGACACATTTAGAGTCAAAACAGAAAATACTAAAACCTTTTCAAAAAATTCCACGTCTCCTGACACCTGTAACACATACAATTGTTAAAAGAATGCTTTTTCGATTTGATATCTGCCTTAAGGAAATCACCTTTTCCAATGTGAACTCCTATGTCTCTCTAGGAACTGGAAAGGATACAAGTTTCCAGATTTCGGGGTCCTTATCTCCGCTTTTTCTAGAATGTCAGGAATTCCAAGGCCCTCCCAACCCGCATGGAATGACGCTATCTAATATAGGATCTCTTAGGCATAGGACATAGATCCACTTTTCTCTGTGTGTAAAGAAATATACAAATAAATAGTAATATTTGATTCCGGGAATCGCCGTTTGAATTTTTTTTGAATAAAATATATAAATATACCCTTGGAAGGAATCTTTATACCGATGATGCTGAACCTTTTTCGAATTTTTTGGTCCAATACAACCTTCGCCTGGACGTAAATCCCAAAGGATCCCTTGTACAAAATATGGAATTTAATCAAACATTTAAAATATTCCACTTTAATTTAGGGACCGTGGTAGCCCAGTTGATAGAACAGAAGATTCGCTCCCGTATGGTTGCAAGATCGAGACTGGATTCAAAAAGAGTGTACCTAAGGGCTAGTGCACGTTAAATCTGCAATGACATCAAATTTTCTCACGTTGACTGGTGTGGAGAATGTAGTGCGAGATCGTTATCTGACTGTGGTTTAAACTTACGAGGTGTTGTCTGCGGTGTTGAGCCCATACCGTTTCCAATCGACCATGGTGTTTACCCATTGTACATTAATTGCACTACCAACCAATCTACCGTTTTCCTAAACGTAAATTCCATCAGCTTCCATGTTTGCAAAATTGCATTGAAACACGTATTTATGTTATTATACATTGATCTAGGGGCCCTAGTAGCCCAAGTGGTAGAGGACCCAACCAGCGTCGTGTACGTGTGGCTGGTATACGTTAATTCTGTCGTGGGCTCAAATGTCTCCACGTTGGTGAGTTGTGGAAATTTGGAAAGTGCCATACCGTTGTTGATATCCTCATGTGACCGTCGTCCTTGAAGATTACGAGGTGTTCTCAGTAATTGGTAATTTTTAATTAACGTCGTACTAGAGCAACACAACGGGCTAATTACGACGATCCAGGAGCAATCCTCTAAGGGGAAGATCCAGGACAACACCACGTAATTTTGAACCACGGTCAGATGAAGAGGCAGCACCTGAGCTGGCATCCCACAATCCGAACTTCCACACCAACCCAACGTGAGGACTTTCGGCCACGACAGATTTAAGGTGCACCAGCCGCCTCTACACCATACGCTTACAAACATACATGCACTGAACCGGATGCTATTTTCCAAACCCTCATAGGTACTACAACTGGGGGCGGGGTTAACCATAACGGCCAATGATACTACAACTGGGGGCGGGGCTAACCATAACGGCCAATGAGACTGAAATCGACCAAATATAAAATGATCTCTTCTTTTAAAGAGCTTCTTTTCGTGAAGCAACAATGGCCTAATGGCTAAATTCCCCTACTTTCTGTTTAGCGGAAGATGACTTCCCGAGTTCGAACCCAGCTGGCGAAAAAATTTTTAGATCCTCCAAATTATTTTTTAAAAATTCCAATTTAATTCCTTTTGATTCTAAATTACTTTTCCTAATTTTTAATTCCCTTTTTATATTTTTCCAAGCTTCCGTTGATTTTACATAAATAATCTAAGAACCACTCCTGAACTCACTACCAGCTGATATTTTTCCGCCCCTCTGCCGTCCCCTTTGCTTTAGGATGATGGTGTCGTATCCAACCCTGGTTTAGGATCATTCTGATGAAACAAAAAGCATACATAAAACACTAACTTATATAATTATTACACTGCAAACAGGATCAGACAGGATTTAAGTTGTCTTTAGCGTAGTGAAGGAGATTCCTATCCAGCGCTCGCGATCATTGGCCGTTACGGTTAGCCCCGCCCCCAGTTGTAGTACCTATGAGGGTTTGGAAAATCGCGAACCGGATTGGAACCGGAAACCTTCTCGGAAACATCCCGATCCCAGACCGACACCAATAGTCCATTTCGTTACTCCAGTGCGGTGGGTTATTCAACTACCTACCTACCATGTAAATCTGCTTTCAAATTTTCCACGAAATCTTCTTGGTCACTTGCATGTGCCAGGTGACGTCATCATTCCGCTTAATTACCTGCTCTTTTTGCTCTAAGTCGGTGACTTCGCTTATGGCCGTATTATGAGACATAACAAGTGCATGTTAAATTGCCTGTAAAATGATGACAAGTTTCTTCCTAAATTTTACTGGGATTTCTTAATCCCTAAATTTTTTTTAATCAAAACAGTTCTTCAAATCATCAAATTTTATTGGGATTTCTTTTCAACTTTCAGTGGGAAATATGCGTTCTGTATTTGTATTTGTTCAAAAATACTCTTTTACTTAACGCCTAACTAAATAATATGAATTATTATTTACTTTATTTATTGAATTTTATAATAAATATCAAGCACAAAATTGTATATTAATTATACACGCAGAATTTCAGAAGCAAATGAAAATTTTATCCGCTTACAGCTTCAAGCAAATTTAAAAAAATCTCTAGCATAACAATATTTATGTTTACAAACATAATTAAAATACATCTTGATACAAAGAGATAGTGGTAAACTAAAAAAATATAGTTAAAATACCATAAAATATTAATTTATTTCTATCACTGCATTAAAACATAATTTTGACGGTACTGAACGAATAATGCAAGAAATTGTACAATCCATAAATCCTCAAAGCATTTCCAAAAGTCCAAAGATGAGATAAATGTGAAAGCTCATCGTTTTTCGTATAGTTGATAAATAAATTTCTATTAGAATTTTGCAAATTGAATCAAAAATCCACATTATAGTTTGATCGGTTTTTGAGGTGTCCTGTAACACCTCAAAGACAAATAATAAAATTTAAAAATGTAGTTATCCAGTGAATATCATCCTTAGAAAGACGGGATTATTTTATAATTGACGCAGGCCAACATTTTTAATTGAAAACATTTATAAAAACCAATATAAAACATTTAATTCAGTGTTTTCATACATATTAGGTATGCGACATCGATGTCGATGTTTTATAAAAATATCGATGTTTTTAAGATCAATGTATTGGAGGCGATGTTTTTGCAACCTCTATTTTTACACTTGTCGATGTTTTATTTTTAAGTGAAAAAAGTAACATTAGAAAAATTACAAAAAAAAAAAACCAGTAGCATAATTTTCTTAATCTGTAAATTGAACATACTTTTAGACCAAAGTGATCAAGGTTGAATGGTCTGAAAAGTAGGGATGCGACATCGATCTCGATGTTTTCAAAACATCGATGTATTTACCATCGATTTATTGGAGCCAATGTTTGTTCAACATCGATGTTTTAACATTGTCGATGTTTTTACGTTGTCAATGTTTTATTTTTTGAATAAAAAAAATGAAAAATTTGAAAATTAAGAAAAATAACCACGCAATTAAGTATTTGTCAGTGATGGGGACATCCGTTCCATCATAAAGAGTTTTTTCTCTAACTGGTGGGATTGTTAGTGAAAAAAGAAGTCCGCTTAAGGTGGAGAAAGTTAAAAAAATTATTTTTTTAGAAATTGTAAATAACAAATATTGGGGCATATAATAACTATAGGCTCCAATATTTTTATTTACAGTAAATAAAAAATAAGTTTTTTATGTTTCATCCCCCCATCATTCTCAACATCGATGTTTTAATTTTGAACATCGATATTTGGTTGTCGATGTCGCATCCTTAATACATATACGACCCCTCTTAAAATAAATTGCCTGTATCGAAAACATCTATACTTGATTAAAACTTTTTCTAATTGAAGGCTGTTTTAACAACTAATGGTCCTCAATACAATCACTTTAAGGTTCTTTCTGAAACACCCCATGTGACAAAAACAAAATCTATGGCACTCTAAATCACTTCTTTTTACGGTAACCCTATTCGCCATATACCTTCCACTCTCTCCGTCTCGTGTTAAACGACCACTCCACTTCCGAGGTAACCTGATTTAGATGTTCAATGTCTTCTCAATTAGTTTAAAGGGTATGATCTTACCATTTTATCTTCTTGTCAAGTAATTTATAGTCGAGTGGTATTTATTGTGTACAAGACGTTTGTCTCAACCTTATGTATGGCTTGTAATCAAATTTTCTAAAATGTTTTGTTTGTTTCAGCATGTTTAGAATGTCTATAGATATTTGTATATACACTATATAGACAAAGGTATTTCGATACTGCACGTATTTCAGAAAAAAATGCTTTATTATTATATTTAGTAACGGGTAAATCCTCTTTTTTGCTTCTATAAGAGCTGCTACACGTCGAGGCAGACTTTCCACAAGTTCTCTGTATGTCTGGGCATGAATAGCTCGCCATACCTCTTGTACGGCTGTGAGAAGAGATAGTTGCGAAGATGGGCGTGTCGGCTGTCGTACTCGTCGCTCCAGTTTCTCCCATAAGTGCTCGATCGGATTACGATCTGGACTCTGAACAGGCCAGTCAAGCAAATTCACCTCATCTTCAGGAAACCAGTCCAACACATGTTTTGCAGTATGACATGGAGCTCGATCCTGTTGGAAGAAACAACCATCATCGCTTTAGCCACCGCCTTAGTATAGGCAAGGACGAATTATGCAGAACGTCGAGGTACACTTCAGCGTTCATGGTACCAGGTACATAAAGCAATGGGCCGAGTCGTAACCAGGGAAACCACCCACACTGAGTTGGATCCTCCTCCGAATTTCTGCAGTATCCAAATACTTTTGTCCATATAGTGTACTAGCCACTGCGTGACCAACCTGGCGTTGCCCGTGCTCGTGGTGTAAGCTGGTGTAAAATTTTCCGCAGATTTCAAATCCTTTGAAAATATATTCAATTAAAAATGTATTTATTTAAAGAAAATAATATTTTTAGGTATCAATCTAAACTGAAATTTTTAGCAGATTTCAAATCCGTTGAAATTTTTACGCTATCTGTAACGGTCTAGGAGATAGACAAAAATAACTTTGACTTCAGTTTAAAGATTTATCGTCAGGCTGGGAAATCAAAGCGTAAAATCAAAGCGGAAACGAAAAAAAAATAATTTTGCGATGAAAAAAACTTAGCATGATTCCAAACCCTGATTTCAAGGTCGCATGAGTAGAAAAGGTTCTCCGCGTTTGAAAAACCGATGGAGAATAAAACTATGAAATTCATTTTAAAATATTCTAGATTGAATTTTAAAATTCGCCGCGACCCATAAATTGCAAATAATTCGGACTACCTGTGTGCCAAATCTCATTGCTGTAAGTGCCATAGAATCGTCAGGATTTTGAGGCCCCAAACAAACAAACAAACAAACAAACACTTCCTTTTATAATAGTAGAGATGTAATCGGATATTCAAATAACGCTGTGCTTCGTTACTTCGTAAATATATATTTTTATGAATGAGTATTTCCTAAAAAAGTTTGTTATTCGTTACTGATCTGAGGGCCGGGTATATGTATCCCATGGGCCACATGTACACACCTTTTAAAAGGACTAGAATTCATGAGATCAGCCTATTGACATCAATTACCCGGAGTGACTTCGAATGACGTTGCAAACAACACCCAGCCCTCCCTCTAGAGTTAGGAAAATGGTTCAGGCATTGGAACCAAGACAAGGCGTGCAGGTTCACGTAAGTCAAACCAACGCGAAGGTCACTGAAATAAGACATAGATGCCCATGTAGAAATCGCTCCAATTCCATCGCTTAAGCCCGAGACAAACTATAAATGATAGGACGAACAGATAGAAAAGCGACTCTATATCACTCAATCCTTTCAACAATGTCATATCACACACCGGCAAGAAAAGTGACACAACTCAAAATTACAGAATTTGAGAAAAAAAAATACCAACTTAAAGAATACTATAAAACTTATATTGTTATAGTATAAGCTCCTTTTAAATTTTAGGCAAGTATTTAATGGTGGTAACTTCTATTATATTCTATAGAATAGTAATATAACACGCTGGGGCACCTCATACATATTTTTCAATGACATAACACCGAAATTTTTATTTTTTGAGTTGTGTCACTTTTCTTGCAGGGGTGCGATATCTCAAAAAACGTGATTTTTCAGGGGAGTGATTTTAAAGTTTAAAAGTAGATTGAAATGTATCGAAAATAAATATTACTTTGGCTATCTAGCGGCTAAATAGTGAGCGGGGAGATATGGCGATCTCTTGCAGGGATATACTACTCTTTCAGGGCATTCTGAAAACAGGCATAGATAAAAATCGCCTATTTTTGAGGTATGACGGAGTTGAAAAGAGTGAGAGATATGCCCCCTAATAGAAATACCTATCTAAATATCACCAATTAGGGCCTTGAAGGTCACCTACCTCCTATCTTATACGAACACAGGTGATGTACTCTATGGTCGGCAAGCGATGTTTGTTTGTCACACCCTGTGAAAAATGTTTTTGTCTTCCCTTTACTTGTGGTCTATGCCAGTGGTCCCCAACCCCCGGTCCGCGGACCGGTACCGGGCCGCCCAAGGAACATTAAATTATTTCCATTTTATTTACTGTGGTGTATTTCTCTCGGGTTTGTGCGGTACTTATCTATGAAATGTCCACACAAATTAGGAGGCGGTAAATCATAACTTGAAATTTGTTCTGTTCAATTATGATTAGCTTCAGTTATGATTTCTGAATTATGTATGTCTCTATTTTCCAATTTTGACAAATGTGACAGCTGTTTTCAAGTTGGCAGACTAAGTAGCTGCATTTAAAGCCAAACTGAAGTTGCGGCGACGGCGCGTGAACAGAGGCATTTTGGACATGTTTCAGACATTAGCGGAGATTTTAGGCGAGACTGAGCCTAAACATTCATTCTCCCAGTTGGTGCGCGATCACCTGTCTTTGTTTTTAAAAGAGTTTTATCTCTACTTCCCAACCGGAAAAGACCCACGAACTAGTAAGGAACGGATCCGCAACCCATTTGTCAACAAATCAGGCGAATCTAGCATGTCTGTGCAAGAAGATTAACTGCTGGATATTGCAAATGAAGGCGGCCTTAAAACTACGTTCGAGACAACTCTGCTAGTGTTCTGGATTAAAGTCATGGCGGAATACCCTGAGATTGCCACCACAGCCCTTAAATCCCTATTGCCATTTCCGACAACCTATCCGTGTGAAGCGGGGTTTTCTGCAGTGACAGCAACCAAAACAAAACAACGGAATAAACTGGACATAAACAACACACTTCGGGTGTCATCGTCTCCTATTACCCCCAGATGAAACCGTCTAGTTGCAATGAAACAAGCTCAGGGTTCTCATTAATTTAGCGTTCTAGTGAGTTAAAATGTTAAATCACTTTATACTCATTTTTTGGTGTAACTGTATTTTATTTTGAAGGCATGTTTAAATACAATTAAATTAAAATTATTAAATCAAAACAACCTAAAATATAAACAATCAACGTGTTCCCCCCCCTCAGCGGGCCGCGTTAAAATTATCAAGCGATGATCCGGTCCTCGGCGATAAAAAGGTTGGGGAGCACTGGTCTATGCTATAACGTGACCATCTATTTTTTTTTTCCTCAAAACGTACTAAGTTTAGTTTCTACTAAGTTTTAGGTAATAGTATGAGTATTCAAGAAAACACGTTTTTCTTTATAGTGTTTATTAATTAATGTAAAAAACAGTAATGAACACGTGAAAATAAATAATTTATGTGGTCGTAACTTTTCTGAAGAACAAATTTGCTTAGGTACATTTGGTATTGATTTTAAATAAGAGTGAAATTCTTGGCAGGATTTCTTAAAATGTACTTTTGAGTTTTATAAATGGAAACGTAGTTTATAAGATAACATTAAAAGTGCACTTACGTTTATAAATTGTTGAACTGAAGGTTTCACGTATAAGAAATTTAAATTGACTGCAATAACACACTTCGATTAAAATATATATATATATATATATATATATATATATATATATATCAATCATCAAGACAGATGCACGAGCTGTCTACGCGTACTCTCAATCGAGAAGAGAGCTAGCAGACTTCTGACTAGTGATGGGGAAAAAATAACTACCTGTTCTTTTACAATTTGAATTCCAATATACTAGACGCCTAAAGTGATTACTAGTACTGAATTTAAGTATTCAGTCAATAGCATTTGAATAAATGTACCGTCGGATTTATTTTATTTTTCGCACCTCTTTTTGAAATTTTTACCGTGGGCTGATCACTTTCCGAAAACGGGACATTTCGGCGTCCCGAAGCTGTGCTTTGGGACAACGGGACAGCCTACCTAAAAACGGGACATTTCGGCGTCCCGAAGATGTGCTTGGGGACAACGGGACAGCCTACCTAAAAACGGGACATTTTGGCGTCCCGAAGATGTGCTTGGGGACAACGGGACAGCCTACCTAAAAACGGGACGTATGGTCACATTTTCTATGTATCCATAGGGACTGCAGCTAGTCGGGGCAGATAGGATGTTCTCCCATTTTAAATGTGGTCTGCTTGCAAGGTAAACTATTTGGAAGGCCGTATCCGGTATGTGGGTCTGGTTAACGTATTCACTACAACTCCTTTATCTTACCTATCAGGATGACAGAACGGTCTAAGGCGCTATGTTTGGTCGTAGTCCACGTTGTGGGCGGGGTTTTGAATCCCACTTGCGGACGGCATATTACTAACCTTTACCTGGAATAGAAGAAATGTCGAAATTTTTAGCCCACTGATTCGCTGCTATCTCTCTCCGAGATCTATGACGTCACTTACCCATAGTGCGCACTCCGCATGTGTGAAAAGTATCACTATTTACTTGCAATGTTTGTGAAAAAAAAGTTGAAACTGCTTCGACCGAAAATAGAATACGAATAAAAAAGAAAGCGATAGCTTTTAGATGATCACCAAGCGACAGTTCAACGGCTTGTGCCATGTACTCGTAATTTGTTCGTAAATGTTTTGTGTTTAGTTTTAATTCCAGTATATATTCTACTAACATGATAAAAAATAATCCATTTTCGAACTTTAAAGGACACTTGGGACCTTGAACAGAATAGAAGACAGAAACGGGGGAGTTTTTCGTTATTACTGGGGATCTGTTGAAAAGATTCGTTATTTATGTTGCAGAGGTTTTGCCACCGGCTTTCAGATCAAGTAGAAACAACCGAGTAATGAGAAATGACAGAGTCCACATGAAGCATCGCCATTAATGATGATGTCACGTAGTGACGTCATAGTCGACAGTTTGAAACCAACGAATCAGCGGGCTTAAAATTTCCCCATGTCTTCTATTCCAGGTAAAGGTTATTAATATGCCTTCCGGACGATGTTGTTACTTTTTACCAAGTTTAACTAGTCAGGTGCGATTCCTTACTCAGTGTGTTTCGCTTTTTCCTGTCAGTAAAAGTTACTTTGTTAATGTGTATGTCCCTTACTTGATGTTGTCTATCTTGCGTTTGGAGCAGCATTGTCAAATATGACCCCCTCAATCATGTTTTTGTGGGGGCTACCAGATCCCAGTCATGACAATTGCTGAATATCTGCGAACCAAATCAATAATTTCCAGAGCCCAATTCCATATATTGACAATTTTATATTCTACGACTGGAAGCGTTAAAGCGCCAGATCACGAATCGATTTAAAATTACTCCCAACCAGACCGATTAAGGTTTGATTTCCAAATACTTCCAGACAGCATCCCCATCGATCGACAAATTTGCAGATCGAAAACTTGGAAGACCACACACATCCCGAAAGTGATGTAGGAGATCCCGATTTACATCACCTAACGAGAGACGAAACGCGATAAAAATAATCCCGTCCAAACTGCTCCCGGAAAGAAACACTGGAAAACTTTCTCCCATTTAGTCCGGGATTTTAAAAAAACCATCTTGCACCTTCCACGACAGGCCATCCAAAAAACAAAATGACGCGACTTGTTATCTAAATGACCATCTCCATTTCTGCTAGGAATAAATTCGCGAGCCATTTCCATCCCAGACGCATTTCGGAAACACTCGGAAGAATTCCGAGCGAATACGAATCCACGCGCGCATAAATAATACGCGCAAATGCCTCCAAAAGTGCATTGCGTCCTTGGAAATGCTTTTCGATATTTTATTTCCCACGTGTTTATTTTTGCGATGTGCGTCCGCTTTTTTTTTGTGCGGGATTGTTATTACAGATCGGGCATAAGAGAGTTCTTTAAATATTCAAATGAAGTCCTAACGACTTTTCCGGGGGTGGGAAATGAGGGGGTGATCGGAACGAAAATGAGGGGAGTGGGAATAGCCATGCTGATTTTACCTATCTTCGCAATCTTTTTGGAGGGTTTGTAAATCAGGTGGAGGGGGACCATCTGCATACTAAATAAGGAACCAAAACAATGTATGGATCATTAATTCAATAAATACATTTTTCATCAGCGATTTCTGTCTTTTGTGTCAGTAAAACTTTCATGGTGTGTGTTTGTGTTTTACATGACGTTATTTTTTTGTGTGTTTGACGTAGCTTCATATGACACTTGCACCACAAACTCGATTCAATCATCTCATAGCAGAATTAAACTAAGTACTACTAAGATTCTCGGGACCGCCAAAAAATGCATTAGAACTTATACTGATCTGACAAATATATCGGTATAATTTTGATTTGTTTCACAAAAAATGTTAGATTTACCGACCCCACGTTTCCCACCTAAGCGACTTTTTGAAAACTCTTTTAGGGAAAAGTTTTTTTTTCGTTTCTTGTAGTAAAACATTTTTAAAAAAATAGTACACAAATTTATTTGTTGTTGTTGTTGTTTCTTATGCCTACACTGGCAGACCGGAAAAGTGCCAGGCCCGTCGAAGACGGCAAGAGGCGAGGGATTGCGCCTTCCATGTTATTGAGCCCCATTGGGAGGAAGTCCGATTTTGCACGACATACATGACACTACCGTTTTACAGGAAGGTCCCTTTCATACATGTATTCACTCACACATATCGTAATTTAGATCCCAATCAGAGGCCGATAACCCCCTGATCAGGAACCCGCAGAGGTATTGATTTGTTATGGGAACATGGGGAAACTTTGAGACAACGACCTATTTAACGTGCCCCAGTCACCATTAGTGAACGCGACGGTCTTTAGCCGTCAGGTCGAAGCGCCGATCTTGCAAACAAATTTATTTATTTAAACTGTAAATATATGAGATTGAAATTATTTGCGAACACTTAACTAAATCGTTGAAAAGGAAATAAATCTTACACAATTTAAATCGTTTTGTCACTTTGATGTGGTGGGGAAGTTTGGAGAGTGGGTTGCAAGCTCAGGTGTTGACCATGATTCAAAATTGCAAGATGTCCTCAGATATTTACTTTCAGAAAGTTTCCAGGACCGTCGCCAACTGTCGTTGAGCTGCTCCAGTACGACGTTAATTCACTACCTACCTTCTCAAATCGTCTCACCACCCGAAAGGATCACCAGTGTCATTCTTGGGGCTGACCGGTTGAAAATTGCTGCTCTACATTGATTCATAGGTTTGAATACGATACAATTGCGATTCAAATTGAATAAGTAAACTTAAATTTCATTTATTTGTAATTAATTATTTGTAACTTCAATAACTTTGACTTTGTGTCTTCTTGTACAAGTACTTGAATTAAGTTATTACCTCTTTGCTTTAACACATCTGACACTGAGAGATTTAAAAATCATTGTATGTACGATCAACCTGAATTAATTACATACGTCAGTATAATTTAGCTCCAGAAAAGGTGTTCGAAAATGCACTACACACTTTAAAAAAATATAAATGTTCGAAAGTATGCCCAGAAGGGTTGCTAGTGTAATTGCAGCGCGTGGGGGACCATCCCCCTTTCAAAATTTGTATTCTTTCATTTATACCATATCTTTCTGTCCGGTCCATTATTGTAGGGTAGTATGTACATTGGGTTTTGATGGCAAACGTTGAACCCGCTTTTAACGCTAGATGGAATTGCATCGCAAAGCCTGTGTTATCTACTTCACGCGTGTAAAGTTTTGATGTTTTTTAAAAGAAGGAATTTCAGAAAGTACATGAAAAATAAATTGTGTTATTCGGTTGAATCTGTTGCAATTGAACTAGGTATCTCGTCATTATCAAAATTGGTCAGATTGATATTAGCGAAATTAGTCCAACCTTGATGGACAGATATTTTGTCGAAACCATTTGGAGACTACAAAGTATTGGGTTTATTCTATTTTGAATCCGATACTCTTAATGAGCTTGGATAATTAATCAACTTCTACATTACGGTGTGAACAAAACCCTGTGTAAAGGGCTCTTACCGACTGTAATTGATGATGGAACTATGTAAAGATAGTGAAATTAGGTTTCACTAAAAGAGGGGAAAAGAAAACAAATCTTTAAAGATAAAAAATACATTTATTTTGATTTAAACATGGGTATAATACACATCTTGATAAAAATAATATTCACTCTTCCTAGGTCACACAACCAAAACACAAAACAATTACTATCAATTCTTATAAACGATCTTGGTTATACAAGCATGCTATTTGGTTATCCAAGTCGATATCATAATGGATTAACCAAAATAAGGGCTTTTGCTCAAGAGACGCTTCACGGGTCAAAAATAAGGGAAAAAATCAAAATATCAAAAGAATCGATTCAGGAGCAAGGACCTAGCTAAAAGAATAAATAATGAAAACAAAAATCATATTTGCCCATCGTTGTTTTCCGATGGATTCAGTCGGATCGGGTTCAGAGGAGAGAGAAGTGGCCACTTTGGACGGGATTACGAGGGTCTCTTTGGTTTCCTTCTTCTAGGTCCTAGGTTGAAATCAGGGATGGCGTTGGATCATGCTCCATCCAAGCACAGGGCGTCAGGATGTTTTGCAGTTGGTCCGACTCACTCAGGTTGATACCAGGAATGGCGTCGGATCAAGCCCCACCCAAGCACAGGGTGTCCGGATGTCTTGCAGTTGGTCCGACTCACTCAGGTTGAAACCAGGAATGGCGTGGGATCATGCTCCATCCAAGCACCGGGTGTCAGGATGTCTAGCAGTTGGTCCGGCTCATTCAGGTTGGAACCAGGAAAAACGTTGGGTCATGCTCCACCCGAGCACAGGGTGTCAGGATATCTTGATGTTAGTTAGCCGTGTGAGCACGCATCATTGCTACAGAGAAAAGTGCTACCCAACTGTGGGTTCGATCCCGATATCCATCTCAATTCATGGCCGGAATTTGTGATTAACTTCTCCAGCAACTCCAACGGACAAAAAAAAAACAGCCGCCACTGAAACCTCGGAGAGCGAATAGGACGAGTCCGATTGACCCGCCTCTCTTATAGCTTCGGAACCTGGATGTTGAGAGGTTAAAGTTCTTCTCCCGTGAACTCGTGGGAAAACTATTTTTCGCCTAAATCGGCACGAGAAAACGAAGGGTGAACTATTTCCCAGCCTTTTCAAAAACGCCTCGTCATCTCGCTGGCGTGCCGTGATTGGTTGGACATTCAAATTTAAAAAAACTCGGGGGTTGAGTACAAATGTACCGCTGAAAAGAGAGGGACTTAGCACACATTGATAGGGGAAGAATTTAGGTAGAAATTCCAGTGAAACGTCCCGGAGCAAAAGCGTACATGTTTATCAAGTATCCATGCTTATAAACTAACGACAAAAGGTTGAACGGATGGTTTCGAAAACTTTATACCCAACAAAAGGTTCCAGTGATAATCATAAGTAGGATAACATTGCAAGTCTTGTAAAATAGTCTTAAATTTATTGCATCTATCCAACATCAAAGCCAGAACCCAAATCATTGATTCAATCAATCTACTTTTCGAAGCGTGGCCTCTCCAGACAACATGGCCATCCACAAAGAGTAGATCTGTCATCTAGTCCAAAAATAATGAAACTCTCCGATTCCCTGGTGGTACTATATAAGCTAGACCTACACCATCTCTCATCCGCCCAGACATCCCATAATTGAATGGTCCAAACGGGCATCCAATACCCAGGGACGGACTATAATGTGTAATCGTAGATCCTGGTAGATACCCCATCCGCAACTTTGATCTAACGGAAGAGACTGATGATGGACCCGACGTGAACATGCTTCGACGCCGGTCCCTGGGGCCTACTCGGGTTCCCCCTGGACAGCCCCAATGGATTGTCCCCGATCATTTTTTATGTCTCTGGTCGGCCCATGGCGGAATCCCAGCACGTCCCGGAATGATCAATTCTTCCGTCTTTGGCAGGATAAGAAAAGAGAGCGGGCCACTTACTGCTTTCGGTGGCTTTGGAGAGTTCTGGAAGTGATTGTCGGGGACGTTGCTTTTTGGGGAGTCGATGACGTGAGGGATGGATGTCCACGAAAGGGCAGAGGTGGTGGGAATAGATTCCGACCGCGCGTTTCGGACAGAGAACTGTAAATAAAGGAATGTATCGACGGACATATCTGCCGATGAAAAGGCACGTAAACTCGTCAGACAACTACAAACGAGACATCTCGTCCCTCCAGGCCTGACAAATTTTGCTAATGAAGAGATATCTCGTCATCAGGGTATTGCCGAATTGTTTGATTATGACGATTGAGATTTCTTTGAATGGCGAGAAATTTCGTCCATCAAGTAGAGATGCGACATCGATGTCAATGTTTTCAAAACATCGATGTATTGGAGTTGATGTTTTTGTAACATCGATGTTTATACTTGTCGATGTTTTATTTTTAAATGAAAAAAAGTACCGTTATAAAAATTTAAAAAAAAAAGCCAAGTAGCATAATTTTTATAATTAGCGAATTGAACATACTTTTAGACCAATACCCGGGTGCACTGTGCACCTGAAAATAAAATTGTGCACCTAATTTTTTCCCTCTAGGTGCACGCAGTGCACCTATCGTTAAAAAAAGCGGAGGAAACGTATTTTATGTTATTTTGATGTCTGAGCAAAATATTAGTATCGACCTCTCTCGCTTTAAAGGAACGTAATTAAAATTCATAAATACACTATGCGAAAACTTTAATCCAGAAAAGGTTATGTTGCAATGAAGGAAAAATACAAAAAGAAGGATGAACACTATACCTTATGGGTAAAGATCTGCCAAAAACGTAGACGTTTATGATTGCCCACCAATGTCTGATGATGACTGAATATTTGTAAGTAATAATTTCGCAGATAAAAAAAATGTTTAAAAAATTTTATATACTATCTACTTGTAACATATCCAAACGTACACAACTAATAAAGTAGTTTACATTACATAAATGCTCTTATATTAGATTTTTCTAAATATACACCTAAAATATAATCTGTGCACCTAATTTAAAAACGTAGGTGCATCTGTATTGAAAAATCTATTTCGAGGCCTGCTTATAGACCAAAGTGACCAAGGGTGAAGGGTCTGAAAAGTAGGGATATGACATCAATGTTGATGTTTTCAAAGCATTGATGTTTTATAAAAAACATCGATGTATTGAAGCCGATGTCGCATAACTAGTTGCTAAACCAGTTTTAAGAAATGGGAAAAAAGTTTAAATGCACTGAATTTAAAAACATTGATGGTGTGGGGGCGATGTATTATCAACATCGATGTTTTGCTGTCGATGTCGCATCGCTACCATCAAAGTGAGTTTTGAAAAGGACGAGGTACCTCATCCAGACAACCAGTAGAAGGGTTGAAATGAAACGAATGCGATGAGAGATTTTAAATTCGTATTTAAAAAAAAAATGCGTGGCGTCATAACCATACAGGAAATGTAAAGCTAGACTGAGTAATGGTAACCTTTTTATGTGCCCATAATCACGTGACCAATTCTAGTAGTAACGTGACCCTTATAGTCCGGGCGCCCGCGTACCATTTTGGAAAGTCATTTCAACAAAGCTCATTTTTGTGTCAGTTGTTATCTTTATATCCTTCAACTGGAAACTGGACGTCAGCTGACCCGCCAGCGGTGGGTGTAGATGTGGGAGTGTTCAAATGTTGATGAAAATAAATTTTTAAAAAGTGATTTCAACAAGGCTGAAACTTTTCCTATATTTAGTTAACATGGTAAATTGACAAAACAAAACAGTCAGCTGCATGGCAGAGGGTGGAAATATAGTCCGCTGATGCGATAAGTATACCGCGCGTTGAAAGGATTCGAGCACATGCGGGGCAACGTTGGATTGGACTGGTACATCACTTTCGGTGCACCCGCTGCAATACAGCTCATCTCCATGTCATAAAAAGAATTAAAAACTTAAAATAAAGACTAATAGCATAAGGGTAAATGAATTTAAATAAAAAATGTCGATCTAGTGTGCCGAAATAAAACTTCTAAGCATCGAAGCTAACTATCGTAAAGAAGTTATCGAGGTGCTATTTGACAGTCTCCAGAGAATTGAACTCCAGGCCGTTCAAAGAATTTTGAAGTGATCTGAAGAGGTGAAAATCTGAGGGGGCAAGGTCTGGGGAATATGGGGGGGGGGTGACACAAAACATGTCAGCCATACTCAATAAGTCTTTGTCTGACATTCAGCGAAATGTGGGGCCGAGCATTGTCATGATGGAAGACAACACCTGGACGATCGATTGGTCAGTTCTGGCCTCTTTGCTTCGATTTCTGCTTTTAATACTGCCATTTGAGAACAGTATTTTTCCGAATTTATTGTCTGATTTTGTGGCAACAATTCATAATAAACAATTCCTTTGTACTCCCACCATACAGAAAGCATTACTTTTGTTTGATGCAGTCCCCTCTCGATGTTACTTGGTGTGAGGTTCATTTGACTTACCCCATGATATTTTCCTTGTAACATTCTTGCATAGTATCCACTTCTCATCTCCAGTTCTAAGCCGTTTAAAAAATGGTGCTTCTTCATTTCGTTTCAGCAAAGAATCACATGCCGAAATTCGACCAAGCATATTCTGCAGAGCTAAAGTATGGGGTAGCCATACATCGTTGCGGCTTACATATCAAATCTTCTTCAGATGATCATGATCTGCACATTTTGGAATATTTAGACTGTGTGATAGTTCCTGAACTGTGTAACGTAGATTTCAGTGATGGCATCTTTTAATAAGCATTTTTTTTCTTTCTCAAAATAAAAGAGCATAATATGACGAAAATGAACTTTCTGGTTCTCCATTCTTAGCACTGCAGTGAAACAAAAATTACGTCACAACACATGCTATAATTATGCAGTGCAAGCAGAAAATACCGAATTTAAACATCTGCTTCAATCAAGGTCACTCTTTATGAGTGGTAGTAAAATAATAAAAACAAAGCCAGCTTCGATTTGAAAACGCGCAGAACTTTCCGGATGACCCAAGAGATGAAACCGAACATTCATAATCTGATTGGTCTATGGAACAGGAGAAGACGCCCATTTATTGATTCATCATCTGATTGGTTCGAGTGAAATGGTTGTAGACTTTTACAATTTCATCATTTTAGTCGCCACTGTATAGAACTGCGCATTCACGTTTACCGTCATGAGATGTTATATCGCCAAAAATGGCAATAAGGTGCCAAATCGGCCAACCAAGTCCATTTTAAACAGAGCAGTCACATGACTATTAGGGATGTGACATCGACAGCAAAACATCGATGTTTTGAAACATCGATGTTGATAATCTATCGCCCAAAAAACATCGGTTTTTAAACATCGATGTTTTTAAAATTCAGTGTATTTTAACTTTTTTCCCCATTTATTACAACTGGTTTAGCAACTAGTGATGCTACATCGACAGCAAAACATCGATGTTCAAAATTAAAACATCGAAATTGATAATGCATCGCCCCAAAAATATCGATGTTTTTAAAATTCAGTGTATTTTAACTTTTTCCCCCATTTCTTATAACTGGTTTATCAACTAGTGATGCGACATCGGCTCCAATACACCGATGTTTTTTATAAAACATCAATGTTGTGAAAACATCGACATCGATGTCGCATTTCAGACCCTTCACCCTTGGCCACTTTGTTCTAAAAGTATGTTCAATTTGCTGATTATGAAAATTATGCTACTTGATTATTTTAAAAAAAATTTTATCGGTACTTTTTTCATTTAAAAATAAAACATCGACAACGTAAAAACATCGACAAGTATAAACATGGATGTTACAAAAACATCGACTCCAATACATTGATGTTAAATACATCGATGTTTTTTTAAAAAGCATCGAAATCGATGTCGCATCCATAATGACTACTAGTCGACATGTTGGTTACACTTTTTGAAGCTTCTCTTAATAGCAACGCTCAGTTGCCTTTAATGCACGTTAATGATTTTGACACTGTCTCTCACTGTGCTGTTCATTCCAAATTAGAACAACCATCCCAAGAGTTAACGCGCATATATTCGTTCTACAGCCTGAAGTCTTCCCTGGATGACTTCTAACCACGTCTAACGTGCCTAGCCAATAGAATATTTTCTAGAATATTTCACCGAACATATATGGTTATTTAGTCATTATGTGTGTTGTTGGGCAAAACCAATAAATACTACATTACGCATAAATCCCATGGCAGTTCAGGTGGTTAAACCTCATTTTTACTACTAAGAAACATTTTCTTACAACAGCGAATACAACAATTTCTAACCTCCTAACTTCTCACCTTTTCACATCTCTTTACAAGACCGCGCCACGAAAAGAAATCCCAAAGCTACAATCCCAATCCTAAATAAGACTAACCGACATAGGATTAACATGAGTAGAATAGCCATGTACTTCCCACTCTCAAAACAGCCTCAATTAAACTTTTTTAAGACTCCAGCCGCATGGCAGCAAAAAACGAAGACGGGCGAAATAAACTCCCGACTTGATGGAAATTCCCGATTCAGATCCGCCATGAACTGAAAAGAACTCTGGGCTCATGAATAAATAACGGAGTTTTTTCACCAGAGTATCGCGATTTGAAAGCATCTTTTTTTTCCCCTCGGTTCTGCTGGCTTCGAGGAAATAAAAGCAAGAAATGAAGCCCATACGAAGATTCCGTCCGCCCTAGCAGAGCCCTGGGTTTCGTCGGAGGGAGGCTGTTATGTTGCAAATGGTTTCTGAAAGGATATGCAACTGCGTGTCTCATGCGATTTAGAATTGTCCGACCGAATTTCATTGTGAGAAAAACGTCGTTTTATTCACTCTCCACACGGGGTTTCTTGTTGTTCTTGCGCTTCTCTCCTCTCTTTTACTGCCGACAAAACGCTTACCCAAGTGGTTTTGTATCCTTTTTCGGCTTTGGAAAGTCGAGATTTGGTTACTGTGTGTTGGTGGCAGGAAACAAACTGTTGCTGAATTTAATTTGCATTGTCACGGCGGTAGGGTAAGGTAAGGTAATTGCAATTAACGCAGTACTAGTGCAACACGACGGGGTATTGACGACGGTACGGGATGAACCCCCTAGTGCAGGGGTTCCCAACCTTTTAGTAACTGCGTACCACTTGAAATTTTTAGAAATTTTTGGCGTACCACCAGTTTTATATTTTTTTAGACACATATATCTAATGTCATAAAAGTGCCAATGGCTTGTTTTATTTTAATTAAAATACTAAGAAAGCTTCATATTTTATGATGAAATTTACAGTTTTATTTTTACTCACAGGTCTAAAAACAAATAATTTTAAATAATTAGTACAAACTAAGCAAACAAAGATTAATGTAATCAAAAATCAATTTTTAGTGCGAAACTAGTTTTTTTGTCTTTTATTGAAATATCAATATCAGGAGCAATGGAGCTTAACTTCACTCTTTAGTCCTCTTCAACACTTACTCTGTTTCTATATTTATTTTTCACATACAAAAGTTCAGAAAAACCACTCTCACACAAGTAACTGGTAACAAATGGCATAAGAAATAGCATAACGTGGTTGTACATACTAAAAAATCATCGTAGAATATTTGGGTCGGCCGTATCATCCTTGCGTACCACCTGAAACGTTGCCGCGTACCACCAGTAGGGAATCCCTTTCCTAGAGGAAAGATCCGAGGACAACACCACGTAATTTTGAACCACGATCAGAGGACGATTGCATGCGCTTGGAATTGTAACTAACACTAGCTTGATGTAGAAAACCGATTGTCGCTAATGTTCACTGGAATGCTTTAAGTACACCCTATAGAAAATTCATTGTCTCGTTTGTATTCAGACTTTGAGTGTGGAGCCGTTATCGTATATTAGACAGGCTGTACTATAATTTCTTTTGACAGCCTAGGATGAATCCCCTGAGAGTAAAATCCGAGGACAACAACATCTCGTAATTTTGAACCACGGTCAGATGACAAGGCAACACCTAAGCTGGCACCCCCACTCTCCAAACTTCCACACTAACCCCACGTGAGGACTTTCGGCCACGACAGATTTAAGGTGCACCATCCGCCTCTACACCATGCTCTTACAAACATCAATGCACTGACTCGGACTCGAGTCAGGAACCTTCCAATCAACAGGCTAACATCGTAACCATCAGACCGGTTGGTCGACTGCGTTCGTGAAATGAAACACACTGTTGCTGATTTTAATTTGCATTGTCACGGTGGTAGGGTAAGGTAAGATAAGATAATTTCAATTAACGTCGTACTAGAACAACACGACGGGTTATTGACGACGGTATTGGATCAATCCCCTAATCGGAAGATCCGAAGACAACACCACATCATTTTGAACCATTGTCAGAAGAGGCAACTCCAGAGCTGGGACCCCACTCACCAAACTTCCCCACCAACCCAACGGGAGGACTTTCGGCCATTACAGATTTAAGGTACACGAGCCGTCTCTTCACCATACGCTTACAAATATACATACACTCACCCGGATTCGAGCCAGGAACCTTCCGATATAGAGGTTAACACCTTAACCACCATACCGGTTGGTCGGCGAGGTGTTCTCAGAAACATCCCGATCCCAGACCGAAACCAATAGCCCATTTCGTTACTCCCAGTGCGGTGTGTTATTCAACTACCTACCACCTACTATTTAAATCTGCTTTCAAACTTTCCACAAAATCTTTTTGGTTACTAGCATGTGCCAGGTGATGTCATCATTCCGCTTAATTACCTTCTCTTTTTGCTACATGTCTTGAGGTTAACACCTTAACCACCAGACCGATTGGTCGGTGTACTGCGGTAGGGATACTACGATAATGTTCATTTCTTCTGTTACTTTTGGGCCTTGTTTGCCCGGCTGTAAGTGTGGCGTATTGGCAATCTGAGGGTTGCGAATCTGAACCAACCGTAGTTGGGCCGTTGCACGTTGAAACTGTCCTTCCTGAAATGTCCTCATGTTGGCGTGGTGCGATTAAAAATTACGAATTGTTGTTCTTGGAGCTTTCCTTTTGGATCACCACCGGTCCGTCGCCAATAGTCCTTCTCTAGTGCGACGTTAATTCGACTATCCACCACCACTACATCATTTGATCATCAGTTTAATCATTCAATCTATGTGCTCTGTTCTCAAGCGTTATTTAAGGTCGTGGATTGGCAACCTATGGGTTGCGAGAATTGATTGCAATAAAAATGTACGAAGCTCAATTCAAACAAACACGCTGATGGCCATCACATCCTTAGACAAAAACTGTCGCTTAACGACAATGTCGCAAACAAGAACATAACAACAGATAAAAACTCTGAAACAGCATAGCATTAAGAAATTATATCGAACAGAACTAATTTCCAAAAAAAATGTCTCATAAGTTGGTCGAAGAATCAACCACATTAAAGCACATCGATAGTTTTCATGGAAAATTAGTAAAATATCCCCAAAAATATTCAGGAAGATTTAATTTAACCCCTGAGCGTGTCAATATTTGTTGATTATACCTCACAACATATACTTAATGACTAAATAACAACACCTTTCTAAGGAATCCGTGAATTCTTTTAACCTGTAGATATATTGTATTGAGCCGCGGTAGCTCATTCAGTAGAGCGTCGGGCTCGCATAGGAAGGATTGTGGGTTCTGTCCTCAGTTGAGCCTGCAATTCTGATGGTTGCGAGATCGGCGCTTAGACCTGGCTAAAGACCGTCGTGTTCGCTAATGGTGGCTGGGGCAAGTTAAAAAGGTCGTGGTCACAAAGTCCCCTATGTTCCCATACCAAATCAATACCTCTGGGGGTACCTGATCAGGGGGTTATCGGCCTCTGATTGGGATCTAAATTACGATATGTGTGAGTGAATGGATGTGTGAAAGGGATCTTCCTGTAAAACGGATGTGTCATGCATGAAGAAGTCCAACCCTCCGGGGCAATGGCACCCCCAATTGGGCCATATATGGCCCGCACGACAACAACAACATTCAGGGTGTTTCAGTGAACCGTTTCAGAACTTCTAAGAGGGGTAGGGTACATCCTGACGAACCAAAATCATATTCCAATGGTCAGTCAGAAATGCTTTCCTGTCGCGGTAGATGGCGTTGTGCGAAAATCCCGAGCTTTCGTGTAGGGTATCTTCATTTCGCACAAGAACGCCAAGTTAGTAGGATGGATGATTACACGATCGCAGAGTTAGCCGATATGCATTTGGCGTACGGGGCTGCAAATTGTAGTGGGCCAGCCGCACAGCGTTTGTACGCGGAACGATATCCGACGAGGCGTATCCCCAGTCATAATTTCTTTGCAAGACTGCACCAGAGGTTAGCTGAGACAGGTTCATTAGAAAGAGCTGACAGGGACAGGGTAAGAACAGCACGGACTGCAGACGTCGAACAGAATGTGCTGCAGCATGTACAGGGGAATCCAAGAACGAGTACACGAAGTGTAGCAAACGCAGTCGGGGTTTCTCATTACAGCGTCTGGAGGATTCTCCGAGAAGAAGACATGCATCCGTTTCACGTGCAGCGTGTCCAGACACAGCAACCGGAGGATTCTGCACCTCGTATTGCTTTCGCACAGTGGTACCTTGGAAAATGTGCTACAAATCCCCTTTTTCCTGCTGAAGTGTTGTTTTCCGATGAGGCATCCTTCATAAGGGAAGGAATTTTCAACACGCATAACGACCATATCTGGGCGGTCGAGAACCCGCATGCAATACGACGTCGTGGAGCACAGATTCGATTTTCGGTCAATGTATGGGCCGGTATTATGGGAGATCACCTCATCGGACCTTACCTGTTACCGTCTCGTCTAACCGGACCTAACTACTTGCTCTTTCTGCAGCAAGTATTGCCACAACTTTTGAGAGATGAACAGATTTCTGCATCGACGCAACAGACAATGTGGTTCCAACACGATGGAGCCCCTGCCCATTATAGCGGAGATGTTCGTAACTACCTGGATGTCACATTTGGTCAGCAGTGGATCGGACGTGGTGGTCCCGTACGTTGACCTGCTCGGTCACCCGACCTATCATGTCTTGATTTTTATTTCTGGGGTCATCTGAAATCGCTAGTTTATGACACCCCTGTTGACAATGTTGAGGAGCTGGTTGCAAGAATTGCAGTAGCTGTCAGAGAAATTCGAGATATGCCTGGAGTATTCTAGAGTGTTCGGATGTCCATGCATCGGAGATATGAGGCGTGCATTGTAGCCCTTGGAAGAAACTTCGAACACTTACTTTAATCCATATAACCTTTTGCTTCTTTTCATGTATTATTAAAACGATTTCTCACTTACGGTCTCTTTTCTTTACGGTGCTTCTGTGTACAACACCGCTTCAGGAAAGCATTTCCGACCCCACATTGCTATATGATTTCGAGTTGTCAGGATGTACCCTACCCCTCTTAGAAGTTCTGAAACGGTTCACTGAAACACCCTGTATATTGTATTAGTCTTTTCCTTAGAATAAACTTCTATCGTAATGTTTCTTTATTTCACTTCTCTGTAACTATATGGGGACGGCGTAATGAGCGGAAATGTGTTGACAGATATATTCCATATACAGAATAATTTGAGCACATTTAATGACACCAGAGTTCAGCGTTTAAAATTTGTTTTCATGGCTTCGGTAGGTAGTTAATTAACATCGTACTGGTTAAACAATAAGGGCTATTGGCGACAAGGTATGAGTACTTTAATTAACATCTCACTGGATCTACGTAATGGGCTATTTGCAACAGTCCCGAAGGGGTATGAGAACTTTAATTAACATCTCACTGGATCTACGTAATGGGCTATTTGCAACAGTCCCGAAGGGGTATGAGAACTTTAATTAACATCTCACTGGATCTACGTAATGGGCTATTTGCAACAGTCCCGAAGGGGTATGATAACTTTAATTAACATCTCACTGGATCTACGTAATGGGCTATTTGCAACAGTCCCGAAGGGGTATGAGAACTTTAATTAACATCTCACTGGATCTACGTAATGGGCTATTTGCAACAGTCCCGAAGGGGTATGAGAACTTTAATTAACATCTCACTGGATCTACGTAATGGGCTATTTGCAACAGTCCCGAAGGGGTATGAGTACTTTAATTAACATCTCACTGGATCTACGTAATGGGCTATTTGCAACAGTCCCGAAGGGGTATGAGAACTTTAATTAACATCTCACTGGATCTACGTAATGGGCTATTTGCAACAGTCCCGAAGGGGTATGAGAACTTTAATTAACATCTCACTGGATCTACGTAATGGGCTATTTGCAACAGTCCCGAAGGGGTATGATAACTTTAATTAACATCTCACTGGATCTACGTAATGGGCTATTTGCAACAGTCCCGAAGGGGTATGAGAACTTTAATTAACATCTCGCTGGAGCAACACTACGCCAATGGCAGCGATCCAGGATCAATCCCCCAAGGGAAAGATCCGAGGACAACACCACGTAATTTTGAACTCGGTCAAATGACGAGGTCAACACCTAAACTTGCACTCCACTCTAAAAACTTTCACACTACGCCATCGTGAGGCCATTGAAGACAGATCACACGATCGATTGAACGCGCACAAACATTCGGGTACAAGACGGTCTTTGTTTGAATCGAGTTTCGAACTCGCAATCCTCCAGTTGCTAATTCGTCACTCTTCCAACCGAGCTACTTCGGCCCCTCGCTGCTTTAGGCAGATTCTGTTGCATATATGAGTTGTATTTTTTATGGCGAAAATATACATTACAACGGCAACTCACTCAGCGAAACGCATCGCATTTTTTAATAAACTAGGGGGCTCCGCCCCCTGCTCGCTTACGCTCGCCAACCCCCGGGGATTGCTGCGCAATCCCATTTGGTTTGCTTCGCAAACCAACACTCCTTTCACAGATGTCATTTGGTTTGCTTCGCAAACCAACATTCCTTTCACAGAGTGAAACTATCTGAATAATTCGTATTATGCTGATTTCACTTTCCGGTACATGACGTCACAGCGAGGGCTTCGCGCCCTGCTCGCTTACGCTCGCCGACCCCGGGGATTGCTACGCAATCCCGTTTGGTTTGCTTTCTCAAACCAATACTTCTTTCGCAATTGATTTCACTTTTTTTTGCTTTAACACTTAATGCACCCTAAACTAATAGCCGCATCAGTAAAAATCTTCTGTATCTTGTTCCCTGTACAATTTTAAGTAAACAGTGTTAATATCAAAACTTTACGATTGTACTTTGTCGGTAAACTGTCTTGAGAACAGAGGGAAAAAAGCGAGCCTTTTTCCTCGCCAAATAAAAAGAAATCGTTTTTATGGCAATTGTTGCTACGATAAATTTGATATCTGGCAAACCCGATAGTAGAAAATGCAACCCACTGCTGTTTGCGGAACCAGCTATGCGAACTGAAAAATACGAAATTTGTGTCACCAACTTTTGATTGCATCGAATTTATTTATGAACCAATTTTAAAAATAATTGTACCGTAAGAAAGAGTACATTGTGAGGTATACTGCAATATTTTTAAAATTAAAAACTAACAGTAATACTATATAGATATGACCATTTTAGTTTTGTATCGGAAGTTACGATCTGAAAGTTCCGAAAATTGTATGACCTACTTTTAATTGCATCGATTTTGTTTATTAACCAATTTGAAAAATAATTGTACCATAAGAAAGAGTGTAATGTAGTGTATTCAGTGATGTTCTCAAATTTAAAAAATAATGGTTTTTGCCGTAGACATAACGGTTTTAACAAAACGTAGCGAAAATATCCGAAGATTCCGAATTTTGTATCACGAAGTTTTGATCGCATCCAATTTAATTATTAACCGATTTCAAAAATAATAGTACCGTAAGAAAGAGTATATTCTGAGGAATACTGCGATATTTTAAAAATTAAAAACTAATAGTAATTAGATATAGATACGGCAGTTTTAAAAAAAGTAACAAAAATGTCCCGATTTTTCCCGAATTTCAAAAAAATATTATCAAGAACCACATTTAAATTTCAAAAAAAACTCGACGAGCTGCAAAAATTTACGTTGAGAGGTACTCTTAAAAAAAAACTCACGACTAAAGACTGAAATTTTGAATGTGTTTTGCTCACTCGCGGAAGAAATTTCACTTCTTCAACTTTAACACTTAATAAAACCTAAACTAATAGCCGCATCGGAAAAAAATCTTAATAATTATCCAGGGAATACGATGAAGAACAAAGCATGTTAATTTCATATTTTTCCGATCAGTACTTTCTCGGGAAACCGTCTAAGAATGGAGCTAAACAACAAAAATTTCAATTCTGCGGCGGCGGTAACTTTTTTTTAATATAGAGAGATAATGCTCCCATCGCTCCTTGTTGCAAAATATTCATAATATCGAACGAACCGCAAAGCCAGTGCGTGTACCTACTTACCTAAACACATTGTTCAAAATGTCACTGCATGCATAATGAGAGCTTAGGATTAATTCGAAATTGTAGCGTCAGGAGAAGCAGTTTGGGGGTAATGCTATTAATGGAACCAGGTTTTGCATTTGCATGAGTATCTGGCTATAGATAATGGATTTGAGAGTATTTGTTGAACAATCTAGTAATTGCAGGCACCCGTACTATAAGATAAGTTGTTTGATGTATTTAATATTATCAACTCTGAATAGCTGTAGTTGGTATACATACGTTGATGGCCTACAATTTCCACTGCGTAAAACCGTTGGAATTACGTTGTTGATTCATGTTAAATTTTTAAACACCTCAGGGGCAAGGATATATTGCACTCTTCGATTTTATAATTTAGTTCGTCGGATACTTGTGTAAATGTGTCCCGGGATGATTTTATTTGTTTTAAGGTTTTATGGCACACGGACACTATTAGGCCAAACTGCGCCAAAATCAAAGCAGACAACATCAAGAAAAAAAATTGTGACAGAGGAAAAAAGAGGATAGGCAGGTAAGTGTATACTGGAGTAACACATAGAACTATTGGCCATGGTTCGGAATTAAACCCAAGATCAAGATCCGACAACATCGTCAAGTTGGGATATTCATTCCCTCATCTCTAATCTCTATCTCCACTATTATAAAAGGAAGTGTTTGTCTGTTAGTTTTTTTCGCGACCACAAAATCCTGACGATTCTATGGCTCTTACAACAATGAGATTTTGCACACAGAGAGTCCACATTTGTTGAAATTTTTGGGTCTCTAGATTATTTTTAAATGAATTTAATAGTTTTATTCTCCGTCGCGTTTTTCAACGCCTTTCTTCCGGAGAGAGAAGAAACACCAGAAACTAGACTTTTCTACCCACGTGACATTGCCATCAGACTTTGGAATCATGCCAAGTCTTTTTCATCGCGGTAGATTCTAAATTTGTTTTTTCCGTTTCCGCTTTCATAATCCGCAAATTAATGATTTTCCAGCATAGGATAAAAAAACAAAGTCTTGACTTTAGTTATGTAGTTCTTTTTTCTATCTCCTAGACCGTTAAAGATGGATTAAAATTTTAACGGATTTGAAATCTGCGGAAAATTTCACTATAGATCGATACTTAAATTTTTGATTTACTTTAAATAAATAATTTTTAAATTGAATCTTTTATATTTTTGCAATAGATTGTGACGTCACGTGAACTTTATCTTTCCAAAAACAAAACAGATTGCATCATCTGCCCTTCGCGTTAAAAAAAAAAGAAAAAGGAACAGATTCCGTTTCCGCGGTGAGAGTAAGAAATAAAAAACATATTGACTGGGATTACTAAGTTTTTCTTTTAACCGGAATCGCTAAAGATAGATTGAAAATTTCAACGGATTTGAAATCTACGGAAAATTTTACACCACATTAATACCTTACACCACGGACAAGGGCAACACCGGGCTAGCCAAGCAGTGGTTAGTGATTAATATGATTCCTTTGCGTAGACCAGGAGTAGCCAAACTTTTACATATCACGCGTCAATTGTTTTCACCTACGAGTACAGATGCGCCATACAACTCAAGCACCTTTTCTACCTTCTTACTTCATGGTCCTGGCAAATCCTTAATAACTTTTTTAATAAAAGTATGTTTATAGATTTAATTAACAGTTTGGATTTAATTATTGTATGTTAAACAAAAAATATATATATTTTACAGCAAATAAACAGTAATTACTACTAATGATACGGTTTGAGCATGTTTGTATTTCATTAGTCTTTCAATGTTTGGTGTTAAAGCTCTTACTGAGAGTATTACAGAATTCTTCAATTTTCAATCAGTCATTTGCGAACAAACCTCGTTAAATTTTTTTAAATAAATTTGTTTAAAATCAATAAGGTATATTTGTATCTTACTATGCATCTTCTTTACGTTTTGTTGACTAAGTAAAAATGGGTTTATAAATGCGATCATTCAGTTTTCTTCTATAGCCAAATCATGAAAACGACTTTCAAGAAACTTGCAATAACTTGATTTTTTTTTTCAATAGATTTGTTCAAATTGATATTATCGGCAGCACATTCAGTCTGCTCTTTCATGTGGAAATTCACTCAAATCCTAATTTTCTAACTGAGAGATAAACAGATATAATTTAATTTAAAATGAATTGATAATATTTACTCAGTTAAGAAATAATTTATTCCTGCCTTGTAGTTTCGAATTTAGATCATTGAGATGTCTAGTAACATCAACTAAGAATTCCAAATCAAATAGTGTAACGTCAAGACCTACGTCATCATGAGCACCCAGAATTCTTTACAAAAGCAGAGAAAAAGAACAACGAGTGCGAATGGGATGGCAGATGACGTTGTATTCAACCAAATTTAAAATGTCTTTCTTTTAATTTAATGTCATGTTTGTCCGTCCAACTGGTGCACGTTCCTGTATTGTGTGTTTGTGTCGTCCAAGCCAATAAAGACTTGACGGTCTAATCCAGCTACCTTCCGTCTATAAACCACCTTACAATAGCCAGCTATTATCAAATAATAGTGTTCTTTCGTTAGGCACTAGTTCATTATCCTATTCAAAAAGGTTATTAACATTTTTCAATTTATCAAATCTACTCAGAACCTGTCCTCTAAAAAGCCAGCGTACCTCATAATGAAGGACAAGTTCACCATATATTTCAAATCTAACAATTCACTATATTCTCTGAATTCTAGTCTGTTTAATGCTCTTCATTCATTCATTCATATTGAGTGGATGCTCTTGCTCTTAATGCTCCTACTCTAATTTTATCAACCGATCAATTAACATGCTGTCTTTTTAAAGTTTTCCCTCGCAGTGCCTTTTGGTGTATAATGCAGTGATATTTAAGTACAGGACTACTTAAAAACTTTCCAAGCAAAGTTGTAGTGGCATTGACCCTATCTTTGACGGCGCTCCGTCAGTACACGCACTGATGAGTTTACTATAATCTAATTTTAGATATTCTAGATATGATTCTACCTTTTCAAATATGTATGAACCTCTTCTTTAACCATGCAATGACTCCAGTCTGATAAGTTCTTCAAAAACATTAAAATTATCATCAATGCCTCTTATAAAACTGTCAAAGTTGTAGTGGCATTGACCCTATCTTTGACGGCGCTCCATCAGTACACGCACTGATGAGTTTACTATAATCTAATTTTAGATATTCTAGATATGATTCTACCTTTTCAAATATGTATGATCCTCTTCTTTAACCATGCAATGACTCCAGTCTGATAAGTTCTTCAAAAACATTAAAATTATCATCAATGCCTCTTATAAAACTGTCAAAGTTGTAGTGGCATTGACCCTATCTTTGACGGCGCTCCATCAGTACACGCACTGATGAGTTTACTATAATCTAATTTTAGATATTCTAGATATGATTCTACCTTTTCAAATATGTATGATCCTCTTCTTTAACCATGCAATGACTCCAGTCTGATAAGTTCTTCAAAAATATTAAAATTATCATCAATGCCTCTTATAAAACTGTCAAAGTTGTAGTGGCATTGACCCTATCTTTGACGTCGCTCCATCAGTACACGCACTGATGAGTTTACTATAATCTAATTTTAGATATTCTAGATATGATTCTACCTTTTCAAATATGTATGATCCTCTTCTTTAACCATGCAATGACTCCAGTCTGGCAAGTTCTTCAAAAACATTATCATCAATGCTTCTTATAAAACAGTTTAACTGGGCTACATCACATATGTCCGTGGATTCATCGAAATCTAGAAAAAGAGAGTACAAGAATTTGCAAGGTGTATCAGTTGCTGAGATACGAGACGTATCGAGGAATTCTCTCTGCATGTAACTGTCCGCCTTGGTATAACAATTTGGACTGCTTACCTTTCAATACCTTAATTACTAATATGGCTTGCATATATTCAAATATTTCGAGACAATGCTAAAGCAGTTTCGTAGGACGCTTCTGTCATTGCCACGCCTTCATAACTTACTTTAGCAAAAATATATTTTATCTTCTGATTTGTTCCAATTTTTTATAGTCACATATTCTTTTCGTAACTAAGACCCAAGATCAAACTTCATTTTTCCTTCTATGTTAGTCTGTGGTGTTTTATAGCAGGCCAAGAAATAGATTTTTTAATACAGGTGCACAAGGTGCACCTAAGTTTTTAAATTAGGTGCACAGATTATATTTTAGGTGCACATTTAAAAAAACGTGATGTAAGAGCATTAATGTAAAGCAAACTACTTCATTAATTGGGTATGTCTAGATAGGTTAGTAGTAGATAGTAAATGAAAATATTTAAACAATTTTATTTATCAGCGAAATTATTACTTACAAATATTGAGTCATTATCAGACATTGGTGGACAAAAAACACATAAAAAATACACTATATATGTTAAGAATATGAAATCTGAATTTTAGGATAAATAATGAAAATATTTGTTTTTCGATACGCAGTGACCAGACAATTCTCAGGAATTCCTACGGCTTTACACTTTATTGAAACACGAGGTTTTTACAGAAATGTGAGATGCCTATCGTTCGCGGGTGGTCAAGTAATCTAAATTCTCCCTTCCAGGGCTGTCGCGACAGTTGCTTCAACAGAGCCATCTGGAAAAAGTTTCGATCATCGGAAAGTTCTGGTGGCAGTGGCACAAGTAAACCTTCCTCCTGTATAAACCCGTTACGGCCCAGTGATTTTATTTTTGCATAGTGTGTAATTAGGAAATTTTGTTACGTTCCCTTAGAGCGAGAGAGGTCGACACTAATATTTTGTTCAAACATCAAAATGACATAAAACACGTTCCCCTCACTTTTTTTTAACGTTAGGTGCACAATTTTATTTTCATGTGCACAGTGCACCTGTGCACCCGGGTAATTCGAGCCCTGTTTTATAGTGTCTATTAAAATCATGTCTTCCATTTGAGTACTTTCACAAGCAATGCAAAACGGTTTTCCTGCTATAAATAACAACTCATTATCCCACTGTTCATTAAATTCAAATCCATGCTTACTTTTACTTTCTGCGCTCATTTTCTTTTGCATGGTGATGGATAACAGGAATGTAAAAAAAAACATAGAAAACTACATAACTGTATAACTAAATGTTGAAATAGAACACACAGATCGCAAATACACATAATATCAATAGTATCACACATAATATCAATTGTAAACTGTCAACAATTGCGACGAACTGATCATTAAGAAATCTCTATGAATTGAACTAAGAGCACTGTGGTCTTGAAAATATTAAGATGGATTCGTTGTGGCGCCTACTTCAAAAGAATAAGTAGGCGCAAGGATACAGTGCGCCATTTGTAATCATCCAATGCGCCACGTTTGGGGCATGCGCCACAGCTTGGCCACCCCTCTACTAGAGCAACACAACGGGCCATTGACGACTGTCCGGGATCAATCCCCTAAGGGAAAGATCCTAGGAAAACACCACGTCATTTTGAACCACAACCCTATGAGGAGCTCACACACATAATTCTAATTTACAGCCATCAGTCTTCACTGCATTTGCCAATAGAATCTTTCCAGATAATTATATCTATTTCTTTATCTTTCTAAGCAAATAAGGAATAGTATCTTCCAAAAGTATTCTATTCGACAGAATGGGTCAATAGAGTCGTTCCAAATAATTATATTCTACAGAATGGGTCAAAAGAGTCGTTCCAAATAATGCTATTCCAAGGAAAGGACCAATATAATTTTTTCCAAAGGATTCTACTCTACAGAATGAGTCAGCAAAATATTCCCAACTAATTTTATTTAAAGGGAAGGACCAATAGAATTTTCCCAAAGGATTTTATTCTACAGAATTGGCCAAGAGAATCTTTCCAAGAAATCATATTCTAAGGAAATGACCAATATAATCCATTAGATTATATTGGTCGTAAATTATATATATATATATATATATATATATATATGTGTGTGTGTGTGTGTGTGTCTGTGTGTGTGTAATTAGTCTATTAGATTATATTGGTCGTAAATTATATATATATATATATGTGTGTGTGTCTGTGTGTGTGTGTCTGTGTGTGTGTGTAATTAGTTTCAAAAGATTGCATTATCTAAGGCCTATAGAATCTTTCAAAAAGTTGAAAGAATCCATGGATTATATCAACCAATAGATGTGACTATATTCACTGTGAGTGCTCTGTGACGATAAAAGGAATATTATACTTCTCATAAGTCTCATGACGCTCAAAGAGTTACAACAATACAGTTTTCAGATGTATGCAATAAACTTCACAGAGATGCAATAAACTTCACAGAAAGACTTCGTACTCAACAGTTTAATGTATTAATACTACACCACTGTCTATTTAACTTTTAAGCGTATGTATATCCCTTGATTCCGTATACATGTACGATGAAAATTAATCAGGTCAGAAGAATCAAATCAAATATCAGGATGAGCCACGACATTTATTCACAGACAAGAAACAAAAACGGTACAATCTCCAAACGGACTACCGAACAAATGCACTCTCGATTTTTAAACTTAACGACGCTCTCGCTTGCTTTCAAACGGGGTACATGCGCAGAGGAGAGTACGAACATGTACCCTTGGAAACAGCTTATAAATAGTTCTTCGTTCTGTGTGGGAGAAAAGAATTAAAACACTGGTTTTCTGCTTCAATGTTATTACTTATTGTGTTGCTTAGAAAAATTCCTCAAAGCTAAAATAAATAAGTATGGTGAAGTAACATATGCCGGTGGAGCTTTAAAATTTCAATTTTCTCGTTATATAAAAGAAATGTAAAATATTTTGAGATTTAGGCTATTTATTAAGTGCTTAGAAAAATTCATGAAACCTTATACAAAAGATTAATCCTGGCATTGTAAGTGTGGTGAAATAACACATGCCGTATAGCCTTACAAATTCAATACACTTGTTCCGTAAAATAAATGTATAAATGTATTGAAAAAAATTAAATTAAAATATTTTACAGATTTATTACATTTTTCTAAGAACATCACAAAAAGAGAAAATAAACAAATAGAATTAAACTTTTGTGCGATCACATACATCACATTCGAGATAAAGTATTCCTTTTTTTTTAGTTTATTAAATTATTTTCAGTATTTATTCTCATTTAAAGTAGGTATTTAATTAATACATCCCTGAAAAAACAAAATATAGATATAGACTTTTTTGATTCGGATATTGGGAAAATATTCGGAAAAACTTAAGACTCTAAAACATTGTATGATAAAAGTACATGTTAATTAAAAATACATTCACTGTAACATTCAACAACAAACCTCTTAATACCATGGGAATAAACATACATTAATTAAAAGTAAATATTGATAAAAGAAAAACGCGAAAGATACTCTACGACTAGATTGAAAACTAGTTTCGATTTTTGCATTGAAAACACTGCTGTTTTCGCGGACAAAAGATACTTTTAAAAATTCCTAATTCAATTCTAAGGGAATTTGATACTTTTTTGTAAATGTTTCTGTGTTTACTTGTATATACACTCATTGCCATAAAAATTTGCGCACCAAGAAAAAGTCGTCAAAATGAAACGAAATTTTACACATGTAAGTACTACTTTGATATACGTAAGTGATTAAAAAATCAAAGAAAAAGGATAATTTAGTGCAGAAAAAAGTACAATTGAACCGAAGTTTTAGTATTATGTTGGACCCCCTCTAGCGCGAATGCACGATGCGATACGAGCAGGCATTGAGACATACATGTTCCGTATGATATACTGAGACATCTCATTCCACAGTTGCTGTAAATGCGCCTCTAGTTCGACCAAAATCGTAGGGTGTCCAACTTGCCGTCCCAAATTATCCCAAATAGGCTCGATTGGTGACAAATCTGGGGATCGAGCAGGCCAGGGAAGGGTGGTAATGTGGCGGAGGCAGTCTTATGACATCCTTGCTGTGTGTGGCCGAGCATTATCTTGTTGAAGAATGGCTCCTGGGAGCCCTGCTATGAGTGGCATCTCATGTGGATGGAGGATGTCATGGACGTTCCGCTGGGCTGTCATTGTGCCATGGATCAATATTAGGGGTTACCGTGAATCGTAAGCAACAATTATTACGCAATACGCAATCACGCTGCATTTCTAATCATTTGCATATCTGGCCGACTTGTACCTTCATGCCAAGTTTCGTTACGATCCCACAATTATTTCTTGGTGCGCAAATTATTATGGCAATGAGTGTACTTATCGTTCAAAGAAACTTTTTTTATTGATATTTTGCTGATGCAAATCCCTTTCACACAAAAATTACGTTGCGATACAAATTTTAATTGCTTAATTATTAATAATAAATGCTAATATTAATAATAAATTGCTTAACAGAATGTTACAATTTAAGTTCTAAACATCGAGATAAGATTAATTCTAAATTGTACCGGGTCGCTGTAATCCAGTTGAAATAGTTTAGAGTTCGAAACTTGATCCAACCTACGCCAGTCGCTTACGCGGTGCTTGTGCCCGTTAAATCTGTCGTGGTGTCAAACGTCGTCACGTTCTAGTGGTATGAAAGTTTGGAGAGTGGGGAGCCAGCTCAGTTCTTGACCTCGTCATTTCAGCGTAGCTCAAGATTACGAAGTGTTGTCCTCGGATCTTACCCTCGGGATTAATAACGACCGTCGCCAATAGCCCATTATATTCTTCTAGTTCGACGTAAATATAACTACCAACTTATTTAAATCGTACCACAGTAGGTTCCACGTATGTTGTCAGATTTAGATCTTCTAATAAAGTTGGACTGCGGTAGCCCGGTTGGAATTGGTAATTGGTAATTTGTAATTCACGTCGTACTAGAGCAACACAACGGCTTGCCCGGTTGGAAAAGCAACAGGCTAGCAACTGGAGGGTTGTGAGTTCGAATCCAACCGAAGACCGTCGTTTACGGTGGGGGGGGGGCTTGTGCACGTTAAATCTACCGGAGCCTGAAATATCCCCATGTTGGTGTGGTATGAAAATTTGGAAAGTGGGATGCCAGCTCAGATGTCATCAGACTGTTAAAAATTATGAGGTATTTTTCTCGGATATTTTCCATTGGTATTGATCCCAGACCGTCGCCAATAGACGGTTGTATTGCTCCAGTGCGATTTAGAATGAAGTACCTACCTACTTATCAAAAAATATAATAATGGAAGGTGTGGCAACCCTAGAAAACCCCAGCTCTTGATTCAACAGATAATGGATTCGAATTGCAGGTGGTTCATAATCCCTTTTAAGCTGTTGGTCTTTTCCACAGTACCTATAGAAGGGCTAAAAACAGTAGATCAAATTCCATTTGGGAAAACACATCTCCAAACGTAATTTTTAAAGAATAAGCATACCCATTCGCAGTTGACATATTAGTTTGACTTATGGTAAATCCACCACTAACAAACTGTCACACCACAATTCAACTGGGCCCACCAAAGAAGTTAAAACAGTAGACCCAATTCTATTTGGTAAAACACATCCTCAAACGTAATTTTAAAGATTAAGCATACCCATTCGTAGTTGACATCTTAGTTTGACTCCTGGTAAATCGACCACTAACAAACTTGGTCACACCATATTTCCATTGGGCCTACCGAAGAGGTAAAAACAGTAGACAAATTCTATTTGGGAAAACACATCTTCAAACGTAAGTTTAAAGATTCAGCATACCCATTCGTACTTGACATATTAGTTTGACTCATGGTAAACCCACCACTAACAAACTTGGCTACACCATATTTCCATTGGGCCTATCGAAGAGGTAAAAACAGTAGACCCAAATTCTATTTGGCAAAACACATCTTCAAATGTAATTTTCAATGATTCAGCATACCCATTCGTAGTTGACATATTAGTTCGACTCATGGTAAATCCACCGCTAACAAACTTGGTCACATCACATTTCCATTCGCCTTACCGAAGGGCTAAAATCAATAGACCTAATTCTATTTGGTAAAACACAACTTCAAAAATCAATAGACCTAATTCTATTTGGTAAAACACATCTTCAAACGTAATTTTAAAGATTATGCATACCCATTCGTAGTTGACATATTAGTTTGACTCCTGGTAAATCGACCACTAACAAACTTGGTCACACCATATTTCCATTGGGCCTATCGAAGAGGTAAAAACAGTAGACCCAAATTCTATTTGGCAAAACACATCTTCAAATGTAATTTTCAATGATTCAGCATACCCATTCGTAGTTGACATATTAGTTTGAGTCGTGGTAAATCCACCGCTAACAAACATGGTCACACCACATTTCCATTCGCCCTACGGAAGAGGTAAAAACAGTAGACCCAATACTATTTCATAAAACACATCTTCAAACGTAATATTAAAGATTATGCATACCCATTCGTAGTTGACATATTAGTTTGAGTCGTGGTAAATCCACCGCTAACAAACTTGGTCACACCACATTTCCATTCGCCCTACCGAAGAGGTAAAAACAGTAGACCCAATACTATTTCATAAAACACATCTTCAAACGTAATATTAAAGATTATGCATACCCATTCGTAGTTGACATATTAGTTTGAGTCGTGGTAAATCCACCGCTAACAAACTTGGCCACACCAAATTTCCATTCGCCCTACCAAAGAGGTAAAAACAGTAGACCCAATACTATTTCATAAAACACATCTTCAAACGTAATTTTAAAGATTATGCATACCCATTCGTAGTTGACATATTAGTTTGAGTCATGGTAAATCCACCGCTAACAAACTTGGCCACACCAAATTTCCATTCGCCCTACCAAAGAGGTAAAAACAGTAGACCCAATACTATTTCATAAAACACATCTTCAAACGTAATTTTAAAGATTATGCATACCCATTCGTAGTTGACATATTAGTTGGAGTCATGGTAAATCCACCGCTAACAAACTTGGCCACACCACATTTCCATTCGCCCTACCAAAGAGGTAAAAACAATAGACCCAATACTATTTCATAAAACACATCTTCAAAAGGAATTTTAAAGATTATGCATACCCATTCGTAGTTGACATATTAGTTTGAGTCGTGGTAAATCCACCGCTAACAAACTTGGTCACACCACATTTCCATTCGCCCTACCAAAGAGGTAAAAACAGTAGACCCAATACTATTTCATAAAACACATCTTCAAAAGGAATTTTAAAGATTATGCATACCCATTCGTAGTTGACATATTAGTTTGAGTCGTGGTAAATCCACCGCTAACAAACTTGGCCACACCACATTTCCATTCGCCCTACCAAAGAGGTAAAAACAATAGACCCAATACTATTTCATAAAACACATCTTCAAAAGGAATTTTAAAGATTATGCATACCCATTCGTAGTTGACATATTAGTTTGAGTCGTGGTAAATCCACCGCTAACAAACTTGGCCACACCACATTTCCATTCGCCCTACCAAAGAGGTAAAAACAGTAGACCCAATACTATTTCATAAAACACATCTTCAAACGTAATTTTAAAGATTAAGCATACCCATTCGTAGTTGACATATTAGTTTGAGTCGTGGTAAATCCACCGCTAACAAACTTGGTCACACCACATTTCCATTCGCCCTACCAAAGAGGTAAAAACAGTAGACCCAATACTATTTCATAAAACACATCTTCAAAAGGAATTTTAAAGATTATGCATACCCATTCGTAGTTGACATATTAGTTTGAGTCGTGGTAAATCCACCGCTAACAAACTTGGCCACACCACATTTCCATTCGCCCTACCAAAGAGGTAAAAACAATAGACCCAATACTATTTCATAAAACACATCTTCAAAAGGAATTTTAAAGATTATGCATACCCATTCGTAGTTGACATATTAGTTTGAGTCGTGGTAAATCCACCGCTAACAAACTTGGCCACACCACATTTCCATTCGCCCTACCAAAGAGGTAAAAACAGTAGACCCAATACTATTTCATAAAACACATCTTCAAACGTAATTTTAAAGATTAAACATACCCATTAGTAGTTGACATATTAGTTTGACACACGGTAAGCCCCAAATCCACCATTAAACTACTTGGTCACAAAAAATAATACGCCTCGTCTCACACCAACATCTCCCTAAAACCCGAGCGCTGTTACTTTATTGCTTTTCGGAACCCTGCTAAAACACGAAACAACTTCGCCCACATTTCCAAGGAACTATTTTTTGCCCTTCGTCCCCAAGCCCTATCTGTTCGTTATCATCCCAACTATCTATTACTCGAGACGAGAAGTTACCGAAAAAATTCGAATCGAGGTAGGAGGGGGGGGGGAAGTTGAGGAGATTTTATTTATCGAAACCTCGAGGGCTGGACTGTCAGGAATTTAATAAAAACCAGACGGAAAGAGAAGCATCACGATGTTAAGAAACACCTTAGTTTTAAAGTTTGAAGAAGATTGAAAATTTTATTCGCTCTGCGGAAGAGTAGGAAGTTAGGCAGTCATCGATTTGTCGAGGTGGGTCATAATCTTGTTTTTCGATGCATAAATGAATAAGAAGGCCGAGTTTCATGAGGGATTCGAAATTTCGTACGTGAACAGTTTCTTTCCATGAACACACACACACACACACACAGCGCATCTAATGCAGTGTCGACTGAGGAACCGATTGATAAATATTTAGATGTTTTACGTTTTTATGCGCATAACGGATAAAGGCGGAAAGGAATGAAGGCCAGAGGAAATGACGCGTGAGAGAATGTTTGAAAATGTATATCAAATGAGAATCCGGCAGGACAGATTTAACCAAATTAATATTGAGGAGTCGCCGCACCCAGAGCATCTTCGATGAACAGTCTATTACATGAACTTGTTGATGCAACACCCATGTTGATTGGTGACAGTTTCTAAGCATATATCATCTCTACTATTTTAAAAGAAAGTGTTTGTTTGTTTGTCTGTTTGGGGCCGCAAAATCCTGACGATTCTATGGCACTTACAGCAATGAGACTTGGCACACAGGTAGTCCGAATATTTTGCAATTTTTGGGTCGCGGCGTATTTTAAAATTTAATCTAGAAGATTTTTAAATGAATTTCATAGTTATATTCTCCATCGGCTTTTCAAACGCGGATACCTTTTTCTACTGATGCGACCTTGCAGTCAGGGTTTGGAATCATGGCAAGTTTTTTTCATCCGCAGAACGCGGAGAAAATTATTTTTTTCATTTCCGCTTTGATTTTGCGGGATTGATTTCCCAGCCAGACGATTAATCTTTAGACTGAAGTCAAAGGTCTTTTTTCTATTTCCTAGACCGTTAAAGACAGAGTAAAAATCTTAACGAATGTGAAATCTGCGGAAAATTACATCATGGGCACGGGCAAAGCAGTGGCTAGTTTTTCTTATAATGTAAGTTTTTAGTTTTTTTAAGAGTGTGGTGCCACCTCAGGTGCGACCTCGTCACCCGACCGAGGTTCGAAATTGCAAGGTGTTGTCCTCGGATCCATGGAGGAAACATTGAAATAAAGGGAGCAATGGTGGCTAGTCCCCATTTTATGTCCCCACAATCATGCGACAAAAACTAGTAGTAATGTATCCTCTTATTCTGGGAGGAACTGAAAATTCATCATCTGATTAGTCCACGGGAAGGGAAAAGACGCCTGTAGGTTTATTCATCATCCCATTGGTCCGCGTGACATAATAGTAGACTTAGGCGATTTCAATGAGGTAGGTATATCGGTATGTCAATGAGGTTTGTAGGGATTTGCACCTACCCTGTCAAAAGATGTTAATCACCGAAAGTGGAGATACTACATCTCATAGTGTTACATCGGCCAACAAAATAAATTTTTCAAAGAGTAGTCACGTGACTATTAGTCCCGGTGCACACATCCGGTTTTTCAACGTGCGGCGCCGCTGCGGCACCGAAGCCCAACTATGCACACATAACCGTGTAATGACACAAGTACTAATTTCGCGCCATTTGCGTTAAATATTCTATCGAAGAAAACGTGTTTTATTTCGCTTACTTGGCGTATAAAAAAGTATATTTTGAAACAAAACAGACGTTACTGAATACAACCATTTATTAATTATTATTTATATTCCATTTATTTATGAAAACAAGGTACTTCAAAAGAGAGATTCATGTGCGGCGACCGTGCGGCGCCGTGGGGAGCTGCGATACAAATTGCGCGCAAGTTGGACGTGCGTTGCCCCAGCGGCGCAGTGGACATGTGTGAACTGCTCCATTGGATCTAATGTATCTCAGACCGCACTTGCGTTGTGGCGGCGGCGCCGCACGTTGAAAAGCCGGATTCAAGCACCGGGCCTAAGGTTTCTAATTCGTTATTCTTCCACAGGACTACCGCATCCCCCATATATGCGGCGAGCTGCGGCGCCGTGGGGAACTGCGGTACAAATTCCACGCAGGTTGGACGTGCGTCGCCGCAGCGGTGCCGGAGGCATGTGCGCCCTACTCCATTGGATCTAATGTATCTCAGACTACAAGTTGAAAAACCTGATTTGTGCACCGGGCCTTAGTCAACATATTGGTCACAGTTTGAAGCTTCTCTCACTAACAATGCTCAATCTACTTGGATGTCACGTCTATTCCCCTATTTTCCCTTTGGGATTGATCCCGAAATGTCGCGATTATCCCGTTTTGTTGCTTCAGTGCGACGTAAATTATACTACCGAACGCACACATTTATCACTCATTTAAGGACACGAATGGCTCATCATCTCGCCATGGTTGAAAATTGCGAGGTGTTGTTCTCGATTCTTTCCCTTCGGGATAGAACCCGAATCGTAGCCAATAACTCTGTTTTGTTTCAGGGCGGCTTATGGTGGCTTCACACCAACGGCGACAGCAACAAAGACAGGCAACATTTTGTTGCTTGTATCTGTCGCTGTTAAAAAAGCCTTCACACCGCGAGCGACACGAATTTATTTGCGCATGTGCATAATCTTTTTCGAAAGCAAAATATTTATTTGATTATTTCTTCTTCTTGCAAGATGGCTGATAGATCACGTTTGCATTTAACAAAACTCCTTTTACAGCGAAGACGATTGCTTTTAAAGCGTCTGGCTGACTATGAAAGAAAACAGTGGATAAGAAACATTAACCTAAATCGGATAAGTCAAGGTGCTCAACAAAACTTAATCGCTGAGATGCGATTGAGCGATGTTGAAGGTTTCTATTTTAAAATTTATGCGAGGTTAAAATTTCTTTCATAGTATTTCCGTATATTTCACTGAAATAGTTCGCTGAAACCAAAGCTATAGAGAAAGCTTAGCTGGAACGTCAACAAAAACGCACGTAGCGAGAGTCACAATCTTTATTCTGATTGGCTCTTGGCATGGCGACAGAGACAAAAGTTGAACTTCTTGCAAGACTTGAAAGCGCAGCGACAGCGACAGAGACAAACCGGAAGAAACAAAATTTGTTTGTAATACGCATGTGCAATAGCGAAGAAACATGTATTTTGTCGCTGTCGCCGTTGGTGTGAAGCCACCATTAAATTTAACTACCAGTTATCTCATTGTTAAAACAATAATGGCAATCCAAGAAGCCGAAGAGTTGCATTATAATGGTTATCTTCTTCTGCGTTTATGGCAATATTTTGTTCCACCCAAGCAAATTAAGTCACATTTGAAAGAAGCGGTAAAATTCATAAGAATCTCGTAGTAGTTGATTTTATTGGTTTATAAACTGTTTATAAATTGGTTTATGTCTGTTGTTTCACACACCATTACACAAATAATAGTTTATCACAAAGGTCTATAAGGTCAAAGGTTCGCATACTATCGTCTATATTAGATGTAATTCTGTAATAAATGAAAGAAACTATCAATTTACTGAGCACCTTCATCCTATGAGCGTCACCAGATTTCTGAATAGTGTAATATTGCTTTTCCCTCACAGCTCACCAAAGCCCGACTGTACCACATCAGCTAATAACAACGGAGATAGAAGCAGTCCGATCTTGGGAAACTTGATAATCGGATCACAGAGGAGGCTATTTGGGCTTAGTCGCATAAGTGTCACAAAACACCATCACGGCGACTCATTACGTTTGAAAAACTGCTTTGTACTGGTGAGTCCTGATGCAAAAACCTAATCCAGACTGTCTCCAGTTCTAGGCAAGGATCAATTTTGGTTTTCGTACTTGGAGTGACAGGGCAATTTTGACTCAATAAGACATCTCGTCCAAAGCAAAATTGAGCATGTCTTGATGGACAAAATAATTCCTCCTTCGCAAAACCGGTCTGTTCTTTAGATATCTGGTCTTCTAAACCACTTGGTTAATCAAACCACGCCAAACAACAGCATGGAAAGCTTAACAGAAGAAATCCTGGAGGTTTAATACATCCGGGGGGAAATAGATCCAGCGTGCCTACAACTTGCATGTTGCTATCGAGGTGGCCAAACCCACTGAGTTTCGGCGACACCTTGCAGAAGATGAAGTTAATGAGAATTGTGACACACAATCACAACACAAAGCTCAAAGTTCACTGGGTTAAGGATCGTACTGGGTTAAGGATCACTGAATGAAGGTTTTGCCAACCGTCCCTCGATTATCCTAAAACTTGAGAAGGCTAGGAGGTGCGAATCTTGAGCACGATATACTGTCTGTAACCACGAGAACTGCTCTCAAAGTCTTTCCGTGTCTGAACGGATTTAATCCTACTTTTCAAAGAGATGTTTGAAGAAATATATCCAAGTTCGTCACAATGGTGCACTTAATAACAATTGGAAAAATATATTTCTGGACACCGAGAAGATACCAGTAAACTATTCCTTTTCTGTTCCAAAATCCGTATAAAATTAAATCCAATTATGTTGTTCCAGAAAAAAGGAGCAGGCTGCATCAGTCAAAGCTGTGAAATGGCAGAATTTCTCGCATGAATTCTTAAAAATAGTAGCAAAAAAGTCTTTTAAACCCTATTTTTGTTGCAACTTTAGTTGCACAGAAACAAAATGAATCAGCTAAAACACAGAAATGCTAATAAAGTGTAAAAAGTTTAAAATCACGCCAATAAATTAAAATTTTAAAATTAAAAACTAAATATTTTAGGCTTTCATGACAACCTAACAGCTTCAGATACCGCTGGTTGTCTTTCGTAGTTGCCCCGGCTTGGCGCCAAACTTCGAAATCGGCATCCCTTGGAAAAGTTTCCTTAAAAAAAGAAAAGTCCCAATAGTTTTTTTTTCCAAACGCAATTCGAAAAAAAAGAGACTAAGTTTTTTTTAACTCGTGGTGAAAAATTCTCAAATATCGCCAAAATTTCTGAAATTTCGCCATTATTTTGATAGTTTTCATGATGAGTTTGCTTGAAAAGATACCCTCGTCGGCCAACGTTGAAAAATTCCAAATAGTCACCTGTTAGTCGAATGAGAAGGTCGTATTGACTCAAAATACACAAAAAGAAAAGGACCCATAATTATTTTTCCAACCGCAATAAGACAAAAAACAGACTAAATTTTTTTGACTTGGTAAATTCTCAAAATTATCGCCAAGATTTCCGAAAATTCGCCATTTTTTTTATAGCTTTCGTGATGAGCTTGCTTGAAAAGATACCCTAGTCGCCAACGTTGAAAAATTCCAAATAGTCACCTGTTAGTCGCCTGAGAAGGTCATCTTTACTCAAAATGCACAAAAAGAAAAGCCCCGATAAATATTTTTCCAACCGCAATTAGAAAAAAAAGCGACTACATTTTTTTGACTAGGTAAATTTTCAAAAAAAAAATGCCAAAATTTCGCTTTTAATTTGATAGCTTTCGTGATGAGCTTGCTTAAAAATATACCCTAGTCGCCAGCGTTGAAAAATTCCAAATAGTCACCTGTTAGTCGCCTGAGAAGGTCATCTTTACTCAAAATGCACAAAAAGAAAAGCCCCGATAAATATTTTTCCAACCGCAATTAGAAAAAAAAGCGACTACATTTTTTTGACCAGGTAAATTTTCAAAAAAAAAAAATGCCAAAATTTCGCTTTTAATTTGATAGCTTTCGTGATGAGCTTGCTTGAAAAGATACCCTAGTCGCCAGCGTTGAAAAATTCCAAATAGTCACCTGTTAGTCGCCTGAGAAGGTCATCTTTACTCAAAATGCACAAAAAGAAAAGCCCCGATAAATATTTTTCCAACCGCAATTAGAAAAAAAGCGACTACAATTTTTTGACTAGGTAAATTAAAAAAAAAAAAAATGCCAAAATTTCGCTTTTAATTTGATAGCTTTCGTGATGAGCTTGCTTGAAAAGATACCCTAGTCGCCAACGTTGAAAAATTCCAAATAGTCACCTGTTAGTCGCCTGAGGTCATCTTTACTCAAAATGCACAAAAAGAAAAGCCCCGATAAATATTTTTCCAACCGCAATTAGAAAAAAAGCGACTACAATTTTTTGACTAGGTAAATTAAAAAAAAAAAAATGCCAAAATTTCGCTTTTAATTTGATAGCTTTCGTGATGAGCTTGCTTGAAAAGATACCCTAGTCGCCAGCGTTGAAAAATTCCAAATAGTCACCTGTTAGTCGCCTGAGAAGGTCATCTTTACTCAAAATGCACAAAAAGAAAAGCCCCGATAAATATTTTTCCAACCGCAATTAGAAAAAAAGCGACTACAATTTTTTGACTAGGTAAATTAAAAAAAAAAATGCCAAAATTTCGCTTTTAATTTGATAGCTTTCGTGATGAGCTTGCTTGAAAAGATACCCTAGTCGCCAACGTTGAAAAATTCCAAATAGTCACCTGTTAGTCGCCTGAGAAGGTCATCTTTACTCAAAATGCACAATAAGAAAAGCCCCGATAAATATTTTTCCAACCGCAATTAGAAAAAAAAGCGACTACATTTTTTTGACTAGGTAAATTTTCAAAAAAAAAATGCCAAAATTTCGCTTTTAATTTGATAGCTTTCGTGATGAGCTTGCTTGAAAAGATAATCTAGTCGCCAAAGCTGAATAATTGCAAAAAGGCGTCTGAGATGGTCATCCTTTTCTCAAAACGCACGAGTTCTGTTTTTTTTTATCCCAGACAAATTCGCTGGGGTAAAGACATTACGAACCTTTTAGTGGCAGACGGGGTTCCTTCCAACCATCCCTCGGATTTCGTTACACCCCTCGAATCGACATAACCGTCTGAATCTCTACCGCGTTGCATCTAATGTCTAGTTTTGATCTTTCTCAACCACTTCCCACTTAGGATCCTCATTTCCATTTAAAATACCAACATCGATAACATCCCCACATGCTTCTCGTTTGCATGTGCTTTCCTTGCAAACCCAGATTTCCCTCCCCAAACATCAACTCCTCCTGCTCAAAAACGCATCGGAAACTTATCACCCTCTCCCAGACTTGACGAAACCCCGAAGCGAAAAGAACCGAAAAACGCCAGCAAAAAAACACATAAATCCCCCGAAGTTCCTCCTGCAGGAAATATCCCCCGCGTTTATCATACTCTTCTCTCCCTTACAACTCAACCCTCACAATGGACAACCCCACGCCAGTCCCGACGTAATATGTATAAACAGGCGATATATATATACCCTCATACACACACATACATCTCAACAGGAGTGGATCCAGGAGAGAAAAGGGGGCTTCGGCTTAGAATGAATTAGATATTTTCGGGCGATATAAATATCCCCCAAGACATGCAGAAGAGATTGGAGGAGTTCTGTATAAATATATACTCGCACGAAGAGAAATGCAATTTCTTTATGTAAACGTGCAAGAGGACTTTTGTTTGCATAGACGAAAAGTGAATGAGTAGTTGCTGCTGCAGAGGCTGAGATCATGCGAGGATTTACATGTATCTTTTTGCTTCAGAGAAAGCGTATCGCTCTAATGGTCGTGTTTGGGGGTGTGGAGGTGTTCCTCATGGGGGCTTCTCAAGGGTGTATTTACCGTCAGAGATATTGAGATTTCGATCCGAGTTTCTGCGTTAAAGTGTGCTGAGGATTATGGATATGGCTCTCCTTGATATGTGTTCTATCAGAAATTTACAAATTTAAAAATGATACTTTGTTATATACATTTTTTTTATATATTATGGCTAGTCCGATTTTGAACCTTGCATCATTAAACATATACCAATCATCTTTATGTTATAAATAAAATGCTATAAACGCATTTTATAAACATGTATTTTATCTATCCAGGGTGTCATTTATTTCACGTATATAGGGTGTCATGTATTTTATTTATAGAGTACAATATATTTTATGTATACACGGTGTTTCCAAACTTGTTTAAACTTTAAAAGGGAATATGGAATACAAAATTCAACATATTCGCCTGTTATATGTTCGCAAGGGTTCTTCGGGTGTCGATGGATTGACCGATATCCATTCGTCGCTTGGCTATGAGGATATATCACTCGATTTTCACGCAGTGATTTATTTTCCTCTGGGAATACTTCAAATGCATTATATGTACTTAACCCATTGGCTCATAATCCTAAGAATTTGTGAACATTTGTTTCTTTTGCTCGGAAGCTCCTAGCCTAACAGGCCATCTTTCGTCAAAACGATGGAGAACAAGACGTGATTCATTAAATAAGGCAACCCTTTGTCAATCAGAAGTGGTCCAGCTTTTGTACTGTCGTGAAAAATTCTGGCTATAAACCATCGTTACCATGGGTACAGTGACCAGCCATTTGTTGTGAAGCCTCATACGCAGCAGTTTACTGTTCGGTCGATTTACACCCACGTCTTGTAGCTCCCTGGTTCGTCTGGATGGTGAGTTGTCCAATTATAGCGCGTTGGTTTGCCATCGCTTTGGAGCCGAGATTTACCTCCTACTGCAAATGCTCATGGTGGCTACGCCGTTCTTTCGCTGCTTCAGAAATTCTGCGACTATTGTACCCAAAGTCAATGGTCATACCCTTCTGAAAGTCTGATAAATCGCACGTTTTATCTGTTACACTTTTATATGCCTGTTCGAAAAACAGCTACATCACCTTTTTACACACCAAACCTGATTTAAGATGCAATTCCTGTAGCGTGTCTGACGCATGCGGCTGACGCAGTGCGTCTATTGCTGTACAGCTGACGCAGTGATTCTATTGCAGTACGGCTGACGCAGTGCGTCTATTGCTGTACAGCTGACGCAGTGATTCTATTGCAGTACGGCTGACGCAGTGCGTCTATTGCAATACAGCTGGTGCATAGTTGGCGCTTACGTAGCTGACGCATGGTGGGAAACAGTTCCATAATCGTTCCCGACAATTATTTCAGCACTTTTATTACTCAACGGATTTTCATGCTTCATAGCTCATTTTAAAGAACTATTTGTTTTCTTTAATATGATTTATCACGTGTAAAAATCGGTTGAGGAATGATGTAATTGACCCCCAATGAACCTGTAACATCCCATTATAGCAGTGCCCTGCGTCAGACTCGCTATAGGAATTACACCTCTAGACATGTGATGTGCGATTGTGCGTGCCTTATTTCATTGTCTACACGCTGGTGATGTCAAAAGTAGATGGTGCTCATGATAATGTGACGCGGACTTATAAATGCTATGAATAAATAAGAATAGCCTGTAAAACCTTGCGGTTGTGTCGACGAGGTTTCTCGTCTCATAAGTAAAACTGACCACAGTTTAATGAACGACATATCTCGTAAAGAGGAGAAAGCTGACCAGAAATATTGATGAGCAAAATATCGCGTCATTTGAATAAAACTGACCAGAAATCTTGATGAACGAGATATCTCGTCAAGAGAAGAAAGCTGACCAGAAATCTTGAGCGAGATATTGCGTCATTTGAATAAAACTGACCAGAAATCTCGATGAACGAGATATCTCGTCAAGAGAAGAAAGCTGACCAGAAATCTTGAGCAAGATATCGCGTCATTTGAATAAAACTGACCAGAAATCTTGATGAACGAGATATCTCGTCATTGGAATAAAACTGACCCCATCTTGATGGACGAGATAACTCGTCATTAAAAGAAAACTGACAAGAACTTGATGTTGCCATAAAAAAGCTGATATCTTGATGACGAGTTATCTTGCCAAAGAAAAAAAATTGATCAAATCTTGATGGACGAGATATCTTGTCGTAATTAGTAGATGGGTTGACACTTCATATCGCTTACACGTCTCTCGATTATAGCACGGCTTAATTTTGTGACCACCACCTCCCCTTGAAATGCCACTCTGATGATTCCGCCCACGAGAATCGCATCCGCTGTAACATTTTAATTTATGCCATCAATTAATCCACTCTGACTAATACGAGGCTCTTTCAAAAGTGCGACCGAAAATAAACGATCGATCCTATTGTCTTCTCGCGTATTAAATTCAACATCCGGATAATCATCCGGAAGGCGATAATAGTGACACACACTACACCGCGCAACAGAACGTGGTCCACCAACACCGGCAGAGTAACACTTATAACCCGGACTCGACAACTTAATAACTCATTTCGGCCCTCCCTTAACTGCGACCGTCAGAAACCTCCATTTGTAAGAGCCATCATTTCCAGATGGCGCCCCCCTGCCCGCATTGCTGCTTGTAATTTCGGGCTAGCGGGGGATTGCCTGGGATTTTGCTTTCTGGGATTGTGGAGTGGAATGAAATAAATGAATGCATGCGACGGGACAGATTTTTCTTTCGCTCAAATGAGAACTGGGGAAGGAACATGAAATTTGGGGGATGAGGAGGGAGATAGTTTGGCGAGGACTGAAAAGTTTTTTCGCTTAAAAATTCATCTTTCAAAAGAATGGGACCGTGGTACCGAAAACTTTTCAGTCCAAGGATATCCCGATGAAAGCTGAACATTTTCACTGACTCCTTGAGATTAAAAAAAACCGAGCAAGCTGTGTAGGTAGGTAGTTATTAAACGTTGTTCTGGAGCAAGACAGGACAAAAATCGTACTATTCCGCGAAGACTTCGTTTTATGTTTTCGGCATGGCTTTTCGACGAGTGTATGCTTGTTGAATGTTATAAAATTTTAAACTGCAATCCAAAGTTTCGCATCCAACACTGTCTTTTTCAACAGGACGTTAGCTTTCGTTTGAGACCGATTTCGACGTCGTAGAGCTTCGCAGTCCTACGTTTTACTGATTTGAAGTTAGTGCGGCGTAGCGGAAGGTCTCGAAAATGTCGCCCCTCTCCTCCCTATCAGCTTATTGCGGCTAACTAACTCAAGGTCACTAGGCCCGGCGCACACATCCGGTTTTTTTAACGTGCGGCACCGAAGCCCAATTATGCACACATAACCGTGAAATGACGCATGAACTCATTTCGCGCCATTCGCGAAAAATATTCTATCGAAGAAAACGTGTTTATTTCGCTTATTTTGGTGTAAAAAAGTATATTTTGAAACAAAATATACGGTGACTGGAAACAACCATTTATTAATTATTATTTATATTCCATTTATTTATGAAAACAAGGTACTTCCGAACGGAGACTCATCTGCTGCACCGTGGGGAACTGCGGTACAAATGGCACGTAAGTTGGACGTGCGTTGCCGGTGGCATGAGTGCACTGCTCCATTGGATTTAATGTATCTCAGACCGCACTTGCGTTTGCCGGAGCGTCGCCGCGCGTTGAAAAACCGGATGTGTGCACTGGGCCTAAGGGTGCGTATACATTTGCGAGCAGAACCGTTCGTGAGCCACTCGTTGGAATTGTTTTCACAACGAAGTTCCAGCGATCCATGGGAAAGGAAGGAACCAAGTACAATCCACCAGGCACTCATTTGACAGTCGCCGGGAATGAACGATGTAGCCTGGAGGTTCGCGAGCAGAAAGAAAAGCAACGAACTACTCACGATGCCGTCCCAAACTGAACCGAGAGCATCTTTGTATTCGTCGGAAAACATACAGGGAGTTGATCGCCACGAGCTGTTCACGAGCCGTTCGTTTATCGCCCAAAACCCGGTCCAAATCATGAGAACTAGAGGCTCACGAACGGTTCGCCTCGCATATGTATACGCGCCTTTATGTGTTGGTAAAACTTTCATTGTGTACGTGTCTATTACTTGATATTGTATGTCGTCAAATACGACCCTTGTAACCCCAAACGAACCTTGTTAAGAGCAACGACTTTTCCCCTCACAAATAGCCTCCAGTTCTCCCCCTATAGTGCAGAAGGCCGAAAAGTCAGTCGGCTGGCATAAAAAAATAAATGCATTTGTGAAAAGGAACGACGCAGGAGAGAGTTAGAAAACTCGAATTTATTTTTCCAGAGATGAAAACAATTGCGGATTATCTCTTTTTACAACACTAGGGGGCTCCGCCCCCTGCTCGCCGGGGATACCCCCGGGGATTGCTGCGCAATCCCATTTGGTTTGCTTCGCAAACCAACACTCCTTTCACAGATGCCATTTGGTTTGCTTCGCAAACCAACATTCCTTTCACAGAGTGAAACTATCTGAATAATTCGTATTATGCTGATTTCACTTTCCGGTACATGACGTCACAGCTAGGGCTTCGCGCCCGGCTCGCTTACGCTCCCCGACCCCGGGGATTGCTACGCAATCCCGTTTGGTTTGCTTTCTCAAACCAATACTTCTTTCACAAGTGATTTCAGTTTTTTTTTTGCTTTAACACTTAATGCACTCTAAACTAATAGCCGCATCAGTAAAAAATCTTCTGCATCTTGTTCCCTGTACAATTTTAAGTAAACAGTGTCAATATCCAAACTTTACGATCTGTACTTTGTACTTTGTCGGTAAACTGTCTTGAGAACAGAGGGAAAAAAGCGAGCCTTTTTCCTCGCCAAAGAAAAATAAATCGTTTTAATGGCAATTGTTGCTACGATAAATTTGATATCTGGCAAACCCGATAGTCGAAAATAGAACCCACACCTGACTGCGAAACCTTCTCCGCGAAATAAAAAATACGAAATTCGTGTCACCAACTTTTGATTGCATCGAATTTATTTATGAACCAATGTTAAAAATAATTGTACCGTAAGAAAGAGTACATTCTGAGGTATTCTGCGATATTTTTAAAATTTAAAACTAACAGTAATACGATATTTTAATTTAATTTTAATCAACGTCGTACTAGAGCAACACAACGGGCTGTAATACGATATAGATATGTCAGTTTTAGTTTTGTATCGGAAGTTACGATCTGTGAAAGTTCCGAAAATTGTATGACCGACTTTTAATTGCATCGATTTTATTTATTAACCAATTTGAAAAATAATTGTACCATAAGAAAGAGTGTAATGTAATGTATTCAGTGATGTTCTCAAATTTAAAAAATAATGGTTTTTGCCATAGACATAAACATTTTAACAAAAAGTAGCGAAAATATCCAAAGATTCCGAGTTTTGTATGACGAACTTTTGATCGCATCCAATTTAATTATTAACCGATTTCAAAAATTATAGAACCGTAAGAACGAGTATATTCTGAGGTATACTGCGATATTTTAAAAATTAAAAACTTATAGAAATTAGATATAGATTATGTCCCGATGATAGATAATGTCCCGATTTTTCCCGAATTTCAAAAAAATATTATCAAGAACCAAATTTAAATTTAAAAAAAAACTCGACGAGCTGCAAAAATTTACGTTGAGAGGTACTCTTAAAAAAATTCACGACTGAAGACTGAAAATTTGAATGTGTTTTGCTCACTCGCGGAAGAAATTCCACTTCTTCAACTTTAACACTTAATAAAACCTAAACTAATAGCCGCATCGGAAAAAAAATCTTAATAATTGTCCATGGAATACTATGTAGAACAAACCATGTTAATTTTGTTTTTTTCCGATCAGTACTTTCTCGGGAAACCGTCTAAGAATCGAGCTAAACAACACAGTTTTCAATCCTGCTGCGTCGTCGGCGGCGGTAACATTTTTTTTAATATAGAGAGATTATGTCGAACAGTGGATCAGATTATTAACTAGAATCTCGATTAATGACAAAGTGATGTGGTCAACGAGTTACCAATGCTATAATATATAATAATATATATAGATATATAATATTCTATCAATTTCAATCCTTATTCTCTCGTTCTTTATCCGTATTACAATGTAGCGATCTTTTTGGCCCTTGTGTTCAATTTGTCGAGAAAAAAATTTAAATCGTGCTGAACTTTGATTGGTTGGGATTTTTAACAAAAATTTTTAAAAATACTTTATTCAAAAATTTCTTTTGTGTTTTTAGGATATTTTCTTTTTTGCTGTTAAAAAGGAGCAGATAGTTTTCCACTTTAACAAAATTATAAAACTGTTTGAGGCTCTAATAAAAATATAATTTTTTCTAATAGTCTAAATAGGAAATGATATTAACGTTACTCTTTATCTTTAATAAAAATTCCTGTGCCAGCAAAGCCTGCTGCTTAGAGAACAATGCTTACATCAGTGGGGGGATATTGAAAGTTTGCTAAACCACGTTTAAACTTTATGAGCATATGTGAGTTGATCGCCACGTGCGGTTCACGAGCTGTTCGTTTGGCGCCCAAACCTCCGTTCCAATCGTAAGAACAAGAGTCTTGCGAACGGTTCGTTTCGCAGACATCGCACCCCGGCAAGAAAATTGACACAAGTTAAAAAATAAACATTTTGATGTTATGTCATTGAAAAATATGTATGAGGTGCCCCAGCGTGTTACATTTCTATTCCATAGAATACAATAGAAGTTACGGCCATAAATACTTTCCTAAAATTTCAAAAGAAGCTTCTACTATTTCAATATAAATTTTATAGTATCTTTTAAATTGATGTTTCTAAAATTCTACAATTTTGAGTTGTATTACTTTGCTTGCCGGGGTGCGATATATACGCGGCTTTAACAAGTCTATTCGCTCAGCATTCGGATGGTATCAGGTTGATTTTGTTCGTGTTGATGTCTTACAAATTCATGCCGACCAACCGGTATAGTGGTCAAGGTGTTAGCCTCTAGATCGGAAGGTTCCTGGTTCGAATCCGGGTCAGGGCGTGGATGTTTGTAAGCGTATGGTGTACAGACGGCTGGTGCACCATAAATCTGTCGTGACCTAAAGTCGTCACGTTGGGTTGGTGTGGAAGTTTGGAGAGTGGGGTGCCAGCTAAGGTGTTGCTTCGTCATCTGACTGCGGTTCAAAATTACGAGTTGTTGTGCTCGGATCTTTCCCTTAAGGGACTGATCCCGGACCGTCGTCAATAGCACGTTGTGATGCTCTAGTGATACTCTAACTAAAAAATTACCATTACCAAAGACCATCGTGTGCACTGTAATTTGTAATTTTTTAATTAACGCCGTACTAGAGCAACAGAACGGGGTATTGACGACGGTCTGGATTCAATCGAAAGATCCGAAGACAACACCACGTAATTTTGAATCAGATGGCGAGGCTACACCTGAGCTGGAACCCCACTCTCCAAACTTCCACACCCAGCTAACGTGAGGACTTTCGGCCTTGACAGGTTTAAGGTGCACCAACCGCCTCTACAAAATACGCTTACAAAACACCCATGCCCTGACCCGGATTCGAACCAGGAACTTTCCGGTCTAGAGGCTAACACCTTAACCACCAGACCGGTTGGTCGCCTGGTGTAAACGGATGGTGGTACACTTTAAATAGGCCGTGGCCTCATATATCCTCACGTCAGATAAGTGCGTACGTTTGGAGAGTGCCAGATCAGGTGTGACCTCGTCATCCGACCGTGGCTCAAAATTCCGCGATATTGTCCTCAGATCTTTCGGTTCAGATCCCGGACTGTCACCAATAGCCCGTTGTGTTGCTGCAATGTGACGGTATTTAAGTACCTACGTATCTACCCAACGGAACCCGAGTCAACCGATGCCAACCTACCGGTATGGTGGTTAAGGTGTTAGCCTCCAGATCGGAAGGTTCCTGGTTCGAATCCGGGTTCGGGCATGGATGTTTGTAAACGTATGGTGTAGAGGCGGCTGGTGCACCTTAAATCTGTCGTGGCCGAAAGTCCTCACGTTGGGTTGGCGTGTAAGTTTGGAGAGTGAGGTGCCAGCTCAGGTGTTGTCTTGTCATCTGACCGTGGTTCAAAATTACGAGGTGTTGTCCTCGGATCTTTCCCTATAGGGACTAATCCCGGACCGTCGTCAATAGCCCGTTGTGTTGCTCTAGTACGACGTTAACTAAAATTACCATTACCATTACCATTACCTGGTTTGAATCCGGGTCAGTGCATGGATGTCTGTAAGCGTATGGTGTAGATGCACCTGGCGCACCTTCAATCTGTCGTAGCCGAAAGTCCTCACGTTGGGTTGGTGTGGAAGTTTGGAGAGTGGGGTGCACGCTCTGGTGTTGCCCTGTGATCTGACCGTGGTTCAAAATTACGTGTTGTCCTCGGATCTTTTCCAAAAGGGATTGATGCCGGACGGTTGTCGATAACACATGGTGTTGCTCTAGTACAAAGTTAATTAAAAATGACCAAGTAATTACTGTGTAAACCGATATACACAGGCATTTGCCATTTTTTTTTAAACATAAGACCTACAGGAATTGAAAAACATTGTAGATTAGTACCCATCTGTTTTGGATAGCCTGAGAAATACAAGCTTAACAGCAATGAACGTTAAAAACCCATCCTGACTTTTCTGATAGATTGACAAAATTCTGTATCGTTTTCTCAAACTGAACAAGACCAAAGTAACTGCATAGTTTATTGGGAGCAGACGTTGGCAAATTCGTAAATATTAATATCAATCGACAGTAGTTGACCCAATTCTGCAGCGTTTTTTAAAAAACTCAACAGACCCAAGTTTTTATTTATTTTGCGAAGGCGATGGGGCAATCTCTAGTATATTAACCTCAATCATAAATTTGCAGCAGAAAATCCGACTATTAACTTCACTATTTTACGCAAAAAGCTAATAACACTGTATACAGAGATTGATTTATTTATATTAGGATTGATTTATATTCAAAGGTTCCGTTATTACTCACGCAATTACTCTGCAGAAAACGAAGGTCATCGCTCGTGCGATTATTTGTCTCAGTTGGTCTTCATCTACATTTGTTAAAATTTTGGGTCCTTAGGGAATTCTTGAACGAAAGCTATATTTTGGTAAGTGTTTTCATGTTTACGATTTCGAAACTAAGTAATTGGTAAGTAAATTATTTTGATGTCTGTTATTTCTCATGTTTATTCATCTGATTTTTAGTGCAAACAAATAAACTAGACGCAAGTGGGAATATTTTACTTCCGTTACCCAAATGCTCAAAAGTGATACATGATATAAGTGATTTTAATATGCAGTTCATCGCCATTTTGGCAAAGTTTGGCACAAAAAAAATTGATGTTGATAAAATCATCACATATTAATTTGAAATGCGATATTTGCAAGTTTTATTGGCGTCGTACTGAAACAGCATTCGAAAATATAGGTAATGGTAATGGTAATTTTAGTTAACGTCATACTAAATTTACCGGAAAATCGAGAATGTGTCTTGTGATTGGCCAAATATTAACTAAATGTTGTGCCTTTTGCGTCATCCAAACCAAAACCAACTGAACAATCAGGAAAAGGTGCCAGGTATGAATATGATCAACCATTTTTATTTTTTAAAATGTCGATTGCAAATACTTTCGTTTTTATCCTTTTATCCAAATTTAGTTTCGTTTCTTCTTTCATGGAATGAATGGATTCGTCAATAACGAAGAAGGTAATATGAAAAATTAAGATGAGGTCGCACAGTTAATAAAAGATTGCTGTTCTATTGTTCGAAACTGTAAACTTTAGAAACGTTTTCCTGTAAAATTGTTTCACTAAACTCATTAGATTAAATTATATTTCTGGTTAAGTGTACAATTTCTCTGGAAAACTATTTCAGTTTTTGTCAAAGGATGTTGTTAGTCCTCTTCATTTCAAACCGCCTGGTTGTGACATTTTAATTAAATTTCTAATGAGAAACTGGCTCAATCGTAAAAACAGACTTTGAGTTGTACAATGTAACTGAAGTGGATGTGAGTGACACTTTTCACTTCAATACTGCCATTTGTATCCTGATATAAATAAAAACACGCTTCGATGAGTAGGTTTCACTTCCTCAAAGAATGCTAGAGCAGTGGTCCCCAACCCCCGGGCCGCGGACCGGTACCGGTCCGTGGATCAAATGGTACCGGGCCGCCCAAAAAATATTAAATTATTTCCATTTATTTATTTTGCTGTATTTCTCTCGGGTTTGTTCTTATCTATGAAATGTCAACTCAAATTAAGAGGCGGTAAATCAGAACTTGAAATTTGTTCTGCTACTAGAGCTTCAATTATTATTTCTGAATTCTGTATGTCTCTATTTTCTAATTTTGACAAACGTGACAACTGTTTTCAAGTTGGCAGACAAAGTAGCTGCATTTAAAGCCAAACTGAAGTTGTGGGGACGGCGCGTGAACAGAGGCATTTTGGACATGTTTCAGACATTAGCGGGGATTTTAGGCGAGACAGCCTAAACATTCATTCTCCTAGTTGATGCACGATCACCTGTCTTTGCTTTTAAAAGAGTTCGAGCGCTTCGTGGGTTTTTTTGTGGTTGGGAAACTACTTTATTGATTTAGCGTTCTAGTGAGTTAAAATGTTAAATCACATTATATTCATTTTTTGGTGTAACTGTATTTTATTTTTAAGGCATGTTTAAATCCAATTAAATTAAAATTATTTAATCAAAACAATCTAAAATATAAACAATAAACGTCTCTCTCTCTCTTCCCCCCCCCTCCAGCGGGCCGCGTTAAAATTATCAAACGTTGATCCGGTCCGCGGTGATAAAAAGGTTGGGGAGCACTGTGCTAGAGAATCCACTATGAAAGCATTTCACCTTTGGACTATAACGCTTCCTGACTCTGTTTAGACGTAACACTGGTTACAAACAATAAAATATTTATTTGAAAGCAATTGTTAGTTAAAATTAAGTTTAAAATAAGTTAAAGTCATTAAGAGAGAGTTCGAGGTTACAGCATCGACAGGAATATGCTAGTAGCCAGTAGGGATGCAACATCGACCGCAAAACATCGATGTTTTAATTTTGAACATCGATGTTGATAATACATCGCCCCAAAAACATCGATGTTTTTAAAATTCAGTGTATTAAAACTTTTTCCCCCATTTCTTAAAACTGGTTTAGCAACTTGTGATGCTACATCGACAGCAAAACATCGATGTTTTGAAACTTTGGTGTTCAAAATTAAAACATTGATGTTGATAATGCATCGCCCCAAAACTATCGATGTTTTTAAAATTCAGTGTATTTAAACCTTTTTCCCCATTTCTTAAAACTGGTTTAGCAACTATTGATGCGACATCGACAGCAAAATATAGATGGTTTTTTTTTCTAAAACATCAATGTTTAGAAAACAACGACATCGATGTCGCATCCCTACTTTTCAGACCCTTCACCCTTGGTCACTTTGGTCTAAAAGTATGTTCAATTTGCTGATTATAAAAATTATGCTACTTGGTTATTTTTTAAATTTTTATGACGGTACTTTTTTAATTTAAAAATAAAACATCGACAACGTAAAAACATCGACAAGTATAAACATCGATGTTACAAAAACATCTCTTTCCAGTTTTCATATATTTACTAATAAAAAGAAAACAGGAATGAATACGTAAAAATAAACAATTTATGTTCGCCTTTTGAAAGAATACGCATAACATTGAGAGAGTAAGCAATGTCGTCTCGTTTTCTTCTGTCTAATAAAAGAAAAAACTCGATCTACCCCCCAAAAAAATCGTTAGTCGCGAAAACGATAGAAATAATTTTTTTTGCTTAACTTAATTTAATTTTTTTAATTTTAATTGTTTTTGCTTCTTTAATCATCAACAATCAGTACTTGCAAAAAAATGAGGTGTTAACAGAATCTGGGATCTGTGTGTCTACCATGTTTGTCCTTAGTTGAATTTGAGAACAGTAGTGGGGATTGGGGGGAAGAACAATTTAAAGAACAGTTCTTTTGAAAAAACAGGAATGGAAAAGAACAGTTCTTATGGAAAGAACAGAAACGGAAAAAAAACACAGGAGCCTCAATCCCATGATAGTACTTTACGCAAGTCCAACTTGATTGGCAAATCGGATCACATGACCTAGATACGTATGTCAATAAGGTTTATAGTTGTTGGCGATTTATCTCTTCCTTTCTGCTTTCTTCTTTTCTTTTCAGATCCATGGCTATGGGTGGGTAGAGGTGGGAGCCGAAAATTGTATACTTTTATTATATAAGTTAATAATTATATAAGTTAGTGTTTTATGTATGCTTTTTGTTACATCAGAATGGTCCTAAGCCAGCGGTGGATACGACACCAACATCCTAACGCAAAGGGGACGGCAGAGGGGCGGAAAAATATTAGCTGGTAGTGAGTTCAGGAGTGGTTCTTAGATTATTTATGTAAAATCAACGGAAGCTTGGAAAAATATGAAAAGGGTATTAAAAATTAGGAAAAGTAAATTAGAATGAAAAGGAATTAAATTGGAATTTTTTAAAAATAATTTGGAGGATCTAAAAATTTTTCTGACAGCTGGGTTCGAACGCGGGAAGTCATCCTCCGCTGCCGACGCTAATCTGAAGGTGGGTGACTTTAGCCATTAGGCCATCGTTGCTTCACGAAAAGAAGCTCTTTATTGTTTAAGTATCCTTAATATAAGTTGGCAAGGAATACTACTAACAACCACCATACAACAAATATATGAGGAGCAAATCAGAGTCAACTTGTCGGACACTTACGCTGTACGCTGAGGCGCTATTGTATGTATTGTATTTCTACGAAACAACGCGCATATTCAAAATAAAATGGTTACTGCAACAATCAGATTGGCGAGATATCCAAGTGAAGCCAAGCCCGTGAAACTAGCCAATCAAGTTGGACTTGCGTAAAGTACTATCATGGGATTGAGCCGCTTCTAAAAAAACTGTTCTAAAAGAACAGCATTACTTCTGACCGACTTGTGAGACATATTGCGCATGCCGGCGATGTGCGCATGGTAGTATATTTTTTATTTTCGCGCCTGTTTTTGTAATTGTTACCGTGGGTTGATCACTTCCTGAAAACGGGACATTTCGGCGTCCCGAAGCTTTGCTTGGAGACAACGATACAGCCTACCTAAAAACGGGACAGTCCCGGTCAAAACGGTACGTATGGTCACATTATGGATATCAGAAAAGAGAACATTTAGTAAAAATATTTTGAACAAAAAGAGGGAACAAGCAAACTGAAAATCAAGAAAAGCTTTTCAATAACTTCCAAATGAGTGTCCATCATTTGAACAGCTTGCGGGAAACATTACTTACAAGATTATGTCGCAAATACATGGATGACACTGTATACCTCCTTTATAATTATATATCCCAATGTACCGTCTGTTTAGAATTTCGATTAATAAATGAACTGCAACCAATATTATATTCTTTTAACTTTATCACATAAACAAACACGAAAAATTATATTTTAACAATGGGCTGATACTGCTAACAAACAACACAAGTAAATAATACACCAACACATAATTATAACTCACCGAATTCTGTGCAGCAATTCATAATTGAGTTATCGACTTCGATTTTATGCTAAAAGGTGGCTAGGCAACGCGATTTCATTCCAAACTAAAAAAGGTTGCGAATCTTTCTGTTTCTTCTCTTGTATTATAAAAGGAAGTGTATGTTTGTTTATCGCCGCAAAATCCAGACGATTCTATGGCACTTACAGCAGTGAGATTTCGTACACTAATAGTCCGAATTTTTTGCAATTTTTGGGTCGCGGCGAAATTAAAAAATTCAATCTAGAAGATTTTAAAATGAAATTAATAATTTTATTCTCTTGCTGGTTGTTCAAACGAGTTTCTTCCTAGGGAAAGAAGAAACCCCCGAGAATGGACTTGTTCTACCGACGTGACCTTCTTTTATACTTTCACAAGGGATTATGACGTCACACGTACTTTCTCTTTCCAAAAACAAAACAGATACCATTTCCTGTCCCATTCCATTTCCGCCAATGAAAGCAAGAAATAAAACACGTTGACTTGGATTATTGAGTTTTTTTTTGTAAAATCGGAATCGCTAAAGATAGATTAAAAATTTCAACTGATTTGAAATCTACGGAAAATTTTAGTTTAGATTGGTACCTAAAAATAAGATTTTCTAGAAATAAATAATTTTTAAATTGAATATATCTTCAACGGATTTGAAATATTCAGAAAATTTTACACCTGATTAATACTTTACATTACGGCATTGCCCATGTCCGTGGTGTTGGTTTGCGTTCGCAAACCGACAACAAGGGCACGGACTTGCCACGCAGTGGCTAGTATTATGATATAATAAGAATAATATTTATTTCTGTTCATTCTGATATAATACCAGGGTAGCTACAAATATTGAAGTAAAACGTTCCCTGAGTTTTCCCTGATTTTCACAATATTTTTCATGAAATTTCCCGAGTTTCTCCCTCAGTTCGCAGAACAATACTCCAGTAATAACGACAAACAAGACTTTTGAACTAAAAATTATGTATCTCTACTATTATAAAAGGAAGTGTTTGTTTGTTTGTCTGTTTCTTGCTGCAAAATCCTGACGATTCTACGGCACTTACAGCAGTGAGATTTGGCACACAGGTAGTCTGAAATTTTTGCAATTTTTTGGTTGCGTATAATTTTAAAATTCAATCTAGAAGATTTTTAAATGAATTTAATAGTTTGATTCTCCGTCGGTTTTTCAACGCCTTTCTTCCGCGAAAGAAGAAACATCAGAATCTAGACTTTTCTACCCACGTGACCTTGACGTCAGCCTTTTTAACTATAAGTTTTTTTCATCCCTGAGGAACGCGGAGAAAGTTATTGTTTTCTTTTCCGTTTTGATTTTGCACGGAGGATATATATATATATATATATATATATATATATATATATATATATATTTTCCAACAAGACATTGAAAACTAATAATCTTTAACTGGAGTCACTTCGTTCTGTTTTCTATCTCCCAGACCGTTAAAAAAAAAAAATAATAAAATATGTAAACGGATTTGAAATCTGCGGAAAATTTTACATCAGATTGAAACCTGAAAACATGATTTTCTTTAAATAAATAATTTTTAAATTGTAACTATTATATTTTTTTTTCTAATAAGAATTTAGCCTCCTCGAAGAATGACATTCGTTTGATTCGAGATTCATTCATTTTGACGAGTAACGTATTCGAGTGAAGCAAAAGAAATAATTAAAGTTAAGATAAGCGCTCTTCTCAGTGATTTTTCTATCTGAGCTATCGTTAAAGACAGAATAAAAATGTCAACGGATTTGAAGTATGCGGAAACTTTTACACCAGATGAGTTTGACTTCCTTTAAAATTTTTTTTAATTAAATATTTATACTATAGCAAGAGATTGTGACGTCACGCCGATTGGATTTCTTCGCAATTCTAATTTTACCGCATTTGGCAACGCCGTGATGGCTGTTATCCAACAGGCAACGAATTTCCATTTGGTTTGCTGGACCAAAATCAAAACCGCCGATCTAAGTATGTTGTAACGTACACTTCCGGAATATCTTTTAAATGTATTTCTATAGTATTTCTTTTTCCTTATTCCAAGTTATTGTGATACTTCCTGTGTTTATTTATACTTCTTATTACTCTTGGAAAGGATATCTTTTCTTTTGACATATTTATGTGAGCTTAAATGGTTTTCCCGGAAGTTCATTTTTTTTCTTTTATGTATAACGTTGGTGAAAATATATTTTTTTGTAACGGCTCTTTTTAGAGTCGATTGGATGCTTCGTTGAAGTGTGGACTGAGTGCAGTGTTCGAATGGCGTGTTTCGGCCGTTATGTTTAAAACGTATGATGAGAGGTAGTTGTAACGGTGATGTCGCTACCATATTGTAAATAAATTTTTCTTTAATTCTTTAAAAAAGGCTATTTCTTTTATCACGACGTTACAGCTACCTATTAATGGTGGCATGCACTGCGATCGTTCCCATTAAATTGAAGTCTTGGACATCCCGTCCTGATTTGAGAATAAACTGGACATTTCGTCCTGTGTTCAGCGAAAATTTGCGTGCGTCCTGCAGCAACGAAGAAGGCCATCCGGTCTGAAGTTTTTGGACATCCCGTCCTAGTGAGTGGAATATTTGCGTGCGTCCTGCAGCAACGAAGGAGGCCATCCGGTCCGAAGTTTGTGGACATCCCGTCCTCGTGAGTGGAGTATTTGCGTGCGTCCGGCAGCAACGAAGGGGGCCATCCGGTCCGAAGTTTGTGGACATCCCGTCCTCGCGAGTGGAGAATTTGCGTGCGTCCGGCAGCAACGAAGTGGGCCATCCGGTCCGAAGTTTGTGGACATCCCGTCCTCGTGAGTGGAGTATTTGCGTGCGTCCGGCAGCAACGAAGGGGCCATCCGGTCCGAAGTTTGTGGACATCCCGTCCTCGCGAGTGGAGAATTTGCGTGCGTCCGGCAGCAACGAAGTGGGCCATCCGGTCCGATGTTTTTGGATATCCCGTTCTGTTTCTGTGTATGAAACGTGGCCTGTTACTGCGTGTGTCCAGCAACGAAGCTTAGTCCGGTCAGTATAATTGGGACATCCCGTCCTGTTCCTGTGTGTGAAACGCGTGTGTGTTCAGCATCGAAAGGGCCATCCGGTCCGAACTTTTTGGGCATCCCGTCCTGTCATCGTCAGCAAAGTCCAGTTCGAACTTTGGGTTCCTGCTCAAGGACTTCCTGTGTACCATCAAGCAACTGTTCCAGATAAGTGGTTTCGGTTTTAAGTCTAAAGTTTTATGCACTATTATATTTAATGTAAAATTTTACTTCTGTTTTTGTGATAACTTCCATTTATCGTAACAGGTTTCGAAACAAAAAAATTTCTTAATTGCAAATTTTGCTTTTATAATAGAAATTAGTATTGTTTTGGAATTTATGTGAAATAGAAATTTAAGAGATTTTAATCGTCGTAGATGATTATTTATCTTAATTAATAATTTAAATTTGTTTTGTATTTGAAATGGTATTTTGATATAAATTTTTTTTTTAATTAATTTTCTTTTGAAGGTCTTTTGGGTTACAAAATTGGTTTTTGTACATTTTTTTTTTTATTGTTTTATTGTCTTTGAGTTATATTTTTGTGGCTTGGCTATAAGGTAAGTCAGAATTCTGGACAGTTTCGGTTTCGAAAAGTTTTCTTTTTGTACCTTACGTTATATTTGAGTCCAAAGGGGGAAACTGTTTAGAATTTAATCATGACTTATTTAGTTCAGGGAAAGAAAGAGGACTTGATCAAATTGGTGGAGGAGATAGATTTAGAAATCACCGTAGAAAAATCCATAAAACAGTTAGTGAATCTTATTACTTCAAGTGAGGGATATGATGAAGAATTCACCAAAGCACTTTTTGGTAGAATTATAGAAACTCGAAAGAAAAATGAAGCCTTTGAAGTGGAAGAAAAGCGGAGAATTGAAACCCTTGAAGTGGAAGAAAAGCGGAGAATTGAAGCCCTTGAAGTGGAAGAAAAGCGGAGAAATGAAGCCCTTGAAGAAAAGCGGAGAATTGAAGACCTTGAAGAAAAGCGGAGAATTGAAGACCTCGAACAAAAGCAGAAAGAACGAGAGTATGAGTTGGAAAAATTGAGAATAGAAGCAACTAGTCAAACCCAGCGAGGTGCAGTTGATAATTCTAGACCAACGAATCGAGACTTGACCAAGATCCTTCCGAAATACGACATGAAAGATGATATGAGTCTTTATTTAATCTTGTTCGAGCGACAGGCAACTTTGCTGTCGCTGGGTAAAGAAATGTGGGTATCTCACCTATTAAGTTTGATCCCCCAAGAGATTGCTCATATAATAGCCCGTGAACCAGCTGACCTAGCTATAAATTATGATCACATCAAGAATATTCTGTTAAAAAGGTTCAAACTAACACCAGAAAGATTTCGACAGTTATTTAGTTCACACCATAAAACAGTTGATCGGAACTGGAGGGATTTCTATCATGAATTGTCTACTTATTTCGATGGATGGATTGCAGGTTGTCAGGTCCTTACTTTTGAAAAACTGAGAGATTTGATCATCACAGATCAGATGAAGAAAAAAACACCATCCGAATTCAAAGATATGTATCTCAGAGAATGGACAGAAATAAACTCCCCTACAGATTTGGTGGAACTGTTGGAGAAGTTTGAAGACGTTAGACGAACTGTGAAACGATACCCTGTCTTTGCGAAAGACAAGTTCGAGGGTCGAGTTCAAAACAAGTTTGAAAAGACCGATAATCCACCAAGGAGAAGCGATACCATAAATGGTAAAGGGATTAAGATAGAACGAAGATTTTCCGAACAAGACCCAAATCCGGAATTCGACCGCAGGAGACAGATGCGGTGTTTTCATTGCAATCAGCCTGGTCATATCCGACCAAATTGTCCAAAGTTGAAGAAACCTTCGGAAACTGTAAATTACATTTCGGACATAGAACCTGAGAAGTACCTGGAACCGTATATCATGAAAGGAAAAATAAACGGTCAGGATATAAATCTACTAAGAGACACCGGAGCGACCATTGACATTGTGTGTCGGAAATTGGTGAATTCAGCTGACATGACGGGTGAACATGTTTGGGTACAGCAACCTTTGGACTCCAGCTCAACTTGTTTACCTCTTGCCGAAGTTCTGGTAGAGTGTGAATTGGGAAAAACACTGACTAAGGCTGCTGTGATTCCAGATGAACTAGACCGCGGACGATATCTTTTAGGGAATCGGACTGCTGCCTTGTTAAAAAGGGAAGATTGTCAATCTGTGGATCAAATAAATGCAGTACTGACAAGGCATCAGAAAAAAGTAAAAGAAAGGGATGAATCTCAATCTTTAATTAAAGAATCCGAAAACCCTATCCCAGCGGAAGAATTCAGTACCTTGGAAAAAAATGAAACGGAAGCAGGGGAAGTAAGTGACGAGTTCACTCATCTGGCAGAAGATCAAGATATCACTGAATTGTTAAAAGTGGGTACTGAGCAACTAATCAAGGCTCAAGGTGAAGATGAAGAGATGAGCTCTCAAGTAAAACAAATCCAAAATGGAAACCCTCCTAAAGATTTTGAACTTGTGAAAGGCCGACTTTTGGTAAAGATTAAGAAAGACAAGAGTGGTATCGAAAGGAAGCTCATCGTCGTGCCCATAGAGTATCGAGAAAAGATACTGAAATTGTGTCATGAAGGCACGTCAGGTCATCTTGGGACCACCAAGACCAAAGACAGAATGACCAAGTACTTTTTCTGGAAAAACTGTTACAAAGAAGCAGAGGACTTCGTGAAGGCTTGCGATTCCTGCCAGAGAGCTGGAAAGGCAAGGGACAAGAAAAAAGCGCCCATGACTCTTGTTCCAGTGATTACTGAAGTTTTTTCCTGTATTAATATTGACGCTGTAGGACCTTTGCCCGTGACGGACTCAGGCCAAAGATACCATGTGTATGTCGTCGAAGTACCCAGATGCTGTGGCAGTACCAAACATAACATCTAGATCCGTAATTAATGCTCTCCTTCAGATTTTTAGTCGAATGGGTTTTCCTAAGGAGATTCAACACGACCAGGGAACCTCGTTTATGAGCGAACTCACATCGGAATTTTTTGAACGTTTCGGCATCAAGGTGGTACTTAGCTCTGTGTATCATCCCCAGAGCAATCCGGTAGAAAGGTTTCATCGAACCCTGAAACGGATTTTGAGAGTTTTGTGTACCGAAGAAGGACCAGATTGGGAGAAGCATGTCCATGCAGTCTTGTTCGCCTTAAGGACAGTTACTCATGAATCCACCGGATTCAGTTCAGCTGAATTGGTTCATGGAAAAAACTTACGGACTCCCGTCACTCTTCTGTATGAAAACTGGTTACAGCCGGTAGAAGGAAATTCTTCAGTTGTTGAATATATCCTCAATCTTCTGAGAAGATTGGAAAAATGTCGCTGCCTAGCCATTGAAAATATGGAGGAAGCTGCCAAGAAAAGAAAAAAATGGTACGACAAAAATACCGTGAAACGTGAATTCAATGTTGGAGATAAAGTACTGGTACTGGCACCCTCACCTGTAAATAAGTTAGCGGTTCAATTTAATGGTCCTGGGACCATTGAAAGCAAGATTTCGGAGACGAACTACTTTGTTGCCCTGCCTAACCGGAAAAATTCGTCACAAATCTACCATGTAAATCTTTTAAAACCTTATTACCAGAGGCCTGAATTCATAAATCTGGTCACTACTTGTGAGGATGAAGAATCAGAGTTGGAAGAAGAATTCCCGCCCGTGGAAAACAATCCCAATATTTTTTATCTCGAGGAGATATTGAGAAACAGTGAAGTCAAAGGAAGACTGGATGACGACCAGATTGACCAGCTCAGTTGTATTATATGTAAATATTCCAATTGTTTCTCAAACGTGCCTGGCCTCACAGATCGTATCCAGTTTGATATCGAACTTTCTGAAATAAAGCCCCTCTGTGCGAAGCCATATCGAATGTCGGTCAGACATTCGCAGATCTTGAAAGCCGAAAAGGAATGTGCCGCTATTGTGTTTGCTGTCAAGAAGCTACGATGCTACCTGGATGGACCTACCAGGTTCTTTATCCAAACTGATCATAATCCTCTAGTATGGTTAAAAAAAGAACTCTGGGGTAAATCCACGTCTCATGAGATGGGCCCTTGCATTGCAGCCCTGGAACTATGAGGTAATCCATCGTCAGGGCAGAAAACACCAGAATGCTGACAGCCTTAGCCGACTGTTCTAAGTTACCAAAATGTCCTTTGAGTTTATTTTTATAGTTTTGTAGGTAACTTGTGTGTGTGTGTGTGTGGCGTTGTATATATGTTTGTAAATATTTGTATAAAATTTTGTAGAATTTAGTTTTTTTTTTGAAAAGTTATGGTAACTTTTTACAGGGTAAAAAGTTATTCTAAGGGGGGAAGAGTTGTAACGTACACTTCCGGAATATCTTTTAAATGTATTTCTATAGTATTTCTTTTTCCTTATATTCCAAGTTTTATTGTGATACTTCCTGTGTTTATTTATACTTCTTATTACTCTTGGAAAGGATATCTTTTCTTTTGACATATTTATGTGAGCTTAAATGGTTTTCCCGGAAGTTCATTTTTTTTCTTTTATGTATAACGTTGGTGAAAATATATTTTTTTGTAACGGCTCTTTTTAGAGTCGATTGGATGCTTCGTTGAAGTGTGGACTGAGTGCAGTGTTCGAATGGCGTGTTTCGGCCGTTATGTTTAAAACGTATGATGAGAGGTAGTTGTAACGGTGATGTCGCTACCATATTGTAAATAAATTTTTCTTTAATTCTTTAAAAAAGGCTATTTCTTTTATCACGACGTTACAATGTTTGAAATAAAATGATTAATTAATTAAATTGGAACCGGATGTTTAACTTTTATAGGTTTTCCCGGCCGTTAGTATTTTTCAAATCCGCAGGGGATACGCTCCTATTATTGACATTAGGGAACGCGGCACCGCGGTAGACTTCGGTTACAGGACTTCCGGCCGTTACAGGTTAAATAAAACAGTTTTCAATGTATACAACTCTTTTTTCTGGATGTTTACGTAATAAATACATTTTTCATTTTCGGAATGAAAACAAAATTGGCGACACTTTGATTATGGTTCTAAGTGGCGCCCGCATGGTTAACGAAAAAGTACCAAATGGGTGCCGTTTGCAAAACAAAATTCCTACTTCTTCCCTGAGTTAAACTAAACTTCCCTGAGTTTTTCCAGAAAATGATTCTTCCCTGAATTCCCGGTTCTGTCGCCACCATTTAATATGAACAATATATTTCAAACACGAATTTAAATTCTTATTGATTATTTATTTGATCTCCTAATGAGACCTTTTTATCATGCAGTTCAATATACGCTGGAGGTTGAACTTCCTATTATACGTTTTGATGCGTTTTAAATATACGTACGATTTTAGTACAATGTACTAGATCTCGTACGTATTTGAATAGCTGTGGTTTACTTAACGACATAGTAGGAAATGTGAATATATTATTTATATTTTTAACACAGTCCGAAATAATGAGCAAAGTGAACAACCGAAAGAAAGAGGACAAAAAAAAAAAAAAAGATCAGACTTAAAAAAGAGAGTGTAAAAAAAATCCGAGCGGAAAAAGAGGACATGTTCTCTTTAAAAGAGATTTTCTGGCAACCTTAATTCCGACCCGAGGACAGATTAATGTCCTTCTGGCCCGGGTTCCCACAGAAATGTAAACACACCTGTTCTTCTGGGGTGTGGCCCGTATGCATTTTTCTCAAGGAGGGCCCAGGATAATTCAGGTGTTGTTGACAACTTGTTTTCAAGTCGAAGGTGACCTGCATCCCAGATGTGGGAACGCGAGATCGACCGGTACTTGTGGTGACGACGCACTTCTCATGAAGAGTTTGAAACATTCTCAACAACGTTACAAAATTACAATAGACGAAATAGAAGACACCAAAGAAACCAAATACTTATATTCATAAGTTTTCAACATGTATGGGCACTGTAGGAAGCAACTGTAATACTGTGCCTTAAAATATTGCTGTCGTACCCCGTTAGTACTTATGATGTGAAAATAAATGACAACGTGGGTGTTGGTAGTAGTTCAGAATTAACTTTAAACCGCAGGTCATTGTCTAAGTCATGAGTCACCTAACTTCTTTGACCGTCGGCACTTTCTACAGTTTCTTGATTTTTTATCGACCCCCTTTATTTTATTCTTACATAAAAAAAACACACACACAAAAAAAACTTATGTAAGTTTTTTAATTTATAGTTATTTATTTTATAGTTAGTGTTTACTGTATGTATAATGTAGAAAATATTATTATACTGACTTAACTTCGAAGAAATACATTTTGTTTGAAGTCCTTTACATTACATATTAGTATGAGTAACACATAATGTATCTCTACTATTATAAAAGAAAGTGTTTGTCTGTTTCTTGCCGCAAAATCCTGACGATTACATATCTTCAATTCTTGACGATACAAGATCTTCAAATTTAAGTTTGTGTGGTAAAATGATAAACTGTAAAGTTTTCTCCATTTCACGAAATTGGGAGAATCTTTCGTCAAATATTTCTTTTGCATTCGCTAATACTGAAGAAGCGTGTTTTAAGACTTCTGTTTTGTTTTCGACAGAGGATATAATGTTAGAAAATGTTCTTTTAATAATGGAAAATTCTTCAATTTTTCAGAAACCAGATTATTTGAATATAAGTCTAGCTTTGTTACAAATGCTTTGAGAATTTCGTACGTTGTTAAGGTGATTTGACCACGGCCTTGAAGTTTCGCATTTAGCTCATTAAAGTGCCCTGTGAAATGACAAAAGAACATGAGATGTTGTTGTTTCTTATGCCTACACTGGCAGATTAGAGGAGTGCCAGGCCCGTCGAAGACGGCAAGAGGCGAGGGGGGTGCGCCTTCCATGTTATTGAGCCCCATTGGGAGGAAGTCCGACTTTGCTCGACATACATGACACATCCGTTTTACAGGAAGGTCCCTTTCATACATCCATTCACTCACACATATCGTAATTTAGATCCCAATCAGAGGCCGATAACCCCCTGATCAGGTACCCCCAGAGGTATTGATTTGGTATGGGAACATGGGGGACATTGTGACTATGACCTATTTAACGTGCCCCAGTCACCATTAGTGAACACGACGGTCTTTAGCCAGGTCGAAGCGCCGATCTCGCAATCATAAGAATTGCAGGCTCCGCCGAGGACAGAACCCACAACCCTTCTGATGCGAGCCCGACGCTCTACTGACTGAGCTACCGCGGCTCAAAGAACATGAGATCATTCAACCAATTCAAATTTGTGGATTCTAGAAAAACTTTACACTTTTCATAAAAAAAAAACCTAATTTCGTTTAACAAACTAACGAAAAGTTCCAAAACTTGACCACGACTTAGCCATCAAACGTTATTGTACGTAACCAAACCCGAATACTGAGCATCCACTTCCTCCAATAAATTTTAAAATTGCCGTTTAGCAAGAGAATGTGCTGCAATAAAATTAACTACTTTCGTTAGAACGGAAAGTTGAAACAAAACAACTTAGAATGTATTTTGCCCAAAGTGACTCTTGGTGCACAATGTAGTGAAATTCGACCAAAGAGTGACCTATATCCTGTGCTAGAAGCTTAACGAAACCAACATGCTTTCCTACCATGCTTGGAACTCCATCAGACGTTACGGATACGATCTTCTTTAGGTCAACATTCAATTAAGTGGAATCTTTCTTAACTTCATTCATAATATCAATACCAGTAGCTCTTCCTCTTAATGTCATCAATTCCTCCGTCATATTTCCACAAGTATATCTGACGATAACTGCAAGTCCGGTGACATCTGTGCTCTCGTCCAAAGATATAGAATACATTTTTGCATTTTTTAAATCGGACGAAATTTGATCGGAAACATCTTTGTTCATTGACAAGATTGTATCTTTTACCGTATTCCTGATCAACGGCAATTCTTGGATACTTTTACTATCGAATCCTTATTTTCAAAATCGTCAAATAGGCTGTCCAAGCATACTAGGAAAGATTCTTTCAAAAAGTTTCCATCTGACAGTGGTCTCATGTTTCGGAATACAGTAAGACAAATGAAATCTCGCCGCTGTAATATTATTTTTAGGACAAAATGTAGATTTGAAAATAGAAGTCTGTTCCTGGTATTTCTTCAATTTCCTATTGAAATTTTCAATATTTTCTTCTTCAGACAGCGATGACAAATTTTTGTGATTTGGTTCAAAATGGCGCTTTACGTTGTAGCTATGTGAAACAATAGTTTCGTTACAATTAACGCACACTTTTTCTCCTATTTTTATGACCCCGAATTTGTAAAACCACTCCTCGTGACACGATCTTCCACTTCCAACTCGCTACGCTACCATACTTTCTTTTCAGAGTCATCGACATATCACCACTCACATCAAAAACACACGAGAAATATCTATCAATCACAGGCGTCGGACGCAAAAAAATGAAATTTGGCAAAAAGAGGTAAAAATAAGTTTTAAACTGTAGTTATAAATTGAAATGTGAAATATATTTTTATCACAATCCGAAATAATGAAAAAAAAAGAGAACATAAAGTGAACAACCGAAAAAAAGAGGACGAAAAAAGAACCGACTCAAAAAAGAGAGTGAAAAAAGATCTGTGCAGAAAAAGATGACATGTTCTCTTTAAAACAGATGTTCTGTCAACCTTAGGTGTAGCATTCTTTAGGGGTAATAAATACTGGACCCAGAAGCAATAGAGAATGTTGAGGTGTTAAGATCGTGAAACAAAAGGCTTTGGGGTCACCACTTTTGGTGGTTCTGGCTCTGGCCTTCGGAAGACCCCAACTCGTATGCTGGATTGCAGCAAGTGGTTATTCTCCGCTATTCCAACATATTGTCAACTTTATAAAGAATACACTTCAGGAACAGGAAAACGTAATTTATTCAAGCATAACTTAACAATATATACTATTTAAAAAAAAAGTGTTTGTTTGTCTGTCTGTTTAGCGGCCACAAAATACTGCCGATCTATGGCACTTACAGCAATGCGATTTGGCCCACAGGTAGTCCGAATTATTTGCAAGTTTTGGGTCTCGGCGAATTTTAAAATTCAATCTAGAAGATTTTTAAATGGATTTCATTTTAAAACGCGGATAACTTTTTCTACTCATGCAACCTTCCAGTCAGGGTTTGGAATCAAGCCAAGTTTTTTCATCCACAAAACGCGGATAAAATTATTTTTTTCGTTTCCGCTTTGATTTTGCGCGATTGATTTCACAGCCAGGCGATAAATCTTTAAACTGAAGTCAAAGTTCTTTTTTTCTGTCCCCTAGACCGTTAAAGATGGAGTAAAAATTTCATCGGATTTGAAATCTACGGAAAATTTCAGTTTAGATTGATACCTAAATATATGATTTTCTTTAAATAAATAATTTTTTAATTGAATATATCTTCAACGGATTTGAAATCTGGAAAATTTTGTGCACCAGCTTAATACCTTACATCACGGCTTTTCCCGTGGTGTTGATTTGCTGGCAACGCCGTGCTATCCACACAGTGGCTAGTAACAAGTAAGATTTAAAAGGTGTGACATTCAGACGTTAGAGAAAATATATATAGAACAGAAATTATAATTTCGAGTGGATGAAAAAGAGAAATAATAGCATGCGCAGACGTTCGACTTAAAACTGGGTTTCTCGCAGGGCTGTCAGACGACAGGAGCGTGCGAACGTGGTTGAAATTTGCGTGGTGATTGTTGCCCCAAGGCTAAAAAGAACTATCGCCTAAAAATGTTTTGAACAAATCCTTATCCACTTGTGATCATACAGAAACACCCATTACAGTGATGTACAATCGTTGATACTTTTAAACTTAAAGGAACCGACTGGTAAATAGTTGAAGATGGTAGAACCAAGGATGTTACTGACGAAATTGTAGAAGAAATGAATGAATTAGGGTTAAGATATAAATTATGATAAAAAGCAGGCTCTATAATTCCTCTTTCCGCTCGCAAACGTCTTGTTTGCGTAATCATTACTGGAGTTCTAATAAGATCTCGGAACGCAATGTACAATGCGACGAGCTTGGCTGCTCAATTTGTAAATCTTGTAAATATTATAATGAAACAAAACTTGTTTACAATAATGTCAATAAACTAGAATGTCTTCGAAACCTTGACACTTGGATGTATTATTTTCAATCTGTGTCCGGATACTGCCACCTTGGAGGCAGTTCGGCCTGTTCATAACGTTTTGTGGATATTTAAGCACTTCATTCAAAACAGAAGCACAGTTAAAGCTTAGTATATACATTCACAACTTGCACAACATTCATCCTTTTTTCTTAGTTTTATTTTAAATTTTACTTATGATTTGATATGAATAAAAATAGATGATCCAAGTTTTCATGCAGAATGTGTTCCACGCACAAACTAGCTTTATGAAATTCAAAAATTACACACTCGTGGTTTTTTTTTTATATTTTGTTGAAATTCAAAAATTGTAGATAAATTTCTTTTTTTACTTTTGGATATACAATAATAATAATAAATAGGCACACAATTACACTTGCACTTTTTAACGCTTTAGATATTTTTTTTTTGCTAGGGACAACGAAGAAAACTTTCTTTGAAAAGAGGGTATGGAGCCCAAAATATTTAAAAAACTATGCTGTAAATGAACAAACCAAACCTTTTAGCCCCGAAGTGACCTCATTCCCTGACTTAAATTCCCAGTTTGTTGTTTAGTAATGCCTCTAAAAGAGTCTTACTATTTTTCTATTTCCTCAAAGGTCACCTTCATACGAATGTTTTGCAAAACGAGGTTGAAAGATATTTATATATATCAATCAGGTCGAGGACTAAGCTTCTGAAATTTTTTTTATTTGTTATTCTAACGTGCCCTTCTTAGAGAATACTTTGATCATAAAATTCGAAGGCTTTCGCGTAAGTTTCGAATCACTGAATAATGTTTCGGATTAAAATGAATGTATGAAACGGTGCCTAAAACTAACTCCTAAAGAACAATTATCACCAAACAAAAGATAGTCGCTTAATGTTCTCCTTTTTTATCTTTCCATCCGCTAGTCCAGGGATTCCCAACCGGTGGTACGTGTACCGCTGGTTTTCCGCAATGTTTCAGGTTATACGCAATGATGATACGAGCGACCCAAATATTCTACGAAGTTTTAACGATTTTTTAATATGAACAACCACGTTATGCTATTTCTTATGCCATTTGTTACTTGTTACTTGTGTGAGAGTGGTTTCTCTGAATTTTTGTATATAAAAAATAAATATAGAAACAGTAAGTGTTGAAGAGGACTTAAGAATAAAGTTGAGCTGCATTGCTCCTGATATTGATATTTCAATAAAAAACAAACAACAAGCTTCGCACTAAAAATTTATTTTTGATTATGTTAATCTTTGTTTGCTTAGTTTCTACTAATTATTTAAAATTAGTTGTTTTTAGACCTGTGAGTAAAAAATAAAACTGTTATTTTCAATAATCGTTTTATTTTTTCCTTTATTAAAACATCCTTGATACGAAATACAAGTGCAGTAATCGTAAAATATGAAGCTTTCTTAGTATTTTAATTAAAATAAAACAAGCCGTTGGTCACTTTCACTGACATTAGATATGTTTCTAAGAAAATATAGAATGGTGGTACGCTTAAAATTTCTAAAAATTTCCAAATGGTACGCAGTTACTAAAAGGTTGGGAACCCCTGCGCTAGTCTGTCTCGCATGAAGCCATGGGGTGAAATATCTTGTCACCTTTGAACTCAAGTCACCTCGCTAACCTTGACTTCAGACCGACCTGCTCACTCCAAACGTCTCTTCCTTTCAGATAATCGGTGCAAGATCAACTTGCTACTTCGTAAAGACATCGACTTCCCCTTCAATAATCTTTCTTAATCCCCCCCCCGAGCGAGAGACGCGTTTTGTCCCTTTATGGACCTTGTGGCCATCAAACCCCAACATCCAATCTATCCTCCTAGGCAAAGTCCATGCTTAACTATTCATTCTTCCACGAATCCCTTAGAATAAGTTCAAAGCCCCTTAGAATAAGTTCAAAGCCCCTTAGAATAAGTTCAAATCCCCTTAGAATAAGGAGTTCAAAGCCTCTTAAAATAAGGAGTTCAAAGCCCCTTAGAATAAGGAGTTCAAAGCCCCCTTAGAATAAGTTCAAATCCCCTTAGAATAAGTTCAAATCCCCCTTAGAATAAGGAGTTCAAAGCCCCTGAGAATAAGCTCAAAGCCCCTTAGAATAAGGAGTTCGAAGCCCCTTAGAATAAGGAGTTTAGAGGTGTCCCAAACACCCAACAACCAATACCTCCACGCATTCTGATGTTACCACTTGTCTATTGAATTATTACATTAACTATTTTTATGGAATTTTTTCTGCCTCTGCATTTGTGGTACCAACACTGCACTCAGTTCCAATTGCCTTACGCCACGACTGCACCTTCTTTGATTTCTTTTATAATATGTGTATTCCATACTCGGTATGATTCGAAATTCCCTGGCCATACTAAAGACGCTAGTGTGCACTAAAATATAAAAAAATTTGTGAAAATATGTTTGTCCGCATCTTGTAGCGTGTAGTTGCAAGAGGACACTGTTTGCAAATTGTTCTTTAAAAAACTTCATCAAGCCCGAATTGGATGAGTTAAAAAATAACAATTGGATGCACATTGCCATCCTCTTAAGTTTAGTACGGAATATCCGACCCCCCCCACACACACGGACAGTTTAAATACAAAACAAATTTAAACTATGGTAGAAACCACAATTTAGGTTATTTGAAACTGGAATAAAGCACATTCCCAGGAAGTTGAAACTGGAATTTGTCAGTTCTTCGATTCAGACTTTTATTCTAGATACCATACGAGTCTTTTGCAGATTTCTCAGTTGCAGATATTTATTTGATATCTCCAGGGATTTAAAGTCTTTTAAAAAGTTCCAGTTTTATTTTACCGAAACAACGATTCATTGTTTATGTGGGGTGTGCGCATGCAAAACGAATCGAAGATCTTTCCATTTCAAAAATAAAAGATGCAGTCCTAATGTTTTCGTTTCAGGCTCTGACATTAGCCATGTGTGCACAATGCTGGTAAGTGCCATGTTTCCAATTTTATATTCAAGCTAAAAAAAAACTGATAAAAACATTCAACTAGAATTTGAAAAATGTTATCGCTGTTTTTCATATTTCACGATTTTATTGGTCATACGCTAAATCATATGTGGAAATACTACATGTATGTATGAAAGTGAAAGAAAAACGTAGATATCAATGATAAATTGATGACAAAGCACTATGTTGCGCCATCGAATCGTCCGAAATCCGCCTTATGTTGCTAGATAGATAATATTGTTTATGAAAAGAAATATTCTTTTTGTCGGATATTCGTTTTCAGTTGTCATATTTGTTTTTTTCCCTAATTGAAAAGAATACTGCTTCTGATTGGTTCTTTTTTTACTTTTCCAAGTACAACTCATCCGTGACTTGTGAAAATGAAAAATGGTTCCTTTCTTTTCTGTTTAGATATACTGGTTATGATTGGTGCATTTGTATTTTCTCCGATTCCATGACTAAACCATTTTCATAAAAAAAATAGCACTTGTTCTAACGCAAACGTTTAGGATATGTTCAAGCCTTTTTTCGTGTGCGAGGTGTTAATTTAATTTGAATATTATAAAAACATAACATTGCGTTCGAAAATGAAAGTTATTTCTCTGTCTTACTCTTCGCACAACGTTTTTATGTTGTGCAGTGAAATTACAATGCCGCCCTCTCTCTCTCTCTTTCTCTCTTTAACACTAAAGTACAACAAGTGAACTAACTGTTCTAATGACGTTCATTAGTGTTTGGTTGTCGGTATGGTTGTACCGATTATTTTATGCCACAAAAAAAAAAGCGATTATACGTTTTTATCATCTCTTTAATCTTGAGTTAACCAGTTCTGCCCGTGTAAGGTCGCGTATTTACTAGTATAAACATAATGTCGTAAACCTCCAAATGAAATAAAGTTATAAAAAATATCAAGTATCTTTTCCCGTACTTTTTACTGGAGTTTATTGTTATTTCCAACAAAGGTCTCATGCAACGAACACAAAGTGGTTTCTGTCTTGAAAATTATTGAAGTAGATTTATTTCAAATTGTATAAGTCAGATTGTCCTTTTTTAGTGTTAAAAGCACACGAATATAGCGAAAATGAAGCCATACCGGAAGTAAATGTCACTTTATTCCACTATTTTAAAATCTGAGCTTAGTTACTAACCAAGTCTGTCATTTAAATACCACGAAAACGCAGCACATATAAAGCTTTAATACAACGGCATTTTCTAAAAATATTGGAGAGCGTCCACCATTTGCTGACTTCTACATAGAACGGAAATAAACGAGCATTTTTTCCAACCGAGGAATTCCCCTGCGCCCCAATATGCAAAAACCCAAAACTCAGAACTTTTTATTATTATTAGCATTTCCGTTCCAATGGATCTGGTTTCAATGGAGAATATTCCATTTCAAATTTCATCAATACCAAACCCTCTTTCGGAGGCATTTCCCATTCATCGCTCCTTTCTTTTTCTACATTCTTATGAAAGAGGATGAAATGTACTTTCACTATCAATATTTGCATGAACCGGCAACGGTCGTTAAAAGGACTTAGCTTGCAGCTTAGCCTCTATCTATACGCACTCGTAGTATCGATTTCGGTAGGTTTTACCAGCTGCGAGGAGTCCTAGTGAAGTTTTTCGAACTTTTTTTTTTCCTGAAGTGAAAGAACTTTTCCAATCGGGAACTCTTTTAAGCATAAAAAAGGAAAGGTGGTAAAGCAAACTTGGATCAGGGAGTAAAGTGAATGTAAATGAAGTGACGGAAAATTAAAGAAGTTAAAAGGAAATCATGGAGTGTTCGGGGAATTGGGTGAAGAAAAAAAAAATCCTCTTTTCATCAAACCTAATTTTGTCAGACAAACGGGATAAATTCTGACACTATTGTGTTTCTCAGTTCTTAGATTGACGATCTGACCGTAGGTATCCTTTCCAACAACAGTGCCGGCCACTGAAATTAAATTAAAAGGTCAACCACATTTGGCATGTTCACTTATTGCAACTGTTCATTTCCTTTTTTTGCAAAAAATATCGGCTATATCGCGTGGAATACAAAACCAGCAAATTAAGTTGAGGTTGGTTAGCGATTGCCAGTGCACAATCTCAAAAACAGGTGCATTTTTGAGGCAAAGAATGTTGATTTAAAACTACAAATACAGAAAAAAAATTAAAATTTTAAATACAATATACACTTTATGTGCCAAAAAAATCGCAACACAACGAAGTCAGTGTTCGATCGGAATGAAGAGATGAAGAATTTTCACAAGTTTAGGTTCACTTTTAGTTTAGGATTCCTACATCAGATGTAAAATGACGCTTTTTGAAATAAAGTAATTTGAGTAGTTGACAGTAGAAAAGATTTTTTAGTAAAAATAATTGTTTTATGTATCACTATATAATTTAGGGCTGAAATTATTTAATAATAAATATTTGTGACGAGGCCCATTGTAATGTGTAGGGGCCCCATTTTGATGAATCGACTTATTTTCGGCACTGACTGTAAAGTACGTTACTGTAATAAAATTGCCTTGCAGGTTTCTTCATGGGTTATTTTTTTAATTATAGTTTATATATTTGTGTTTCAACTTCATACGGTATAATAAAGGTCTGATATAAGTTTACCATGATAAATTATGTGAAATTCACACTAATTATCCCTATCTCGTGTTCACTTTAAGTTCACGTAATGTTTCAGTGTGAAAGTTAAATCTCTCTCTCTATCTCTCTATAATTAAAAAAAATTTGCCGCCGCCGCAGGATTGAAAACTCGCTTTTTTCTGCTCGATTCTTGGAGAGGTTCCCGAGAAAGTTGGGATCAGCACATTACAAAATTGACATGGTGGTTTGTTCAAAGTTGTACAGGGAACAAGACGAATAAGATTTTTTTCCGATGCAGCTATTAGTTTAGGATTTATTAAGTGTCAAAGTAGAAAGAGCGAAATTTAAAACGCAAGTGATCTAAAGACGTACAAACTTCAGTCTTCAGCCGTGATTTTCTTAGAGTACCTCTAAATGTAAATTTTTCAGGACGCCGAGTTTTTTTCGAAATTTAAATTTGGTTTCTGATAATATTTTTTTTTAATTCGGGAAAAATCGGGACATTTTTGTTATTTTTTTAAACTGTCATATCTATATCTTATTGCTATTAGTTTTTTAAATTTAAAAACTTCGCAAGAAACCCTAGAATGTACTCTTTTTTACGGTACAATTATTTTTGAAATTGGTTAATAAATAAAGTCCATCGACTTTATTTATTGATGCGATCAAACGTTAGACATACAAATTTCGGAATATTGGGATATTTTCGTTACTCTTTGTTAAAACTGTCATATCTATAGTTTAATACTATTATTTTTTAAATTTGGAAACATCACTGAATACCTTAGATTATACCCTTTCTTATGGTACAATTGGTACAGTTATTTTTAACATTGGTTAATAAATAGAATTGATGAATGTAAAAGTTGGTCATACAAATTTCGGAACTTTTAGATCGTAATTTCCGATACAAAACTAAAACTGTCATATCTATAGCTTAATACTGTAAGTTTTAAAATTTAAAATTATCAAGTGGAAAGCTTAGAATGCACTCTTTATTGCGGTAAAATTATTATTGAAATTGGTTCATAAATAAATTCGATGCAATAAAAAGTTAGTCCTACTAATTTCGTATTGTTTAGATTGCGGAGCGATAGCATTCATTGTACACCACGAAAATGAAGATTACAATTTCTCTCTGAGACTAGGGTTTCCCAGATATCAAATTTATCGTAGCAGCAATTACCATAGAAACGATTTGTTTTGTTTGGCGAGGAAACAAGGCTCGTTTTTTTTCACTCTATTCTCAGACGGTTTACCAAGAAAGTATAGATCAGAAAATTACGAGATTAACACGGTTTATTTAAAAAATTGTGCAGGGAATCAGTTGGAGAAAGTTTTTTCTGATGCGTCTAATAGTTTAGGGTGCATTAAGTGTTAGAGTAAAAAAAAAAGGGAAAATACTTGCGAAAGGAGGCTTGGTTTTCATAGCAATCTCCGGGCGTTGGCGATGTTAGCGAGCAGGGAGCGAAGACCTCACTGTGACATTATGGACCGGAAAGTCAAATCAGGATTATACGAATTATTAAGATAGTTTCGCAGTAGATTGACTCTGCGAAAGGAATGTTGGTTTTGCGAATCAAACCAAATTGGATCCCTGAAATGAGTGTTGGTTTTCGAAGCAAACCAAATGAGATTTAGTAGCAATCCCCGGGGGTTGGTGAGCGTAGACGACCTACAAAAATTAAAAACAGGCTAAAAGTATTGTTATAAATTATATTTAAATTGTAATCGAATGCTGGAAAGTTATTTGTCAACCAAGCATGTTTATAATTTCTCTATGTTTGTTTATCAATTTAAGTTTGGAGGAAAAATGTATGTAATATCAACTTTTGTGATATTATTCTTCAATGAAGTTTTTGACGTAGAATACGTCTTACCTTTCGAATTCGGGGAACCAAGCTTAATTTTTGAGTATAACAAAAAAAGCGTAAGCGCGACAAATTTAAAACTGTTTTTTCCTCTTTTTTTTTACGGCGTATATTTGATCACTGATCATTTGTTACTGCAAGGCCAGAATTGATGAGTCAATTGTGAAGGGGCACCCAGTGGGTGGCCATCACTACCCCTAACTAAGGACATCACATTTTACGTCCATACTCTCACCCCGAATTTGAACCAGGAATCTTCCGATCCAGAGGCCATCACCTCAACCACTTGACCGGTTGGTCGGCCAAAGTTCAATAACTTGAAACACATAAAATGATGCAAAAGTGAACGATATCACGTTTCAAGGAGCATTAAGAATGTTTAAATGCTCATTGATATTGTGCTGACGTCATCGGTTGATGCAATCGCAGCGCAAAGTAAAGTCACGAAAATGCGCACTGCTCACATGAATTTAGTGTAGCTCCGGCTTCTTTTGCGTGAGCCACGACGTTTGAGGCGTTATTTGTTTCTTCGCTTTGCTCTTTATAAATAATAATAGGAAATAACCCTAAAATTTTAATACTTGTTTATATATTGAGCTTAAAAGTGTGGAAATCACGCATAATTTTCAAAATGTCCAAATATATGCATAATAATCATCAGAAGAACTATAGAAAATGTCAACTGGAAGAACGATCGAGTGATGAGGAACGTAATAAGATCCAAACAAACGATGCTGAGTGTCAACGGGCTCGGAGGCAGTTATTAAAAGTATAGATGTCGCACCCTGAAAGTGAACAAATGCCTGATACGAGTGCGGCAAGTACCTCCACCGCTCACTTCGACACAAATATCAAAGGTATTGACACTGCCCCGTCCGTGTTTTTTTTTGTTGTTGTTGTTATTTTGCTTTACATGTGCGCAGTTCGCTCACTTAACGAAAAGTTGTGGAAACTCCAGAGTAATACTTCGAAACTATCCACAATTTTGAATGTGCATCTATATTCTTTTAGAAGACGTAGTCGCAAATTTTTTTTTTATGAAAATGTTTAAATTCTTAGCTTTTTTAATAATGTAAAATTTAATTTTCTTCAAGTTTAAGTTATTATATTGTCATGTATAATCTTTGACAAAATAAATCATAACCATTTGAAAAATAGTTTGACTAATGTATGTTGATATTCAAATGTCTAGAAGATGAAATTGAATAAATAAAATAGAATTTCAGAAAGGAGTCTACATAATTTAGAGGAACGCATTCCCGAACGTAAACTGAAAGCATTTAAAAAAAATTAATTCTTCTACAAAGATTAAAAGATAGAAATATGTCTAATTTAAGAAATATTAAATAAATTGTTTGGCTCTCTTCCAAGGATTTCATTTTTATTTTATGTAATGAACACTAAGAAAGAAAAACAAACGATTATTATTTTTTTGACTTTCTAGTCTGCTTGTAAACACAGATATTAAGAACATTTTTATTTAATTTTTTCGATTTACCAGCTGGAATTACTAAGTAAATTCACGTTTGCGTACATTTTGTTCCTTTTTTAAAGTGTTCCTCTTTAAAATTGAATTGGTGAAAAAACAAACGAACAATATTTAAAAAACTGAACGAACAATATTTAAAAAACTGAAAGATAACTTATAATTTTATTTTAATTATATTTTTTAAGGGATCCGCCTACCGTCGACAACTTTTTTTTTTAAATTGTTTTAGCTTTTTGCTTTTTATGTTTTTATATAGTTAAAAAAAACAGATGTAAAACAAAGAAATGGTACCAAAAAAAAATTATTCTTTGTTGCCATTTGAAAAAATTGGTTATTCAAGGTAAATTTTAATAAAATTTTATGGAAACGGTTAGAGAGCTGTAGAAAAAAAAATAATATCTTAAAATCAATTTCCTTTGTTTACAATATGAATGTAACCACAATCTTCAAAATGGACTAAAATCTGAGAAATATTTTGTAAACATAAGAAGATATGCCATGTAACGCACATATTCATGAAAAATTTCAAAATTTGTAGCAGATTATTCACAAAAGCAGCTATAAATCAAAGAATATACTATATTATTTAAAATTTTTAGTTGATATCATAGTTAATAGTATTTAAAATGCATGTACAAAATTTCTAGTAAAAATATTAAAAATTGTGGAAGTTATTGAAAAAACGGTGGTAACTATTTTGTAAAATTATCATTTGCGGGAAAATGCATTTAAAGTTTTTGCTACAAAAGAAATTATATTTTTACAAAGTAATATACAGGGTAATTACATAGGTATCCTTATAAACGGTTAAAAGTAGCTCGGGTAATTTCTGCCATTGTGATATAATATCCCATTGTGATATATATTGTGATATAATACAGAAGAATGAAACTCGATTTTTCCTTTAACGTCCGGTTTCGAATTGACACTTCCGGTTTTACTCGACTGCTATCACTTTGCGTTTAAATAACGATATCTTTGGTTCTAAATGTCGTATAATTAAAAATGAAACAGTTTTGGAAACGTTAAAATGCAGGCAATAATAGTACGTAATAAAAAAAATTTAGAATTTTCGTCGAAATTCGCTATTTTAAGGTAGGCGGACCCCTTAAGAAATCTACAAACTTTTTCATGATATACTATGAAATTTCGCATTGATCCCTGAGAAGAGTAATAAAAACAAAAGGAATTTTATTCGAAGTTAAGATTTTGAAGCTCTAAAGTAAAAAAGAATTAATTTAAAACATAAATTTTTTTTTTCATTGATATTTTTTCCATTAAAAGTTTGTAGCTATAATCTGTTGAACCCATAGAAAATTCTAAAATTTCTTTTTCAAGTTTTCCTAAGATAGATGATCCTGAATTGCAAGTGTTAAAAAAAGTATGAAAATATTAAATAGCTTAAATTTAACTTTTACGTTCAGTAAACATTTAATACGCTTTAAACTTTTCTTTCTCAAATTGCATTTTTTGTCCATCATTGAAAGGTAATTAGAGAAAGTAAAAAGTTCAAAACATGATATGTTTGCTGAAGGTAAAAGTTATATAACTTGTAAAAAATATGGTAATCAAAAGAAAATGTGAATTTGTTTTTAAATTTATCTAAAACTTTTAAATTTGTAAGGTATTTTAATCAAGATAAATTTTTTTAAATTCTAAAATTACATTTAACATCGAACGATAAAAACCGATAATATATACTCTATAACAGAAAAATCGACGCACCAAGAAGAAGTTGTCTGATTGCGATAAAAATTGGTAAATGTGAAGAACAGACATAGAAAAACAAGCGATTAAGATTTCAGAACAATTGAATGATTTATTTTAGTGTTTGACCGTTACAAAAGGAGGAAGTCAATAAGGCGTTGGTCCACCTCTGGCCTGGATGCAAGCTGTCACCCGGCGTGGCATAGACCGAAAAACTTCCCATATAGCGTCCTGCGAAATTTCTTGCCAAATTGTCTCAAACTGTAGGGCTAAATGGTCAACATTCCTGGGGAGGGTTGCAATCGCCTTCCCATAACATCCCAAACGTGCTCTATTGGAGAGAGATCAGGAGACCCAGCTGGCCAAGAAGTGTTGGGAAAGCTTGAAGACAATTCATAGCAACACGTGTGGCCGGGCATTATGTTGTTGAAAAATAACTCCGTTGTGTCGCTAAAGGAACGGAAACACAACCGGTATTAGAATATCGTATAAGTACCGCTGTGCTGTAAGTGTGCCAGAAATGACTACCAAAGGGCTATCAAAGAAGATGGCACCTAATACCATAACGCCCTGTTGTGGGCATGTGTATTGTGCGATAGAAAGGGCAGGATCCCCACACTGCCCTGAACGTCTCCAGACACGTCTGCGGTTGTCGTCAGGACACAGTTGGAAACGGGACTCGTCACTACTGAATATACGTCCCAGTAAGCGCCGTTCCAAGTGGATCGAACCCGACACCACTGTAATTCTGCACCTCCTTGGTGCGTCGATTTTTTTTGTTATAAAGTGTGTAATGGCCGTTATGAAATATTAATGTAAATAACAAACGGTGATGAAAAAAGATTAAACAAGTTTTACTAACTTCAAAACTTATAATTTTATATTTGAATGTCCGCTCAAGTCTATGAATAGAGCGCCAAGAATTGAAACCAAAGAAGCGTAACGAAACAGTATTTATAGGATGAACACGCATCACACATATACACGCCTAAGCTGTGTGTAGCTGTTATTTACTCTATTGGAACCTTTTTACAGCTTTTTTTTACTGAGGTTTACAGTTAATTGCAAAGGTCTATAAGGATTTTATAACATGAAAAAATGTAGCTGTTAACTGTTTTGTATTTATTATTATTCGCATTAATTTTTTAGTGTTTTGCAATGATATGTAAATATGGTATTGGTAATTTTAAACATTGTTATATTATACAGCTAAAAGATAAATACTGAAGAAGATTACAATTAGAATATCAGCTTTATAACTTGTAATTTACTAAATACAACATTTACTGCAAATTGTGCTAGACGTGTAAACATTGCATTGATTGTGTGCACATATATTTACAAAAATAGCAACTGTTGGTAGACAATGGATGCGATGGAGATTTTTAGTCAAGTGAATTCAGCCCTCCCAATAAGTTATAAAAACCTCACTGCACTAATACTATGAAAAGAAGTTTAAAAGTGTTGACTAGAGTAGCTATTGTTGAAAATTTGGCGTCTGCGTTTTAGTTTATAAATACTTATTTATATTACATTTATTTAGTTACAAAACAAATGTTCTTACAATACTCTTTTCGCTTCAATTATTTATTCCAAAGTATATAAATTTGAATCCATTTTCATCTGGAGTCAATGTAATATTCTCTTCTTTAATATTGCAAAAAGGAAACGAAAGATAGGCGTTTGTTTATCAACAAGAACAGTTAACATTTAATCTATCGTTTGCAAATGCATTTCTGCTGCCATGGTTTTCTGCATAGCAATGTCATTTTTAACCTTTTTTTTCGAAAATGTTTTTGTTTAAAACTTTCTATACAGGAAATCTATCTGAGAACCTCACATGGAATGTCTTTTCAGAGTTCCTGTTATTTTACGAAGAAACAATTTATAAAAACGAGTAATTAACATAAATATGCGGTAAAATATCTCAATCGATTATAGAATTTGTGTGAAAAGCAAACAAAATAGGTTTGGAACAATAATAAAATGTGTGCGGGAATTCACTTTTATGTATAGGCATAACAATTTGACATGCATGGTGGACATTTTAGGAAATAGAATTATTCTCTGAAAACAAAAGTTTAATTTTGTAGCGTATAGAGAGCGCAGCCAAGAAAAATAAACAAATGTTAATGATATGAATTTATAGAGGTAGCTTGGTATTTTGTAACCCATTTTGGAGCTCTTGGCGTAATTTGGCATGGTATTCGAACGCAATTTCAGCATGTCCAAGTATTAAAAGTAACTCCAAAGATCGTCAAAATGGCGATAAATCAAATTAGTTCCAAACCTGTGCTTTTGAACAGACTTAAAATCCGTTACAGCTCAGTTTTCCAAAAGTTAGTTCCTTCCTATTGGTCAGACGCGTATACGTCATTTCCTAAAACCACTCATGTCAAATGAGGGCATCAGGATAAGAGTTTTATGAAATACTCGTGGTTTTGTTTATTTGGTTTTTAGATGCTCGTTTTACAGGAAGATGCGTTATTTCTTCGCAAGAAAAGTAAAACGTAAGAAACAAAATTGCTGCAAAGAGGTAATGGATTTTTTTTTTAATTTATATGTGTGTGTGTGTGTGTGTGTGTGTGTGTGTGTGTGTGTGTGTGTGTGTGTGTGTGTGTGTGTGTGTGTGTGAGAGAGAGAGAGAGATTTGATTATAAAGTTATCTACAAGTAATTTTTAACGTTTGCTGTGTTCTCTTTTAAGTTGTTAATCGAAACATTTCACAATTTAATGGACGGAATGAAAAATCTTATCAGAGTATTGCGTTTAAAAAGAATAGTAGATTTAAATCAAAGGTTTTCGTAGGCTCCCACTATGTTCAATTATTTTGACAAATTATTTCTTTATATTTTCCTGTGGAATGAAGGAATATCTCAAGAGATGAAATGTTGACGTAAAATTACTGATTAAATACTATAAATAGTTGTTTTTTGTGTTATGATCAAGTAAGTATGCGTTCTTCCTTACACTAAGAAATTAGGAATAAGTTATTTGACACATTTTCATTCATGTTTTTGTTTGATTTGAGGTATGGAATTTGTTTCAATTAAACAAAACATTATTATATAAGTACCCATTTTAAGCTTTAGTTAGGTTTTTATTATTTTTTGTTCGTTTCCTAAGAAACATTCTAAGCAGTGTTCAAGGTCTTCGAGATGTAAAAATTCCAAATCGAATAATGTCATTGGTCGGTGTTGTTTCTACCCCACGAGAAATTTTCCCACCTCTGGTTGACTAATAAGAGATCCAGAATTCGTGTCCGCTGCCGGATTCCGTCGAGTATTATTACAGTTTTAACAAAATTGGAGTATGACGTCGAAAGCTCACTGTTGCTACAAATAACTAATGTTCGGTAAAAGGTTTAGCGTCTAAATCCAGCTGGTCCGCATAAGAAGCGTCAGTTATGCACACGTCAGTTATTGTTCAGTCTCTTTGTCGTCTGGCGAACTCTGCGCGGGAAAAACACCGGGTGATCGCTAGGCGGCGTAAAGGTCTGATTACATATATGGAACAAAAACAAATTAATGTAAGTTATTTATTACAATTCTATTAATAACTCCGGCCATGCGGTAGCCTGATTGGAAGAGCAACGCATTAGCAACCTCGGTTGCGAATTCGAAACTCGATCCAGCCAAAAGACCATGGTGTACATTAAGAGCTGGTGCATTTAAATCTGCCTCAAATATCCTAATGTTGGAATAGTGTGGAAATTTGGAGAGTGTTGTACCAGTTCAGGCGTTGTCTTCTGAACGTTGTTCAAAACTACTAGGCGGGATTGATGCCGGACATATATTACGAACCTTTACTGGAGTGAAGACATGGGGAAATTTTAAGCCGGCAGATTCGTTGGTTTCAAACTGTCGTAAATAGTACGTGATGCCTTCACGTGGACTTGTTATGAGGTTTCTAGGGTAAGCCAGTAGCAAACGAAAGCAGCTGATATATATTAGCCATCTCTAATTTATAATTGGTGTTCCTTTAAGAAATACTATTTTTGGGTTAAATTAGGGCTTTTGGTATGACTAAGTATTTTTGTTTTGTTAAATAATTTGTATCGAAGGATGAATTTAGCTCCTGCTGATCACATTTTAAATTACTCCTATGGTTTTATGATGGATGTTATTTAATGACAACTTAAACATACCATATTTTTTCTAATTTTGAAATGTTTACGAAGTAAAGAAAATCTTTGCACTGTTCCATTTTAATCGTAAGAACTACTGTCGCAAAACATCGTAAACAAGCAAATATTTTGCCTTGTTGATGTCTTAAAATTTCCACATATCTTCTATTCCGATTAAGGTTGGTAATATCCGTCCCTCCCGGACCGACGCAGGTGTTAGCGTCTGGATCGGAAGGTTCCTGGTTCGAATCCGGGTCCGGGCATGGATGTGTGTAAGGGTATGGTGTAGAGTCGGCTGGTGCACCATAAATCTGTATTGACCTAAAGTCGTCACGTTGGGTTGTAGTGGAAGTTTAGAGAGTGGGGTGCCAGCTCAGGTATTGCTTCGTCATCTGACCGTGGTTCAAAATTACGAGGCGTTGTCCTCGTATCTTTTCCTTAAAGGACTGATCCCGGAACGACGTCAATAGCCCGTTGTGCTGCTGTTGTACGACGTTGTCTAAAAATTACCATTACCCGAACCGTCGCCAAAAACCACTCACATTGCTCCAGAGCGACGTTAATTAACTACCTACCTGTCTATTAAAAAGTTTTTTTTAATATATAACCATAATGAAAATACGTTTCTCTAAATAATGGATACATTGAGTAAAAAAATGTGTACACTAAAACAAGTAGTTTAAATGATAAAATTACAATTTTCGCATTGCATGAAAATTGGAATCGTCTCATTTTCGAAGCTGCGTTTTTCGACTTCGTGTGTTTCACCTGACTTCAGATATGCTATAGTTTTCAAACAGCGCGTCCGAAAGATACAAGATAGAGAGATTTGTTCCTGTTCGGTTACAGATATAACAGCAATGATTAAACAATGATATATGTGTACTACCCTACAGTAATGGACCGGACGCCAGCGGATTTGCATAAAATCCGACTACTTGTTTGGGGGTGTTTTTCGTGGTATGCCCTGGCACCGTTGCTTGTTGTTCCTGGTCAATTGAACCTACATGAACAGTTTGGGCAATCATATTCTTCTTACGCTCTGGCAATTTTATGGAATGGACGATTGTTACTGTCAGGACGACAACGCTCCATGTCATGTTGTTGCCTCTGTCAAGTAGTGGTATCAAGATATGGATGTAAAACGTCTTCCCTGGCCTGCTCAGAGTCCCGACCTAAACCCCATAGAACATTTGTGGGACGAGTTAGAACGACGCTTACGGACCAGGGAACCACGTCCGAAATCTACATCAGAGCTGGCGACATTCTTGCAGCAGGAATGGACACAAATACCCATAGCTGGGTATCAAAATCTTGTTTAAAGTATGCCCAGAAGGGTTGCTAGTGTAATGATAGCACATGGGGGACCATCCCCCTATTAAAACATGTATTATTTCCTTTATACCATCACATCTTGCTGTTCGGTCCATTATTGTAGGGTATTGTATGTGCGTAACAGTAGTTATTCGTATTTTACCTCTGAGCTGTAATGCTGATTACGCATGTCATCTTGGCAATGTACGAAGGTTTTAACCTCTCGATCAAAAGGTTTCCGATTCGAATCCGGGACAGTGCATTGATTGTAAGCGTATCGTTTAGAGGCGGCTGGTGCACCTTAAATCTGTCGTGGTCGAAAGTCCTCACGTTGGGTTGGTGTGGAAGTTTGAAGAGTGGTGTGCCAGCTCAGCTGTTGCCTCGTGATCTGACCGTGGTTCCAAATTACGTGGTGTTGTCATTGTATCTTTCCCTTAGGGGATTGATCCCGGACCGTTGTCAATAGCCCGCTGTGTTGCTCTAGTATGACGTTAATTAAAATTAACTCACCTTACCTTGGCAATGTACGCCTGAACTTTGGCATCAGATAGAGGTCATCTGGAATGCCATTGCTCAGCATGATGTTCAAAATCTGTATGATTCAATGCCATGACGTGCACAAGCTCTCATCGCTTCGCTTGGCAACTGCACAAGATATTGATTTTCGGCATTATTTTTGTTTTATTGCTCTGTATATTGGATCGTTTATTTAAACCAGTACAAGTAATTTCGTGGAATACATTTTATTTATTTCTGATTATTTTTTCATACTGTTGCAATTTTAAAAACTGAAATGTACAACCATGGGGATAAGCACCGGACAAACAACTCTATTAACATATTCGAAACGATTGTCACACGTGGACAGTTAAGTTTTAATTCCCTAATCCGTCAAGGTTGACCACGGTATGCCGGTTGGAAAAGTAGCGGATTAACAATCGGAGAGTTACGAGTTTGAAACTCGATCCAACCAAATACCGCCATGTACATAGGAGCTGTACTGGCATTGCCACGGTGTGGAAGTTTGGGGAGTGGGTTCCATCTCAAGTGTTGACCTACCTCGTCCTCTGACTCTGGTTCAAAGTTATGTAGTGTCGTAATTGGATCTTTGGGATCGATTCCAGACAGGTGCCAAAATCCCGTCCTATTGGTCTAATTGGATGCTCTTTTAACTACTTCCTAATCAGCCAAAACATAGGGGATAGATGAACGACTTATAAAAATAGATGCCACCACACCTCCAGGAACTACAACGGTGTATCTAGATACAATGCATCATCCTGAATGTCACCGAAGGACAATTTCCAATAACTCGATACAACCAAATACCGCCATGCATCTGAGAGCTGTTGCATGTTAAATCTATCGTAGCCTCAAATGTACTGACATTGCCACGGTGTGGAAGTTTGGAGAGTGGGTTCCATCTCAGTTGTTGCCCTCGTCATCTGACTCTGGTTCAAAATTATGAAGTGTTGTCCTCGGATCTTTGGGATAGATTCCAGACAGTCGGCAATAGCCCATGTTGATTGAACTGGATGCCAAATCGAACTGGTGTTTATAAAAATAGCTGATGCCACTATACATCTAGGAATTACAACGGTGTGTCTAGATACAATGCATCATCCTGATTGCCATGGAAGGACAATTTCCGATAAAAACCAACCTGACAGATACTTTTCATCGCCCCGAATTATCATTTCCTCCTCCAAAACCCATTCAACTGGAGATCTCTGATTTACAGAAACTGCCTTCATTATATTAATGCCTCGCCCCGAAAAGTGTAAAGAAGACGGCATCCTCTGGCTCTTGCCAACGAGTCGTTCCGCCGCTACGTGCACCAAAGCCCTAAGTGTTTTGAATGGTACTAAACGAAATGCGAGAGGTGGTGGGAACTTTAGTGGTGAAATATCTCCTAGGGGAAACATTAAAATTTGGCTTTACCGTATCACCACCGTCTGAGATAAATCCAGATATTTATTTATATGCGATACGCGTCGTCTGGGAAAGGGTGGTGAAAGAAATATACAAACGGCATTTGATGGTCGCGGGTATTGCCAAAGATATAGGTGGGAATAATGTATTTCTGTCCGGGAGACACGTTATTTTTTTCGTTTTATCTTGATGTGAAGGTCTTTTTCAGAGATGCTTTTTTTATTCCAAAGGTGAAGAAAAGGCATGTGCGAGATACGTGTTTTAGTTTTAATGTTCGGTGAATTGTGAGGTTCCCGGTGTGGACTCTTCAGTTTGGAAATAAAACGGTGAGCGTGCTTTGACTTGTGAGAAAACAGTTTTATGCGGTGAATCTCTGAGCGTTGGAGACATTCTCGGAGCGTTTTACATATTTTAGTGTTGGTTTGGTTGTTGTGGGTGTCTAGGAAGCATTGCGCTGTCAGTGTTGGCTTTAATATGTTCGTCATATGCGCTGTGGGATTCCTGATACGCATAGCAATGGATTTTATCTTCAGAAAAGTAGGAACTGTACTGTGGAGTGTGTCTTCTAGGTCCTATGTGTAGAAATATATGTACTAAATACATGAAGTCAGGTGGACTTTTTCCTACAGAAGATTGAGTGGTTACTACCAACTATATCTGCAGTAATCGATAATTGGGTAAATAATTAGACAGCTTATACAAGAATATGAAAAATGATATTGATATTTAAAATATTTAGACAGTGAAAAGCTATATAGCTTTTCGTCGTCTTATCATGGCATGCGTGAGATACGTGTTTTAGTTTTAATATTCGGTGAACTGTGGTAAATCCCTGTGTAGATGATGCGGTAAATATATGAGTGTTGGAGACATATTTGGAGCGTTTTACATATTTTAGTGTTGGTTTGGCTGTTGTCGGTTTTGAGGAATCATTGCGTGTTCAGTGTTGACTGTAATATGTTCGTCATATGCGCTGTGGGATTCCTGGTACGAATAGCAATGGATTTATCTTTAGAAAGTGGTGATTATATTGTGGAGTATCATTTAAGTCTTATATGTTGAAATATGTGTTCTAAATACCCGAATTGAAATCATGTAGATAGAGGGTGGGCCCATTACCTACAGAAGATGGAGCCTTACCTACAAACAACTATTCCTACAGCAATCGACGACTGGCTAAATAGTTAGACAGCGTAGACAATAATGTAAAAATAATAATGTGATTTGATTCTAAAAAGATTTCGACAGCAAAAGCTATTCATATTGTTTTAGCCTAAGCATACATGTTTGTAAAGATTCGCAGTAATGCTTAAGTCGTAAATCCAGTTCTATTTAGCCCTAGTCTAGCAAAAATGTGCCGTAAAGTGACAAATCAAACCTTTCAACTTTTTCTTATCGTCGTAATTTCGAAGTTTTCCGTTATTTAACCCTCTAAGAGGTTTCAGCAAGGTATCTTATCCTTTAAGATCTGACCAATTTCAGCAACGACGAGATATCTTGTCATCACTATATTACTGATTTTTTATGATGACGAGATGAATATATTATCTAATGACGAGATATCTCGTTTATCAAAATCAGATATGATTTTCTAGTGACGAGGTACCTCGTTAAGACAACCACCAGGAGGGTTAAGGAACGTTGGCAAAACCTTATGAGTAACTTTTTTGTTGCAGTAAAAATGGGAAAAGCTGCATTTATCCATTCCTTAAAGTTGCATTTATGGAAATAAAGTTTCATTTATTTTTGATACACTAAATTCTAAAATAAATTATTCGTAAAAAATGAAAAAAATTCTAAATACTATATTGACAATTTTAGTCGTATACAACATTATTATAATACATACTGAAATACAGAAGAACGTTGAATGACCGATCCTTGACCAGTAATTTCTTTAACATTGAAAATCTGCGCCAGCCGCAGTCATATAGTGTGCTGTATCGGATAGTAGAAGCGCAAAATCCTTTCGCCCAACATTCAGAGATTTTAAAACGTCATCTACAAGGCGAACACCATATTGATGATCGACACTCACCTCGCAAACTCTGCAGTCGATTACGCAAGTTTCCTCTGGATTATCAAGAGAGCCAACCAATGTGTTAAAGTACTTCTTGCCATTTATTTCACTTTCGTCTTAGGACGAACACCTTCTTACCATGAACTTGTTTGATCCGCAATACTTCGACGTTCGCAAGATCAGAAACACGTGATCGAAGGGTTGATTCAGAGAGCAAAAAATGAAATAGTATTTTGATATTAATTAATTTTAAGCCACATTTTAAAAAGTTGCATTCATGCAAAAAATTGCATTTATGCAGAAAGTTGCATTTATGTTGCGGTTATAACTCACTTACAATGCACCCCATGTAGGAGGAATTTTGGTTTTAGTACTTTACATGCAGCGTAGAACGTGTGAAAAAAAGTTGCATTTGTTGCAAAAAGTTGCCCTACTTATGAGTAAGTCTTTGCTCCTCTTTATAATAACTTTCAAACAACTTACTCTGTCGCAGGGCTATTTTTAACTTCTGCTTGAGTCTTGTCTACATTTGCAAGCATTAATAAGCATTGTCAGGTCCTTTGAAAACAACGGTTTTAGAAGTCCAAATCGCATGGGTCAAAGAGTACCTCAGCCAAATTTATTTAAATTTAATCCAATAGTTCTAAAATAAACAGACCTTCAGATAGTCACTGTTTATTGCAATAATTCTATTTTTACATACATAATCCTTGTGGACAAATAATTTAAATTCAGTATTACTTTATCAAACAATGCAGTTTCAATATATTTGTTTATGAATTATAATTAAAGGGTTGAGAATTGTTCGTTCATTTCACTACATCTATCAAAATATCACAGATTTGTTTATTTTAACATATTCTGAACTCCATAATACTGCAGCAATGACAATCACGTTAAAAAAATGTAACAAAGTAATTTTGTCGATCACAGGTGAAAGTTGTCTACATCTCTTAATTAAAGATGAAAAGGGCGGGGAATCGCGTGTTCTTGCAAAGAAAAAAAGAACTTGTGCTGACTTTTCAAAAGAACTTTTTTCCTTCTTTGACATTTAGGGGAAATTGCTTCGGAACTTTTGATAACTATTTGGAATCGATATTCTGTTCTGAATGAAAAAGAACGTGTCATCTATTGGGTCTATTTCTAGTAATAGTCTTCTAGGGTGCAAAATCCATGTCTGGATTTAGAAAGAAAACAATCGATTGAATTTGGTCTGCATTCAAATGAATAGGAGCTGCAGTATTTAAGGCTTGGCTAAGTACACTGGTGTCCATGAAATAAAAGTCACTTATATTTTTAGAGAAACAAAACTCGTGAGTATCTTGATGATCTTATCTTGAGTCTTATCAGTATCTTGATGATGAAACGTTTCGTCATTAGCAGAATTGATCAGATCATGATGTAAGAGATATCTCGTCCATTAAGAGAAAGATCTAGATCTCGTCATCATAAAATATAGGCAATATATTGATGTGCGAGATATCTCGTCCATTAAAAGAAAGCTAAACAGATCTAGATCTCGTCATCATAAAATATAGACAATATCTTGATGTGCGAGATATCTCGTCCATTAAAAGAAAGCTAAGCAGATCTAAATCTCGTCATCATAAAATATGGGCAATATCTTGATGTGCGAGATATCTCGTCCATTAAAAGAAAGCTAAACAGATCTAGATCTCGTCATTATAAAATATAGGCAATATCTTGATGTGCGAGATATCTCGTCCATTAAAAGAAAGCTAAACAGATCTAGATCTCGTCATCATAAAATATAGGCAATATCTTGATGTGCGAGATATCTCGTCCATTAAAAGAAATCTAAGCAGATCTAAATCTCGTCATCATAAAATATGGGCAATATCTTGATGTGCGAGATATCTCGTCCATTAAAAGAAAGCTAAACAGATCTAGATCTCGTCATCATAAAATATAAACAATATCTTTATGTGCGAGATATCTCGTCCATTAAAAGAAAGCTAAACAGATCTAAATCACGTCATCATAAAATATAGGCAATATCTTGATGTGCGAGATATCTCGTCCATTAAAAGAAAGCTAAACAGATCTAAATCACGTCATCATAAAATATAGGCAATATCTTGATGTGCGAGATATCTCGTCCATTAAAAGAAAGCTAAACAGATCTAAATCACGTCATCATAAAATATAGGCAATATCTTGATGTGCGAGATATCTCGTCCATTAAAAGAAAGCTAAGCAGATCTAAATCTCGTCATCATAAAATATGGGCAATATCTTGATGTGCGAGATATCTCGTACATTAAAAGAAAGCTAAACAGATCTAGATCTCGTCATCATAAAATATAGGCAATATCTTGATGTGCGAGATATCTCGTCCATTAAAAGAAAGCTAAACAGATCTAAACACGTCATCATAAAATATAGGCAATATCTTGATGACGATATATTTCGTCACTAGCAAAATTGGTTAGGTATTGATGTTCAATCTCGCTTCGGATTCATTTAGTGGGTTGAATTGTCAACATTTAGGACACACGCAAAATATCTACAAGTGTAAAATATTCCTAATACAAAAATAGTGTTTTTAATTTATTTACGAGGCGTGAATATTCTTCTTTTACTTTATGAATATGCTTTTACTTTATGAATATGCTTTTACTTTATGAATATGTTTCTTTTACTTTATGAATATGCTTCTTTTACTTTATGTGAATGTTTCTTTTACTTTATGAATATACTTCTGTTACTTTATGAATATGCTTCATTTACTTTATGAATATGCTTCATTTACGTTATGAATATGTTTATTTTACTTTATGAATATGCTTATTGCTTAGGTCAATTTTAAAACCGTGTAATATACAATTGCACGATTGTGTTCTATGAATTCTTATGCATCACAATCCATAGCGCGCCCGTATTACCGGATGGTACAGTAATCATTATACAAAACAAATAGGCAGCAATGGCAAATGAAATTGTTCCATGTTATCAACACGGAATTTTATCTCTTAAAGTCTTACTTATTTGAAAACTTGTCATCATAGGATCAGGAAAATATATACATCCAATTCCATTGAATTTGTTCCAATAGTTCCTGCTCGAACCCCACCCCGCTTTATTTTCCTCGTCCAGATTATCAGGTTCAATTGCACGTGTTAATAGTTAAAGAATTCCAGAGTTAAAATTACACGCAGATCCACGGCAAATCCTCAAATTACGCCACATCATCATTTGCGATGCAAGTGGAATTGGGAATCATTTTTAGCAGTCGAAAAGTGCACAATTATACATTCAGGTAAAGTTATCACAATCACAAGACCCTTAGGAACAGGGACTACACTCTAGTTTGCTGCTGCATATTATACCACGTGTAGGCTAATTAGAATGGAAGCCAGTGAACCTAATTTTGTGACGTTGGTACCACCTCCAATAGGGCCTAAGCCTCTGGGGACCGGTCTTAAATTAATTAATTAATCCGCCATTGCTGTCGGTGCAGTCACCCGTTGCTGTATTTTAAGCGAGCGTCGGAGGCCATTCCCTTTCATTCGCAGCAGTGTAAATGTTTTAAAGGGGAGAGAGTTTGGAGTAATGTAATTGCTGCAAAATCACCGCTTCTGCTTGCCTAATGGCATTAAATGACTTTGAAGGGAGGAAGAAGGCCTTTTAGTACTGCCTTTGTGGGATGGGATCGAGGAGTTAGAGGAGAAATGGCTCTGGTAGTTGCATTGGAGAGTTCTATGAGGCTCATATTGTTCGTTCATTGTCAGGGCTGCCACTGCCGACTAAAATGCGATTTTTTGCTACTCTTTTTTTTCAACTTTGGCGACTAAGGGTATCTTTTAACTGTCCTGGTACTTGTCTCGTAGAGGTATCTCCTTGTTAGAAGACTGATCAGATCCTCTGATGGACGAGGTATCTCTTCATTAGAACAAAACGTAACAGTTATGGAAGAGGTAGCTCTTTATTAGAACAAAACTTAACAGATAGTGATGGACGAGGTAGCTCTTCATTAGAACAAAAGTTAGCAGATGCTGATGAACGAGGTATGTCTTCGTTAGAACATATCTGGGACTGGGTATCTCTTCAATATAACAAAACTTAGCAGATACTGATGAACGAGGTATCTCTTCATTAGAACAAAACGTAGCAGACATGATGAACGAGGTATCTCTTCATCAGAACAAAAGGTAGCAGATAGTGATGGACTGGGTATCTCTTCAATACAACAAAACTTAGCAGATCCTGATGGACGAGGTAGCCCTTCATTAGAACAAAAGTTAGCAGATACTGATGAACTAGGTATCTCTTCATTAGAACAAAAGGTAGCAGATAGTGATGGACTGGGTATCTCTTCAATATAACAAAACTTAGCAGATCCTGATGGACGAGGTATCTCTTCATTAGAACAAAACGTAGCAGACATGATGAACGAGGTATCTCTTCATTAGAACGAAAGGTAGCAGATAGTGATGGACTAGGTATCTCTTCATTAGAACCAAACCTAGCAGTTACTGATGGACGAGATATTTGTTCATTAGAACATAACTTAACAAATACTGATGGACGAGATGACTCTTCATTAGAGCAAAATTTAGTAGATACTGATAGACGAGGTATCTATTCATTAGAACAAAACTTAAGAGATACTGATGGACGAGATATCTCGTCAGTAGAAGGAAAAACTGACCACATCTTGAACTCGTCATAAAACAAATCGCCAATATCTTGATAACGAGATATCTCGTCATAAGCAAAATTTTTTGGATCTCGATCGACAGGGTTATAGCAAACTAGTTTCAAAAGCTACGATTTTCGCAATTTTGGCGACTTTTCGTTGACAATTCGCCAAGGGTCAACCAAAATTTAGTCGTTTATTTTTTTTTCTCGAAAAAACATTTTCTCCATGGAAAAATTTTTCCAAGGATGCCACTTTCGAAGTTTTGACGTAAGAAATAAAAAAACCGCGTCATCGGTATTGATATTGGTATTTTTAATTAAAGTCACACTGGAGCAACACAGCGGCCTATCAGAAATACTTCGGAAAATGTTGCTAGATTGTCATAACAGGGTTCCCACGGTCCTTGAAAAGTACTTAAAAGTCCTTGAATTTTTTTTCCTAACTAGGGGCCCTTGAAAATTACAGAACTTGGTGAAAAGTCCTTGAAAATACTTGATTTTTTAACTAGTACATAATTGAGTAATTTCGTCTTGCATTGGAACTTGTCCAGACTAGTTTCCACCTCAGCAGGTGCGCCATTTGAACGTCATTCTGAATGAAACCGGTGTTTAGAGCTTTGACACTACGTGCTATAATAATAATACTACGTCTAAATCTCCACAGTATTCTGTCCGTCTAAGTTGACACCTCTGGTCTCCGTTACTACAGCCGCCTTGTTATGTCCGCCACATCATGACGTTCACGGCCGCAAGATAACCGCACTACTTTCTTAGAAAACTGTAGCTTTAGCAGTCAGGACGTTATTGGAAACCTGGCATGCATCCAAAGAAATGAAGCCAAATTCTAATTGCAAAAATATAATAGTTACACTGTTGAAAAAAAAAAATTTTTAAGACAATCACATTTAAGCTATTTTTCTGTTGTAAAATTTTCTTCAGATTTCAAATCCGTTGAAATTTTTACTTTATCTTTAACGATCGCAAAGGTAGAAACTATAGATAGACTAAGGGAATAAGAAAGCCCTAACACCAGTCAAAACTTTTGATTTGTTTTGTTTCTCAAACAAAATAAACGATGACAACCATCTGTTGTAGGCAGTGGACGACAACCAAATGGAGATTGTGTCGTGCAGATCGAACCATGTGCAAGCTCCCATATTCCTTTTTCGTGCAACGAAGAGATAACCTTTCTTTTTTTGACTATCAGTAGTATAAATTATTATTATTATTTTTTTAAATTTTTCACATTTTTCTTTTTTAATTGACATTTTTTGTGTATGCCTTATTTTAGGTCGTTATAAAAAATTTTAGGTCCTTGAAAAATATTTTTTTGGTTTTGAAAAGTCCTTGAATTTTTTTTGGATAAAGGTGTGGGAACCATGCATAAAAACCTTACTAGAAAAAAAATATTAAGTTTATTAATTTTAAAACTGAAATTTGTACATAGCACACAAAAACTATTGGTTTAGAATATATTAATAACGAATTTTTTTGAGTGGAACTTGAAAGTACCCACACATATTGTCAAATAAATAAATAATTCACACTTCGAACAAAACTGGTCGGATGAGACGAGTAAAAATAGGTTCACATTTCATTCATTTTTAAATGTTAGGCGTAGAAGTACTAAATTTTCAAACTGATGATTTTTTTCAATTATGCATTCAACTATCGGTTAAGAAATCTACTGCATGAAATTTTTAATTTTTTACGCATGTAAAAAATTTCTCGACTCTTCTCTTGTTGAATATTCTAATATTCCAGAATATAGTTGTGTTGCTACAGTGCCGTGTAAATTCAACTACCAACCTTCCATCTCCAAGAGATTATTATCGAAATATTTAATTGGTAAATGGTAATGTTTCATTAACGTCAGACAAGAGCAACACAACGGGCTATGCGAAGTATTTAATAAAATTAATTAAAGATTTAACGAGAAATTTCAACCCACACCAACCACGATTACAGTGCGAAATAAATTCAACTGCCAACCTTCCATCTCCAAGAGATTATTACCGAAATATTTAATTGGTAAATGGTAATTTTTCATTAACGTTATACTAGAGCAACACAACGGTCTCTGCGAAATATTTAATACAATTAATTAAAGATTTAACGAGAAATTTCAACCCACACCAACCACGAGTAAAATGATTGAAAGTTGTGTTTTACATTAATCACTATTGCGTTTTTAAATCCCTCCAAATGATGTAATTCAAGTGAGAGCCTTCTAATGATCATCTAAATAACACGACACGAGCAGATCTTAACAGAACATGACGGTTTTTCCTTTTAATCGACAGAATGGACCATTAGTTCTGGGGCGTTGTCTGTTCTGTCTTGTCCCACTGAAGGCCAAAAAGAAGATCTCAATTGGACGGGCTGTCGGGGTCTGCTGATAATACAGAGCGAACCCGTCATTTTCTCGCCTTGTCTTTACTTAATAGGCCGTGTAGGGAGAGAAGGAGTTTACCTGGAAATCATTTTGGACACGCACTTCACATTCCGCTGTCCAACTGTGACGTTCGTGATTTGATTATGTCCCCGGTTGACTGTTGGGGGATGAAATATTGATGGAGTATTAGTGTGGTCAGGGGAAAAATCTTGCTTGATTTGTTTTCTGGAAACTATTGGCGTCTGGGTTTGCGAATGGATTCGTACAACTTGTTTTTTTTTGTAAGTGTACATATCGATTGACCACATAAAACGTGGGGGAGTTCATTTGTGACATCTCTGACAGCCCTCGCTATATACCGCGGGTGGCTTTTTGATTATTTACGTGTGGTAAGATAAACCCGGCTAAGCGTTTTGCATCATTTTCGTATTTATGTGCATAGCAATGACTGGCATGGACCACATGTTGGGATTAGGGTTGCGACATCGACTGCAAAACATCGATGTTCAAAATTAAAACATCGATGTTGATAATACATCGTCCAAAATCCATCGATGTTTTTCAACTTCAGTGTAATTAAACTTTTATTTCCCTGTTTCTTAAAACCAGGGTGTCAAGATTAAAATCACTTGATTTAAATCAACGATTAAAATCATGATTTAAATCAACGATTAAAATCATGATTTCAATCAAAGGATTTTAAAAAAAATGGCGACAGCTAAGAGTAGTCTAAATGTTTGTGAACTGAATACCTGTAAAATAGTGTTAGTTGTGTCTGGACTTTCACTCGATATGGTTCGACGAATTCTGAAATTTTATACTGTCAAATTAATTGAATATTATTTCTTGGAACCTGTAACGTATACTTCCGGAATATCTTTTAAATATAATGATATTATTTCTTTTTCCTTATTCCAAGACATTGCGATACTTCCTGTGTTTATTTATACTTCTTATTTCTCTTGGAAAGGATATCTTTTTCTTTTGACAAATTTATGTGAGCTTAAATGGTTTTCCAGGAAGTTTATTATTTCTTTTATGTATAACGTTGGTGAAATGTTATTTTTGATAACTGTTTTTTAGTCGATTGGATGTTTCTTTGAAGAGTGGACACGGTGCTGTGTTAAAGTGGCATGTTTCAGCCTTTATGTTTTCTACGTATGATGAGATGCAGTTGTGACTGTGATATCGCTACCAATTTGTAAATAAAAATTTTTTAAATTCTTTAAAAAAGTGTTATTTCTTTTATGACGATGTCACACACCTTATCGAGCGAAAGCAACGAACGCAGTTGACTATTCTTTATCAAAATAAAGTGACCGAACGGTAATCTGCCAAACTTGGTGAGTCATCGCTTGTGTGCGTGTGCAAGGTGGCATAAGCAAAGTATCAACCTATTATCAATGTCACAATGTGTAATTATGTTTGAAACCCACATGGCAATGCTAAGCTCACATTCCGTGCTTTACTTACATTTTGTATTACGACTCCGCCTTTAACAAATTGATCACTTGCCTAAACTCAAGTGGGTTAGTAAACTATATTGCGTCTAAAGCAGGAGACGTTTCCATCATTACAAAGTTATGAGTGAGGGAACGCGTGGCCAGGATTATATATTTTAAAGTAATAGAGTGTAAACATTGAAACTTGGACTTGAATATTTCAGATTCCGGATTAAATGGATATATTTTCACTGAATTTTTATATTATTTGGTTAATCAGCATTCTAAGATTTTTACATACACTACCCTACAATAATGGACCGGACTGCAAGATGTGATGGTATAAGGGTAAGAATACGTACTTTAATAGGGGGGTGGGTACCCCACGTGCTGCAATTACACTAGCAACCCTTCTGAGCATACTTTAAACAAGGTTATGATACACAGGCTATCCCTGGTCCGTAAGCGTCGCTCTAACTCGTCCCACAAATGTTCCGTGGGGCTTAGGTCGGGACTCTGAGCAGGCCAGGAAAGACGTTTTACATCCATATCTCGATACCACTGCATGTAGGCGTCGGCGTTCCATTGACCAGGAACAACATGCAAAGGTCCCAGGTCATGCCACGAAACCCCCCCCCCCAAACATTTAGTCGGATTTTATGTAAATCCGCTGGCGTCTGGTCCGTTATTGTAGGGTATTTTATATTTGTAATGAATACTATGCGAATTTAATTTTGTACTATTGATCCTTTTGTGTATTTTAGGTTACTGAGAAACCTGCTATTCAGTCTGTCCACAAGTTTCCTTGCAAGTGTTCTGAGATACTTTGCAACATTTTTCAGTAAGTCATATTTCACTGTCGTTTTTTTAACGAGATTATTGTTACTTATTTATTTTTTTTGCGTTACATATTTAATATCGTTTCATAAAATTAAATTGCCCCAGGAGTGACAGATTAAAACTGAACAGGGTGTAAAATATTACGAGTCCAAAGTTTGCACATCGGAAAGTTGCATGTTGAAATCAATTTAAGTCTGTTTCCAGTTCTATATTAACATCTATTTACTGGCAATGACAGGACTCCAACACAATGACAGAAAACAAAGAGAATGGATAGGTCCATTCCAGCGTAGTCTTCCTCCGACCACGTTCCAAATCAATCTGGCGAATTCCCCTTCGGGTAGGGAAGATGCGCGTTTCAAACTCCCTTTCGTAAGGATAATCACAAGATCTGTGGCTAAGTTGCCACGGAAGGTATCTAAAAAAAAAAAACTTAAGAAGAAACTAGTCCAGTGTTAAATTATGGTACAAGTATTAGCTTTGAAATTGAGAAAGTTTAATTGAGAGTGGAAGATAAAAGGCCTTGGAGAAAATAAGTTCTTTTTTGAGCCTTTAATAATTAAAACAGATGACATTTTTTTTTTTTTTAAATTTAAAAACCAAGGTCCTCTATCACCAGGACTAAAATAAGTAACCAGAGGGAAACTGAAATTTGAACGTTATTTAGAAAGACGTGAGTAACGGCAATTTTGTTCAACAACATACTTTATGGTGAAAATAGGTTACACTGCTGTATATATATAAGTCGCTCAAAGCCAATGCTGTCTAGTCCATTTTTTGATATTTTCTGATATTTGTAAGTTTTACTGGAACAAGTAATATTTTTTTAGTTTGGATTTACTAGTTGCTTCGTTTCTCTTTGGTCAGAAATCGCTTCTTTTTATAGCTGCTGACTATGCTGTATAATAATTTCAGAAGCCATTCTGAATAAGTCCACTTTCTTTTTTTCAATATTTTTTGCATAAACTTTGAAATAAAAACTATATTCTTCTTCTTTCGATATGTGTTGCTAACACTGAGGCCGCGTTCATAAACAATTCTTTGAAAAAAGAGTAAACCAGAACATAATCCGTCATGTGACCTCCGTTCCACCAGTTCTGAAGTTGCATTTACGAACACTTGCATACATTTTACAACATGAACAGATTAAACACTGAACAATCTCGGAACAATTTATATTTGCTCAAACTTTACGCTGCGGCAGGCAAACAATTGTTACCACTAAAATTTCGTTTGCACCAGCGGCATGGTATAGATATGTGTATTTTGGATGTTATCCCCCTTTTAAGTGACCGCTGGCAATGATCACCCTTTACGAGCTGTCAGTGACCTGACTTTCTAGAGGGTCCCTCCTTTTGTTCGGTGCCCTACCCTGCCTACCGTGAGGTATGAACGCTTTGGGAAAAGCAGGAAGTCGCTCAGGTGATATCTCTTCTCACGCCGCACAATACTATGAAAGGAAAGTGTCAGTCGTAAAGGCCACTAACCGCCCAATCAATCAAGTTTGGTAATTGGGTGAGTGGGATCGGAGAGTCAGGCCAAAGAGCCGTCCTGTGAGCCGATTGAAAAAATCTAAGCACCGCAGCGTAGAGGTCGAATTTCTCATGTTTTTATTTGCACATTCTGTACATATTTACATTTGCACATCCTGTACATATATGGATTGGAGAGCGTAAGCGATAAGGGGGCGGAGCCCCCTAGTATTGTTAATTTTTTATAGTTATAGCTAAGCTCGCCATAGTTAAAGATAGTGGTTCGAAGATAAGATATTTAAAACTGGAGTTCTTCTCTTGTTTATTTGAGCTCTGATGGTGAACATGTAGTTCCAAGTTTCAAGAATCCTTTGTCAAATTGTACAATCCTGTTTTTCTTTATCTTGTCATTTTTTATGCTTTTAAATATTTGATTTGGCCTAATCTGCACAATCCATTTATTTAATTCCAATAATTCAAAATTCGTATATAATATTTTACGGTAAAATTCTCAAAATTATTTGCCATGAATGAATCAGAGTTTTTACCGTCTATTTTCTGTGCATTTTCCCTACAACAACAGTTAGTTTTCTGATTTTTTGACTGGCGCTTTGTATTTCATTGTGGTATTTTGTCTAATGTCCTGCCAATTGTAATTTACTCATGGCACTACAAAGGCGTATTTGTGAACCACGTCACCCTGCTGTAACAAGGGTGGGTAACGTCACACGTCACATGCATAACGCATGTTACATGCACAATGCTTTTAGAGAGAGACTGCATATTCATACCAGACGTACATACATCCACGTCTTATTTCGGATTACAACCTGAATACTTGCAATCTAGTAGCCAGCGCCATAGAGTAAATATAAAAGTAGTAATTTTTTTTAATGTGGCCAGGATCATGTGATTCAACCTAGTTGTAGCGTGACCCATAGACTAATTTCGTCTGGGCCACGGACAGGGAAAAGACGCCCATCCATTGTTTCATCATCTGATTTGCCGCGCGAGATAGTAGTATACGTACTTCGGCGATTTTACCATTTTTGTCGGCACTCTTTAGAAATACGCATCTACATATCTACCCTGTCAAAAGATGTCAGTCACCAAACGAGACAAGAATATGCTACATTGGCTAACAAAGTCAATTATTCAGAGTAGTCATGTGACTAGTCGACATGTTGGTCACACTTTTTGAAGCTCTTTTCAATGGCAATGCTCCGTCTACTTATTTCACGTCTGTGGATAGCACTCTGTTTTATTCTGATACTAGCTACTGCGTTGCCAGCAAACCAACACCACAGACAACGCCGTGATGTAAGGTATTAAACTGGTGTAAAATTTTCTGCATATTTCAAATCCGGTGAAGATATATTCAATTTATAAATTATTTATGTAAAGAAAATCATATTTTTAGGTATCAATCTATAGCGAAATTTTCCGCAGATTTCAAATCCGTTGCAATTTTCAATCTATCTTTAGCGATTCCGATTTTACGAAAAATAGCTTAACAATCCCAGCCAATAAGTTTTTTTATTTCTTCGTTTCATTCATTCGCGGAAATGGGACAAGAAATGTAATCTTTTTTTTTTAGCGTGAACAGCACAAAATGAATTTGTTTATTTTTGGAAAGGGAAAGTTACCATGACGTCACAATCACGTGCGAAAATATAAAAGATATATTCAATTTAAAAATTATTTATTTAAAAAAAAAGTCATATTTTTAGGCATGGATCCAATGTGAAATGTTCCGCAGATTTCAAATCCGCTGAAAATGTTACTCTGATCTTTAGCGGTCTAGGAGATAGAAAAAGAACTAATTGACTCCAGTTAAGAGATTGTTTCTATCGTCTGGCTGAAAAATTATTCCTCCGATCGAAAACAAAACGGAAATGAAAGCAGTAAATTAAGAATATGTGATCTGATTAAATTTCATTAAAAATCTTCTAGATTAAATTTTAAAATTCGCCGCGACCCAAAAATTGCAAAAAAATTTGGTCTACCTGTGTGCTAAATCTCATTGCTGTGACATAGAATCGTTAGGATTTTTGCCGCAAGAAACAAACAAACCCTTCCTTTTATAATGGTAGAGATAAAATGTGTAAAAATGTGCTCCGACTTCGAAATACTTGATTGGCTTTTGTTTTATGTTCATCTTATGAATCCTAGAAAAAATTAGCAAATGCTCTGTGTACAATAATATCAACCAAAAAATTCCGAAAAAAAATTGTAATTAATAGCTGAAAAATGGGATTGCTTGACTTGAAACATTTCAGTATGCATAGAAATAAATAGAACAGTTATTTCTATTGAGTGTCGAAAGAGCCACAGGATACAACACAACAAAGGAAAATATTTCCATTGAAAATTGATATTAAAAAAGTAATTAATAAATAAAAATTTTCATTCTTGTAGACAAAAGTTTCGTATCTTATCTCTCTTTAAAAGAAAATATTAATATTCTATTGATACTCTGAACTTTTATATTTATTACCTTTCCAACATATAAATATTTTAACAATTAACTGGTGAGGCGCATATATACTTGTTTTATTCTTACTGCTTTATTATTAAACGCGTGTTAATGTATTCAGTTTTCCCCAGTTGCAAATAGCCATGACAAGAGAATTAGTTTCTTTGATTAATATTCCTTGATATCTCTCTTTGCATGTGTATATGATGTATCTCTTTATAATTTTTATGCGATTGAGTATTCAGTAGATTTATATCTTTAAAGGTTTCTTTGTCGTAATTCTGTTATAGCATTTGTAGAAAATATTACCTTATGTGTACCTAGTATGTCAGCTAAAAGGATACTTCCATAAACGTATACGGCAAATGGGTGCGACTTATTTTTAACGCAATCAAAAATATGTCAATTGAATTTGTCAATGATTCCTGATCAAATGAACGGGTGTTTTTTTTATTAAACGTCTAATGCAGGGCACGACGAATCACGGGCGACAGGTTGTCATGGCGCCCAAAGAATTTGATCTGGCGCCTAAATTTTCTGTTTTTGTATTAAAAAAAAATATTTTTTCATGAAAAAAAAAATTGTTTTTTTTTTAGGCCATAAGAGGTTAAAACGGAGCAAAATGTCTAATGTAGGTAATAAAAATTTTATATTTTATGGCCTCAGTTACTCTATAAATAGCATATTATTTACTGTACGTGCGTGTGTAATGAGTTCTACGATATACTCAGCGTGTGATAAAATATTATTGCAGTACAAAGTCCAAAATTCGAAATCCTCCGGGCCTCTGCCATTCCGTATTTCGGATTATTTGTATAAAAAAAAAACCCACCTTAATTTAACCATGACCCCGCGCGAATTTTTCGGTTGCAATGGTAAAAAAACACATATATAAACATAAATAATTTTTAAAAAAGGAAAAAAAAACTTTTTTAATACAATGCATCAAATTTTGCTTGCAAATCTTCTAATTTTTGTGTGTGGTATTTACTTTGAACATGTCCGTAATTTTGCGTTGTTTCATCAATTAGGTCCAGGTTTACCTCCCTGTTCTTTAAAAATTGTCGGAAAAATGAGAAAAAAAACCCGCCAGTTTGCAAAACGTCCAGATTTTGTACAACTCCGGATTTGGGACTTAGTACTGTATGATATGAATTGCAAGGGTTTGAGTCCTAAAAAATAGTGCTGCCTCCTTAAATTTTTTTATTTTTGGTCTATGCTATCCCTTGGTTCAATGCTATCTTTAAGAATTAACTATCTTAAGAGGATTTTTGCGTTTTTTCTTGACGAATTCTTTCGTGTTTGTAAATCGAGTTTTAATCCCAGGTGCTTGTCTGTTGAATTCTTCTTTTCTTGTGACCGTATCAGGGTCAATTGGAGGTATTTTTCTGCAAGGGGAATTAGTAGAGACATGATTATTAATTGTAGTGGGTGCAATGGAGGAGACTCCTTTTGACTGAGATGATTCATTGTCCATTTCCTCAAACAATCTTCTTACAGGACGTTTGTTTTTTTGGTGAGTGATATTCTCACGGTTTGTTTTTAAGAACTAGAGCATTCAGCATTTCTGAATCACATTTCTTTTGTTTCAACAGCTTTAACTTCATTCTGGCATTTTTAGATAGCTTCCGGAAAAGTTGTGTCAATCTTCTTCTCAGATGCACTAATTTCGGTCACTGAGTCATCAGCAGCATTTACTTTCCTCACAACAGTAAACCGATTTCCACTAAATTTGCGTCTACCAAACAAATTTGTTTTCAAACAAAACAAACAAAAGGAACTTTTTAATCAATATATGAAGCTGTATTTTTTACCAAATCATAAAACACGTGGTTCAATCCCTTAGCTCGGCTCAAAAATACATCACCTGCTCAATGCACATGTCTTGAAAAAGACATGTGCATTGTGCAGGTGATGTATAAAGAAGCATTTAATTCTACTCACACAGATTAAAGTAAAAAGTAAGAAAAACCTACTGTCAATATTGCAGTAAAAATGAGGCTGAAAACTAGCCGAAACATTGTGCAAGTCAAAACGTACGTACATGTGATTTTACTGGAAGAGAACTAGGCCAACGGGTGTGTGACAGGCGTTGTTTACATTCGTAAACGTCTGTTTAAATGTGTTTATAGTTTTCAAACCTATACAAGTTATACATTTTTGGAATCGTCTTAATTCCCGCTATTTTTTAAGCCCAAAATTAAAAAATCGAAAATTTGAGCCAAATTATGCTCCATGTGCCCTTGAGCTTTACTTCACTTCTGCCTCCTTCAGGTGTGACAGAAAATATAAGAACTTCACCATATACACTGAAGAGCCAAAATATTATGACCACCTATTCAATAACGTGTTTCGCCTCCTTTGGCCTGCAAAACAGTTGCAACTCGCCTGGGTAGAACATGCCTGGAGATAGGTTGTACCAAATGTCTAAGCAGCGGTCACGCAATGTCGAGATATTTGGACATGGTGGTGTTTGAGCTCCGAGCTGCCGCTCCATGACACCCCAAATGTACTCTATCCGGTTAAGTTAGGTGGCCAGAACATTAAGTGGAATTCATCAGTAAGCTCCTCAAACCACTCCAACACAATCCGAGCCTTGTGACATGGAGCGTTGTCCTGCTGGAAGATTCCCATCACTCGCAAAAGTAAGTGCAAGTTGCTCTTAACATTTTGACTACGGCCAGTCCAGCAGTTGTACTTAGAAGATAAGGATTGCGCCTGTTATATGTATAGCCGTTGTCAAAATGTTAAACACCCAAGGAAAACGTTTATTGCTAATTTTTGAGAAATTTTTGCGCCGTTTTGTGTGTAATATGTCCAAATCTGTTTCACCGAATTTGAGTTAAAAAAGTGTGTTGAGTATAAGTGGTGTTATCTTCACTGTTTTAATTATCATGTTTCCCAATTTGGCGTAATTCTCGCTAATTTGGCGGTTTTAATTATTTTTTTAGTAGGACCAAATTTTTCTTTCATGACAGGCAGACTTGATGATTACTTTAAAAAAGACAATTTTTTTTCATGCATGAATTCTGATAGCACTGTTTATAATTGTTCAAGTGCAAAATCTTTGTGTGTTTTAATATTGAGCATCGTCGTTACTTTAATTCGAAAAAACGTCTCGATTATTTTTTTTTTGTGAGATTGACAGGGCATATGTGCATCGGTTCTTGAATTCCGAAAAGGTACCCAGCTGTCATCCAAACAAAACTCCCCAACAAACGCGATATTGACTTCCATTGAATCCGAGTCCAATTCAATTTATTTCAGTTTGACCATGATTCAAGCTGCCAACCCACAACACGGGGTAGCGATCTCATTTCTGTTGCCATTCCCGTCGAACAAAATACTGATGAGAAGCAGGATGGATTCTTCATTTACACATCGCCGTTTCTTTTCCACCCGCTTAAATCTAATATTAAAGGAAAGGGCGTGGCGTATGGATACCCGGATGAAAATCCGACGTCCCACAATCTCTTATGGAATTGAAAGAAAAAATGAAGTGAAGAAGGGAAATCCAATATGTGGTGACTTGTTCAGGGGCTGGCTTAGACCCGACCTATTTACCATTGTTTTAATCTGGAGTGTTTAAAAACACTTCCTGCTTCTGTATGCGAATAATAAAAGGCGGAGGGATCTGTAGTCGTTTTTTGAAGGTGGGGGTGAAATTCTGTTGGTTTTGTCCGGATTTCTTTTCCTTGGATTAAATTTGCTGTTTGGAAAGGAGTGTAGGAAGATCTCACAGTGGATGCCTTGTTTCATTATGCATACTGTTGAGCTTTGATGTAATGTAATGTACAGATGGCATTTTTTTATTTCTTAAATTATTTTTCATCTTCCAGTGGGTTTTCCCACTGCGTCATCATTCTGCGAGTTGTTGGTGGCACAAGTTTGATCCCTGTAACTTAGGTACCTGCAAAAGGCGGGGAAAGTCTTTTGCAGTAGAATGAGATTCTGTTGGTTTTCTCTGGATTTTTTCCCGGCAGAAGACTTGATGCCTGAAATGATCATACTGAGGACAGTTCCTTGTTACATCGTACAGGTGTTGAGCTTTTGATTTTTTAAAAGTTACTGTGGGCATTTCTTTTTGTTTCTTTCTAAGGCCGTTGTGAGTCAGGTTGCCAACTGCACTAGCAACCTTTGACTTATTAGGAGCGCATGTTGGATTCTTGCAAGGCGCAGATTTGATACCAGTGTGTATTCCTCTCTACTAAGTAAAAATCTGCTTTTTCTGTTGCGTGTTTATCCATTTCTTGACATTGTCTACCTCTTGTGGGGTGCAGCTAGGTCCAATTTGTGATCCTTGCGCCATTAAACACAATCAACCTAATCCTGACATTGCTATCTCCTTTCTCATGAAACAGATAATCTAATTTCTAAAATTATGCGATTGTCCAAAAGAAATTATAGGATTCTGCCGATCTGACAAAGAATTGGTGTTATTTGTATTGCATTTCTAAAAAATATAATATAAATTAAATGTAATATATAATGCAACAAAATGTCTTATTTATAAAATTGTTTTATTTATAATACCTTGTTAACACGTCAGAAGTTGAAAACTGAATCGTCGAAATGAATTAAATCTTAGACATTTTAAGCCACATCACATACACACCATCCGTGTTTAAGACACGCAGTGTCTTTCTTGCGGTACACCGGTTGAAAATCGTTAACTAACCCAATCTTTCGGCCGACCAACCGGCATAGTGGTTAAGGTGTTATCCTCTAGATCGGAAGGTTCCTGGTTCTAATCCGGGTCCGGGCATGTATGTTTGTAAACGTGAATGTAAAAGAAAGGCAATTAGTACCACCAGTTTCTGGAGGAATCACTAAAAACAATGCGTGGACAGTTGAATACCCGAACGTACCATTTGCTCTGCGTCCTGTCTCACATGGCAAAAGATTCCCTATTCCCGAGCCTCCTACAGATTTTTCTATTAGTTCAGACGAGGACGATCGCCATGCGACCGCGAAATCTCCTAAGCCGTCAACGTCAGCATGTGGTGGCACTAATGAAGATGACTTTTCGTGTTTTCATGAAACATCTGCGCCACATAAACTTAGCTTGGATGAATTGAACGATCTTATTCGAGATTTTGATCTGTACAAAAACAAAGCAGAATTACTGGCCTCAAAACTTCGACAGTGGAATTTTCTCGAACAAAATGTCCGAGTGACTTCATTTCCGCCATCGTCATCAGTCCTTCGAATCTTTCTTTGAAAAAGAAGAAAGCCTCGTGTTCTGCTGCAATATTGATGATCTATTACAAGAACTCCGCATTGAACATAATCTCCATGAATGGCGGCTCTTTATAGATGCATCAAAACTGAGTCTCTAGATGGTTTTGCTGCATAACATGTACCAGCTTCAATCCATACCTATCGGACATGCTGTCTATATGAAGTAGACGTTCGACAATCTGAAGCTGATATTGGAGAGGATTAGCTACAGCAAGCATGGCTGACGTATCTGTGTTGACCTGAATGTAGTGTCTTTGTTGATAGATTTGCAGCAGCAGAGGGATATATAAAGTATTGCTGTTTTCTTTGTTTATGGGATACCAGAGAGGTCGATTTGAACTACATCAAGAAAGGCTGGCCCTCGAGACCATCTTTTAAGATGGAGAAATGAATATACAGCATCCACAATTCGTAAGATTGCTCAAAAGTATCATTCCTCTTTTACACATCAAGCTCGGCCTTATCAAAAACTTGGTAACTGCCATATAAGAATGAACTGGGCATTCAAGTACCTGTATGATATGTTTCCTCATCTCTGTGAAGCTAAAATTAAGGGTGTTTTTGTGGGACATCAGATTAAGCAGCTCTTCACAGATACTAAGTGTGAGAAAGTTATTCATATTAATAAAAAACAGGTTTGGGATGCGTTCTGTCAAGTAGCTAACAACTTCCTGGGGAATGTGAAGGCCTATAATTACAAGGACCTGGTTAAGGATGTGTTTACTTTGTTTCATGATTTCGGCTGCAATATGTTGTAAAAAATTATCTTTCTTGACTCCCACTTGAATTTTTCCCCTATTAACTGCGGGAAGGGTCAGTGTTGAGCACGGCGAACGTTTTCATCAGGTCATTGCCAAGATGGAGCAACGATACCAGGGCATATGGTCCACGTTAATGCTGGCTGACTATTGTTGGACGCTCATCAGAGATGCTCCAATCGTCTATCACAAACGATAGGCCCAAAGAAAGCGAAAGTCAGAAGAAAATTAAGGTTTTTATTCTTAACGTGTATTATAATACTAGCCACTGCGTGGCTAGCCCGTGCCCGTGGTGTAAAGTATTAATCTGGTGTAAAATTTTCCTGAGATTTCATATCCGTTGGAAGATATATTCAATTTAAAAATGATTCATTTTAAGAAAATCATATTTTTAGGTATTAATTCAATGTGAAATTTTCCGCAGATTTCAAATCCGTTGAAATTATCAATCTATCTTTAGCAATTCCGATTTTACGAAAAAAAACTTAAGAATCCCAGTCAATATGTTTTTTATTTCTTGCTCTCATTCGCCGAAAAGAGGACAGGAAATGTAATATGTTTCTTTTTTTAACTCGGAAAGGCAGAATAATCATCTCTCTCTCTCTCTCTTTTTTTTTTTTTTGGAAAGAGAAAGTTTACGTGACGTCACAATCTCTTGCGAAAATATAAAAGTAGGTCACGTGGGTAGAAAAAGTTCACTTTAGGGGCTTCTTCTTTCGTTCGGACGAAACGAGTTTGAAGAACCAGGAAGAGAATAAAACTATTAAATTAATTTTAAAATCTTCTAGATTGAATTTTAAAATTTCTCCGCGACCCAAAAATTACAAAAAATTCGGACTACCTGTGTGCCAAATCTCATTGCTGTAAGTGCCATAGATCGTCACGATTTTGCGGCTGCCAAACAAACAAACAAACAGAGACAGACAAACAGACAGACAAACCAACACTTCCTTTTATAATAGTAGAGATTAACTTGCATACATTTTTTCTCAGTAATGCGTACACATTACAAAAAAACCGTAGCCAATTCGACTTGATCTTTATCATATTCGTATGCCGCACATTGAATTAATTAGAAAATTACTATTTTCATTTCTGAAGCTGAAATTTTTTTTTAAATTTGTTACTCGATGTAATTGAGTGTGTTTTAACAGTTTTCTAATGGTAAAAGGTATGAGTCATTTTTCTGCTCAGAATTTAACACCCCTTGACTCTAAAGACCAGATTTAGAGGTTCCGCATTCTTGATTAACTCGGCAATAATAATAAATGGAATATGTTTTTCTGTGATCTTTAAAATATTGTATCGTGTGTCGCGTCAGGTCATGAAGCAGGCAATGAACTCATAAATCTACGCACAAGTGTTTATGCATAAAAAAATAGATGGATCCTCAAAACTAGGTGATTTGTACGACCACTTCAGCTGACCTCGATCCAATCAAAGAATGGAAGCACCCATTCGATCATCAAACTAGCCAATCACATGCACGTAGGTTCACCCTAAAATTCATTTATTTCAGAGTTGAGTTGGAAGGTGGATGGAGCGAATTCGCTCGACTTAGATATTTTTCAGACATTGGATTTCCGTGATCTTACACTCCGAAAAGCACAAAGAGCTTATAGCTATGTTGGTATTTCATAATAATTGTCGTAACGTGTTGTGTCTTATTGTGTTGTAAATAAATACTAGAGGGCCCACACCCTGCTCGCTAAAGCTCGCCAACTCCCGGAGGATTGCAAAGCAATCCTCGTTAGTTCGCTGCACGAACCTTACTCGCTTCGCTCGCATCAATGAAGACACGTGTCCTAGGAGAAGGAATTGTTTACAAAATATGATATTCCAAAAAAAATATTTTTCAAGTATAAATTTGTTGTTCTGCAGAAAAGTTATACAGTACCTCTGGAATCAGAACTCGAACAATTTGGAATTCAAATGAAAACTTTGAGCAAATTTTGACTCGAAATGTGAGTGCTGCTTTGGAAATCGAATACCCAGCAATTTGTTTGCAAGCTCCAACGTCTTGACTAATACATATATTTTTCAATAAAATTTCATCCGCTAACGCTATAAATTCAATTGCGGCTCGAGGCTTTGTGGTAAACAAACCATAGTATAGTGTTGCCAAAACGCGGTAAAAAATAACGTATTTTTTTGCGTGCCACGTAAGAGAATTATATATATACATATAGATTTTGCATAAAATATTTATGTTCGCATCTGTCAACATTCTTATGAGTCCCAGTGGCCACGGATTAGCAACACATGCATCTGAGGTGTGTTGTTTTCTTTACAAATGTTTTTGAATCAAATCATTAAGTGTGTGTAGTTATCAGTCTGTTTGCGGTATTCTTTTATTATCTGTTTCTACCTCAATTTTGTCTCAGAAATTTCGGAATCGGATTGAATACATTGCCACTTTGGATTTCTACAGTGTTCTTGATTCACTAGGTACGTTAGTTTTTCATTAGATTATATATAGCATTTAGAACTAACTAAAGAATTATTTATTTCAAGGGCCTTGGTTTTAGCAATAATGGAAGTCAAAGATTAGCAAGTATGTCTATTCGAAATATAAAAGGGATATTTGAAATAAATTCTACCCCCGAATCTTCTGAGAAAAATACTAATAAAGCTACGCCTAGTGTTATTCAGTACTAGCAAAATACCCGACCTTACTCGGTTTGAATTGGTTTACTCTAAATTGAAGAGATAATCAAAATATATAATGACTTACGTTTTCTGTAGAATAAAAATTAATTTCAATACCTTTCGCTATAATTATAATTTTTACAACTTACTTTGGACACAAATCCTACACATGCATATCCATTCATGTAATACATTTCACATAAATCGCACCCTTGCTGTATGACAAAGCTACAACATGACGAAAGGTGACTCTACAAAGGTTACTACTACAAACGAACGGACGAAAGGTTACTACTACAAAAGACGATTTTGAGGAAGATTTGGAATTCCCTTTCATAAGTTCTTTTCATGTTCAACTCAATTAATAAAAATTACGATTTACGGCGAGTGCTCTCGTACTCATAGTCAACAAAAACAATGTTTTTTTACCTGTGGCACTATTGCATCCGGTATGTGACATAGTGAAATGTTGTAATCTTCTGTCATTATGACAACGAATTTTTTAATGTTTGAAAAGCTCCAGTTCGGATTTCTAAAACATTATTATTCTTTTAACACGGCATATTATTTCAATAACGGCATTATTCTTTAAATAACGGCATTATTCTTTCAATAATGGCATAACTACACTTAAAATTTACTGAAAATTTATTCTGACTTACCTGCTAATTTTAAATCGAATACTTTGTGGTGGTGTTGCGTGTGATGAGAAGGAAAACACATTTATTAAAATAATAAATATTTAAAACAGAAAACAGCAAAATAAAACAAAATAAAAGATGTCGGAAAAAATTGTTCTAAAGATACTAATTTGTGATTCATTTTTATCTCTTGATCTCGCACAGTTGCCACAACTTACAACTAAAAGTGCACAAAATTTAGAAGTGTGAAATTAATTCAGAGCGAAAGAAACAGAAAATATCACTGCTCGCACGAATCTTGTTCATTCCCGTTCGTTGAAAAATATCGTCTGTCCCAAATATTCGGAAATCGTTTTCATTGCGCAAAGAACAAAAATAAGACTCGAAATGAATGAAATATCAGAGCTGAAATTCCATATAGAATTAAAGAAAAATTTTTTTGAAGAATAATTACTTTTTTAGCAGTACTGGTAAAGCAATCGAAGTAATCGTAATATTCAATATATATTCCAATTTTTCCAAAACAATTATGGTTGATTTAAGTATACTTAATCAGGTGTTTTAGCATGAAACTCAACTAAATATAATAAAAGAAATGTTTAATATTGCATTCACTAAACTAATAAATAATGTATGAAATAAAACACATTGAAATCAAATATCTGGAAAAAAATTCATGTGTGATGCCTACACAAACACAAAATCGAACATAGAACAGAAAGACGGACAGCCAGACTTTCGCAACCAATTTCACTCACTAAATGAAGATAAGTACTCACTGTATGCAAATGTCCATGAAAATATATTAAACCGTGTGGACGTGTATAGGGCACAACATACAGACAGATGGACAGACAGACACCAAACGCAAAAATGGCGGATTTGGCATCAGAAGGGTCCAAAACGGATAGAAAACTTGAAATGGGTCGAACATATTTAATGTACAAACAAACACTCCATTCTTATTTATATAGATTGCATCAAATGAACTGAGAAATCGTCTGCAAAAATTTTAATGTACAGCAGGTGAGCGGCCGTTGCGACGCCAACTGCGGAGCAATAAACCTCCATGATTTTTGTAACTTCCAAATGAAAACAGAGCATCAGTTACGAAGTTCGGATAGAGTAGCGATCGTCAGCTACAAGCTTTAAGAACAATGAACTGAAAATTTCCCCGGAGGTTTTATTTTTTTGCCGTTCGTGATCGTGTTAGTCTATATTTTTATGTTTTAAATTGCCTTACAAAACTTCTGTAATTGGATAGAGCGATTCCAAGTTTCTTCTTTTACAGTATCGTTTATTTTATTCCTCTGGTGTTTTCTTACATTTCCACGACGTTACACGTAAAAATGCCTTTTTAACTTCAAAGAGTGTCTTTTACAAAAGTGATAAATAATAAATCCAGGAGAAAAATTGGTAACCTTTAGGAAATTATTTTTTGTAAGTTTTTTATGCTCTATCAGCATTGCAATTCAAAGCATGCCTGATGAAATTTATTTTGAAGGGATATTTTGATCGTATTCGCTAAAATATTTACCTTTTATAGTCCAGATAAAATACTTTTTATTGCTATACTCTTCCATTAAAAAGTGTGCTTGTAAGAATACATAATCCGTTCAGCCAATACCTTGCCGTTTGATTTGCGAAGAGTATTGCTGAAAAATTCAGTGTTTAATTTAATTAGAGTGCGTTTATATTATGATTATCAGAACTTGTTAGTTTAATATAAAACGATTTATAATCATCTGAAGGACGCCTCAAGTATTGGCGATATTAGTATGTTAATATTTCATCTCATCTGCTCTGTCTTCGTACTCCTCGCTTAACCCTCTCTCCTGGAACAGACAATATATTTCCGCTTGTCTTATACAATCTAATGTTCGACAATAACCAATCACTGCGATTGCAATCACTGAGTCAAGTTAATTCTGGTGTTCGGTTTTGAAGTCTTGTATCAATTTCGACGTATTTCTATTTGAGTTATATTCATCGTTATTTAATTGGGAGAGAGAGCATTTGCGCTACTCATTAATTGGCCTAACTTTTTATCTATTTGGCGAGCGCCAAGAACGTTGCCAATTCTTCCGTTGTACCTGATCTCTTGACGCAATGAGATGGTATTTCCAGTGTTCCGTTCTGGGGACCATTCCTTGTTTACATGGGGTGATACAGTTTTTTTTGTGCAAGATAGTACAACTCTTTATGTACTTAGAATACAGCGGCAATCAATATAAATTAACACAACTATAATCCACTAAAATTTGAATTTTTGTGAAACCTACAATATAAAATGGATTCCGAGCCATTATGAACACCTACCAAGAAAGGGATTGGAACCCAGAACCCGGTAGCGGTGGCCAAATAGAAACTAGTATTCGTGGATTAAGTACCTCAAAGCATAAGTACTCGAGTTATTTCATTTTCCTATATTTCACACATCTATATGTACAGGATGTCCCGGAACTTCGTGTATAAACTTGTAGAGGAGATAGAGAAAATCTCGTTAGGAACCATGATAACACTGGAAAGCATAAGCGGATATCGATAGGTGGCGCTGTACGCGAGATCTCAAGGTCGGATCGTGTGGCTTCCTCATTGTAGACGCCGACTGCGTGCGATCACCATGAATCGTTTCACACACGCCGAGTTGACGGACATCCACTTCATCTACGGCCTAGCCGACGGAAATGGACACGCTGCTATTTGGTTGTATCTGGAAAGATACCCAACGAGGCGCCAACCAAATCATCAAATGTTCGCTCGGGTACATCAGGACCTTGCGAAACGTGGATCCTTCACAGCCACGATGCAGGATACTGGACGGCCGCGGACAGAACGAACATCCATATTCGAAGATGGTCTGTTACATACTGTGGACCAAAATCCTAGTTCCAGTCTACTTGGGCTTGCCGTTGCCACCAGAACGTCTCGATCAACTGTCCATCGCATACTGCAGGGCAAAGCCTTACATCCCTTTCATCTTCACAGAGTTCAGTTATTACAGCCGGATGATCCCCACGACATGTCGGGTTTGTACAATGATTTCTACACCAAAGTGCGGCCAACACACAATTTTCCAGTTCTGTTATGTTCAGTGATGAAACAACCTTTTTACGTGAAGAGGTGTTCAATACGCACGACGCTCACATGTGGGCCTTATACAATCCACACGGAACCAGACAACCCGACTACGAACCGCACAACTACGCTACACTGTTAATGTGTGGGCGGGTATCGTGGGGGACAGTTTAGTGGGGCCATACATCTAAACACCTCGACTGGACGCTCGCAAGTATCTAGTCTTTCTTCAAAAGGTACTTCCGGGAATAATTAACGATGTTGCCGCACATGTTTGGGCGCGGAATGTGGTTTCAACATTATGGGGCGCCTTCACATTGCGCAAGGTGTGTACGTCACCATTTGGAAACAATTGGATTGGGTGTGGCGATCCCGTCGCTTGGCCTCCCAGATCACCTGATTTACCTCCTCTTGATTATTTTCTCTGGGGTGTCATGAAGAGCATTGTGTACAACACGCCATTAAATTCTGAAATGGAGCTGGTGGCACGAATTTCCATTGCTGTTGCTACGATCAACGAAACGCTAGGTATCTTCGAAGATGTTCGCCAATCCATGTCGCGTAGGTTTCGTGCTTGCATCCATGCTAATGGACGCAATTTCGAACACCTCCTGTGATGCTTGTAAGTCATACATTGTACTCTTTAGTTGCGTAATAAAGCGTTTTACATTACATTCTGTGTTGTGGCCTTATTGTGTCTATAACGTAAAGGTGACGTTTCCGTAAATGCTCTCCGATGTGATTATCGTTCCTAACGATGTAATCCACCTCAACTCCAAGTTCGAACACGAAGTTCCGGGACACCCTGTATAATTATCTTGCGTAGCGCACAAAAAAGACGTTAAATGTTATTCCGTTTTTACAACACTGCGATTGTTTTTTTACCACGAAGCCTCGCGACTCAATTGAATTTATAGCGTTATCAGATGAAATTTTACTGTGCAAAATTGAATATTAGTCGAACTGTTGCAGCTTATAATAGAAATCAAAGAAAGCGGACAAGACGAGCCAATGAAAGCTTAATTGAAAGTGATGCAAGACGTAATGGCAGAACTGAAAGCAATCGTAGAACACGTGCATTCTTGATTAGAGGTGCTCTACTTTCGTTAGAGAAATATGTGTATAAAGTGCATGTAAGGCTCGAGTGCTGGGGAAATGTACACACTAAGAACATGCTGGGTATTCGATTTCTAAAGCAGCGCTCACATTTTGAATCAAAATTTGCTCAAAGTTTTCATTTGAATTCCAAATTGTTCGATTTCAGATTCCAGAGGTACTGTGTACAGGGTGGTAACAGAACCTAGAAATCATGAAATTCTCAGAAAACTTTTTAATTCTGGAAAAATCAGGGAAAATTTCCAAATTTCACAAATAACCAGGGAAATTTTAAAAACATAAACGGCAACTATTATCATTTGTCCTATTTAGAGATGCTCGATTACGAGTGTTTTTGAGAATCGAATAAATCGTATTCGCCGACATTGTAATTCGAATAAAGAACCATGGCGTCGTAATTTTTAAACATCACGAAAACCGCCGCAGCCGTTTTTTTTTCGCGGTTGTAGCGTCTCGTCGCCGTGAGGCTGGTGATACAACTTGTGGTATACTTGTGGTTATACCTCGGGGAATATCTGAAGAGAAAAAATACAAAATATTTGTGGAGAATGATCCTTTTATCCCATCTGACCCTAAATACTTGAAAATATTGTGTGGATACTGTATATAGATATCAATCACGGTTCACAACATTTCGTAAGGGAATTATAAAATCAGGGAAATCCTTGTGAGACTATCATGGAAATCAGGGAAATGTCAGGGAACTGTTTTTCAGAGATTTTGTTGTTACCCTGGTGTAACTTTTCTGTAATACAACAAATTTATATTTAATAAATATTTTTTCGGAATATCATATTTTGTAAACAATCCCTTCTGCTAGGACACATGTCTTGATGTGAGCTAAGTGAGCTAGGTTCACGCTGTGAACCAATGATTGCAAAGCAATCCTCCAGGGTTAGCGAGCAGGTGGCGGGCCACCAAGCGATCGTTAAAGATAGAGTAAAAATTACAACGGATTTGAAATCTCAGGAAAATTTTACACCAGACGACAGCTTTAATGTGATTTTCTTTAAATAAATAATTTTTCAACTGTAACTTTTATATTTTCGCTGTGCGAATTTGGCCGCATTTGACGAAGATATTAATTACGAACACAGAAAGGGACTATTTAAGGTTTTCTATCTTCGCAATCGTTCAAGATCGAGTGAAAATTTCAATGGATTTGATATCTGCGGAAAACTTTACACCAGAACGATACCTCAGGTGACATGCCCGTGTCATGTCTGGTTTATTGTTAACAATTTTATGCTTGCGAAAAAAATGTTCAAGTAACCTACCATGTATCTAGACGAATAACTGGGGCATTATTTAGACAGCAATGATTGCGAACTCAGAATGGTGGTTATTCAAATTATGCAGTTCCTTTGAAGTCTTGGTATAAATACTCAGCCACCGCAGCCATTTTCTTGGCTGTTTCTCTCCTAGGATCTCATACTATGTCCAGTGGGTGATCTGGGAGAAATTAATCTGTTACAGATTAATCTTAAAGATAAATAATTCTTTCTCCCAGTCATTATGAGAAATGAAGTGCTTAGAAAAGTGATCTTTATTTTATTACAGAAAGATTATTTAATTCTTGCATAGCTGAAATCATCCTTAAATTCTGTGATACTTAGAGACAAATTGATGTTAGAGAGGAAACCCAAACTCCTGTAGTAAAGACAATACATTTTACTTCAGGTTTGTTTTAATTCAAACATGGTCCACTAATATTTTTCTCCCACCAAAAGTTATGGCTAATTATTAGCAATTGAAATTTTCCTTATTTTAAAGCTTTGATTAAATGCTTCGAAATCCATCAATGACAAATGCTCCCGCAAAAACAGTCATTCGTAATTGAATTATAAATATCTTCAACGTGAAGAATTATGAATTAAAATGTGCGCATATGATCGATATACTTACAGGACAAGAGTAATTGAGTAATTTTCATTGCATCGATTATGTACGATGTGGGTTACGGGATCCAAATCTGCAATAAAAAGAAATACGATTTCAAACATGTGCATTAATAAATGAACATTAACGCTCAACACATACAGTGCTTGCAAATGTATAGCCGTTCAAATAAACCTTTTATATTTTTTAAATCAACAAAACTGTGGAATCCAATTGGACAAATAAAAAAAAAATACTTGATAAAGGTTATATGTGTGCTTAAGATTTTACACACTGATGATAATAATTTTAGTTTTTTACGTCATGATAACTACAAAGTAAGTTCGGTCATAACACACGCATGTGAATCAAACGTATTTCAAAAATGTATGAAGAGTTTCATTATGCCTAGTAAAAATCAAGTAAAATAAGTATCATACTAAATTTACAAATTCAGTAAAGAGTGATGGACTTGCATTGCCTGCGACGGCCGTTCTAAAGACGTGGAGGCATAGCTTCTTTTCACTCTTTCAATCCAAAAGAATAAAATAGTAATATGAAGTCTGGATGAAGTCGAGTTCACGAGAAACTAATTTATGTCTCGAAGAGAGAGCGACAGCATAGCACAAACGATTTTGTTGCTTCGGGTGTTGAAAACAAGATTCTGATGATACTGAAAGTAAAAACCTTCGTTGATTTTCATATCTGCAGTGGAAATGGTCGAAAAACGTTTCGAAAGAAATACATTATATACATTATTTTAACACTGAAGTTATATTAAATCTGAAAGAGGAAAAGACTCATTTAGAGTTCTAAATAAGGGGTATCCAACATTTTGGCTTGGCTATACCATATGGAAGGAAGAGTGTCTACACCTTAAAATAATGTTTAGTGTAGTTAATGTATACAAGTAACTCAGGGCTCGAAATACCCGGGTGCACAGGTGCACTGTGCACATGAAAATAAAATTGTGCACCTAAATTTTTCCGCTAGGTGCATGCCATGCACCTGATTTAAAAACTTAGATGCACCTTGTGCACCTGAATTAAAAAATCTATTTCGAGGCCTGAAGTAACTAAATGTCCTTTATTTTTTATATTTATTATGACACTTAGAAGAGGGGCAACGCAAACACATAAAAAATTGTCATATATGTGACTTTTTCTATGTGAAACTAATTCATCTATGTGTGGTTCGATGCAAATAGTTCCAATTCATTTACGAGTTCAAGATGCTCTTCAGAAAATTGTGATATAATTCTTTTTCTTCGTGTGTTGCATCCTTGAAAATATGGTAGTGTGCCACAAATGTATGGCACAGTCTAAAACTGATAACATTAATAAGACCTGCGTGGGATATTTTCTATCGGAAAACAGTCTTCGAGTCATGCCACCGCTGGATCCCCATCACCGACCGATTAATCTGACTGCTACTGCCGTTCAATCTGACTGCTACTGCCGTTCAATCTGACTGCTACTGCCGTTCAATCTGACTGCGACTGCCGTGCATACTGATTCGTCGGTTGCATCTCCGGCACTTACTATATAATCTGGAAAATAATCAAGTGTGCCCATTGATGGTGGGGCAGCTGTGTAACAACCAATGTGAGCGTAAAGAAACACATGGTACTACTCATATAGTCACCTTATGCTTACGGTATACGATCCAATTTAAACTGAAGAAGTTCCCCGACTTGTCGCCCAATAAATGATGATTATGTACCTAACTTTGGTTAATTTCTCGCACCTCCGTACACGTAGTTCTGCATAAAGATATGCCCCTGTCCATGTTTTTTCATAGTTTTGTGGGAAAAGACCTAGGATTGTTTTTGCAATTGTAGGATTTTATATTGATAAGAAGAGATGTGGCGCTGTTGGCCATCTATGGTTTCAGAGCTAATTATTTATAAGCTGTTACCGATTGTTTTTTCAGAAACAATCTGCATCAGCTCATGAATAATTAATTTGACACATTCTTATTATTTTTGTTCGTGATCTTTTGTTCGAAATCACCGCATATCTTGAGTTTTAGAGGTCTTCTGTCCTAATGTGTTTCCAGAGTTTGCAAAAATATATCTTGTGGTCACCCATTTACAAATGTCCGGAGCACATATCTATACTCTAAAATCAGAAAATTATAACTGAAGTCTTCGGCTTTTCATGATATTTATTTTCTCTGGAATTGTGTCGCATTCCTTCAAACGTGCATAACTTTAGAAAATTTATTTTGAGTTCGTTGTATAAATCCTATTTTGAACTTAAAGGGTTATTAAAAACAGCTTTGTCCCACAGGAAAATGTGAAAATGTACGTGACCTACCCTACAATAATGGACCGGACAGCAAGATATGATGGTACAAGGGAAATAATACATGCTTTAATGGGGGGGGGGGCACGTGCTGCAATTACACTAGCAACACTTCTGGGCAAACTTTCAACAAGGTTTTAACACACTGCTACGGGTATTTGTGTACATTAATACTGCAAGAATGTCGCCAGTTCAGCTGTAGATTTCGGAAGTGGTTCCCTGGCCCGCAAGCGTCGCTCTAACGCGTCCCACAAAAGTTCTACGGGGTTTAGGTCGGGACTCTGAGCAGGCCAGGGAAGACGTTTTACATCCATATCTTGATACCACTTCTTGACAGAGGCTGAAACATGACAAGAAGCTTTGTCGTTCTGGAAATAACATTCGTCCATTCCATAAAATTCCCAGAGCGTAGGAAGAACCTGATTGTCCAAAATGCTCATGTAGGCGTCGGCGTCCAATATACCAGGAACAACATGCAAAGGTCCCAGGCCGTGACATAAAAAACTTAGCTTACTTAGAAACCACTTAGCGTTAGATAACTTTCTAAGTCAATTCCATTCCTATTGCGCCCTAACTTGCCAACTTTGTATGGACTATCCACACGCTGCTTTGTAACGTGGGACATTCTTTTACAACACTGGGAATTGAAGAGATATAAAAGACAATGGCAGCGCCCAACAGCATAATACTTCGAGTGGATGCTAGCCTCAATCGAAGACACGTGGAAGGGAGGAATAGTATGTACCGGAGGTATCTATTGCGCATGCCAAAAAGCATTATCCAACCAGAGTAAGAAACCATTTGAAGTTGAAAGGATCTGTGGTCCGCAATTTCTGGGAAGCTTCGCGAGTTGAAAACCTAGTACATGGATAGCGAACCTATAGCACGCGTGTCGGTGTTGGCTCATACGAAAATTTTGCAAGCACATCAACGATTTACAAGTGATATCAGTTTATAAGCTTATAAATTGAAAATTTTATTTTAAATGTTACAGTGTACACGTTTAAGTAGTTTTGCAAGAAAGAAACTGAGCAACAAATACATAACCCACTCTAGGAACAAGGATCGAGACATGATGTTCAGAACATTATTCATTGGTTGAGCGGCATAATGCCATGTCTCAGTACTCTTTGTTGGGCGGTTAGTCGTTGTTTCCGAAATGGCTTTTTTAAAAGACTAATAGTATTAAGCTATAGATATAACAGTTTTAACAAAACGCAACGAACATTTCACAAAATTCCGAAATTTGTACTACCAACTTTCAATTGCATCTAATTTATTTATTAACCAATTTCAAAAACAATTGTATCATAACAAAGAGTATATTCTAAGGTTTCCCGTGATGTTTTCAAGTTTAAAAAATAATAGCTAATAGCTTTAAAAACTAATTAGCTCTAGATATGACAGTTTTAACAAAAAAATAACGAACATTTCCCGCTTTTTCCAGAATGTCAAAAAAATATTTTCAGGAACCAAATTGAAATTTCTAAAACACCTCGGCAAGGTGCAAAAATTCACGTTTAGAGGTACTGTAAAAAACTCACGGCTGACGACTGAAAATTCGTACGTGTTTTGCTCACTCGCGTTAAAAATTTCACTTTTTTTGACTTTGACAATACACCCTAAACTAATAGCCGCATCGGAAAAAAATCTTCTCCATCTTGTTCCCTGTACAACTTTGAACTAACCATGTTAATTTCGTAATTTTCTCATCCGTACATTCTCGGCAAACCTTTTAAGAATCGAGCGAATAAGGCGAGTTTTCAATGCTGGGGCTGCGGCTTTGGCAGTAACTTTTTTTGTAATATAGAGAGATAGTTTTTTAAACAGAATGTCTGATAAATGTTGTTCGCCTTTGCGTTAGTCAATGTACCGAAATTTGAACCAGATATAAAGATACCACTTTGCATGAACCAGATACCATTTGGAATCGGATATACAGCAGCAAACATTAATTTGAACGACAGTGTGTATGCTACAATGTGTCCTTATGTTATTAATGTTAATTTTGTCCGAATGAAATTCCGCAATAATAGATTTCCTACTGTCATCCCTCATTACAAATTGCTCGGATACCATGAATAATATTTTTAGATTTTTGGCACGTGCGCATGAAAAGGTTCGCCACCACTTGCCTATGATGTTAAAATAGGCATTACCACACTCAGATTTGTATGACAAAATCGTCGTTTTAGTTTCTGGTTTTATTGTTTTTTACCTCAGAATTTCTCTAAATTTTAATTTTTTTCATCAGGGAAGCCAGGTCACTCATTCTATCCTTACATTGATTGCAACAATAAAGAATTCCTCAAAGTCAAGACTTGTTCACCGAGCCAAAGAAAATCTTCCTCGAAATCGATTCAGTTAAGTCCAGACTCCGGTAAATCCCACTTCCCCATATTAGCTCCCTCTCTGTCCATTGACTGATTGATTGACTCGAACGTCTGTCTGGCCCCTTTGATCAACCTGAAAGTCAAACCTTCTCCCTGGGATCGTTGGGTTCCATTCAGCCCAAACATGCATCAACACGGCTTAAGCTTTTCAACTCAGGTTGACACATGAAAAGCTCTGAATGGATTTCGAAAGGAAGAGTTCGCGACAGTTCTCTCTTTTTTTCAGTTTCGGGAGAGAGAAAGAGGAAAGGGGAGATTTCTTTTCCCGTTTTCCCGATGGAGCCAATCCATTCCAGCTTTTATTGGACCCGCGAAACGTGCTGGGCGGAGAGGAAGGGGAACTGGCGGGATAAAAGGATTTCGCAGCCGGACAGCGGTCATATCCCACGGTCCACGGATTCTGGACTCCCCCGAGTTGCTTTTCAAACGCTGTTTTCTATCACGTTGGTGAATTGTGAAGGCGAGTTTTGGGGATGAACGATGTGCTGTGATTTGAATTTCTATATTCGGTATCATTTTAGATGCGAACTACAGCAGTGCCTGCTGCGGGATAGTTTGGGTCACCATATTATGTTTACTTCAATACGGGACACTTAACATTTTGACTACGTTTATAGGTATAACAAGCGCGAGAGATTCTTTCTAGGCGCTATTCTCATAACTTTCAAGGTACAATTGATGTAATTGCCTTTGTCTAAATTCTTTCTTGGCGCGATTCTTATAACTTTCAAGGTACAACGGATGTACTTACCGTTGTATAAATACTTTTTAGGCGCGATTCTCATAACTTTCAAGGTACAACTGCTGTAACAGCCATAGTCTATATGCTTTCTTGGTGCGATTCTCATAACTTTCAAGGAACAACTGCTGCAACAGCCATAGTCTATTTTCTTTCTTAGTGCGATTCTTATAACTTTCAAGGTACAACTGATGTACTTGTCATTGTCTAAATTCATTCTAGGAGCGATTCTCATAACTTTCAAGGTACAACTGCTGCAACAGCCATAGTATATATTCTTTCTTGGCGCGATTCTTATAACTTTCAAGGTACAACTGATGTATTTGCCGTTGTCTAAATTCTTTTTAGGCCCGGTCATGATACATTGACAGGGGGCTGTACCAACCGTAGTCCAAAGGTTAATAGCAATTTATTCAAACCGAGGCTTTCTTGATAGTAATTTATTCAAACCGAGACGCTTAATTGCAATTTGCTCAAGCAGTAAACGTGAAGGTTATTAATTCGAACCCAAGACCTTGATAGTAATTTATTCAAACCCATGCATTCTTGATTACAATTGCGACAATTGCTAGTAATTTATTCAAGCATGGACACTTGCTGTCAATTGATTCAAACTGTGATGCTGGATTGTAATTAATTTAAACCATGGTAATTGATCGTAATTCATTCAAACCCAGACACTTAGTAAAAGTAATTTATTGAAACCGGAACATGGAAGAGCGAATGAGTTTTTTTTAAATCGGAGTCTTGGTCGGTGGTGTTGATAACTACTTTTTGATATTTTCCAAAATACACCTTGCAACTATTTAAAAATATATTTGATTAAAAACTTAATTTAATTTACTTCTTCAATCCAGATATGAACGCAAATAACAGGAATCATGAAAGAATAGCAGAAACAAAACTTTCTAATATGATTTGCTGTACCGGTTAATGATGCTTCAAACAGTTTGTAAGCCAATTTGATCCACATATTTCTGATATCTAGCGCAGGGTTTCCACGGGTGCTTACAAAGTGCTTATAAGTGCTTATTTTGACCTTCCATTTCTGAGGGCCCTTAGAAGTGCTTATTTTGCATCAATGGTCCTTATAAAGTGTTTATTTTACTTTGAAACAAAATTCAGTTTTCAAATGACGATATTTTTTCACATTATTTCCTACCTCTTTTTATCAGCTGATCGGCGATAAAACGGCTTACAAGTACGGTTTAGGTGATGATTTGAGAACTGGCTTACTTGAATGTCAACCCTTGATACGCGATATGCAAACTGTCGATCGACTCTTGATGAGCACATATATATAATACGCTTTAAAAACTTAAAAACCCATGAAAATCGGTCTGTTTTCGACTTGTGAGTGGCTCTCGCAATTCACAAAATAGTTGCCCTGATAGAGGAAACTAGAATACTATCATCAAATGTTAATTAATTTTGTTTTATTCAGTTACCCGCGAGTGCAATGTTTAAAAATTTATTATAATTATTAGGAAGTGTATTTTTAAGATTGTTGGTGAATCAAAAACAATGTAACGATAATTTATTTGAATTAATACTGCTATCTAAGTGGCAACCCGATGTGTTGCCATTTTTTTTTCAAATCTATCTTTTTTTTTTATGCTTCTAATTCTTTGTTAAAACTATCCCAGGAAAAAAAAAAGAAAAATTTTGAAGATTTTCGGGGGTGATTCTGCTTTGAAAATTTCAAGCATACCGTTATCAATTCCAAAAAAAAACCAACCCGCTCGATTAAAAAAAAAATTGGAGGAAAAGATCGCAAAAACGTAAACTAGAGTGCTGGAGAACCGGGAATAGTCGGGAAATTTCATAAATCGGGAAAAGTCGTTTGAAAACTGAAAATTTTGGACTCGTGTGGTATTTGGCCGCTGACCGAAAGCGAAAGTAATATTTCTATCATTTATAATTTTTTTCTCTTTGTATCCGGGTGACAAATACTCAATGGCTGACTGTGCTTGAATTTCACTTTGCTTTTGTTATGCCATGCGCAATCTTCTTCCATTGTCAGCTTAAATGATTATTTTCAAATTAATTTTGTTTCAGTAAAATTATGTTTGTAAGTGTATTGTGTAGAGGCGGCTGGTACACCTTACATATGTCGTGGCCTTAAGTCCTCATGTTGGGTTGGTGTGGAAGTTTGGCGAGTGTGGTGCCAGCTTAGATGTCTCGTCATCTGACCGATGCAATACACCGAATGGCTTTGGCTTGGACGGTGGCAACTAGTTGAATACCTATTCAATAAAATTGCATTTTTTAAAATCGTGTTATAAATTTATCAAAATTTTTGCGTAGCTCTTGTGATTCGTTTTGGTTTACGGGAAAATATTTTCTTCGAAACTCGTTCGGTCTCCGATCCCGTAAAATTTGACTCTGACGTATGCAACTTGCAATCCTTTTAGTAAATTAATAGTTTGCCACTAATGTAATTTTATTGAAACCTCCGATGTTCCAATAAATGAATTTTCTTCTTATTTTCATTATGAATTTATGAAAGTGTATTATAAAAGAATTACTTGGGTGAGTAATTTCCATTTCATAAGCAGGTTGAAGCTGCAGACACATCAAGATAAGCACTGTCATTTCAAAACCAAAATTTTTTTTTTTAATTAGGAAATTTTTAAAAATGAAAGTGTTGTCTGGGTGAGGCTCCATCCTGATACACCAACACATTATGGTGTTTCCTACCTATGATCAGCAATATGCTAAAAAATTGCTCATACACTCCCCTAAAGACCATTAAAAAGTAAAAACAAAGCAATACGAAAAGAATACGAAAACGAAATCAAACTCGCAACAGCAGCTTTGATACCAACAACACCAAGTCCGGTCCTCATCAAACTTAACTCTTTTTTTCCCCTTTCATAAAAGCAAATGCACAGCGAAGAGATAAAATAAAAACATTCAAATTTTTTTTCTTGCGATCTCCATTCTATAATTTGTTTATGTACTTACACATATTTCTAACTAGCCACAGCGTGGCCAGCCCGGCATTGCCCGTGTAAACCAACACAACTGGCAACGCCGTGATGTAAGGTATTAATCTGGTGTAAAGATTCACAGATTTCTAAACCAAAATGAAGATATATTCAATTTAAAAATTATTTATTTAAAGAAAATCATATTTTTAGGTATCAATCTAAAGTGAACTTTCACAAAGATTGAAAAATCTATCTTTGACGAATCCGCTTTTACGAAAAAGAACTAAACAATACCTGTCAAAATGCTTTTTAATTTTTGCTCTCCTCTGAAATCAAAGAGGGCAGGAAATGTAATCTGTTTTTTTTTTTTTTTTTTTTTTTTTTTTTTTTTAACGCAAAGGGCACGAAATGCTATCTGTTTATTTTTGGAAAGGGAAAGTTAGCGTGACGTCACAATCTCGTACAAAAATATAAAAGGTATATTCAATTTCAAAGTTATTTGTATGAAGAAAATCATATTTTTAGGTATGGATATAAAGTGAAATTTTCCGCAGATTTCAAATAAATCTGCTAAAATTTTTACTATATCTTTAACAGTCTAGGAGATAGAAAAATAACTAATTGACTCCAGTTAAAAGATTGTTTGTTTTTATCATCTGGCTGGAAAATACGCGCAAATTCAAAACGGAAACAAAAACAATAAATTTTGAATCTGTGATCTCTTCTTAGCCGTAGCATTCAATAATGATTAAATTTTAAAATTCGCCGCGACCCAAAACTTGCAAACTATTTGGACTACCTGTGTGCCAAATGTCATTACTGTAAGTGCCATAGAATTGTCAGGATTTTGCGTCAAGAAACAGACACTTCCTTTTAGTAGAGATACGTGTATATAGTACGTAAATAGTAGAAATAGAGATAGTAGAGATAGTAAATAGAGATACGTAAAATAGTAGAGATACGTGTACACATAAATGCTCATATTATTAACTGCTGAATTCTGTAAAAATCAGACGGCTTATTTCGAAATATCTCATTTTTTTGTAGCATTAAGTCCTTATAAAGTCCATATTTTGTCCTCGAAAGTGCTTAGAAAGTCCTTATTTTTAGTTAGAAAAAAAGAGTGGGAACCCTGTAGCGTCACCGACAATGCCCACATGATCTGTCTCTTTTCATTAGAAGGCTGATGTTTCAGTGTTTTTTAAATCATCTCCAATTTACCTCCTGCCATGTGGTTTTTATTCACAATAGTTGATATTCCTATCTTTTTAAAGCTCCTTTCCACCATTTCGGGAGTTTTGAGTGCCCACGCTTGGGTACCATGCATTCGCACGGGGTTTCTGAGAGAGGAATTAAAAACATTTCAACTTGTCCCTGGCTCCTCAACCTCAGCATTTTTTTACCAGATTTTAAATTTTATCGGTGTCTGTGTGGGACAGCTATTGGACGAACATCAGTTGGTCTCTTTGCGACTTTAAAACATGGTTTTTGGACTTGATTTATTTTATACCTTGACCAAGGGGATCTGTTGAAACAACCCATGATATAATATAGAAACAATATCTTTCGAAATGCAATAAATTAAGAATGTTCCCACTTCATGTGTGTCACGGCAGGGATACCAATTAAAATGTATGAACAATATATTTCGAATTGGAATAAAATAAGCATTCCGCTACCTCATTTGTGTCTCGTTTGAGAAGCAATCATCCTGACCGTCAACCAATAGTCCCTCTAAAACTTTCACACAAGAAAACAGATAACCGATTTCCATAATTCCATTATATATTTTATATTTATAATATATCTGAACACATTGAACAGAACTCTCATAAAATAAACTGACGCTCAGGAAAACAACCGTTTGCGCAAAAATCAAAATGGAAGTATAAGTTAACATCGAAAATAATTTTTTTTCACCTGCGTGCGCATGCGCGGCAGGTTCACAAAAACGATAACAGGATCGCTTTCCCGACACACGGTTGCAGTGGACGCCTTTCTAATAAATCATGTTTGAGTAAAGCGAATCACACACATGAAGCCGTCAATTTCGTATAAAATTTGAACAAATGGATCCAAAAGGTTTTGTTTATAGAAACATTGTGGGTACTGGGTAGATTGGCTTCGGAAGGTCTTATACGTGGATTACTCCCCTTCATATTTTAGTCGGATAACTAAGAGAGGAGGGGACATAATACGTGAAGGGCTCTTACGAGGGGCATTTCCTGTTTAACTAAATATAGATCGTGGTAGTGTATCTCCGATGATACGAGTTCCTGTCGTTTTCTGAACGAGACGCCAGCTGACTAGTTTTTCAAAAATGTCACCTCGCTATTAAAAATTTTCAAGAATAAATTTCAAATTGACATGCAACACAGATGCCAACCATTACTAATTTCCAGCAATTGTTACGGATTTTCACCTTTAAATACTGCGAATAGTAAAACTTATTACGGAATATCTCACTAGGGACAGTTTTGTGCCAAACATCGCCAAGTTGGTGACAGATCAAAATTTTTTTTCTCAAAAAGTTGCCGAGCTGGCGTTTTATAACAATCCAAAAATTAATATCCGCATAACATTGTGGCGTTATTTATGTCCGTCGTTATCAGTCGGCAGTGGCTTGGCGACAAAAAATTGAAATCGTGCCAAGGACATGATGTAAAATGGAACTTTATCAAAATAATCGTAAAAAAATCTTAGGTCGGGAAAAATCCTTTAAGTGCGGCTTGAGTAAAAATAAATAACACACGAGAGTTGATGATTTTGACTTAAATTAGTCTAGTGTTGGGATGTACACACGAAAAATATCATAAATTAAAACGCATAATTTTCATTCACAATCTTTTTACATCTTTTATTAAAATATTTATTTTTCCATACCCTATGAGAGCAAATATTTCTACAAACCAAATATCGCTTTTTTTTTATTACTGGTGAATTAAACAAATATTATGAATTTTAGAGTCACATATCCTGTCTTGGCGTAATTATTGCAGTCAAAAAGAGCTCAATATAGCAATTCTTCATTTGTTTTTATATTATTAAAAATACTTGAGTCTGATTAAATGTATTTCTTTTTGTCGGCACTATAAACCAATAAATAACATCTGCAATTCTATTTTCATCCATTTGTCTGTTGCCATGTCATATTAGGGCTCTATTAACTTTTGATTACTTTTAAATGCTAGTTTAAAATCTACTTTATTATTACTGAAAACATTTAAGATAGTCTGGGTATCATTGCTGAAAATCGGTCTTCCTATTACAGACACAGCACCTAACGTTAGGCACCTCTGTATGATAGTTCATTTGCAACACCAATTAGATTAAACACTGAAGTTGCCAAAGCGGCGATAAGCTACATTTTAATGCAACCCCGATATGTGTCATTCAAGAGCATCGGGATAACAAAAGTAAAATCTTCGCTTACCGTCTGGTTTGTTAGACCACATTGAAAATCCCTGTCATACTCGAGGAAACGTGTACTGTTAAGTTTTTTCAGCAGTTCGGATAAGCAGGAGTAAATTTTTTTTGCATTTCCTCTGACAGAGATAGAGCGACAAACCAACCCATGGTAACCTTAAAAATTGTGCATAACTGTCAAGTTTGTACAAATGAATTTGATTGGTCACGTCAAATTTGCCTCCAATGCTCTGACATCAGCTTTGTTCAGAAACATTCCGCCTTTTTTTGTATTAGCCAAGTCACTTCGATTGACCAGAAATTAGTCATGCAGGTGAACTTAAAATTGCATACAAATCGCTTTCCGTGACAAACGTGTTTCGAGATGCTATTTGAAAAATGCACACCTTGCTTTTATTTGGTATGTATTTATTAACCAAAAGCGCAGTTTTTACGGGGATTTTCTTTGTATATTTTTCTCTGTAATTTATCGACTAATAAATAATAACCTCTATTCATTATTTTATTCTTTTTTGTCTATGTTTTCAACTTATTCTGTCTTTCCAAGATTGGTTAACTCGAAAAATGACATTTATTTTACACTAGCCACGGGCAACGCCGTGATGTAAGGTATTATTCTGGTGTAAAATTGTCCGCAGATTTCAAATCCGTTGAAGATATATTCAATTTGAAAATTATTTATTCAAAGAATATCATATTTTTAAGTATCAATCTAAACTGAAATTTTCCGCAGATTTCAAATCCGTTGAAATTTTTACTCTATATTTAACGGTCGAGGAAAAAGAGAAAAGAACTGTGACTCCAGTTAAGATTTATCGTTTGGCTGGAAATTCATTCCTCGCGCAAAATCAAAGCGGAAACGAAAATAATAATTTTCTACGCGTTCTGCGGATGAAAAAAACTTGGCATGATGCCAAACCCTGACTGCAAGGTCGCATGAGTAGAAAAAGTTCGCGTTTGAAAAACCGATGGAGAATAAAACTATGAAATTCGTTTAAAAATCTTCTGGATTGAATTTTAAAATTCGCCGCGACTCAAAAATTGAAAATAATTCGGACTACCTGTGTGCCAAATCTCATTGCTGAAAGTGCCATAGAATCGTCAGGATTTTGAGGCAACAAACAAACAAACAAACACTGTCTTTTATAATAGTAGAGATTTCGATTTGGTATGGTGCTTTTATTGTGAATTTCATGGATTATGCTTGAGTAGGATATTTTAAATTGGATTTGTTATTCTCTAATTAAGTTCACAGGATCGAAACATAAGTTACAACTCAACCCGGTGGTAATTCTAAATGCTCCGGATTGCCATTAATCCCCTTACATAAATAAATTAAAGAATTAATTTTATTTATAATTTAATATTAACGAACCTTATGAATATTGAGATTCCATAAAGTACATTAAATGGTAATTGAAAATATAAAAGCTTTTTAGTATAAAAGTCAAAAATATTGAGTGAGGGAATTCAATGATTCCTCTTTGAAATAGTATTTTAATTTAAAAATTAAGTACTGTTTTATAATTAACTGTATATTTAAAAACATGCATGGGTATATCTATATATCAGATTTAGATGTAACAGAATATTTTATCTGTTTGTTTTAAAATTGAAATGATATTTGTGTTATGTTGATATAGTTGTATTTGTTTATGGAGCCAGTTCCATTTGTTTTGTAAATCATGTCGACAGTAGAAATGTAATTTCCCTTGTCACATAGTAAATTGAAACTGAAAATTTACATTTTATGGGATTAACTGTTAAATTGTAAGGCGCGAGTGAACATTTGAGGTTTAATTTTATTTGTTTTCTGCTTATATAGTGAGTGCTCACTTCAAAATATTTTGATAAACAGAGCATTGATATGAATAGACTTTTTATCTCTAGTATAAAATGAAGTGTTTGTCTCTGTGTGTATGGGAGTGTCTAGACGAAAGTGTAACACTTCAGTCATGCAATTTGTCATACTGGTAGTCCCAAAAGGGACTGCACCTCGAAGCCCGAATTGTAAAATTTAATCTAGAACATTTTAAAATTAGTTTATTAGTTTTTCCCTTGCGGTTTTTCTCTTGGACGCGCGCCAAGTTTCCAATGACGTCACTGACTGCTACTGGAGAATATTCAGGATTACTTAAATTGGACTTCCGATTCCCCTTTGATTTCATTGTTCTTTTATTTTTCCTTTCATTTGCTTAACGTATTGTAAATTGAAGGAATCACCGTTCTTTTTTCTTAAGCTTTGGTTTCCTAAGAAAGTGGAGCCGTTATCTAACAGCCGTGATACGTCATGATTCCGCGGGCATAACTAGACGGCCGGACAGAATACGTTGGAGAATGGGCAACACAGACGGCTGTCGTGGTTTGTTTTATTCGAGAAACAAAACAAAGTGGTTTTTTTATTCTCTAGTTTAAAGATTCTAACTTCGGGATCGTTGAAGGTAGAGTGAAAATTTCAACAGATTTCAAAGCAGCGTAAATTTCTACGCCAGATCGATATCAAAAGAAGTTTTATTATTCAATTATTTACCATTTGATTATTTAATTATTTTTTAAATAATTATTTATTTATTTAAAGAAAATCACATTTAAGGTATCGATTTGGTGTCAAATATTCCGCAGCTTTCAAATCCGTTGAAATTTTCATTCTGTGTTTAACGCGCGATCCCGATTTTACAAAACCGAATTGATCAATGGCAGTCAAAAATGTTTATTTATTTCGCTCCTCTCCGTTCGAATCGTTTGGAGCAGGAAATGAAATCTGGCCGCTACAAGAGAAAAAACGTTCCCCATCTGTTTGAGACCGCTATGACGCCAGTCATGGAAATGGCGGCTCCGATCATTTTTGTTACGCTCACAAACAACGCTCTCTAGGAAACCAACACCATGTGTTAGTATAAGCAACGTTTTAGTGACGTCACCCACCGATACATCACGGCCGCTAGATCACGGCTACCGTTTCTTAGGAAACCGAAGCTTCAGTCACGGTCTTGCTTTTTTAAAAGCATAACTTATTACAGTTTCATTTGGTTTTGATTTGCGGTGTTTGTCGGTATCAGTAAGGTTTAACGTTAAGCTTTTTAAAAGCATAACTGTCTTGCGTTTTTCTTTAATTTTAATACTTTTTGAAAGTATTGTGATATTTAATTTTTGGTTGGGATTTACGTTGTTTGGTCGGAATCAATAAGGTCTAGCGTTTTGTATAATTTCTGCAACTTTATTGTTTTTTGCTGTTTTCTTCAGCTTAAGCAGTTTTTGAAAGTTTTGCGATACAATTTAATTTTTATCATTTATGCAGTGTTTTGCTTATTACTTTTTAATTTGGTTTTGTCGGAATCAGTGAGGTTGTTGGCTTTTTAAAAGCGTAACTCTGTCACGGGCAACGCTGTGCGGGTACTGCTATCTATATATATTATTCTCTTACGTGGCTCACGAAAAAGACGTTATTTGTAATCGCGTTTTGGCAACACTGTACGAGTGTTTGTTTATCGCGAAGTCTCGCGCATCGATTGAATTTATAGCGTTATCTGATGAAATTTTATTGAAAAAAAAAAGGTAATTTTAATGAGCTGTTGCAGTTAGTTTATAATAGAAATCAAAGAAAGCGGAGGTTCTTTTCAGGACCATTTAAAAAACGGTCCTTTTCAGGGCCAACAATTATAGTTCAACAAGACGCTTGCACTACAACTTTCGGCAACAAACTCAATGAAAAAGTGTGGGTCGTTTGAGTGCTGGGAAAATGTATACACATACATACTTGCTGGGTATTCAATTTCCAAAGCAACGCTCACATTTCGAGTCAAAATTTGCACAAAGTTTTCATTTGAATTCTGATTTTAGAGATTCTGTATATATTTTTTCTGTAATACAGCAAATTTAGATTTGAAAAACATTTTTTTGGTAACATATTTTGTAAACAATCCCTTCTGCTAGGACACATGTCTTCATTGAGGCGAGCGAAGCGAGCATAGGTTCGTTCAGCGAACCAATGAGGATTGCGAAGTAATCCTCCGGGGGTTGGCGAGCGTTAGCGAGCAGGGGGCAGGCCCCCTAGTTCTTTTATAAAATACAAACGGACTGTTGTTCGGTCGCTGTATACAATAAATGCATACTTAACTATTTTGGTTCAATTGTAAATCCTCACAACTGAAGTTAATTTTTTCAATGTTCTAAAACATTTAATTTTGTTGTAGTAATTGCATTTACGAGAATTTGTTACTATTTTTCAAATTTTTTTATTTTTATTTTACTTACCGTTTATAAACAACTTAGACACTGCGTGGCCAGCACGGCGTTGCCTGTGACATTTCTTTTCGCTTTGACAGTTGCTTAGCAAACCAACACTACAGGCAACGGTCATTGTCAAATACGGCCAAATTTAATTGCGAAGAGATCCAATCGGCGTGACGTCACAATCGTCAGTTAATTTATAGTTTCCTACATAGAGTAATTCTACAGTTCTACGAAATGAATAAATAAATACTAAATGTAACAACTGTAAAAATATCGTTTTAATTTGTTTACTTTTGAGACCTAAGCAATTTTTGCATGAACTATATTCGACTCCTGAAACTTTTTTGACTTTAGCAACGAAGTATTTGTTCACTGAAAAATCATTAGACTTTATCAAATAATAATGTAACGTGTATTTATGAATTTTATGAATTATAAGTTAGTGAATATATACTTTCCTTGCCTTTAATAGCTTCCTTTGAGAAAAATAATTCAAAGTATTATTTAAATAATACTTTTCTTGTTCAATTTGCGTCATCAGAAACTTTACGTTGCGTTCATGAATCCAAAAAATTAATAATGTCTGTCTTAACTTTTTAAAAGCCTTTAGTTTTTAAAAAATGGTTTGAAATCAATGAAAAAGGACACATTTATTCAGGGACAAAAGGCATAGAAAAAACACAATATCAATTATTTAAAATATATTATTAAACATTTATCAAGCATAAAATGTTTTCGATTAAATCCCAAAGCAAAATATTTGTATTTTTCTCGTCCATCCATAAAAGTTTAATTAAATACGTGTTCTTATGAACAAGACCGAGTTCATCTTCAGCTGATGCTAGTTAGTTCATCTTTGCAAGAAGACATTCACTGCGACGTAAAAATATGCTTTATTAATTTACTTTCTTGACTGGGAAATAAATGCTCGCTAGTTTCGAAGTAAATTGTCAGACGAGTAGCTCCAATTTACTTCGAATACGGAAATAGGAGTAACGGAAACCTATTCTCAATGAGCTAAATCTTCTTCTTGCAAGTTGTAAAAATTTTTATGTACCTATAAAACCTGGTATTTAAATGAAAGCCGTATTTAATGAACCGGGGAACTAAAGAACCTGGAATTTGTTTTGTGGAAGTACATGCAAATCGAAACTGTTTCCTATTTTAAAAGTTTCGTTTCATATTTCTTTATATTGATCACTTGGGCAAATTTTCTGTTGCAGTCAAAATGAGAAAAGTTGCATTTATCATTCCCTAAAGTTGTATTTATCATTCCCTAAAGTTGTATTTATTGGAATGAAGTTGGCATTTATTTTTGATACACTAAAATCTAAAATACGTTATTCGTAAAAAATGAAAAAATCCGAATTTATTGACAGTTTTAGTTGGTATACAAAAGTATTATTATACGTAATAAAATACAGAAGAGAACATTGACGTCGTTGAGTGGCTTATCCTTGGCCAGTAATCTCTTTAACAGTGAAAAGCTGTAGCTGTGCTCTACAGAGAATGATGTTGCAGTAGAAAATAATCACTTGGAGGAAAATCGTCTGCGGAAAGTGTCGCAAGAACGTCAGGTCGTTATTTTTTCCAGTCGTTTTTTAAAATACACTTTAAGGTTGCAAGGAACTTTAAAATCCATCGATCTGATATCCTCATTCGCTGTCTCGATGTTGTACTCTTTCGATTCCGATTTTTCTACAAGACGAATCAAGCATTCGTTGTTGCTTTTGATTTCCAGCAAACGTTTTGTCAGCACTAGGTGAACGAAATTTTGCGTTCCAATCATCTGCATTGTTTTATCTATATAAATAAGAATGGAGTGTTTGTTTGTACATTCAATATTTTCGACCCATTTCAAGTTTTCTATCCGTTTTGGACCCTTCTGATGCCAAATCCGCCTTTTTCGCGTTTGGTGTCTTGTCTGTCTGTCTGTCTGTATGTATGTATGTGCCCTATACACGTCCACGCGGTTTAATATATTTTCACGGAAATTTGCATACAGTGAGTACTTATCTTCATTTAGTGAGTGGAATTGGTTGCGAAAGTCTGGCTGTCCGTCTTTCTGTTCTATGTTGGATTTTGTGTTTGTGTGTTTGGGTAGGCATCACATGAATTTTATTCCAGATATTTGATTGCAATGTGTTTTATATTATACATTATCTATTAGTTTAGTGAATACAATAGTAAACATTTCTTTATTGTTATATTTAGTTGAGTTTCATGCTAAAACACCTGATTAAGTATACTTAAATCAATTATAATTTGGTAGTTTTAGAAAAATTCGAATATATATAGAATATTACCATCACTTCGATTGCTTTACCAGTACTGCTAAAAAAGTAATTATTCTTCAAAAAAAAATTTCTTTAATTCTATATGGAATTTCAGCTCTGATATTTCATTTATTTCGAGTCTTATTTTTGTTCTTTGCGGAATGAAAACGATTTCCGAATATTTGGGACTGACGATATTTTTCAACGAACGGGAATGAACAAGATCGCGCGAGCAATGATATTTTCTGTTTCTCTCGCTCTGAATTCATTTCACATTTCTAAATTTTGTGCACTTTTAGTTGTAAGTTGTGCCAACTGTGCGAGATCAAGAGATAAAAATGAATCACAAATTAAATAGCTTTAGATCACTTTTTCAGACATCTTTTATTTTGTTTTATTTCGCTGTTTTCTGTTTTAAATATTTATTATTTTAATAAATTTGTTTTCCTTCTCATCACACTTAACACCACCACAAAGTATTCGACTTAGAAAATAGCAGGTAAGTCAGAATAAATTTTCAGTACATTTTAAGTGTAGGTATGCCATTATTGAAAGAATAATGCCGTTATTGAAAGAATAATAATGTTTAAAAGCCGGCGAGCGTAAGCGAGCAGGTTGCGAAGCCCTCGCTGTGACGTCATGGACCGGAAAGTGAAATTAGGATAATACGAATTATTCAGATAGTTTCACTCTGCGAAAGGAATGTTGGTTTGCGAAACAAACCAAATGGCATATGTAAAAGGAGTGTTGGTTTGCGAAGCAAACCAAATGGGATTATGGGATTGTGGCGAGGTTAAGCGAGCAGGGGGCGGAACCCCCTAGTTATTCTACAAAAAACGTAAGCCATTATATATTTTGATTATCTCTTCAATTTAGAGTTAACCAATTCAAACCGAGTAAGGTCTGGTAATTTGCTAGTGTGTGTGTGTGTGTGTGTATATATATATATATATATATATATGTGATGTCAACACTGGAATGGCACTGTAGCTATTACTTGATATGGTATTTTGGAATGAGTCCACGTGTTGTAAAACGTAACATTTATTAAAATAATTGAAGATGGTACACATATGAGCCACAGAGGTCTCAATAGATTCGCATAAAAAAGCACGGAAGAGCGGCCACACAGGTCTCGACTCTCTCCGATCACACAAAAAACTGAAGACCCTCCGCCGCGGGCAAGGGATCAAGCCTTTTTCCCCCTAGCGTTCGTGGTGTTCCGTTTCCTGGATGAAATAGTCCCTTTCTCCTTTCGATAGTAGGTGGGGAGACGAAAGAATTCCGTTCCTACACTGGGGCATCCTGACGGTGTTCGCCCCGAACATCACTGCACTCATTTAGGCACGTACAATGGGACCTGAAAAAAATAAAAAAAACAAAAAAAAAGTATCTATTTCACTTTTGAGAGAATTGCTGAAAATAAACATAATTTTTTCTCTCCACATTAGTTTCTCTTTCCCAGAGTTCTTTAAAGTTAATTAGTCCATGGTTTCATGTGTTCGGCAGCAGTGGACGTGTTGATAGGTCCTTCGTGACTGCCCACTTTCCTCACCTCGTAACGGTCGTGTGGTTTCCTGTTGATAATTTCGTATGGGCCCAGATATTTTGGTCGTAATTTGAGTCCTGCTCCAAATTGGGTCCTCTGTATCGCTACCAGGTCTCCTTCTGCATACTTTCTTGCAGGTTTCCGCTTCCGATTATACTGTTTTCGGTTTTCTTCTTGCATCCTTAGGATTTGTTCCTTAGCTTCTTCCCTAAGTCCTTCTCGGTTTCTTATGAACCATTCTTCATATTCTTGTTCCAACATTTCTCTGACCTTCAGATCTTCTTTGTTCTTCATTGATACTCCTGTTAGCAATTCAAATGGTGTGATTTTTGTACTTTTACTAGAGGTGCTGTTCAAAATTCTTTGAATTGAGTTGACATATTTAAACCACTTTTCTGGTTCGTTGATCGCTAATTTCGTCAGTACCGGTATCACAGTTTCAAATATTCGTTCAACTTGACCATTTCCTCGAGGTACTCCTGTGGTGATTTTGAAGTGTTCAATGCTTCTTTCGTCGCAGTAACCTTCGAATTCTTTGGATGTGAATGCAGTGCCTCGATCTGAAATTATTCTTGACGGATTTCCGAAAATATGTGACTGCGATTCTAGCTTCTCCAACGCATCACGTGTAGAAGTTGATTTTACAGGATAGAGCCAAGTAAATTTAGTGAAGGCATCTATCACAGCGAAGATGTGTTGATAGTGTTTATTTGTTGTCGCCAGAGGTCCCAGAAAATCAATATGGTATGTACTAAGCGGTACACTCCCTTTGGGTATTGGATTTAATTGACCCTCTTGCTTGCCCCTTTTCTTATTCGTCAAGATGCACTTAACGCAGTTCATTATGACGTTCTCCACTTTTTTCCTGAGTCCTGGAATGGAAAAATCTCTTTTCACTAACTCCTCGGTCTTCGCCACGGCAAAATGTCCTTTTTGATGGAATTCCTTTATAATATCTGATTGCATCCTCTCGGGGACGACAGGCAGTTCACTTCCGTTTTCATATCGATATAATACATCGTTTTTGATCAAGTAGTCGTTCTTCTCCCCTCTCATCAATAATTCTTTAATAACTTGAATATACTCATCTTGTCGTTGGGCTGCTGCTAACTTGCACGTTATTTCTTCACCCGTTGGTTGCGGTACTATCACAGCGACATTTCGGCTCAAAGCATCTGCATGTCTCATTTGAGCACTTGGTCGATGAATTATTTCGTATTCGAATTCCTCCATGATTAACGCCCATCTCGCTATCTTAGGGGTTAAGTCCTTCTTGCTCATGGTTTGCTGGAAGGCTGAGCAATCCGTCATTATTTTAAATTTGGTTCCGAGTAGATAATTCCGGAATTTTTTCAAGGCTTCGATCACTGCTAGAATTTCTAATTCATAGCTGCCGTATTTTTCTTGTTGTGCTGTTGTCTTCTTACTCATGTATTGAATTGGATACATCTTTCCGTCATCTGCCTGTTGCAATAGTACTGCTCCGAATCCGTGTGAGCTTGCATCACAATGAAGTTCCAGTGGCGGTCCTTGTCTGAAAATTTGTAGCACCGGCTCGCCAGTCAAGGCCTGCTTTAATTCGTGAAATGCAGTTTTCTCCTTCGACCCAAAATGGAATTCCCTATTATCACGAAGTAAATCACTGAGGGGCTTCGCTATCTTGGCATAATCTCGAACAAACTTTCGAAAATAACCGGTCAACCCCAGAAAACTCTGTATTTGTTTGGCATTTCTGGGTTGTGGGAAGTTCCGTACGGCTGCAGTTTTTAAAGGTGAAGGCTTTATAGTTCCTTTTTCTACTACGTAACCCAAGAATTCTATCTTTCGTTTCAGAAACTGACACTTTTTTAAGTTTAGTTCTAATCCGTACATTGACGCCGTATTTAAAACACGTTCTAATTTTTCTAAACCCTCTACCTCATTCATGGCTGGTATGATAATATCATCTACATAAATAATAACAGTTTTATCTTTTAACAAATCCTTAAAAACGTGAAAAATATATCTTTCAAATACACTTGGACTGGTTGACAATCCAAAAGGTGTCTTTAAAAACTCATACTGTCCCTCGTGGGTAACAAAAGAGGTGTACTTTGTACTCTCCTTTTCTATGTCGACGTGAAAAAAGCCGTTTTTCAAATCTAACGTTGTGAAGACTTGCGAGTCCTCCAATTTGTCCAACACGTCTTCGATTAGAGGTAACGGGAAACGGTCCTTAATTATTTTTTCGTTGAGCTTTCGGAAATCGACACAAAGTCTGTGATTCCCATCTTTTTTCTTACAAAGCACTATAGGGGCAGAATATTCCGAACAGCTGTTTTTAATTATCCCTTTTTCTAACCACTCTTGGATTTGTTTTTCAACTATAAGTTGTTCAGTAATCGGCAACCGCCGAGCACGCTGACTAACTGGAACTTCGTCCGTCAGAAGAATTCTCATCTTAACATCCGTGTTTGTTACTTGCTGAGGCACATAATTTCCTACAATTTGACAGATTCTTTCTCGTAAACAGGGATTCATTATATGGGAGAGATCTGTCTCTTCGCTAGACATATCCAACGCTACGGCGCCTAAAGTGTAAACAAAAGCACCTGCTGATGAGTCATTTTCATGCGCCTTCGATACTTGAAAGTCTACGAGGGGATGTTGAGGGAAACTCACGCGCTCTTCTTCCCCGTGATTTATGACAACGCCTGAAGTTGTTGTTGCTTTGTTTTTTATTTCGCTTCCGTTTTCGCCCCTTACTTCTGACTTCCTTATTTCATTTATGTCTCTATCGGTAACGTTTAATGTTCCCCCAGAAAATGCAAACTTTACCCTTGATAATACGTTCATACCAATTATTGCTTCAAATTGTAAATTCTTAACGACATGCACATCAGAACACAAAGAAACATTATCAATAACAATTTCTGATCGGAAAAACCCTTCGGTACTTATTTTGTGTTGACTTATTCCATTTAAATATATCTTACTACCATTCAATATAGGAGATCCTATTTTATGATAACATTCCTCATTAATTAGAGTTATTTCAGATCCAGTGTCTATTACTGCATTAATATAACACTTTTCAATATAAACACTCTTTTCAATTTTCTTAGGAGTTGCTACATATATTTGATTTACAGTTTTATTCACATTTGCATTTTCACCTTTAAAATTATATGTACAAGTATTACTCTTATGCCCATAATTTCCACATGCATAACACTTAATTCTATTACTTTTATATGGATCTCTATTTGGTACATCATAATCAACCTTATTAACATACTTATTGACATTTGTACTATAACCAACAGTTTTATAACAATTATCAACATTTCTACTATTCTGGTTAGCACGAAAGTTCGACGATTCACCTTTATATCGAGTTTCATCTTGCGAAACATTTTTTCTGTATTTATTTACATTCCGTATCTCCATTTTTCCTAATTGCAACCTCGCACTCTCATATTCCTCTAACTTTTTCACTATAACTTCTGCGCATTTTAATTGATGCCAGTCATCTATGAAGTGTGTTTTGATTTCAAACGGCGCTCTACGTTTTATCTGCTCGGATACCATTAGTTCCCTGAGCTCGTCAAAATTTGTTATTTTGAGTCCTCTTAACCATTCGTCAAAATAATGACTTATTTCAAACGCAAAATCTCGCCAAGTGGCTGTACTTTCCTTTTTATGATTCAGGAATTTTTGTTTGAATTGTTCAGACGCGTAAGTTTAAATCTTTTGAGTAAGATTTCTTTTATGTGTTCATAGTCATTAGATCTTTCCTCCGGTTCGCGAGTTATAATCTGTGCTATCTCTAAGGGTAATAAACCTAGTAAATGCGTTACAAAATCTTCACTTTCGATTTTGATTTTCGTCGCTTGTCTCTCGAACAGCGCTAAATACGTACTTATATCATTGGATTCATTCGAATCAAAACATTTAATTATCTTTGATAATTCCTTTCCTCTATCCCATGCAGTGTTCGATTCTGTCATGTGATTTTCCCTAACTGTTTGTGTCGCATTTTGCAGTTTCAGTTTTTCCAATTCAAATTGGCGTAATTCTTTTTCTTTTTCTTTTTCCCTCTCTAACTGCTGTTTGTCTTTCTCCAGCTGCTCTTTTTCGATTCTTTCAACTATTATTGTATCCAGAAGTGTTTTTGTATACTCCTCATCGTAATCGAGTTGGTTCGTCACTAACTTTTTTAATTTCGAAATTGTCGCATTTGAGGGTATTTCTATATCTAATTCCGTTGCAAGACGGTAAATATCGTCCTTTCTTGCTTTACCAAAATATGACATCTTTATATTAAAAATGAGCAAAATGTACTCACAGTTTGCGATGATGATGGCTCTCTAGGGTTCTAGTCCACGTTCAATTTGCATGGGGCAATCCCGGCACCAGCTCCCATTTTGTGATGTCAACACTGGAATGGCACTGTAGCTATTACTTGATATGGTATTTTGGAATGAGTCCACGTGTTGTAAAACGTAACATTTATTAAAATAATTGAAGATGGTACACATGAGCCACAGAGGTCTCAATAGATTCGCATAAAAAAGCACGGAAGAGCGGCCACACAGGTCTCGACTCTCTCCGATCACACAAAAAACTGAAGACCCTCCGCCGCGGGCAAGGGATCAAGCCTTTTTCCCCCTAGCGTTCGTGGTGTTCCGTTTCCTGGATGAAATAGTCCCTTTCTCCTTTCGATAGTAGGTGGGGAGACGAAAGAATTCCGTTCCTACATATATATATATATATATATATATATATATATATATATATATATATATATATATATATATACTAGTCACTGCGTGGCTAGCACGGCGTTGCCCGTGCTGTACTTTGTGGGATTAGGCGTGTCTATTGGGAACGTTTGTAAACCACCAGTGTTTGCTACACATACCCATTTGGTTTGCTCCGCAAACCAACACCACGGACAACGGCGTGATGGCCTCGTTATTGTGAAATTGGAATTGCGAAGAGAGTGAATAGGTGTGACCACAATTACTTGGAGGGTGGGGTGCCAGCTGAGGTGTTATGTTATGATACGACCGTGGTTGCCCACGTATATTTCCCTTATTGGATTTAACTACGACCCTAGTTAATAGGTAGTTGTAGTGCTTGAGAACGTTAATTAAAAATTACCCAATTTTCTCGGATACTTTCCTTAGGCGATTGATCCCGGACCGTAGTCAAAAGCCCGTTGAGTTGCTATTGTACGACGTTAATTAAAAATTGCCTCGGATCTTTTACTTAGGGATTGATACCGGACCGTTGTAAATAGCACCTTGAGTTGCTATAGTACGACGATAATAAAAAATTACCTCGGATGTCTCAATTAGGGAATTGATACCAGACCCTCGTTAATAGCCAATTGTGTTGCTTTTGTGTGATATTAATTAAAAATTACAAATTACTTCAAATTTAAAATTGGTTGAAATATTGTAATAAAAACTTGCACAATTTGTGTTTATTGTTGTATTATTTTTTAAATCGATCTTATACACATGCATATATTACTACAATGCCAAAAATTGTATTTTCTAAGAATTAAAGAGATTTAAGTTTTTGAATAAGGCAGTTGAGAAAATTGAATGGTGAAAGGAGTGAGAAACATGCTTTTTTTTACTGAAAACCGAAAAAATGAGTGTATTATTTTTTAAATTTTACAACTGAAATGTGTATCTTATTTTGAACACAACAATGAAATGTGTTGATTTGGGCAACATAGTACATTTTAACCCCAAATTACTTAAATAATGAGGAGACAGAAAAATTAGAAATATTTTTGTAAGTTGAGGTAATTTTGAATAAAATAGATTAATAGACCAAAATAAAAAGCTTTTTTATTTTTTATTTTGTTGAGTACAAAGTGAATTATTTTTTTGCTTACCTGAATTTTTAAAATTAGCAACGTTTGTAGATGTGAAATGTAACTTTAGAAACAATTAAATGAAATGAAATAAGTCTGTGCCATGTGCGAAAGGAAAACAAATTTTTTAAATGTGAATTTTTTACTTGATTATTTTTTCCCGAGAGAGAGTATACATGTACACTTATTAAAATAACCATATGTGGTAAGAAATTTAAGTGATATCTCTTTATAAAAAGTAAAAAGGTATTAAATCATCTCAAACACTTGACCGTGGGAGAAACACGGTTGAATGAGACTGAGTTGTATGACTTTAAGGTGATTGTACCTTGTTGATGCTGACAGTGAATCTTAAAAGAACTGGGAACTGAAGTTTTTTAAATTGGAATGGGGGATATCAGAAGTGATGATTGGTATTTAACGAATGAATACGTTTAAACTTGCAGCATGTCGAGTCACGATGGTGGCTTCAATAATATTTCGCATGAGTTTCTTGACAGAGTGTTGTGCCATTGCACAGTGAAGGTGGATTGATATTTGTGAGACGCATAATCGGTGCTCCAATATGTGCGAGAGTAGTCCAGATGGTTCTAATATATTAAAAAACTGTGTCGTGTGTTTTAAGGCCTCATTTGTGTGACGTGTAATGTGTATAGATTTGTAAATTGATAAACTACGGGGCAATTCTCGCAGAGTTGCTTTTTGATGGCATTGACATGTTTATTTATTGGGAAAGATTTGCCTTTTGGCACATCCCTGTATGATGAGTGGTTTGCTACAACAGCAATATATCGATGAACCACAGGGGTTGTAACCTTTTGACAGGGGGGCACAGGTGTTTGCACAACTGTTTGACTTGTTTGCATAATCATAAAATCACGATGGTGGCTTCAATAATTGTTCGCACGAGTTTCTTGACAGAGTGTTGTGCCATTGCACAGTGAAGGTGGATTGATATTTGTGAGAAGCATAATTGGTGCTCCAATATGTGCGAGAGTAGTCCAGATGGTTCCAATATGTTAAAAAACTGTGTCGTGTGTTTTAAGGCCTCATTTGTGTGACGCGTAATGTGTATAGATTTGTAAATTGAAAAACGACGGGGCAATTCTCGCAAGAGTTGCTTTTTGATGGTATTGACATGTTTATTCAATTGGGAAATATTTGTCCTTTGGCACAGCCCTGTATGATGAGTGGTTTGCTACAACAGCAATATATTGATGAACCACAGGGGTTGTAACCTTTTGGCAGGGGGGCACAGGTGTTTGCACAACTGTTTGGCTTGTTTGCATAATCATAAAATGACGGAATGAACGGCAACGAAAAGAGCAATATGAGTGATTGATTGCACAACTTGAAGGCATCCCACAGAACGGCAGCGCTCACTATTTGCTATTTGTGTTGTGGAAGTGACAGAAACACGTCCGTCTTGAAAATTAATCCTACAAAAGTTGCAAACACTTTTTATAGCACTTACATGCAACTCCTCTAATCCTTGACAGTGCTGGCTTCTTATACGACTGCCTTTTTATATTTGTCGGCACGAAACTGTGATTGGTTGTTACGTAACACATTTGCATAGTTCCATCTAACTCTGCAGCAAATTGCAAATTTAGATTAGCTTACAGCACTAAACTTCCAAAAAGATATAAAAACCAAAAGTAAAAGTTTATGCTTTTGTAAATTTAAACGTTGCATAAATTATTAAAAAGTATTGGTATGCTTTTCAAAAGACAGCCAAACACAGAAAAAAAAATAGCATTAAAAATCAACAAAATAACAGCATTTCGCAATAACATGTTTTTTTTTTTTTTTAATTTACAGCCTCCAGTATGCAAAAAAGGCAGTGATATAAGAAGCCAGCATTGGTAAAATGATGTTTAAGTACAAGACTACCTTTTTGGAACTGGATCACAGTGCAATACATTGTTTCGTATCATAGCGGATAAAAGTAGCCTCGCGATAGGATTTTTAGTTGCGACGTGGGTTTTGTATAAAGTCAATGTTGGTCTAACGACACTAAAGCGACAACGCAGTAAAATGACGACAATGTTATGCAAACATGACTGATATTTTCGTGAGGCAAAATATAGCAGTGTAATCTAAAGGGAGAAGCCGATACTAAACAAAAGCATAAAAACAGCATTTGTTTTAGTCGTATAACAAAACATTGTGGTGCGTACGTGTAAAGAGGCCGTTATAGCAAAATGGCATAATTTTGTTATTATTGAATGAAATTTTTTGTTTGTTTCTGTGTTTGAGTGTCTTTTGGAAAGAATAGGAATATTTAATTTTGATAATTTATGCAATATAAAAATTTACAAAAGCATCACCTGTTACTTTTGGTTTAAATATCTTTTTGGAAGTTTAGCGATTTCTGTGTACTTCAGTTTTCGTACAGCAACATTTCCATCGTTCATCAACGCCACTATTTGCTATTTGTGTTTAGAAGTGACAGAAACATGTCCGTCTTGAAAACTAATCCTACAAAAGTTGCAAACACTTTTTATAGCACTTACATGCAACTTCTCTAATCCTTGACAGTGCTGGCTTCTTATACGACTGCCTTTTTATATTTGTCGGCACGAAACTGTGATTGGCTGTTACATAACACATTTGCATAGTTACATCTAACTCTGCAGCAAATTGCAAATTTAGATTAGCTTACAGCAATTAACATATTCCACAATGTCCTTAACTTTTGGCAGCGAGTCTAGACAATTATAAAATGAAGTACTACGTGTGTTGTATGTTCGGCATGTCCTGACGAATCTATAGTACTTCCAATAATGAAATTTGGCACATAAGTAGTGTGAATATTTTAAAATTTTATAGTCCACCACGAATTTTAAAATTTAATCCAGAACATTTTAAAAGTAATGTAATGAGATATTTAATTATTATTGTGTTCCTCCGAATAGCAAGTCTTCAAATGGCATTGACTAAATACGTATTTACTGTGCGTATGTAGCTGCCCGATTACTGGATATCCCTTATAAAAATTTATTGCATTTTTAAAAGCATATTAACTATTAGTTTGGATTATCATAATGTATAACATAAGTATATATATTTTTGTGTTTCCTCCATTTTTGGAACTGGATCACAGTTGTGCAATACGTTGTTTGGTATTGTTTCTGTTTGAGAGTACGATAGTTTGTATTATAATTTTTAAAGCATATTAACTTTTCGTTTGGATTATTTGGATATCTTTTTCAAAAGCAGAGACCTGCTTCATCAATTTATTGTCGCTATGTATTCCGAGATTGTATCGGAGAAGGTGTGGTACATACCAATGAATCAGATTACTCAGAGTGGAACAGTATGCACATTTGAGAGATGCGTTGATAAACAGTGGAAATGGTGCGATAAAAAAACTGAAGTACACAGAAATGACTAAACTTCCAAAAAGATATAAAAACCAAAAGTAAAAGTTTATGCTTTTGTAAATTTAAACGTTGCATAAATTATTAAAAAGTATTGGTATGCTTTTCAAAAGACACCCAAACACAGAAAAAAAATAGCATTAAAGATCAACAAAATAACCGCATTTCGCAATAACTTGTTTTTTTTTGTTTTGTTGTAATTTACAGCCCCCAGTATGCAAAAAAGGCAGTGATATAAGATGCCAGCATTGGCAAAATGATGTTTAAATCCAAGACTACCTTTTTGGAACTGGATCACAGTGCAATACATTGTTTCGTATCATAGCGGATAAAAGTGGCTTCGCGATAGGATTTTTAGTTGCGACGTGAGCTTTGTATAAAGTCAATGTTGGTCTAACTACACTAAAGCGACAACGCAGTAAAATGACGACAATGTTATGCAAACATGACTGATATTTTCGTGAGGCAAAATATATCAGTGTAATCTAAAGGGAGAAGCCGATACTAAACAAAAGCATAAAACAGCATTTGTTTTAGTCGTATAACAAAACATTGTGGTGCGTACGTGAAAAGAGGCCGTTATAGCAAAATGCCATAATTTTGTTATTATTGAATGAAATTTTTAGTTTGTTTCTGTGTTTGAGTGTCTTTTGGAAAGAATAGGAATATTTAATTTTGATAATTTATGCAATATAAAAATTTACAAAAGCATCACCTGTTACTTTTGGTTTTTATATATTTTTGGAAGTTTAGCGATTTTTGTGTACTTCAGTTTTCGTACAGCAACATTTCCATCGTTCATCAACGCATCTGAATCAGATGCGTCAAATGTGCATACTGTTCCACTCTTGAGTCATCTGATTTAGTGGTATGTACAACAACAAAAATGATAAAAATTAACTGTACGAAAACCAAAGTACTATACAGAAACAAACAAAAGATTGCATAAATGAAACAAACCAGAAATTGCACAAAAGATCAAAATTAAATATCGCTAAACTTTGAAAAAAATATCCGAACTAAAAGTTAATATGCTTTAAAAATGAAAATCAAAAGTATTGTAGTCTAAAAAAGAAACAATAACAAACGTATTGCACAACCGTTATCCAGATTCAAAAATGAAGTAAGCATAATAAAAAGATACTTATATAAAAGATTAAAAGTCAACGCTAACTAAAAGTTAAAAAGAAACAATAACAAACGTATTGCAAAACCGTTATCCAGTTTCAAAAATAAAGTAAGCACAATAAAAAGATACTTAAATAAAAGATTAAAAGTCAACGCCAACTAAAAGTTAACATGCTTTAAAAAAAGCAATACATTTTTGAAAGGATATGCAGTAATCGGGCGGCTACACGACAACGGATACACACGCGCAGTAAATACCGATTCATGACTGTTGCCATTCGGAAGAAAGATAATAATAATAGAACATCGCATTAAATAAATTTTAAAATTTTCAAGATTAAATTTTAAAAATCGGGCTGGTCTATAAAATTGCTAAAAAAATCGTACTACATGTGTGCCAAATTTCATTAGTGTGAATGCCATAAATTCGTCAGGGCACAACTTCATGACACACACACACACAAAAAAAATTTTTCTTTATAATAGTAGAGATATAGTTTGAACTAAATTTTAAAAAGTTGCTGGTGGGGTTGCATTTATGTTGCGATTATAGTTCACTTACAATATACTCCATGTAAGGGGAATTTTGGTTTTAGCACTTTTCATGCAGCGTAGAACGTGTAAAAAAAAAAGTTGCATTTGTTACAAAAACTGCCCAAATGATCCCTTAATAATTCCGCTATGATTTTCATGTGTTTTGAATGGATTAGACTGATGGTAGCTAAAAGTATAGACTATTTTAATGGGTATGGGGGTTCGATGTAACAACAAAGGTTTTGGCGTCAATGTGACTCTAAAATCGGTACAGTAAAGGCATACATAAAAAGTCGACCTTTACAACATGGCGTCACTACTGTTTTGTCAAATGATGTCAGAACTGGAATAAAATACATCAAAGGACGGCCAAACCTGGTATGGCCAAGGTGAATTGAGCGTGGGGAGGGGGTCCCCATTCTGCGGTGCTGGGCGAGCTTTGGACCAGTGTAACTTTGAATTGCACGGAGAGAAGACTGGGTAGAAAGGTTTTCAATCGCAGGTTTTTAATCAGTGCAATTATCCTTCAATATTAATATCCAACTGCACTTTTTTTGTTCAAACTGTAAATTAACTGTTGAAAAGTCACACATTAAACAATCGTTCAAACGTCTTGTGTCTGTTTCATTCATTCCACAATATGTCCGTTTCAATCGTGTGTCGATTATGTCTGTTTTATTCATTCCCGAGTATTCAAGTCAATACTATGGCTTGTGTCCTCGACACAACCTTCCAATCTTTTCCCACACCTAACAGTATTGCTCGAACCACCTACTTAGTATAGTGGTCATAGTGATTGTCCACGCAAGAATTCGAATCCCGTTTAGTTTTCTCAAACCGTTCGCGAGTCGCTCGAAAATTCCGTTCGTTTCGTCGAAAATTCCGCAGTTCCTTGAAATTATTTTCGCAACTAACTTCCAACGATGCATGGGAAAGGAATGAACCAACCGCGAACCACCAGACACGTATTCGTCAGCCACCTGTGATGAACGATGGAGCCTGGAGGTTCGCGAGCAGAAAGAAATGCAACGAACACGCTCGACGGCATCCCAATCTGAGCCGAGAACTCCTTTGTGTTCGTCAAAAACCCCGACAGGAAGCGGATCGCCACGAACGGCATACGGGCTGTTCGTTTGGCGCCCCAAACCCGGTCCAAATCACGAGAACCAGAGGCTCACGAACGGTTCGACTCGCATATGTATACGCGCCTTTATGTGTTGGTAAAACTTTCATTGTGTTCGTGTCTATTACTTGATATTTTACGTCGTCAAAACGCCCGTGCAACCCCAAACCAACCTTGAACCCTTTCTTCCCCGGTGTTCCATAGCATGGAACACCTAACTTGATTCGTTTCTCAAATCGTTAAATTCGACTATAAATGAATACAAATAGGTTAATTTTTTACTTTCAACTTCCCTTTTCAATAATACATGACAGCACAACACAAACCGATTCATTAGTTTTAGCTATTATGCTTTATTGAAAACACTGATTTTCAAAGACATTTTGTCTAATTTTTTTTCTAATACAAAAAAAATTGCCTGAAAAAAATTTTCCATATTATTTTGTTGGATGTACTCTAAACTATCTATTCTATATATTTTTTTAAATTTTTTATACAAAAACCATACGCAGAATGAACGAATGTAAAAAGTTGTTCCAACCTATTGAACACTGAAGATTCAGAACAACGATCAAGTGTTACGATGTTGTTTTCGACTTTGGGTGAATGAACCCCTCAAGCTAGGGAATGCTTCGTGGGTGTTGTAACGTCGTGAGTATAATTTACGTGGCGAGTGGCTTGAAGGCAATTGAAACGACAGTTAAAATTACAGCACATTTAATTAATTATTGAAGATATACATATAAGTTATGGCTATTTCGAGGCTAATAGATATTGTATACAAATAGGGTTTCAGTCCCGCAGCTTCAGTCAGCAGAGTCGTTCTGTGTCCGCTCATGTTCATGCTTTCCACGATTCTCCCTTTTTTCTCGAGAGAAGACCCCACACGTTCTTCCGAAATCGCTACAGTACAAAGAGAAGGGGATACCCCATCCGGTCATAAATTCAAGGACCACCATGAAAGCTGTGGTCAGAGAGACCCCCTGCAACGACGCTATAGTGTGTTTGTTGTCTTTGAAGGAAACACGGGGGGCTCTAGAATTTTGTGGGGTGCTTTGTTTCTCTCAGTATTTTATCAGTACAGCTCGATTCCTCTCTACTTAGAGCTGCGCGAATTTTTTGCTCTCGCTTTTGAATTTTTCTACCGCTTATTTTATGTAATTGTTGATATTTTTTTGAATATATATATATATTTTATAGCTTATTTTTTATTGTAAATATAATTATAGTTAATTTTTTTGCATTTTATTCAATTGTGGTTCATGCTAAATCAGCTACACCTGTATAATACAGTGTCTTCTCATTCATATGCAAAAGCTTTTACTCATTTTTGCGCTTCACCGCAATGCTCGCTTAGCCGCACTTCAAAGCTCTATTCTCCCAGTGTTCCACAGCATGGAACACCCACAAAATCAAAACCGGAAGTGCAATCTTTATGAAATTTTAACTGCGTACTCCTTTAGGCCTAAACAGAGTGCCTACAACTTTTTAGGTCTGCATTTCAACTTTAAAGGGTGGTGGGAAACAAAGGGTTAAGAGCAACGAGTTTTCCCCTCACAAATAGCCTCCAGTTCTCTCCCTATAGTAGCAGAACGCCGAAAAGTCAGTCGGCTGGCATTAAAAAAAATACATGCATTTGTGAAAAGGAACGACGCAGGAGAGAGTTAGAAAACTCGAATTTATTTTTCCAGAGATGAAAACAATCACGGATTCTCTCTTTTTACAACATTACGTCGAACATTGGACCAGATTATTAACTAGAATCTCAATTGATGACAAAGTGGTGTGGTCTACACGTTGGCAATGTATAATATTCTATCAATTTCAATCCTTATTCTCTCGTTCTTTATCCGTATTACAATGTAGCGGTCTTTTTGGCCCTTGTAGTCCATTTGGCGTGAAAAAAATTTAAATCGTGCTGAACTTGGTTTGACTGGGATTTTTATCAAAAAATTTAAAAAATACTTTATTTAAAAAAAAAAAATCGTGTTTTTGAGATATTTTCTTTCGTTGCTGTTTAAAAGGAGCAGATAATTTTCCACTTTAACAAAATTATAAAACTGTTTATGGCTCTGATAAAATTTTTTTTTTCTCTAATAGAGAACAAAGCTTACGTCTGTGGGGGAATATTGAAAGTTTGCTAAACCACGGTTGAACTTTATGAGAATATACGAGTAGATCCTTGAAAGACAATTGAACCACTACGTTCTAATTCAGTATGAAACAGCCACGTTAATTATTGACGAGAAAACTTTCTTTAACCTCAAACCCAACGGCTTTATACAGTATATAATATATCAGGTATGTACTTGCTCATATGTTCCTAATTGGTAATTAGAACTCACGAAAATCAGTAAAAAATACACGAAATGTTCTTTAAAGCTTTGACGAATCTTACTTCATATGAATTAATACGATTGGATGCTTAAATAGATTATAAATGCATTTAAATAGAGTATTATACATAAAGATGGGTTAAACGTCATATCTATTAATAGACATAAGCCATAAACATTTATCAGAGGTCTCGTAGTATTTTTATAATTGGGATATACTTCATGAAAACGAGTTGCAAAGGATAGAAAGGGTAATAATCACTATTTAAGGCCCCGTTCACATGAGGCGCGTAAAACGCGCGTTGGCGAGGCTATCAGGGTCCCGTTCTTCAAGGTCGCAAAGATAGATACTTGAATTAGTGGAATAAATAAACATAATTTAACGGAGGGACCTTGCTAGCCTCGCCATACGCGTGTTGAGACGCTTCATGTGAACGTGGCCTAAGACTTGATCTACTATTCCCAGCGAGAATTTAACAATCATTCTTCAACCTATCAGCGTCACAAAAAATGTCCCTAGTACTAATTCCGACACACATTGTAACGTATACTTCCGGAATATCTTTTAAATATAATGATTGTATTTCTTTTTCCTTATTCCAAGACATTGCGATACTTCCTGTGTTTATTTATACTTCTTATTACTCTTGGAAAGGATATCTTTTTCTTTTGACATATTTATGTGAGCTTAAATGGTTTTCCCGGAAGTTTATTATTTCTTTTATGTATAACGTTGGTGAAATGTTATTTTTGAAAACTGCATTTTAGTAGTGATGGGCAGAATCGAGTACTTTTGAGTATCGAGTACTTAGTATTCGAGTACTTTCAAGTATCGAGTACTATTCGAATACACGAAAAAAACGATTAATCGATATAAGAATCTGAGAATTACGATATATGGCTTTTATTTGTAAAAAAACTTAATATGTCACGTGTTACTTGGTATAGTGGTTAGAAGCACGGATTTGGAGTAACACGGAACGTGGTTCGAATCCAGATCTAGGACTGTGCTTTCTTAAACAAAAAATAATAAAAATCAAATTAGTTTGATTTTTTTTTTGCTTTGTAAAAGGACTGGGTTTTTTTCTCTCACAAAACTCTGAATGTTTTCTAAATTAAATGTTTGAACATTTTTTTTCTTCCGAATTATTAATATAAATTTTTAAAAATTTTGTTTAAATGAAAATTACTATTATTTCTCTTTTTGAACTTGTTAAAAAACAACTGTATTTTGAAAAACCAAAATACAATTTACAAATTGCCGAATTTTTTAATTTTTATCTTGATTTTACAAATCATTTTTTAATTTAAGTTTTTGCATTTTATGGATTTGGTTTTCTACTATAATTTGAGGAAATAATCACTCAACAGGAAACAAGACAAACTTTTATTTTGAAGGGAACCCCAAATATAAGAACAAAAATTCTTTTTCTACAAAACTCTAAAAATATTTTAAAAGATGTAAGAGTGTTATTTTTAATACCAGGATCTGAAACTTTACAAATATTTCTGTAAACTTAGCCCTTATTTCAATTCTTAATTTTTTTTTCAATATGGTATATTCACATTTAATAAGATTAAAATCTGCTTGTTGAAGTTCAGACAATTAAATTAATACATATTACACTTGCACTGAACTAGTAAAAATTTGTAATTCCAATATTTAGGTAGTAATATTAATAACGATATATATATTAAATTTTTATCATGTCAGGATTTTTGCTTCACATACTGAGCAATATAGGGCTCTTACAATGACAAAATAGGAGGGCATTTACCATCGCTTCATAACTTATTTCATAGTTCAGAAACCTGTTCGGTGAGACGTTAAAAATGCAATTAAAATAGTACTTTATTTCTAGTCCTCGTCTACAAGTTCTCATAATGGCTTTATTTTCCTTCCGTGCTTTCTTTGAATATTATTTCAAATCAGTCACAGTAATACTCCCAAGTGCTGTGTTCGCATTAAACATCAGGGTGGTCATGTTCGATGAGAGTTGTTTCATTAGCAAAACTGACCGTATCTTGATGCACGATATATCTCATAACTAGAGGAAAACTGACCCAATCTTCATCTTGTAATCAGATATTTTTTGTACTTGATGTTTTTCGTTGCAACCACTAGGGTGGTTAAACTGAATTCTTATTAAATTTGAAATTTTTAGAAACTTTAAAGCTTATTATTGTGAACTTAATGTTTCTTAACTATATTAATTTCAAATTTTTAAAATACCATTTGGTGTTAAATTTTGAGTAAATATTTTTATTCCAATCAATTGAATAAAAACACCCAAGCTTGTAAAATCTATATATTTTAATTGGATTTGCTTAAGTGTAAAAAACCATAAATTAGTAATTTTTTGTTAAACCCACAGATCTTAAGAACATGTCATCCACGACTGAGTGTCAGTACAATAACCAACTAATTAATGTAAATGCCGAGAATGGAACAAGTATTGTTCAGGGGCTGTTTCTTCTGGTGTCTAATTTCTCTCTCTTCCAAGGAAGGCACTTTGGACACAATTGTCTTGTTCGAGAATTTTTCTGCTACTAACAATACTCACTAATGTTACATAACAGGGCACCGTTTATAGGCAACGCCATCTACATTTATAATAAGTATATTTCAGACTGAATACACCAATTTGATGTTTTAAAAGCTATTACAATTATATTCTGTAACTTAAAACATGTCCTAAAATGAACGATTCCATTTCCACATCACCCATGGGGTAGGAATCATGATGCACTTTTTTTATAGAGGTATCGCCAAGAGCTCTAATCCTCTTTAGCAGAGGTTCCAGGGTTCCCACGGTCCTTGAAAAGTCCTTAAAAGTCCTTGAATTTTTTTTCTCTAACTAGGGGCCCTTGAAAGTCCTTGAAAATTACAGAACTTGGCGAAAAGTCCTTGAAAGTACTTGATTTTTTTAAAACTTGTACATAGTTGTGTAATTTTGTCTTGCATTAGAACTTGTCCAGACTAGTTTTCCTTTACAGTAGGTGCGTCATTCTGAATGAAACTGGTGTTTTGCGCTTTCACACTATGTGATATACTAATAATACTACATCTAGATCGTCCATTTTCCACAGTATTCTGTACGTCTAAGTTGACACCTCTGGTCTCCGTTAAGACGGCCGCCTTGTTATGGCTGCCGCATCATGACGTATCTTTGGCCGCTAGGTAACTGCACCGCTTTCTTAGGAAACCTTAACTTTTAACTAACCTTAACTCTAGTCAGGACGTCATTGGTAACCTGGCACGCATCCAAAGAAATAAAGCCAAATTCTCATTGCAAAAATATGAAAGTTGCAATTAAAAAATAAATTTTTTAAGATATTCTTCTGTTGTAAAATTTTCTGCAGTTTTCATATCCTTTGAAATGTTTACTCTATCTTTAACGATCGCAAAGATGGAAACTTAGACTGGAGAATAAAAAAGCCCTAATACTAGTCAAAACTTTTGTTTTGTTTCTCAAACAAAATAAACCATGACAGGCGTCTGTTGTAGGTTGTGTCGTGTAGATTGAACCGTGTGCAAGCTCCTCTACTCTTCTTCGTGCCACCAAAAGAATTTATTGTACGTTATTTTATAGCATGACCTAAACCGATGTGTGTGCAAGTAACCTGGTAGTTAGCATTGAGACGAGAAGTCCACTATGCAACAACAACAAAAAAAACCACTGGTTCTGGGAGGAAAGAAAATCCAAATTATAACAAAAATTGATGATAACCTTCCTTTTTTTGAGTGTCAGTAGTTTTAAAAAAAATTGTCTTTTTTTTTTTAATAATTTTCACATTTTTCTTTTTAATTGACAATTGTTGTGTATGCCTTGTTTTAGGTCGTTATAAAAAATTTTAGGTCCTTGAAAAATATTTTTTTAGTTTTGAAAAGTCCTTAAAAGTCCTTGAATTTTTTTTGGATAAAGGTGTGGGAACCATGGGTTCTCACCTCTAAATTTAATAACCAGTTTACGATGTAAACTGATTTTTCCTGTAGGAACCCTAGATATAGAATGCATGAAAAACTAAATTTAAAATTAGGAAAACTGCAAACATTTAAATTACTTTACAAACTTTAAGGAGGGAAAACACAAGAAAGATCAAGCTAGAGAGGAAAACCACTGCTCTTCTTCAGATTCCAAATGCCTAAAAGAAAAGAGAAAGCAAACATAAAAACATGTGTGCCGAACTTAGCCACCACTACAAAAATTAACTTAAGTTTACTAGTATATATAACTAGCAGTGTAACTCTTCTTTACTTTTAATACTTTTGGTAGATACACGCTGCTAAACATATAATGTTGAAGAACAGTTCACCATCGGCAATCTTCAAGCAATTCAATGACTGATTGTCAGGACGTAAATGAAACCATGTATCTTCTTGGCTTCAATGGTGGACACATCTAATCTCACTTCTAATTTAAGAGCCTGAGTTGTCTCTAAGATTCAAGTGAGACGAGAATTAACCATTTTTTCAAAAAGTTAGCACATGCAGCTGGTGAGTGGGATTGGCTTATTGTTATATGCATTTGTTGGATCTTTACAGGTTTTTGAAAAGGTATAAGAAAGGAGTGTATACAAGCCAAAGGGAAGACATGTTCCTCCAATATGTGATGATACAGATGTAATATGTTATAAAGTGAGTGACAGGAAAGATGTATCATTAGATATACAATGCCCTCAGGACAGGCACAGTTTTTCTGGTCCTTTTTAAAGCATCACATCAATCCTTTTTCTCTGAATTGAGTTATACGAGAGTTCAGATCAAGAATGGAAATTAATGCAATGGGATTATGCATGTTTTGTGCGCTGAAATGTCTCTGGATAGGTGTTAAAACAGGGAGCTGCAGAATAAGCATGTGCAATGGCATTTACTATCGACAGGCTCTGAGATATGTTGCCTATTTGCTTCAACGAAGGAGATCGAATATAATCTCATTGCCTTCCGAAATCTGTCCCATAACTGTGTAGGAGCAGCAGATGTCATGCTAAAAGCATATTTTTGCCAAGATTCCCTTATGCCTTTGTGTCGCACTCTTTGAGCATTGCCTTTCACTCGTTACTGCATAAATACGAGCACTTTAGGCGCTGAATATCACTTCTTGCTTCAGCGATCTAATGTACATCATGCTTATCTTGTCTCATATAGAAATCTTTTTCATAATATGAACACTTACGTTTTTATTCTTTTAAACCTGATCTGGATGACTCAGTTTCAAATATATCTTGGTAATGGTAATTTTAGTTAACGTCGTATTAAAGCAACACAATGGGCTATTGACGACGGTCCGGGATCAGTCCCTTAAGGGAAAGATCCATGGACAACACTTCGAGATTTTGAACCACGGTCAGATGACGAAGCAACACCTTAGCTGGCACCCCACTCTACAAACTTCTACATCAACCCAATGTGAAGACTTTGGGCCACGACAGATTTAAGGTGCACCAGCCGCCTCTACACCATACGCTTACAAACATCCATGCCAAGACCCGGATTTGAACAAGAAACGTTCCGATCTAGAGGCTAACACCTTAACCACTATACCGGTTGATCGGCTCAAATATATCTTGAGATATTTAAGATTCATACACACAATGACATGCAAAACAGGGAAACATATCGAAAACAATATACAAATGATAAAGCAGTTGAAACTAATTCAAGAGTTTTACTGGATTATACTAGGTATTAGAATCAATTAAATTTTAGAAACATTAATTTAAAACATAAATGAAAACAAATAAGAACTGAAAGCAACACAACATTTACTCAAATGCAAGAAAGAACCCAACATACAAATGATAAAGCACTTGTAACTAATTTAAAAGTTTTACAGAATATTCTAGATTTTAGAATTAATTAACTTTTTAAGCAATAATTTTTAACCTTTATGAAAAAGTAAACAAGAAATGAAAGAAACATTTAAACTTAATAATGACCCCAAGTAACTTTGTTAAGACTAATACTATCACTTAAAAGAAGAAGTAATCTAGAAATTGAAGAAACGTAATAGAACTGATAATACTTAAGTGATTTTCCTAACCGACAGCAAATTGTTCTTGTAGAAAATAAAGGGCATAGCATGTGTACTTTACTGATAATCCAGCCTGTCTATTCGGGAAATTGCTTCCAGAAAATTTTAAATCCAATTTCTTAATCGATGGAACTTTTCAGCATTTCATGCAGCACATATATTTTCAAGATAGCATGTAAAAATTGGGAATTTGTAGCCATTTACTCTGGTCAGGTACTTTGAAGAAAGTAACAGCCATCTCAAGAATGAAATAATAACGTTATTTTACTTGAAGAAACAGAAAAACATTTTGAGCATAAAAGTATCTTATTTGTATAGATATTTTTAATACCAGAAATAAAGCTTGAAAATAAAAATTTAAAAAAAATTGACAAATTTAAATACAATTTGCAACAATAAAAGGCAAACTCAATGTCTTTTGCAAAGAAATCCAATCTCTCAATCGATGGAATTTTTCGACGCTTCATTCATCACGTGCATTTTCAAGATTTATAAAATTGGGAAAAGCAAAATCGAGACAAGAAAAATAAAACTAACGAGAACCATAGATATCCATACTTTTACAATATGACACTTCTGCTACTTAAGAATACGATGAATTCTCAGGTGTTCGAATACGCAGCGACAAACTTTTGGTATTTGAACAGCCAGCATGAGTACTCTTGTATGCGAATACCTTTGATGAGTACTTACTACTTTGTATGAGTACAGGAACTACTACTAGAGTACTTCCGGTACTCAAATGAATACTTTTGTAACCGATACTCCTAGGATGAATACAACTACTTTAGTACTTCCTGTATTCATGAATACTTCCTATACTCATATGAGTACTTTTGTAACCGATACTTTGGATGAATACAACAACAACTATTTGAGTACTTCCGGTACTCATATGAATACTTCCGGTACTCACATAAAAGTATCGAGTACAGCGGTTACTTTTAAGTATCGAATACATGAGTACTTTTGTACTCGAATACTCCCATCACTACATTTTAGTCGATTGGATGTTTCTTTGAAGAGTGTACACGATGCTGTGTCAGAGTGGCATGTTTCAGCCGTTGTTTTCTACGTATGATGAGATGTAGTTGTGACTGTGATATCGCTTCCAATTTCTAAATAATTTTTTTTTATTCTTTAAAAAAGGGTTATTTCTTTTATCACGATGTCACAACATAAGGACTAAATAACCACATCTGTAAATTGCAAGAATCCTAGAGTGAGTTTTGTTGGTCAAAAGAGTCATAACTGGCTACAGGTCTGGAGGTTGCAAGACGGAGAACTCCTTAAAGAGTTTAATAGAGGGTGTTTCTGAAATATCTGGCCAAACTGTATGTAAAGTGTGGTAGCGAATCCCAAAATAAACACTTCTTTTGTCAGAGAATGCGTGTCCGAAAATGCTGCGTTTTGGTAGTAGAGGGCGCTGTTTAGGTCAGTCGATAATATCGTTTTTGCAGCGTGAGGCGTCTTTCCCCACTCCGATTTTTAACGGTAAGGCCCCGATTTCATGTAGCGATGCATTTGGCATAATTGGAATCGAAACATCATGCATACTCATAGCAGAATCTTGAAGCATTCTATCATAATCTGGAAGAAAACCTTTGTGTTGCTGCAGTGCGACATTAACCTCAAAAGTGATTTCGACGAGATATCTCATCCATCAGAATCTGACCGCTTTTGCTTATGAGGAGATATCTCGTCATCAAAATATTGACGATATGAACAGGGTGGTAACAGAACCTGGAAAACCGGGAAATCAGGGAATTCTCAGGGAACTTTTTATTTCTAGAAAAATCAAGGAAATCTCAGGGAAAATTTCTAAATTTTACAAAATACAGGGAAATTTTGACAATTTAAGCGGGCAACCATTATTGTTTGTCCTATTTAGAGATGCGCGATTACGAGTGCTTTTGAGACTAAAATAAATCGTATTCGTCGAAATTATAATTCGAATAAAGAATCATAGAGTCATAATTTTTTAACACCACGAAAACCGCCGTTTATTTTGCGGCTACAGCGTCTTGGTCGCCGTGAGGCTAGCGATTTCACTTGTGGGATACAATTTGAAATTTGTGTAACAAATGATGTTTTCTGTGTATTAAATTAATTATTTTTGTCTGCAATTACATTTTTGTAGAATTTTTTCTGTATATTTGCATTTGGTTTCAATGTAGGGTCAGGTGTAAAAAGTTCATATTTAAAAATATTTTGCATTTTTTCTCCAGTTTATTCAATTCCAAGTATAAGAGTTCCATTAAGGTTTCCAACCCTTACAATAGCAATTAAAATATCTGTAGAGAAAAAATACAAAATATTTGTGGAGAATGATCCTTTTACACCCTATGACCCTAAAAATTTAAAAATAGTGTTGTGTGGATTCTGTATATTGATACCAATTACGGATGACAACAGTTCTTAAGGGAATTGTTAGATCAGGGAAATTTTTGTGAGACTATCAGGGAAATCATGGAAATATCAGGGAACTTTTTTTCAAGGATTTTGTTGCCACCCTGATGAAATTCTGGTCAGTTTTCTTCGAATGGCGAAATATCTCGTCGGTCACGATTTGGTCAGGATTTACCTCAGATACTTCGTCGAGATAACCACCAGGTGGGTTAATTCGACCACCTGCATTCATCCGGAATACAAAGTCACCCCTTCGTATTCTAGGATATTTTGACTGCCAACTTTCAAAAACTTTCCCACGTCACTCGGCCGCTGCCAGCGCTGCCTAGCGTCACGAACACCAGCATTCCCTTACGCGTGGCCCTTCATTTATCTGCATACATATTCAGCGAGCAGATTCGAATTCCGTGTTTCGTCTAATTCGGCGGAAGAGAGCCCCGAAATCTGTGACAGATCCTCTTAGGAAACCATTTGCCAAATCGACAGCGCCATCCATCGACCCTAATGGACATATCTGCATCCAGCCATCGATGCTGTGGTCTTTGGAAGGTGGTAATAACTCAGCCGCGCTTCGGATCTTGAGGGGTATCCGAGCATGCCTTGATTTGCGAGCGCGGCGTTAGTGGTAGGTGCCGTGCTTTTATTGTATTAGCGAAAAGTTGCGAAGGGTAGCAGCCAGATGAAATTGAATCGTTAGATTTTGATTATAATTTCAATGCTTTGATTGTTGTTATTTTTTTTCAACTATAAACTGACCTTTTAGTAACTGCGTACCACTTGAATTTTTTAGAATTTCATGGCGTACCACCAGTCTTATATTTTTTAGAAACATATATATATATAATGTCAGAAAAGTGCCCAATGGCTTGTTTTATTAAAATTAAAATACTAAGAAATCTTCATATTTTGTTATTAATACACTTGTATTTCGTATTACAAATACAAATACAAATATTGACGACCAGCTACAGGCTCAAGCTTAACAAGGCTGGTCCTTTGTTTATGAATTCCCCAATTCCCACTGACTATCCAATTATATCTTAAATTCGTACACTCCCTTTGAATTAACTATATTTTCTGGCAACGCGTTCCATGTGTTTATTATCCTATTAAAGTAGTAGTTTTTCCTTAAATCCTGATTAAAATGTGTCTTATTCAAATTATACCCATGGCCCCTTGTTCTGTTATACCTATTGAAATTTAAGCCCTGTGTGTACCCTTGTTTTACCAACTTGAAAAGCTGAATCAAATCCACCATCCTTCTTCTTCTAATGATGTTTTAATAAAGGAAAAATAAAACGATTATTGAAAATTGCAGTTTTATTTTTTACTCACAGGTCTAAAAACAAATAATTTTAAATAGTCAGTACAAACTAAGCAAACAAAGATTAACATAATCAAAAATCAATTTTTAGTTCGAAACTTGTTTTTGTTTGTCTTTTATTAAAATATCAATATCAGGATCAATGGAGCTAACTTCACTCTTAAGTCCTTCGTAGGATATTTGGGTCGCTCGTATCATCATTGCGTACCACCTGAAACGTTGCCGCGTACCACCAGTGATACGGGTACCACCGGTTGGAAATCCCTGAACTAAAGTTATACCAAAATCATATTCCTCATTCTACTAATTCTATAACACAACTGCAGAAAATTCGATTTTATTTTACAGAAGTGGCAGAAAAGAGTTGATTTGAGAAGTTTAACTACAATAGACTCTCGTTAAAATAAATGGTGTGAGATTCTCCGCCAAAACAAGTAGGAATGCTGGACGGAAGAAACTATCTGATCCCAGATGTATATCGACAAGAAGGAGGGGGCTTGGGACTGTCCTGCATGTCCTATAGAGAGGAATATCTAATTACGAAGGGGAAATGAACGGGGATCTGAGGAATAGACGCAGAGAGACGAAAAGACATACTGGGCTCCTTTGATGTCGTATTTTTTTAAAGCAAAATCGTTTAAAATCCGCTAATTTCAAAATTTTGTGTCAATTTTTTTTAATGGCGGATGGGAAAAAATAGTTTTTTGGTTATTTCTTTCGAGAAAATTTTCCATAGGACTCCAATTTCAAAGTTTTGGCCCAAAAATGAAAGAAAAAGCATCGGAATCGTAGTTGCTAGATTGTTATAAAAACCTTATTTAAAAGAAAATATTTAGTTTAGTTTCAAAATTTAAATTTCTTGGACAGATTTTCAGCGTGTGTTCCGAACTTAATTTGCCCATTTTGTGTTTTAGCCGATTCATTTTGTATCTGAACAAGGGAAACTGCTACTAAAATAGATTTTAGACTTTCTTGCTACCATTTTTAAGAATGAAACTATTTCACAAGTGCTCTTTGACTGTGGCAGTCATGATATAGCAATTGTTTTAACTAATAGCTCATGACTTTCCCAAAATGTGTGTGCACTTGAAACATTTATTTGAATCAAGTTAACATAATTGTTGTACAATTATGTTAACTGGTACTTACCAACCCCTTTTACGACAGCTTGAACTTTCGACTAGATCTCCAGCGGGAATATCTTTTTTTCAGCATGAGTCACTTATACCGTTAAACACAGTTTGGAAGAAACCGAAACCAGTACCGAATACTGTGTAATCAAATGGATGATTTCACACGTAGCTCGGTCCGTTGGTCTATTTCAAATGTCCTTTAATATAATTAAGTCTTATTTTTAGTCAATATTAGTCTCAATTTCATTACTTTAATTTCAGTACATTCTTCAACAATACAGTTAGTAAACTTTCACCATATTCCATCAACTAATTGTACATTGCTTTAATATATGCATTGGAAAGTACTTATAAGCGTTAAACAAGATTCCTAGTCCTGTAAAAGTATACAAGATTACATTCCTCCCTCACACATACATTGCAATGCTGCTAGTTTTATTCTAATGTATATTTTATTTGATGAGTTATATCAAAGTGTATTGCGAATTCGTTATCAACCGGAATTAAGTATGATTACCTGTGGAAGTATATTTTAATAAAGTTATATTTAAGGAAAATTTAATTTCTCAAATCTATTAACTAACACAAATTACCACCAAGCCTGAGAAAAGTCTATATAAATTCATTGCGATCTGTAAAATTTTTTTATCATGCGATGTAGAATCATTCAGTAGAACTGTAATACGATTTCGAAATTATAGCATTAAATTTCTTCTAAATTTAATTTAAAAAATACGAAGTGTTCATAAGTCCTTAAAAGTTCGTATCATCTATATTGAAAAATATATAAACCCTACGAATATGATACAGATGAGACTTTACAGTTTTAGTTTATTTTCTGTTGAAAAATCACGTTTCAAATCTTTTAATGTTTGTTTCATAAAAAAAAAACGTTTTCAAAGCTTATCTTTAATCTTTTCATGCACTTACAAGTCTAAGACTAATATTTCGTTGACAAATTATGTTATAAACTCTGCCTCTGTGTCTACCATAACAACTCCTCCAGACACTGTCTGCAAATGTTTGGGGCTTAGAAACGTACTTTATCCACTTTTCCGTGAGGTATTTTTGAAGAAATGCATTCATCACCATTTCATTTCAATTAATACACTTAGTGATCAATTGGAAATATGTTAAGATTTTATTTGTGCCAAGATTTTGGTAGCAGAAAATTACCTCTTTATAACGGCAACATTCGTGAAAAAAAACTAAGCCATCCCCAACAAAACTCAACATCAACTCAAAATGAACGAGCCCTATTTCTATAGCGACCGCTGCCTAGACTCTGTGTTGGGTTCTCATGGAAGACAGACAGTATTATCAATCTATCACGGCAATTGTACCAGGTAGAAAGTGGGCCGCGGTAACCCGATTAGAAGACAATTGGAGGGTTGCGAGTTGAAATTCAACCAAAGACCGTCGTGTACAAAGGGGGCTGATGCACGTTGAATCTGTCGTGGCCTCAATTGTCGTCGCGTTGGCTTGATGTGGAAGTTTGGAGTATGAGGTGCCAGCTCCAGTGTGATCTTGTCATCTTACCGTGGTTCAAAATTACGTGGTGTTCTCGGATCTTTTCCTTGAGGTTTGCACCCGGACCGTTACTGATAGTTGGTTCTGTTTCTCCAGCGCGGCGACGATAATTGAATACCTATCTACCTTTTAGAGATGATAGCAAGTAAATCCCACTTTATATATACACTGAGAGACACTTCTGGGGACTCCATTCCGCCCGATCATTAAATCCTCACTGACAACCACAATTTTTACGTTCAGACACAGTTTTTTTGCCTGGCATTCCAGTCTTGATACACTTTCATCACATCTGCTAGTGAAAATTTCACAAATGCGGTGGTTTCGCTAATGCGCACTCCATGCCTTCGAGCAACTACTTCCCTCACACGTTCAAAGTCAAGTCCGTCAAATCACGTTTTTTCCCCATGAATTCACAAACAATTTACCTATATTATTGTCTCAGGACTGGACAAATACTTACGGAGTACCTACAGAATTGCAGCTTATCTCCACATCACAAATTTACATAAATAGATAAAATATTACATGAAAAGATTTTATTTTAAAAGAAAAAAAGTATGGGTGGCTGCTAAAACGTAAAGAGTAGCTTAGCGAAAAGATACATGGCAGCACCTCCGTACGCGGCGATAAGATCTCGTTTGGTCACCCTCTCAAATGGTGAACGCGTCCGGAGGTGCTTAGCTTTTCGTGATTCGTGCAGACGAGTGCGGACACCACTATGCTGCTTTCAGGTTGTCTATCTATTTGAGAAATATAAAGACAAAGATTAATAATCAGAAAAAGAAGTTAAAGGGAAATTAAGATTTACAATTAAATTCTTATGACACAATACTGTCTCAGGAACTCAACTATCTCCTTTTATTCTAACCTAGCCCTCTAGCGGAAATATTGTGACTCAATAGGTAATTTGCTTAAAACTGTCAAGTGGTCATAATAAAAAGTGGCCGCTCAGTGTATACAACTTTAGGTATCGATCTGATATAAACTTTTCCACAGATTTCAAATCCGTTGAAATGTTTACTATATCTTTAACGATCCAGGATATATATGTTCTGATGGTGTTGGCCTCTAGATAAGAAGGTTCCTGGTTCGAATGCGGGTCAGTGCATGGATGTTTGTAAGCGTATGGTGTGGTGTACCTTAAATCTGTCGTGGCCTCAAATGTCCTCAGGTTTACGTGGTGTGGAAGTTTGGAGAGTGGGATGTCAGCTCAGGTGTTGCCTCGTCATCTGACTGGGTTCAAAATCACGTGATGTTGTCCTCGGGTTTTTTTTCCCTCTGGGACACCTCCTGTACCGTCGTCAATGGCCTGTTTTGTTTCTCCAATGCGACGTTAATTAAAACACCTACCAGCCAGAAAGTCTGGCTGTTTCCGTAGAAGTGAGTTCAACCATTTTTTAAGGATTCCTAAAGCACTTTTCATCACATTGTCATATACTTTCAATCAACCAATTGTTCAACCAATTGTTGTGTTCTCAACAATTGATTCTCCAGATGTTTGTGCCATAATAGGATTCATGATTGCAAAGATCTGCATTCGAAATTTTGCAATTTCCAGTTACCCTAGTATCTGATTTTTATCTTGAGTTTGGCATAATATGTCCCAAGAGGACTCAATGCCACAAAACCATGTCCAATCCAATCCAAAGTCACCCCAAACCTCATCCGACCAATCCTGTTTCCATAGTGACCACCAGTTCATAAATATAAATAAAATTACATCAAAGTATTTCCAGCTGAAGATTATATATATCATAACTTTTTTTCAGGAGCATGGGTTTTAAAAGGTTAATAATCGAGCTTCATACGATGATCATCTTCTCTATACTGAGTTGCTGCGTCGTGTTTTGCTACAGTGCGCTGGTTCCTGATTTGAATGGAGTGTCATACACCTGGAAAACAAGTATGTCGTAGTCTTTTTTACTTTATCTGAGTAGTTTCTTTGTGCATGTGCAATTACTATATTTCACTTGAGTATAAAATTTTATATATTTGTTCAAACGTTTTATGGGTATCTATGTTTGAGGATAGGTACAATAAGCAGATCGATAGAAGGTGACGAAACATGTTTTCTTATTAGCCGGACACTACATTTTATGGCTTTGTATGCATGTTGACTCATGACGCAACACGAAAGAAAACACTAAAAATAAACTTTTTGCTGTGACATCTGACTGTTGTCGCTTCAGCGTACGGTCTACCTAAAGGCGCGTTCTCACGAATCAAGTTTAATTGACCCATTGTAGTTGATCAATAACAGTTGAATACGATTTGAATCAGTTTTTGTTCACACATTTTAATAGGATCTGATCAACAGTTTATTAAGCGAAAATATAAAAGTTACCGTTGAAAAATTATTTATTTATAGAAAATCATATTTAAGGTATCGAACTGGTGTAAAATGTTCCACATATTTCAAATCCGTCGAAATTTTCACTCTGTCTTTAACGATCGCGAAGATACAAACTTGGCCTAGAGAATAAAATAAAACTTCTGTTTTGTTTCTCGAATAAAATAAGCCACGACAGATCGTTTGCGTGGAAAAAACACGAAAGCAAATGACGGATGACTCATCACTTGAACGATAAAGTTTGAATGAGTCAAACTTTTCTTGATCCACTAAAAGGTTGACCAACTCTATTGAAACAAAGGTTCTCACTATAGTTTTCATTCCACTTTTGTTGATCAACTATAATGGGCCAATTAAACTTAATTCGTGAGAAAACGCCTTTATTAACATTTTCATGTCAAATATAACATACAGGGTGGTGGACGAAAAATGGATGTTCTTGTAATCGGTAATACTTTTAGGGGAGGAGTCGTACAAGGTCGCCGACCCCCTCCATTCGTAGCCCACACGTGTAAGTTTAGTTGCAATGGATAATTGGAGCGTTAAGAATCGTGTGTTTACCGTGGAGAAATAGATTCGAAATGACGAGTCTATCGTGGTCAATCGTCGTGCCTTCCGTCTTCACTTTAACCTCAGTGTGCATGATGTGCTTCCTTCTCGTAACACAATTTTGAGAAACCTCTCGCATTCATGGTAATGTGAAAGTGAAGAAAATAACTGGCCCTCGTCGAACGGTATTCACACCAGAAAATGTTGATCGCGTAAGAGCGTCTGTTATTCAGAGTCCAAGCCGGTCAACCGAGTCATAAGTTTACGTCGATAAACCACAAACCCTCGCAGATTTTGAAGAATGCCATCAGAAATGAAATTGCGGCAACACCTGACGATATGGTGCAACGAATGATGACGAATTTCAAGGACCGCCTTGACAAATGCATTGCCAGGGAAAGTCGTAACTTGTCTAACATTATTTTCCACGCTTGATTTTTTCCCCCTTCTGTTAAAAAAATTTACCTAATTGTTCTACACTTTGTGCTTATTTTCAACCCTGTACGATCAAAATTGAAAATTTGTCCAGGTTTTTAAATTTGTAAATTATTTCCCATCCACCACCCTGTACTAGCTAAGTACAGACTCTCCAACTGTTATGGAATTTCCGTAGTTGCTACGGAAATTAGGTGAAAACTACGGAACTACTGATGTATAGTGAAAAACTACGGATCTGGTACAAAAAACGCCGAAAATACTTTTAAAAATAAATTTTCAGTATGGTTTGAAAAAACCAAACCGAATCTCTTTCCAGAATGAACACCAAAACACTGGAGTCACTCCTCATGACAAAAATGAATATGGAAGTTTGTTACGATGTCAAACTAAGCAATAAATACTTAAAAGAAGCAAAAAGTACTTGCCGTTCAATGCTATAAAATTATAGATGAGATGTTAACAAATAGGTAATTAGTTTGATCTACAAAATTGTGTTGCGTGACTTTTAAAATAAGATTAATTTACTTATATATTTAGTCAATTAATTACTCAATAATTTAAAATTTTATTTATTAATTTTAATTATTTATTTATTTTAATTATTTATTTATTTTAATTATTTATTTTATTTTATTTATTTATTTTAATTATTTAATTATTTTAATTATTTATTTATTTTAATTATTTATTTATTTTAATTATTTATTAATTTTACGTATTTATTAATTTCATTTATTTATTAACTTCAATTATTTTATTATTTGGTAACTTTTTATTAATTTTAATAATTAATCAATAATTTATTGATACTATGTTGTATGTAATATGTCGGTAAGAAGTGCTACTGATGACTGGGTTACCAATGTTGGAGAGTATGTATTTCAAATCTTTGCAATTCTGAATTCTCCTTGTGGAGGTAGTGAAAGTAATTATATTTCTTTAAATCACCATCTACAGAATCACCGTGTTGTACATCGAAGTGCCATCATTCTTGTTTCTTCCCTCTCTTAGGACAATGGAGTTCTTGCTCAAGTCACATCAAGTGTGGAGAAAGTCATCGCACTCGCAAGGTCACCTGCCAAGACTCCGATGGATTCATAGTGGCTGAATCAAACTGCGACGAATCCCTGAAACCCAAGACGATTGACCACTGCTTCCGCGTTTGCGAGAAACACAAGCAGAAGTTGAGGTAAGCACTGTTACCTTATCTACAAACCTGCCTTAAGCAACTATGACTCGTCTTCGTATCGGTCACTCAAGGGGCACTTATCAACATTTATTAAGGGGGGGACACACGCCATTGTGGCATCATTGCCAACTGATTTTTACCATACGCCCTAATTTAAGCTCTTGCCCAATTTTAAACCTTTTAGCATCGATGTCTTAGTACATCATCCCCCATTTTATTGGATCCGTTGAGTCAATCTCCCCTTTCATTAATTTTTTACCTTCTTTCATCATACAGGATTTTTATGATACCTATAATGAAAGATATTTTTAAATTGAATCTCAAAAAGTTTTATCATCTAAGCTGGAGACGCACTATTACTTTTCTGGCAATAAAAATTTTACATTCATACTTAAATTTTGTATAACGCATTTGGTTTTATTCACTCTATTCTGTTTTAATATTGGTGTGGTTATTATCCTGTTATCTTTTAAACCCCCCTATATACTAAATTTTACTGCCTTATTATTGACGAGCTTGTTCATATCTAGACTTTGCGCTGTTTGATCTAACTAACTAAGCCTTAAGCAACGTGGGACATGAGTATAGCGACCTGGGTGTAAAGTTAATGAAGATGACAAGATTACCATATGATGATACATGACAGAATATTGTTCAATATCCTAAGAGGTTGAAAACTTAGGCTTCTTAGATCGTGTTCCAAGATCTCCAAAGGGTTTCGACAAGACATCTTATCCAACAAGATTTGGACAGTTTTGCTAACGTCGAAATATCTCGTCATCAAGATATTGTCGATTTTTTCATGACGAGATCAGGATTATCTGCTCATATTACTTCTAAGTACGAGATACCTCGTCCATCTCTTCTGGTGAGTTTTGCCAATGACGAGATACCTCGTCGAGACAACCAACAGGAGGGTTATGGAAATGTCAAATTTTGACCTTTTTTTGCCCAAAGATGCTGTTGTGTTGCCTCTTTTGAATATTGTAGGGTTTAGAAATATTACTGTCTCGATATCTTGAAACCCATATTGGACATACTGCTTGCAATTGCGACAGGAACACTCCATAGACGTTATTAAAACCTCGTTAGAGGCATTTATGCTGATGACCTACAGCTTAGTTGAAGTTGGCATTTATTATGAATTGTTTCCTCTTGTAACTCTGAATACTGCTTTTGATGGTGAGGGGGTCTATTATAGTTCCTTTGAACATTTAAGGAGCGTCCCTGCTGCTTACACTCAACTAGCTACTTATTCCGACTTTCAAGTGGTCGTTCCGACTATCAAAAAGTACAGCAAAGCCCCCTCCTCTTGGAGAGCTGTCGTAGAATCCAGATTCAGTTTACATGAACTGCCACAAGGAAATTGTAATTCAATAAATCCATATCAGTATGGTTGGTAGGTAGTTAATTAACGTCGCACTGGAGCATCAAAGTGGGCTATTTCCGATGGTCCTGGCTCACTCCTAAAGGGAAATAACCGAGTACAACGCCTCGTCATTTTTGATCCACGGTCAGATAACGAAGGCACCGCCTGGTTGGCAAACCACTCTCCAAACGTCCACACCACGCCAACATGAAAATATTTGAGTCCACGGCAGATTTAACCTGCACCACCTCCGTGTACACGACGGTCTTTGGCTGGACCTAGTTTCGAAGTCGCAACCTTCCGATTGTTAATCCGTTGCTCTCCCAACTAGACATTCCCGTTGGGATTGATCTCGGACCGTCGTCAATAGCAGTTGTGTTGCTCCAGTACGACGTTAATTCAACCTCCTCAACTGGACATACCGCGGGCCCCAATCATCATGGCAGTCTGGGAAACAAGTCCGCAAATGTTGTGGCCTAGAGAGACACGCATATCTTTCAGACTTTCATCTCTCTCTATTGTTTCTTATAAATTACCAGTTTCAGTAATTTACCTTAAAAATAAGGATATCCATATCATATTGGATCTGGGGAGAGAGTTCATAACAAATAATGATATTGAGTATCCTCCAACTGTCTGACTGTCCTAGATAAAGGGCATGCAACTGCTTTTAGAACTAGCGACGTCAAGTGATTAGCTCGCCATCCATCTGAATCGATTTAGAATTTTGGGACAGTCCTACGTGTATCCTCTGCTCCAGAGGTGAATGGATGTATGCTCGTCATCTCCTCGTCTGTTCGGCCTTGACTAGAAGAACTATTAACTCTTGTTAGTGGGAGGCTAGACACCTTTTGTCTCCAGTTTTTAATTGTCTATTTCCTGTAGTTTTCTTCTTGAAGGTTTGATGGTCCTTTGTCCTATAGTATTTCTGGCGTGCTTTCTGTTGTGTGTTTAGACTAGGGATGTGTTCCTGCTGTGTTGTGAAAACAATTCTGGAGAAAACTGTTTGTAATTTTTACATTTTTCGGGTATTGTATGTTTTTACTGTTGCAGGGGTGGTGGGATGTTTAACATTGCATCTCCCTAGTTAGAGTGAAATAGTTAAGGCTAGATATGTAAATATTCTCGGTATATTAAGGCTCTTGATGTATTTAAATGTTCCTTAGCTTAATTCTCTAGTCTAAAATTGCACTAGATGGACAATGAGATATAAGGGAATCCCCACCAATCCATTAAGAAACCTTGTTACATGCAAAATGCCTTGTGCGAAGTGATAGGAGTCATCCTAGATAAAGAGTTTTTTCAAAAACTGTTTTAAGACGAAGTGCTCTTGAAGTCTTGAGATCTGCTGTGATTGGTGTTAACTAATTAGCCTTCACAAATGCTTCCCTCCTTTCCTTTTGAGGGACCCATCAGAGAAAAACACATCAGAAACCCAGAAATACCCATCAGTTTGATGGGTATTTCTTGGTAATTTATTTAAAGCAAAAAAAATTATTAAGGGGGGGGGGGGTACTTAACCCTCTGAAGTGTTCACACTTGCATATGCAAATTGCAGTAATCCCTATATGACTTATGAACCACTTTCGATCTACTTGAGCAATAGAATCTCTTTCTTAGGATTTTTTCAATCAATCGATTTGGTGATCAAGTCACTATGTGATGCAGGGTAAAATCAGTGACACTCTACTCTGATGAAATCTCATGACGCTCAGAGGGTCGTAGGGGAGACGATGGATTATTTTTGTACTCATATTTCAAGAATAAATATGACAAGTATATAATTTATAGTTTAAAGAGCAATATATAAATTAAAGTTTGAAGATCAATACATAATTTAAAATTTGAAGAGCAATACTTAATTTTAAGTTTGAATAATACATAATTTAAAGTTTGAAAAACAATACATAGTTTAAAGTTTGAAGAACAATACATCATTTAATGCTTGAAGAAGAATACATTATTTAAAGTTAAAGTAACACTTAATGAGAGTCATTTTTTGTCGAGCAAAATGTTAGTGACGGTAGTGTTTCTTTGACGGAACGTGTTTTGTCTTCCTAATAAAATAATTCTGCATTGACCTTCCAATGGTTTACATATAGTGGGCGGAATCCCTGTCGTTAAGTCACGTGGGCTAAAGTATCGAATTGTGCCGATTGACTATTGAAGCGCAGACTACTGTTTTTAATTATTTTCGTATATAGAAAATCACTTCAACCAAACAATAAAATTTGTGTAGAATTCATGCTTTTACCCACAAACACGTGTAAGATCTTCAAGTCGAGCGACCGGGAAAAGTATCATGACTGTGTGCATACATTCCGTGTATTTCATTCTAAGTTCAATGGTATTCTAAACGTGGAGTCCGCTGACTTGTATGATTTCTGCACTTAGCCAGTAAAAATTCCAAAGAATGAATTCCGATTTGATCTGTGATAGTTGATGGGCCAACGTGACTTTGTTTATTAGAAACGTCGAAACTTCGCCCAAACGGTGATAAACTACTTTTTAAGGGAACCCCGATGTGTATCACGCGATAGCATTTGTGAAGCGAATTTAAAATCTTCACTTTCCGTCTGGTTTGTTTGTTAGCACTAAAAATTCTTCTCATAGTGATTAATTTTTATGATTGCACAGTCAGACTCTCCAACTGTTACGGAATTTCCGTAGTTGATACGGAAATTAGGTGAAAACTATGGAGCTACGGATGTATAGTGAAAAAATACGGATCTCGTACAAAAAACGCCGAAAATACTTTTCCAAATCCCGCTTTCGCTTTCCCTTCCCCACCTTCTATGAGAAAGCAACTCAAAATATGTGACATTGCCTAGAATAGTGTCAGTTTTGTCAGTTCCTCACAACAATGCAAACAGTGCGAGAATTTTCAGCATGGCTCGAAAATACCAAACCGAATCTCGTTCCAGAATGAACACTAAAACACTGGAGTCACTCCTCATAACAAAAATAATATGGAAGTTTGTTACGATGTCAAACTATACAATGAATACTTAAAAAAAAGCAAAAAGTGCTTCCTATTCAATGAAAAAAAAATTGTAGATGGGATGTTAATAAATATGTAATTAGTTTGATCAACGAAATTGTGTTGTGTGACTTAAAATAAGATTCATTCACTTTTTATTTAGTCAATAATTTTCTTAAATAATTTTGAATATTGTTTTAAAATATTTGTTTCAATTTATTGTTCAATAATTTGTTATTATAATTTATTAATATTAATTATTAATTAATTAATTCTTTTATTATTTAGTAATAATTAATCAAAAATTTATTGATACTATGTCGTATGTAAAATGTCCGTAAGAAGTACTATTGATGACTGAGTTTCCAATGTTGGAGAGTATGTACAATACATGAGCAGGAAATTTAGAGTCCGCAGGCAGCCGATGTAGTAGACTTTCGTATAATTTACTGTATTTTTATGTCACTAGGCAGGCCTATGCTGGCTTCGAGTTGCCATGTGGGATCTAACTCAATATATTATATTTTTCCTAGATGGTTAGTGGGGGAATGGTCGCCTTGTATTCCCTCTTTTCCAACGTCGCCGTCGACCCCATGTATCAGCACCTCCATTGCTGGTGTGGCCCGCAGGAATGTCAACTGCGTTTGGACGGCAACCCTGAGGACTGTTGACAGTTCCGCTTGTGAAAGACTGTGGGACAAGCCCGAGTCAGACATGGCCTGTTCTTTGGACTGTCCGCAAGACTGTGTCCTCAGGAAGAGGAACATCTCGTGCACGCCGCTGTGGTGTCCTTCGATGAGCAGGTGGAACACGGAAGTGAGTACACTTATGTACAACAATACGAGGGTTGCCACTGGCAACGTTTTGGCGAGTAAATTTTAACCTTGGCGACAAATCATATATTTTTTTTTTAACAAAATCATCTGAAAAGCTTTTTTTTTTTTTTTTTTTCCCGGAAAAGTGGGAGACTTTTTGAATTCTTTTTTCAACTTAGGCGACTCAAAGTACCTTTTCAAGCAAAATCGTCTCAAAAATTCGTTTTTGCAAAGTTTTGGCGACATTTTTTGAAAATTCGTCCAGGGTCAATAAAAAATTAGTTCCCGTTTTAACCAATAATGAAAAGAAATAATTATTTAAAAACATTTATGCTACTAAATCTACCATTTCACGAGTTCTTTGGAAGTTACAGTCCTGCAATGTGTATGATGCTTGAATGAGGGAGTATTTAAGAAATTATTTTGGAGGATACCAAATATATCTCCTCTTCCGGATTTCTGTTCCTATCGAAAGGGGTTTAATGTCACACAAAGAAATACGTTTAGTGATTCGTCGACTGTTTTCAGACACAAGTGCGTGTAACATACGTTCATACACAATGCATTCGACTCTTAATGAAGTGTTAATCCATGAGTCATCGAATTTTAAACATTTTTTTCAAAAGCAGATTTTGATATTGAATAACAATCAAAATATGACGGCCTGTTTTCTTTTCGTTTCATTAGTTAGTAATGAAACCGTATGGTTAAAAGACATTAAAAGCTTTCGTTTGTTTATCGGGAGAATTATAAATCTCTTCATAGAATATATGTATTAGTGTCATGTTTTTTACTACCAACTGAAATCTCTCTGTAGGTATCTGAGGTGGTTGTGGCTTCGTCTGAAAATGGAATGCGGTGCCCCGATCCTGGAAGAAGTCCTGTATGTCCGCCAAAATTTTTGTCGAAAGATGTTTGCAAAAATGTTGATAGTCCACAGAAAAGATACATACTGAAAGTAAGTCCTTTCTTTACTCCAGAAATAGTATTCTCGTTTTATATATGTTATTGTTTCACTTATGTTTGTGTAATGCGAATACTGGCGAACTAATAAAAAATGCAGTATTTCCAGGTTTGGTCATTTCAGGATGACGGTTGTAACATGCTGTGGATATATCAAATTAATACTTAACAACACGAAATGAGAACAGGATCGCTCATCTGACTATAGATTGAACGTGATTTGGTTTTTAACGGTATAATAACATAATTAAAAATACAAAATGACCGCAGGATCACTCGTTCGACCGTTGGTTCAGTGAGTTTGTTTTCTGGCGGTGTAATAATACTTTACAACGCAAAATGAGGACACGATTACTTATTCAGATGTTGATTGAGTGCGTGTTGTTATGGGTGGCACTTATGAGACATATAATAGTTGTATGGATGTTTCAAAATTTCGTTCGTGAATTTTAAGGTGATATATTGACACCCTTTATGGACTTTACCAAAGACATCTGATCTTTCACAATGACGCACTATTATTACTGAATTTTTTTTCTAACAAGGAACATGTTTTGCCAAATGAAAAAGCATAATGTTAGTGAATAATTGCAACACATGTCAGATGCTGTTACGTTTATTCTTAAGAGATATATTGCTACAATATCGTCTTTTTTCTTTTGTAACTCTTCAATTACCGGTTAAAAATTCACTTATCTCATTGTCTTTTTTTTTATCTCATGTACAGGTATGCTTCCTTTCTAGTAAACAATGCAATATCTACAATTATGAGATGAAGTAGTAGTTACATTCTTTGCAGAGTGTTTTAGGACTTCCTGCATCAACTTTAAACTGATGTAGGGAACGCAAGATTATACCGTGTTCACATAGGAATGTGTGTCCACAATCGTCACCTGAATTTCTTGGGCGCACTATTCGTTGGACCGTTTGTTCGGCAATTCATGCATCGACATTGTCAGGCGGACATGGTGGTTGTAACCACCTTACACGCCTGACCGTCACTACTGTTGGTGGTTGCAACTTTGAGAGTCTACACTGAAATTGTTAGCGTACACATGCAGTCAAACTATAAAATTAGGGCTGGCATGTATATTGTCTTTCTGGCTTTCATTCCTGCATCCTTCTGTACCCTCTAATATGATACTTGCGGACAAATATGCCTATGTCAATTCTGGCCCCTTTATATTTTTATTACGCCATGTATTCTGCGCTCTAGTCAACAATGCATGCAATATCTACATGGTTGGTCCTTTTGGATTAAGTAGTTGCATTCTATGCATCAAGAGTGTTTCAGAACTTGCTGCACCAACTTTCAGGTTTAAGTAGGGAACTCAAATGCTTGTTCTTGTTTCAAAGCTTTTTAAAAGGTGTTTAATTTTGTGTTCCCTACTTCACCTTAAAGTTGGTGCACGAAGCTTTGAAGCACGTTGGAGCACAGAATGCTACTCAAAGAGCACCAAAGTTTTAGATATTGGATTAATTGAATAGGAAGGCAGCAAAAAAATGGAATCAGTGAATTTATTAATTTAATTGTTAAATAACTAAATACTTGTTGTTATTACAAAAGCATAAAAGTTGATGTATTATAGTAAAAATCAGTATCTGTACTATTTAATCAATAAAAATCAATTATTGACTGCACATTTTTTAGCAAAACATGTTTACATACCACCTTTGTAGTTAAAAAATCAGTTAACTAAGGGACGGGTCTTTCGAGGAGGCATATAACTTAGAGAAAGTCCATTTGAAGAAAGATGGTAAGCCCGTCCGGAAAATGCGCTGTCATATTGATACGATGGAATATGCCATATGAAGAGTATAATTCATCATTGGCGATAGTCATCAAAGTTTTGTTTCACTAAAGCTACGGTTTCCTAAGTTACCTCGCGTACGCGATACGTCATGATGCAGCGGGCATAACTAAACGGTCGTCTTAACGGAGACCAGAGATGTCAACTTATACGGACCGAATAGGGTGGAGAATGGGCGATACAGACGGCTGTGGTAGTTTATTTTATTCTAGAAACAAAACAAAGGGGCTTTTTTTATTCTCTAGTTCAAGTTTCTATCTTAAGCGATCTTTGAGAGTGAAAATTTCAACGGATTTCAAATCAGCGTAAAATTCTACGCCAGATCGATACCAAAACCAGATTTATTATTAAATTATTTACCATTTTATTATTTAACTATTTATTAAAAAATTAACTATTTAAAGAAAATCACATTCAAGGTATCGATCTGGTGTAAAATATTCCGCAGATTTCAAATCCGTTTAAATTTTTACGTACTTATATCTTTAATGATCCCTATTTTACAAAAACGAACTGAACAATACCAGTCAAAATTTTTTGTTTGTTTTGCTTCCCTTCCCATTGCCGCTACAAGAGGAAAAACGTTCCTCAACTGTTTGAGACCGCTATGACCATCGTCAGGCTAATGGCGGCTACGCAAATATTCGTTACGTTCTCTAGGAACCCAACGCCATCTGTTTTTATAAACAACGTTTCAGTGACGTCATCCACTGCTACATTACGGCTGCAAGATAACGGCTCCGCTTTCTTAGGAAACCGTAGCTTAGGCCCCGTTCACATGAGGCGCGTAAAACTCGCGTTAGGCGAGGCTAGCGAGGTCCCGCCCTTCAAGGTAGATAGAAACTTTATTAGAGGAATAAAAAAGAAACATAATTTAACGGCGAGACCTCAGTGGCCTTGCCAAAAGCGCGTTGAAACGCCTCATGTGAACGTGGCCTAACTCATCACTGCTTCAGCTTCCGGCTCCGAAAAATAAACTCGGGGCCAGACACCAAATATCGGAATACTGTATCAAAGACGCCGAATGTGAGAATTCATGTCTTAAATTTTACTTGCTCTATATAATTTTAATATTCTGTCACTTGAATGAGTTGGCAAACGAACACAACGTATACATGACTTAAAATTTTGAACACTCAATTGTGAAATATTTTACCGAAAAAATCATTTGATTTTACAAATAGTATTGGCAAATCTTTCCTACCGTCTAACTTTGCTTGGGTGTATCTACCTCCCCTCTCCCCATTGTCTTGTGCATCAATTTGCTTAAGGCAGTGATATTTTAAAAACATTTTAGGCCAGGGGTGGCCAACTTTTTACACCATGTGTCAATTGTTTACACATAGGAGTTTAGACACGCGTTAGAATGCGATGATTTTATTGTAATGTAATTTTAGATCTTCTAGGCATGCTTTTATACTTTTTTAAATATGCCTGATCCTTTTGTTTTACCATGCAATGATTCCAGACTGCCAGGTTCTTGATGACATTAAAATTATAAATAATTTCTCTTCATCCAATGCACCACAGGTTGACTTTTGTTTCAAGCCAAGTTTTACACGCTAGGACTAAGCGATATTAAAGAAAGTGTTTTAGGCCCATTGTAGCTAGTACCAAATCGTCGTACTTAGTGCGCAAGACACTGTTTTCTCTTTGAGTAATACCTTATATCGAAGTACTTATGTTCAATAAGTAAATTGGTATTTATTTATATTTTCTCTCAAACTGCGTTCTATTTTTCTCGTGCGACCAAAACTTCCGTATTCAAAGTTGCAAGTATGAACGTAATTGGATATTCGTGTTGCGAGTCAAGTCACGATTTGGAGTCCGCCAACCTTTGAATTATTCATAAGTTCCGAACCTTCTAAATCAAATTGTTATATTACACCCCATATAAACTAGGTCCCCTTATCTGTTTGGTATTGATAGATTTCACGCCTTTCATTGCACGTTGTCACGCCTTTCATTGCCTTATTTCGAATTTACTTCATCATTTTTACTATCACGCTAGAGAATCTGTTTATACCATATGGATATATATGCCACAGATAATGGATTAAATTCATAGAGTAGGTAAGTAGTTGAACTTTCGGCGCACTGGATTAGTACACGGTTTATTGTCGAAGGTCCTTTATCAATACTGAAGGGAAAGATTCGATTCATAAACGTGGAATATGTAGACCCATCATTGATGTTAAGAGCAACTCAAAAATGTGTTCAACATATCGACTAATAGCCATGTCACTGCTCTATGAAAATGTGTTTAGATTGGCCGATTTGACATCTTATCGCCTCATTACATCTACATCTACATGACATCTTATGACAGGGTAGACTTGTGAACGCCCATTTCTGTAAAGTGGAGACGAAATGGTGAAATCGACAGTACTGCTGTGACGGGCCAATCACAGGATGAATCAGTAGATGGGAGTCTTTGCACGTTTCACCCTGCTGAAGTTCCGCTCCGCCGAAGAAAGTAGTCTTATGGTTGCAGAAGTACCGTGACTCTTAAACCGTAAGGGCCCCTTAAATACTTATGGCGTTATTTTAGCTCAGGTGTTACCTCGTCATCTGACCATGGTTCCAAAAAGAAATACCGTTGTCCTAAGGTACTTCGGGTTTGATCGTCAATAGTTGTTCCAGTGCGATGTTGATTAAATACTTCCTTGTGTTGTATTTCACAATGATTGAATTTTAATTTTTGTGAAAAATGGAAAAGTGGAAAATGGAAATTTAGATTTTTATGACGAATTATACTCTAATTAACCTTTGAAGAACGGTGTTTGTATGTACGAGTTCGAACGCGAGATTTTTTTCATTTTAAATATCTTCGTTGATATATTGCGCGTGCAATTTTTCCCACGCATGTTTTTCAGTATTTAAATTTTCTCCTAAACCTTAATTTGTATTTCCGCTTTTGGAAGAATGAAACAATAAGTTTTCGCGGAATTGTTCGGTTCTTAGAATTTGATGTGTGCCCAGTTATGTCGTGATAAATTTACCCGGTCTCTGCTTCTGTAATGCTCACGCCACTCGCCTTCGATGCCGACTGATAGACTTCTGTCTCATAAACGTCCATTTCCAATATACTGTCTTGTAACTTCAAGTCATTGTTATTGTTGTTACTTGAGTTTATTACGTTTACCCACCTCCCATCAGTTTGTTTAACATAAAGACTCTTTTAACAATCGTACAAGGTAAAACCATGGTGCATGGTTTAGATAAAAACCATGCTCTATCATTTCTGTCCAGATACGGTAGGTTTTCTCTAGTGTCTAGAAGTACGGCAAATGCCATCGACCTTCTAATGAAATAGACAGATCAAGTGGGTTGTGAGATCTCTGAAAGGTGAGTCACATGGGCATACGAATCTACTTAGCCGATTGGCTATGGAAGCACGGACTAGTGCTTTTGATAACGGTGGATATTCACTTCAACCAATCAATCATTTAGGATTCATGCTTTTCCCCACAACCACGTGACAGATCTTTAAAACGAGTGATCGGAATAAATAACATAAAGCTGAGAGCATATGTTTAATTTCTTTCTCATTAGAAGGTCGATAGCAAATATTCAGTCTCAACATACGTGCAGTGAAACTTCGATTAAACCTCAGGGTCGGGACCGAGACCATGACGGTTAACGGATAACAGGAAAACCTTAAACAGCAACCCACCCCCATCCATTGCATATAAAAAAATGATAAAAATGCACGTTTACGAACTGGAAATACACTGTGCATACATGATTTTATTTTACAGAAACATACAATTTACATTAATTACAGTATAGTACATATGCATGTACATATTGTTATATGAACTTGCGCTCCAACGTACATATTCAAATTTTAAAATATTCAATCATTTCCTTTAATTCCATCGAGCTTGTGCTTTCTGAGTGGCAATGTTCCGCAATAACGGACTAACTGAGAACAGAAACTGCAGGGTTCCCACGGTCCTTGAAAAGTCCTTGAAATTTTTTTCCTAACTAGGGGCCCTTGAAAGTCCTTAAAAATTACGGAACTTGGCGAAAAGTCCTTGAAAGTACTTGATTTTTTTAATTAGTACATAATTGCGTAATTCGTCTTGCGTTGGAACTTGTCCAGACTAGTTTCCTTCTTTGTTCAGACTAGTACTAGGTGCGCCATTTGAGCGTCATAATGACTGAAACCAGTGTTTTGCGCTTTGACTACACGTGATTTACTAATAATGCTACTTCTAGATCGTCCATTCTCCACCGTATTCTGTTCGTCCAAGTTGGCACCTCTGGTCTCCATTAAGACGGCCGCCTTGTTATGCGCGCTGCATCATGACGTATCACAGTTGCTAGATAACAGCACTGCTTTCTTAGGAAACCGTAGCTTTAGCAGTCAGGACGTCATTGGAAACCTGGCATGCGTCCAAAGAAATGAAGCCAAATTCTTATTGCAAAAATATAAACGTTTCAACTGAAAAAAAAAAAAAAAAAAATTCAAGAAAATCACATTTGAGATAGTTTTTAGGTGTAAAATTTTTTGCATATTTCAAATACATTGAAATTTTCAATCTATCTTTAATGATCGCAAAAATAGGGCTTTTTTATTCTCTAGTGTGTTTCTATCACCAGTCGAAACTTTTGATTTGTTTTGTTTCTCAAACAAAATAAACCACGAAAGCCGTCTGTTGTAGTGGCAGTGGACGTCAGCAAAATGGAGATTGTGCAAGGACTCAGAATGCAAGCTCCCATACTATTCTTTGTGCCACCAAAATAATTTATCGTACAATATTTTATCGCAAGATCATAATGGATAGGTGTGCAAGTAGCTTGATAGTTAGCATTGAGACGAGAAGCCGACTATACAACAAAAGAAAGTCAAAATTATATCCAAAATTGATTATAACCTTTTTTTTTTTTTGACTATCAGTAGTTTAAAAAATAGAGTAAAATTTTTTTTTAATTTTTTACATTTTCTTATTAATTGACAAGTTTTGCATATGCCTTGTGTTAGGTCGTTATAAAACATTTAGGTCCTTGAAAAATATTTTTTTGGTTTTGAAAAGATCTTGAATTTTTTTTTTTTTGAATAAAGGTGTGGGAACCATGAACTGACGGTTAAAACAGTGATGGTTAATCGAAGTTTTACTGTAGTTATAAATGTTACGCTACGACAAAGTGTTTACAGTACAAGAAGCTTTACCTAGTTTTGTGATGTGGACTATCATGCCTATTAGTAGCTCATGTACTTTCTTAAGCTCCGCATCTGATAAAAAAATAATTACTGCCGCAGAGCATTAGAAATAGAAATAAAAGTGAAAAAAAAGAGAAACCTTTAATCTGAGATGAAAACCACCGAAGCACATTTATTTTCAAACTCTCTTACGCATGCTCCAGTGGAAAGAAAAAACTGAGATAAGGTTTTCCTATGGTAATTTTTTATTCAAGACGAGAGGAGAGAGAGAGAGTCCAATTATAAAAACGCTTTATGATAGATTGGCGACTTTATTTTCTTTATTTTTTCACCAACTCACGTCACTTTTTCTTCTTTTAATTAATGTTCTCGAAAGAAATATAAACCTAAAATCACTCCGACCTGAAAGAACCACATTTGGGAAATTTCCGCCATATTGGTAACTAACAAAAATTGTTTAATTAAGTTCTTTCGCCATTAACGTTTAGCGCCTGGAAGTGCTCAAGAGAGCCACCGAATCTTGAAGAATAAGTAATCACAAAAAAAAATAAGTAAGCCCCCGAGGAGGAAAACAGAAAAACCATTTGTTGATAGTTGATTGCTTATGCAATTAGATGTAAAGATTCCTGGTAATTATCAGAAGTGCGCTTATTATTCTTTGTTTCGTGTGCGGGCTTTATGATTAAGTCCGAACGTAATTTCGGTATCGTGTTGTTGCAATGGCGGATCGAACTTTTTTCTGGAGAAATCATTAAGAGTTTTAACAATCGGGGATTATTTTTTTTCTCGGGTTTAATGTTTTGCGAAAAACTGGATGTGGAGCATGGAATAAAAAGTAATTTCTCTGCGAATTCCTTTTAAGTGTTGTCATTATGTCCGTGAAATCTCTCTTTGTTTTGGTTGCTGGATATTAAATTTTAATGTTGCACCGCATGTCTTCGTTGAATTTCCGTTAAGTGAAGTACTACAGGCTTAATGTCCGCTTCGGAATAATGATATTTAATTGCAATTGTTCTGAGAAAATGAATAGGGCAGCAAATGGAATACCATCACAGATGTTAAATATTCCCAACGGCTCAGTTGTGAATCGTTGTTGAGTCTTCCAGAGAAAATAAGTGGATCCGTATGTAAAATTGTACTTCTGCAACTATATTTTATTTATGATTTTTGATAGTATGACTATGAACAATAAATTATAACAAACCGATCATACAGCATCTAACACTAAACACCCGTAATCTATTCCACAACACTATTTCTTATTCTTTTATATACTTCATTTCGTTATTCAGCAGTTTTATATTGGTTTGCAGACATTGTTTTCGTCTATTCCTTATTTAAATCCCTTTATAATGAATATAAGCATCGGTATGCACATTTCATATCTTATAAGTGATTTAGAAATTGTCTGAAATAGTAAGCAGCTTTCCATGTACTTACTGGAGTTTAAGTTTTATTTGCAATAACTATGGGGCTCCCTCCCTCCTACTTGCTTACGCTCGTCAATCCCCTGGGAATGCGGGTTAGGTAGTAGATGTAAATTCGCAGTAATAGGTGTTGAAAAGAAAGAAAACGTTTTGGAGACATGTTAGAGAAGGAATGTGTATTCTGCAGCATTTTTCTGTAATCCCATTGGATCTTTCTTAGCAGCAAACAAAGACTTAAAATGTCATCTACTGAAAGCTCAATCAATTTCATCTGTTGTTCTTTGGGTGCGTTGGTGACTTCAATAAAAGTATTAAATGATAATTGAGAGTGGGGTGCCACAAAGGGAAATGATTGAGCTTTTACTTAATATTCTAAAGCAGGGATTCCCAACCGGTGGTACGCAAGGATGATACGAGCGATCCAAATATTCTACGAAGTTTGTTCGAATTTTTAGTATGTACAACCGCGTTATAGGAAAAATGGGATGATATGAAATCAATTTTGTGATTAACGTTTTTATTACATTGTAATAAATGACGCTAACAGTAGCACATTATTTAAAGAGAAACTGCGTTGCTGATTATAGTATAATTCTATTCAATGGCTATCTTGTCGAAATTAAGTTGATATCTCTCCCTGTCAAATCGTTTGAGGAATAATTCCTTTATCTTTATGTATGAGAAATACGCACGGATAATTCGAGATAATTCGCACGAGATAGTTATTTGTTTTTAGACCTGCGAGTAAAAAAATAAAACTGTAATTTTCAATTCTCGTTTTATTTTTCCTTTATTGAAACATCATTAATACGAAATACAAGTGCATTAATCATAAAATATGAAGCTTTCTTAGTATTTTAATTAAAGTAAAACAAGCCATTAGGCACTTTTCTGACATTACATATATATGTTTCTAAAAAAATATAGGACTGGTGGTACGAAAAAAATTTGTAAAAATGTCAAGTGGTACGCAGTTACTAAAAGGTTGGGAATCCCTGTTCTAAGGAATGATACTGCAAATCCACACTGAATATTAGCGGGTAATCCAGTTGGAAGAGTAACGGATAGCAAACGGGGGGTTGGGAGTTCTAATCCAACCAAAGACCGCCGTGTACTAGGGAGCTGTTGGATGTTAAAACCTACCTTCACTTAACCTTTAATGTTGTTGAAGATATCTATTCCCCGCGTTCTGTTCACAAGTGGGCCTAAAGCGAGTTAATCTTCGGAGCTCAGGAAACTGTCTGTTATGACTAACGAGACCTTTTATTTCTGTCCTCAAAACGGGACATCTACTAATTTTTAGGTAATACATAGTATGAGTATTCAAGAAAACACATATTTCTTAATAGTTTTTATGTATTCATTAATGGAAAGAAAACAGGAATGAACGCGTTAAAATAAATAATTTGTGTGGTCTTATGTTTCTGAAGAACAAATTTGCTCAAGAATATTTGGTGTTGATTTTAAATAAATATGAAATTCTTGGCAGGATTTCTAAAAATTTACTTTTGTGTTTTATAAACGGGTTTTTAGTTTATAAGTTAACATTAAAAGTGAACTTACGTTTATGCATTGTTGAAATGAAGGTTTCACGTACAAGAAATTTAAATTGACTGTAATAACACACGTCGATAATAAAAAAACAATAGTCAATCGTCAAGAAAGATGCACTAGCTGTCTACGCGTACTCTCAATTGATGAGTAAGCTAGCAGGCTTCTGACTAGGGATGGGGAAAAAAATAACAATATGTTATTTTACAGTGTGAATTCCAAACTTCTAGACGCCTAAAGTGATTACAAGTACATACCAAGAGATGAGATCCGTCGGATTTTTGTTTGTTTCTCGCGGCTCTTTTTGAAATTATTACACTAGGTTGATCACTTTCTGAAAACGGGACATTTCGGCGTCCCGAAGCTGTGCTTGGGGACAACGGGACATGTTACCTAAAAACGGGACGGTCCTGTTCAAAACACAGGCGCCTCAATCCCATGATAGTACTTTACGCAAATCCAACGTGATTGGCTAATCGGATCACATGACCTAGATACGTATGTCATCAAGGTTTATAGTTGTTGGCGATTTATCTCTTCCTTTCTGCTTTCTTCTTTTCTTTTCAGATCCATGGCTATGGGTGGGTAGAGGTGGGAGCCGAAAATTGTATCCTTTTATTATATAAGTTAATAATTATATAAGTTAGTGTTTTATGTATGCTTTTTGTTACATCAGAATGGTCCTAAGCCAGCGGTGTATACGACACCATCATCCTAAAGCAAAGGGGACGGCAGAGGGGCGGAAAAATATCAGCTGGTAGTGAGTTCAGGAGTGGTTCTTAGATTATTTATGTAAAATCAACGGAAGCTTGGAAAAATATGAAAAGGGTATTAAAAATTAGGAAAAGTAAATTAGAATAAAAAGGAATTAAATTGGAATTTTTTTAAAAATAATTTGGAGGATCTAAAAAACTTTCCGACAGCTGGGTTCGAACTCGGAAAGTCATCCTCAGCTGCCGACGCTAATCTGAAGGTGGGTGACTTTAGCCATTAGGCCATCGTTGCTTCACGAAAAGAAGCTCTTTAAAGTATAAGTACCCTTAATATAAGTTGGCAAGAAATACTACTAACAACAACCATACAACGTAAAAATGAGGAGCAAATCAGAGTCAACTTGTCGGACACTTACGCTGTACGCTGAGGCGCTAGTGTATGTATTGTATTTCTACGAAACAACGCGCATATTCAAAATAAAATGGTTACTGCAACAATCAGATTGGCGAGATATCCAAGTGAAGCCAAGCCCGTGAAACTAGCCAATCAAATTGGACTTGCGTATAGTACTATCATGGGATTGAGCCGCTTCTTTCAAAACGGGACGTATGGTCACATAAGTTATGACTAAGGCAACTTTTTGCAACAAATGCAACTGTTTTTTACACATTCTACGCTTTAATACAAGTACTAATAACAAAATTCCTCCTACATGGTGTGTGTTGTTAGTGAGTTATAACCGCAACATAAATGCAACTTTCTACATAAATGCAACTTTTTGCATCGTTGAAACTTTTTACAATTTAGCTTAAAATTAATTCATATGAAATTACTGTTTCATTTTTTGCCCTCTGAATCAACCCTTCAATCACGTGTGTCTGATCTTGCGAACGCCTAAGTATTGCAGATCAAACAAGAAGTTCATGGAAAGAAGGCATTCGTCCTAACAGACGAAAGTTAAATAAATAGCAAGAAGTACTTTAACACAATTGTTGGTACTCATGATAATCCAGAGCAAACTTGCGTTATCGACTGCAGAGTTTTCGAGGTGAGTTTCGATCATCAATATGTTGTTTCCTTGTAGATGACGTTTTAAAATCTCTGAATGTTGAGTGAAAGGATTGTGCGCTTCTGATATCTAATACAGTATATCATATGACTGCGGCTGCAATCACACTCAAGGTGCTTTATCCGTGTTTGCTCCAAGTTACTTGAGTGGTACATTTGTTTCACAACTGCAGAAAAAGTCCAATCCAACAATGTCAGGAAACATCAGTCTCAGTTGAGCGCAGTTTTTCAATGTTAAAGAAATTACAGGCAAGGATAGGCCATTCAACGACATCAACATTCTTGTATATTTAATGATGTACAAATAAATTTTGAATTATTTCATTGTTTACTAATAATTTAATTTATATTTTAGTGTATAAAAAATAAATGCAATTTTATTTTCATAAATGCAACTTTTCCCATTTTTACTGCAACAAAAAAGTTACCCTAGTTATGACCCAAATAAAATATAAAATCTGCACACTGTTAGTTGAGTTTCATTTGTATTTCGAATTGGTATAAGCGTCTTTCATCTTCGACAATGCATTTTTCAGAACTTCTACATTTTTGAATGTCTCATTTTGTCTTGAGTATACTAGTTACTTTATCAGTTGCTTTAGTGACATTATTTCCACGTATTGTTGCTGCTTGAAAATATATTGTCTTTGATTTCACTTTGCACCTTTTAATTTCTGCAATACATCTTTTGGTAGCTCAGTCAGTAGAGCGTCGGGCTCGCATCGGAAGGGTTGTGGGTTCTGTCCTCAGCGGAGCCTGCAATTCTGATGGTTGCGAGATCGGCGCTTAGACCTGGCTAAAGACCGTCGTGTTCGCTAATGTGTCAGTGAATGGATGTGTGAAAGGGACCTTCCTGTAAAACGGATGTGTCATGTATGAATGAAGAAGTCCAACCCTCCGGGGCAATGGCACCCCCAATTGGGCCATATATGGCTCGCACGACAACAACAACAATACATCTTTTTGACCTTTACCTCCAGTTAAAAATTTTTGTTGTCCTTTTGTGGTCCTTATGAAATTTATGATGCTAATGATAATTGAATTTGCAGCACCAAAAAACAAGCAAACCATAATTTATCTTTAGCAGAAACAACATAGTATTTGAAATTCCCATTAAAATATGTTTCTTTAGTGTTCTCCTGGTCTTTGACGTGATGGGCTGTTAAACAGTCAGAATTAAAAAATACTATATAGACTTCTGATAGTGAATTCATAAAAATACATTTGTCGGGTTCGTTTTCTTTTATTTCATGTAGTATCAATTTTTCCCAATGAACTGTCGGAATTACGTGGTGTTGTCCTCTGGTCTATCTCTTTGGGCAGTGGTCGGCAAACTCATTAGTCCAAAGAGCAGTACAACAGTTAAGATTTCTTTTGAGAGCCAAATTCTTTTTTCAAGAACCATGTTTTTAGGAATCGATTTAAACTAGCTACTTACATTGAATAAACCAGATATCCTAATAATACTTATCTTATTTATTGACACAAATATTTTTTCATTATATTAAAAATATGACAAAACACGCATTTTTATGTGAACAATGACCTTCCATTTCCTTGGGATGTTTGGATAAGTCATGTTTGTATGCCGCTGTTTTTAATTTCAAGCAAATTCCAGGTTCTCATCAATAAGACGATTTCTCAATTTACTTTTGATAAGGTTCATGCTTGAAAAAGATTGTTCGTATGAATATGTAGAACCAACTAGTGAAAGAATAGCAAATGCTATTTTTTTAACTGATCATATGAGTCAGGAATACTATTCCATGTGTTGAAAAGTATCATGTGTCTTCCTTTTCCAGGTCTTTCAAAGCAGACCACTTCTTTCGTGAACTAAGATCACATTTATTTTTCTCCAATTTTTCCATATCAGCCTTAAGGTGTTCAAATTTGGATCTTCATAATTCTTTGTTTTTAAACTCCAGTAATTGGATTTCAAAAGCGCCAATGTCAATATTAAAGGAAGAAAAATTCAATTATGTTACGTCAGCGCTGAGAGGTTTTTTAACAAAGGCTAACGTCGCTATGTCATATATGAATTCCTGAAACCTCCGTAGAAAAGCTTCTCGCATATTTGAAATTGTTGTTATGAAATAGTAAATGTCAATTATGGAGTAAATTTCTTGGCGATGTTTCAAGGCTTGGAAAATGAAACAATGTTTCTCTTTCAAAATCTTGAGCAAAAAGGGATAATTTGTTTTCGAATGAAATGACTTCTTCCAACATCGAAAAAATTGTGTTTTCTTTCCCCTGTTGTTTCCTATTAAAATTATTTAGATAAGACGTAACGTCTACCATGAAATAAAATTTTTGGATCCACTGATCGTCCGGTAGTTTATGATAGTCAATACCCTTCTCAAAGATAAATGCTTTAATTTCAAGTAATGAGGAAGCGAAACATTTTAAACGTTTCCTCTTGAAAGCCAACATACCTTATTATGCAGCAGAAGGTATTCGTATTCACTCTCCATTTCAACTTAAAGGTCTTTAAATTGGCGATGATAAAGAGCAATTGTGTTGCAAATCTTGGATCATAAATTCCAAAACATTGCAAATTTATTCTGGAAATGTCTGCTGCACAAAGCGCTTCTTGATAAATGATGCAATAGTAAACGAGTAACTCGTGATTAATTTTTTTCTTCAAAATAGCAATAAAACATTTTCACACTCCAGTCATACTTTTTTTTTCCTCATCTGTTGAAATTGAAACAATTTTATCGAGTGGAATATGATATATCCATGCATTCAATGACAGCATTTGAAATCCTTGCCACGTGTTTGACCTTTCAGTGGCAATAATCCTATAAGTTCTACTTTAGGACCCGAGACGAAATAAATCGAACAAAAAGTGAAACGTGCATTCTGTCATTTATGTCAAGATTCGTCAACAGTTATTGTTAAAGCTGAAACCAATTTAAGATATTCGATTTGCTGATTGGTTATATACGAAGACATTTTGACTGTTCTGTCTTTTAGTGTTTTAGCAAACAGTGGTAACTATTTAATTTTTTTAAGGATTTCTGCCTTTTTCTTAAAATCTCTTGGAATATAGCTCTTCGGATGCACTTATAAAACAATTTTTTAATGTATTCACTGTGTGTGTGTAGTTTGCTTGTCTTGACTAACAATAAAGCTTGTAATATGAACATTGTTGGAAGATTGCACTCAATAATTAAATACAGAACTTGATTTTTCATAACTCTTCTGAAGTTCTTTAACTGCTTACTTCCGCGCATCACCGGCGAAATATTTATAATTTACCAGCATTTTTAATCGAAATAGATCCGTGGCTCAAATGGCGAAAGAGCCTCATGCTGTTCGCGAGCCGCGGTTTACCTTAACTCTTTGAGGCACACGATTTAAAAAAAAATAAAAACCCTAGTTGCACAGAATTTTTTTTATTTGGAAAAAAAAATGGTAATAAACATTTATTTCGATTATTTAAAAAGAATCATTACTCAAAATAAGAAGGAAAAAAAATAAATTTTCTAGAAGTCCTTTTTTGCAGGGTGGGATACATACAATCCCACGACTTCGTAGCTTCAAAATTATTATCAAACATCAAATAACATGTTTTTATTTTATTATAAATCAATTTATTCACTGATAATAAATTTTAAGAAAAGAAAGAATACAAACCGTTATGAACGACAACAATTCACTACATCACACAATGCGCAAACCTAAATCACAGCATCACACACAACTTGCTGCCGCGTTTTGATTTCTATAAATTTTTTTCTCACTTACTTACGCATTTACCATTGGTGCATAGCATTGCCAATATAATGAAAAACTTTAAAAAAATATTAAACTGTATGGCTATGAGTAACTTCAACTTTTCAAGGTGGGTTAAATATATCCCACCATGCATAAAAAGCTAAGCAAAAGATGGGACTGTTTTTAACCCACCAAGCCCCAAAGAGTTAAGGGATGCCAATGCCATAGGGGATTGATCCCGGACCGTTGCCAATCGTTGTGTTACTCCATTACGACGTTAATTAAAAAGACCAATACCAATGAATTGTCGGTGAAGAAAACTGGTGCCTGCACGTTTTCTGGCTCTCCCGCGCGATAACGGTATTTCATGTGTCAACGATTACAAATAGGAGACAGTATATTTGAGCCAATACATTTCAGCGCTTCAGAACACACCTGTATTCAAACTTTGAAATCTTCTGATTTGCAGATTGGTGAATGGAGTTCTTGTGAAGCCGTTGATGTCCCACATACAGTCAACTCGCGATCAACCAATGTTGGGGTGCATATATCATTGAAGCCTGTTATAGGAATCAGTCGGCGAACTATTACCTGCTTAACAGATGAAGGGGATGTCGCAGAATTAAGGTAAGCTGTTTACGCACAATGCAGCTTGTGTACTCGTACTCATATATGTACGGGACAAACTTGCGTCACTTTCTAAACTTTCGAACTTGATGGATGACGTAGTTGCACGATGCTATAATCACTTACCCGCCAACTTTTCAAGAAGTCTTCGCAGGAAACATTTCTTTTCTGGTTTTCTGGACGCAAAAAATACTGTCAGGATTTTTCCTTAGACAGAAATATTTCAAGTGACGCCAATTTCAAAGTTTATGCGTCAAACCGTGGCATTCCTGGAATAAAAATTAGAATAATTGATTGCCAGACTGTCGTAAAAAACGTTATCGGCGCGAATTTTTTAAGAAATACTTAAATACACCTGTAAAACACGAGCCACTGTAGTCTTTTGGGAAAGCAACGGATTTGCAATCGGAGGGTTGCAAGTTCGAAACATTTTTCAACGAAAGATCGTCGTATACGTGGAAACTGGCGCACGATAAATCTGTCGTAGCCCCAAATATCCTCACGCTGGCGTGGTGTGAAGGTTAGAAGAGTGTGGTGCCAGCTGAGTTGTTTACCTCGTCATCTGACCGTGTTTCAAAATTACGAAGCGTTATCCTTGGACCTTCCCTCTCGGGAACGATCACAGCCCTTTGTCGATAGACCGTTATGTGTTTTGACGACGTCAACTACCTACCTAATTCCCTTTGGCAATACTACTGGAACAGTGGTAGCCCGGTTGGGAGGGTAACGGATTAGCAAACGGAGGTGCATGTTAAATCTGTCTTGGCCTCAAATGTGAGGGTGTGGTATGGAACCTTCGAGAGCGGCGACGCCAGTCCGACCTCGTCATCTAACCGTGGTTCAGAACGTATGTCGTCTACGGAACTTTCCTTTCGGGTTTGATCCCGGATCGTCGCGCAAACCAACCGGTCTGGTGATTAAGGTGTTAGCCTCCAAATCGGCAAGTTCCTTGTTGGAATCCGTGTCAGTGTATGGGTATTTGTAAGCGTATTGTGTAGAGGCTGTTAGTGAACCTTAAATCTATCGTCTACCAAAAGTCCTCACTTTGGTTTGGTGTGGAAGTTTTGTGTGGGGTGCCAGCTCACGTGTTGCCTCGTCATCTGACCGTGGTTCAAAATTACGTGGTGTTGTCCTCGGATCTTTCACTTAGGGGATTAATCCCAGACCGTTGTCAATAGTCCTTTGTGTTGCTCTAGTACGACTTAAATTTAAATAGTTCTATAGTCCGTTGTGTTGCGCCAGTTATACGTTAAATAAAATATCTCTACTAACAATACTATTTTATAATCTTACAAAACTTAGCGCGTTCTTGTTATAGTAACGGTAATGGTAATTTTAGGTAACGTCGTACTAGAGCAACACAACGGGCTACTGACGACGCTTTCTTGTTATGAATGACCTTGGTTCAAAGTTATGTGGTTTTGTCACCGAATCTTTCAATTGTGGAATTGATCACGGACCGTCGCTAATATTCCGTCGTAGTGCTCCATTGCGACGTTAATTAAATACCTGCCTACTCACCTTGTTATAAATATTAACTTAATTCAATGTGATGTTTGCAAATATTACTCCGTTTCAAGCATGTCTTCTACTTGCAGCCTCTGCAACCTGGAGCCAAAACCAGTCCTGATGCGACGATGCGTCGTACCTGTGCACTGTCTGGCTTCACCTTGGAGCGAGTGGAGTGTCCAAAAGGAAGGTTGTATCACGTCCGATGGGAAGGTGTATGCAGAGATCCGGACTCGAACCAGGCGCATCGAGCAAATGCCAGTGGGAGCAGGTGCCACGCCGTGTCCACTCCTGTACGAGGAGAGAATAATCTCGCAAGATCTTCCGTCCTGCTACAAGTGAGTGCATGCGATTGATATGGGAGTCTGTTTTAAAAGATTTGGCAGTTGGAGTACAACTGTGTTTCTGAGTGTTTGTATTAATTTCCTTGTGTGCCAAATGCCAAGGAAAATTCCAAGTAGGATGTTAATTCGCGTAAACGTAATTATAAATCACAACTTCAGTATATTTGAAAGAACAACATCTACATTTATTTTCTATCGACTACTACACAAGAGTGTTGCCATGCAGAGACAACTAAGTTATTTTATTTAATCTCGTACCGGCGTGCAACATGGTTTTACGGTCGTGAATCACTGAATTACGGGTCGTAGCATAAACTTCGGTTGGTTGTTTTCGGGGTTTGGTGGCGGAAAAGCCATATTTGGCCAAGATGCGCCAAATAAGAGACAGTTCAATGACAGAGGGAGAAAAGCAGAACGGTAAGCGAAGGTAAAATGAGAGGTAGGAAAATTTATTCAGTTACCTCCGTGTTTTGATGCCCGTTGTGGCTTTTTGGGACACCACAGCAATACAATATTGTAACGTACGTATCCCTTTAGGAAAAAAATTGTGTCACTCTGAACACAAATGACAAATCGTCTTATGTTTACAAAGGAAAATAATGAAATTTTTTTTTTTATGAATAAAGAAGATTCAAAGATATTAAAAATACAGAGATTATCTAATTTGTGGACAGTTTGAATTTTTAATAAAAATTTCAAATTGTAACGGACGTATCATCTTCTGAAATACATACACTGTTTAATGATTACTTATTGAACAAAATGTGTTGCAATACATTGTTACCATGCATAAAAGAAAAATAATGTTGTTGTTGTCTTGTCCTGGATAGAACACTTCAAATAGGGCCATGCACGGTCCACACAATCTCAGCTATTTTAAGGCAACTGTCCGAGTATAGGTCCTCCAAGGGAGAGCCACTAATTTGTTGAATGCTCGCCAAAATGGCCGGGCAAGAGAGGACGTGTTCGGGACTTAATTCTGTATCACAGTTTTTACAGCTGGGATATATGTTCTTGTTCCATCCGGCTGAATTTTCATTCTCCTAAGGTGTCCAGTTCTCAGTCTTACTATGGTTTTGGCAAGTGATCTGCTTGTAGTTAGTTCACAGATCTGATGTTTCAACTTGATGGTCTTGTCCTTGAATTTTGATTTTGCCACTGCATTTATGTCATTAAGGGTGACGAGGGGAAATTTATCTTCATTGAGATCTCTCGCTTCCTTTGCCAATAATAATTAAAAATTACAATATTCAATAACTGAAAAAAATTATAATAATGAAATTTTCAACGTTTTTAAGTTTAAAAAAATTTTACATATTAAATAATATATCAAATGTCAATATAAATTGACTGTCTATTGAGATTAATCAATATGTCCACAACACCTTCTATATTCACAACAGAAATGTCAATCTTTCGGCCAAAATTTTTTTGTTTGCCCAAGTCCTTTTTTTTTAAACTTTACACTAATTGGGCTATGGATTGAAATAACTTGTCCAACAGTCTTTTTTGTTCCCCTTTTCTGTAGTCAGTTTTATAATGACCTATGACCCGAATTTTATACTGTAATTACTGGATATAGATTTGTATTGGTCTGCTGCACTTTTGTTAACTAATGAGAGAAATGTTTCTGATCTATTAAGTCATGTCGTTCCAGATTTTCAAGAAATTTGTGAAACATATACACTATTTTTAGAATTTGCCATTACACTGTGGATTGAGTGAGTCTTTGGAATTGTTTGTATGCCTTTAAATCGCTCGTTCAAGTTGTTAATATTGCTTTCAATATTTTTTTTTGCATACAAAGATGATATTTGTTTTCTGAGTGTTTTCCCTGATCACAGTAAAAAAATTTCTGCATTCAGAGAATTGTTAATTTTACTTGATTTAATTTTTTTACCACATTTTAAATTTTTTTGGACACCTACACAATCAGGTGCGACTTTGCCATGGGATGTGGCGAAGAATTGTTGAGTTTAAATCTAAAATTGTCTTCTCTATATGTAATATTGAGAAAATTAAACTTCTCTTTGAAATGTTGCAAAGCACGATCATTTCCTATTGTGTCACCTTTAGGGGTTTCTTACAAATGTTCAATATGTGCACTATTAGTTATACGGCACACATCCAACCTAAAGTCCAATTCTTACCGTAACAGTGGTGGCTAATCTGGATATATTGAAAGAATGGCTCTTTCCCCAATCAGTAGAGGGTGAACCTATAAACTTTATTTGGCAACAGGATGATGGAGCCCTCGCCATTGGAATCTCTTTGTACGAGAATGGTTGAACGTCGAAGTCCCTGACCGTTGGATTGGTCGTAATGGTCGAGACGGCAGAGATCTTTTTTGCTGGTCTCTCCACGTTCACCTGAAAAAACGCAGTGCGATTTTTTCCTTTGGGGATTTATAAAAGATCGTGTCTACGTTCCGCCGCTCTACCTAATGACCATAATGATTGCCAGAATTGAGACACAGAAGAGGCTATTGCTATCATTACTTAGGACTCTTGTTAACCAAAGTGGTAAGAATTGGAGGTTCGATGTGTGTCGTATAACTAAGGGTGCACCTATTGACCATTTGTAAGAAAAACTAGGTTAGTTTACCTTCAATTTCATTTATGATTTGTTGTAAATAGTCTAAATTAAACTGTTATAATATACACAGTCCAGTCACATTAATGTAACCACCACCTACTTTCGACGTCAGCGTGAAATAACCAATCAAAAAAGGCAGGTGGCAGCACATTGCAGTGGAGTGTATATAAAGGATGTCCTAGGGCATCGGAAAGCATTTCAATCGTTGGCGTAATGCAGAAACGTAGCGATTTATCCGACGTCCAAAAGGGCATGATTATTGGCTTTCGGGCCATGGGTGGAAGCATTTCGGAATGCTAATTTTGTGAAATTTTCGCGTGCTGCCGTGTTAAAAGTATACCGTGCGTGGCAAAATGGCTCTATCCAAAATCAGTGGCGTGGCACATGTGGTGCACCATGGGCTATAGATGACAGAGGCGAACGAAGGCTACGGAGATGCGTTCGGGCGAATAGACGTGCAACTGTTGAGCAACTGACCGCCCAGATGAACCAAGGGGCTACCAAGTGTATCCTCAACAACAGTTCAGCGAACGTTGCTGCGCATGGGCCTCCGCAGCAGACGCCTTGTTAATGCACCTATGCTGACTGCTGTTCATCGGCGACGAAGGCTGGAATTTGTACGCCAGTACCGCAACTGGACGTCCACAGAGTGGCGACAGGTGACTTTTTCTGATGAATCACGTTTTATGACACGGACAGATGGACGTTGGCGTATACGGCGTGAAACGTCTGAAAGCAAACATCCTGCAACAATTGCCGTAAGGATCCAGGCTGCATGAGGTAGCATTATGGTTTGGGGAATGTTTTCCTGGCATTCACTGGGTGCACTCATCATCAGAAACCTGATTGACTCTCTTCCTGTACGTCTCGCAGCGGTCCGCTCTGCCAAAGGTGGTTATTTTGGCTTTTGACAGGTGGTCACATTAATGTGACTGGACTGTGTACCATTGAAACTGGGACATTCTTTTATGGACGTATAACAAATCAGAAAGACAGACAGTACTTTCCTGCAGCGTGACAAGATGTAGTCATTTGACCCATGTTAATTCCTTAAACCGTCGTCAATTGAGTAAACAATATGTAAACAATTAATAGCTAGTCTAAAATAAAATAGTCCCTCACATAGAAAACACCCCATAACCCAAAATTCACCGTTCACCTACAAATCCACCAACCAATCTGGATTGTATAAAATCACACTTGAAGAGTGCTTGGTAAAGCCCTTTAAAAAGGCTTCGTTTCAGACATGAACTTAATGACCTGGTGTTCAGCTCTAAAGCCCTGTCATCGAATAAAATTATAGCGCGCTAAAAGGACATAAATTATATTCGAATGAGCCATAAATTTGGAGCGAACCGCTTTTACCTCACCTTTCCTTCCCACTTAGAGAATGCTCCGGCTCTAAAACCAGCGCATCTGGCAAGTTTTGAGGCATTTATCTCGCTCTTTGACACGTACAATGTTCTCTGGTGCATTACTGTGGGGTTTTATGGCCCGGTGGTTGGACCGCACATTACACCATTAAAAAATGATAATTCCCGAATTTTCGCCTGTGAGGGAGGGCATTTATCAGTTTATTCATACCCGTAAAAGTTTATGGCACGTCATTCGAGCAATTGAGCTGGGATAGTCAGTGTTTTCGGGCAGACTAGTTGGGCTGTGAATCTTTGGTTTCATTGTGTTTTAGTGGAAAGTAAACAAGTGCTCGTTACCAGTTATTTGAAATTGAATGCTGTGTATAGGGTGGTTAAAATAAATAGGTGTTTTAGACCACGTTTATGTGGATTGATGGAAAACTATCGGCTGTTGGGATTTGAAAATTTCTTGTTACAGCCCGAGTTTTACTTTTCTACCACAAAGCGCTGAATGGTAATTGGTTATTTTTAGTTTACGTCGTCTGGGGCAACATAACGGGTTATTGACGACGGTCCGGGATCAATCTCTTTAAGGGAAAGATTCGAGGGCAACACCTCGTAATATTGAAAAACGGTCAGATGACGAAGCAACAAATGAGCTGGCCCCCCACTCTTCAAACTTTCACACCAACCCATCGTGAGGACTTTTGGACACGACATATTTAAGGTGCACCAGCCGCCTCTACGCCATACGCTTACAAACATCCATGCCCGGACCCGGATTCGAACCAGGAACGCTGAATGATGACCCTGTTTTTATTATTTCTAGTGGTGAAGTAGGACTTGTATCCTCTATAATTGCATTGTACAGTTATTTTCGCTATCGTCCAATCTTAAAAAAAGTTTGTGAGGCTGGTAGTTAAATAACGTCACACTAGAGTGTCACAACGGGCTATTGGCGATGGTCCGGGATCAATCTCGTAGGGAAAGAAGCAAGGACAACGCCTCGTAATTTTGACGAGAACGCGACACCTGAGTTTTAAAAAGTTCAGAGCGGTTGTGTCGTTTTAGGTGTGCTTGTCAGAAGATCGTGACTCGAAATTAGTTCTCTGATATTTCTCTTTGGGCTTCAATCCCAAACCATCGCCAAAAGGTGGTTATGTTGTTGATCTAGTGCTACGTTCCTAAGGTTAATTCACACACTTACACACACTAATCCCCTACATCACAATCTCTCCCTATCTCCAATCTAAAATATTTTATTACTCGTATTTTAGATCAAGTGATTTTATAAAATTGGTTTTTCAAAAATGAAACAAAGAAAATTAGTTTACACTCTCTCTCTCTCTCTCTGATAAAACGAAATATTGTTCGTACGAAGGAATCTAATAGAAAGATGGTCGAAATGTTTTACTGCCCATTTTCGTGTCAACTGAAGACGGAATTTTCAAAATATAATACAAGGGCTACATCTAGTATCTTGCGTATAACACGGGACCTTGCAAAATGCTACAAACAACCGTTTAGTAACTATAAACCCGTAACCGAGCTCTCAAATATCATATCGAAAATTCAGACAGCTGATACCAGATGGTTTTCGTAAACCCAGTTAGCCGTGATTTAGACTCGGCTCAGTAAGAACTATTGGACCAAAGACAATCCCATTCTTGTCCGGAAAATATACAGTGCAAAACACAAACTTGAACTGTCAAGAATGTATGAAATACTTTCCCGAGAATGGGTTTGGAATTTTAAAAAGTAAAAATTAATTTACAGAATTTCTCAATAATGCCAAATTTGGCGCTTGTTTTTCTTAGGTATGCATTTTAACCTTTTGACTAGGCTGTAGATGTAACAAGCGCGATTCTTATAACTTTCAAGGTTCAACTGGTTGTAGCGATCGTAGTCTTATTTCTTTCTTGGCACAATTCGTATAACTTTCAAGGTACAACTGATGTGCTGGCCGCTGTCAAAATTCTTTCTTGGCGCGATCATGGTACAACTGCTGTACCGGCCCGTAGTCTAAAGGTTAAGCAACCAGCTAAACTTTCGTGTGATGTTTGTTAAAGGTTGCAAATCTTGTTTTAGCATTACGTAGTAGAGGTTTACATTAATTTATCGCGTATTTATTATCAAATAATCAAAGGCAAGGTAAGATAATTTTAACTAACGCCATACCAGAGCAAAAGAACGCAAATAATCAATAATTGGTAATTGGTAATTTTTTAGTTAACGTCGTACTAGAGCAACACAACGGGCTATTGACGACGGTCCGGGATCAGTCCCTTAAGGGAAAGATCCGAGGACAACACCTCGTAATTTTGAACCACGGTCAGATGACGAAGCAACACCTGAGCTGGCACCCCACTCTCCAAACTTCCACGCCAACCCAACGTGAGGACTTTCGGCCACGACAGATTTAAGGTGCACCAGCCGCCTCTACACCATACGTTTACAAACATCCATGCCCTGGCCCGGATTCGAACGAGGAACCTTCCGATCTAGAGGCTAACACCTTAACCACTATACCGGTTGGTCGGCGCGCAAATAATCAAAGGATTCAAATATTTTCGAAATTTAAATCTCTTGCGAATGGTAGGGTTTATATATGAAGCTAAATACTACAACTGTATCCTCCTTGATAATATGACACTCAAGACTTTGCTACACTGTTGAAAGTTAAGTCTGATAACCTGAAGGGGTAAAAACAAAGACTTTGTTATCTGTAGACTAAGGGCCTTCGACCCAGGAGCTCCAAAAAAAAAATTCACTTTCTCTTTACTTGACTCTAAATATAGAGGGCACTAGTGTTTTTGTTCATGTTTTTTTTGTTTTTTCCAACTTGGAACTTGCAGCTACTCAATTATGTTGAAAGAAATTCAAAGAAACCAGGAGAGTTGTGGAATATAAGATACCTCAGTTAATTTTGAAATCTTTATAAGGTTCCTTCATTTGGTGTCTAAAACTTCAGAGATATCACGTGTAAATAATAGAAATTAAAAACTTACTCCATGTACTCTGTCAATTCGAAAACCATTTTACTCCCTTACGTTCCACCTGTGTATCTGACACATTAATACGGTTTTATGTTCACACACTCTGCAACTGAAAGAATTAAGTGCTCTTCTGCGATTGAAAAACTTAACACAAGAGCCCCTTCACAAGAATTAAAAAGGGGGGAATTTTCATCCGACTCTACACATTTTTTCAGGCAATAGTTTAATGCTTCATCTGGCACTTCGACGTTAAATGGCACTGTCAAAGTGGTCATTGGTTTTACAAAAAAGAGGGAAAGAACTACTTTTTACATAGATGACGTGTGGAAAAAACGAAACTAGAAGAAAAAAGAACGTAAAAAGTTTATGGACACTTGAAAATTCCAGAGTGTCTTAAAACTGTATACCCAGTTAATTAAATCTGAAAGAAAATGTGAGTGAAGCAGCGGTCCATTCTCAGCGTAACTTCTTTTTATGCTAAATCATTAAAATATTTCGCTATGACAAATATAAATTCGTATTTACTGAGATTTTCCCGACTGTCTCAGTGATCAGGAGCAGCAATTTTCATCTTTCATTCATGCATCCCCGAAAAGTTGTATTTAAATTTTTTTTTTAAATATACAGTACTAGCATTCCTGCACGGCGTTGCCCGTCACAGTTCTTTTCGTTTCCTTACTTATACTGAAAACATTAAAAAGAAAAATAATTTTAATGATCCCCACCTCCACCCGACATAACATGGGCATGTCACCTGATTTATCGATCTGGTGTAAAAGTTTCCGCAGATTTCAAATACGTTGAAATTTTCACTCATTAACGATCGCGAAGATTGTTTTTTCAAAATAGTCCTTTTTGTGTTCGTAATGAACGTCTTCGTAAAGTGCGGCCAAATTCGTAATGACCGAATTCGCAAAATATAAAAGTTATAATTGAAAATTATTCAAACAAGAAAAAAAAATCGCATTTAAGGTATTTATCTCGTGTAAAATTTTCCACATATTTCAAATCCGTTGAAATATTTGTTCTATCTTAAACGATCGAGAAGATAGAATCTTAGACTAAATAATAACAAGAAAGTAACGCCAATCAAAGATTTTTATTTATGTTTCGCTTCTCTGGAATTGTTTATTTTCAGGAAATGAAAGGAGAGAATAAATTTAGAATCTGCGATTTCTTCACACCGTTGCCATTCTAAGGATAACAAAAAATTAATAAATGCCAAAATAAATTTTTAAATGTTCCAGATTAAATTTTAAAATTTGGACTTCCGAGTCTATTGAGTCACTTTTAGCCTGTCACAATTATTGTCTATTAGTCATTATGCATATTATGTCTATTATATGTATATATATGTTACCGCTCGAGCTCGAAAGCCGTTATTGTGCACATTACATAGCTAATCTGTAGATTAGCTGATTTGTTCCGTTAACGTGCGGAATCAGGAGTTTACCCGCACTTAACCTAGGTAATGTGCACATTAACGGCTTCCCGTATCGTTAAAGTTCAAAAGTTTGTTTCTCTTATTTCCTTTCCCTAACATTTACCCCCTTTCCCTTCACCATATTTTAAACCGTTTGATTATTTCTATGTTTGTAGTTTTTTAATTGATTGATAATTGATTCTATCAACTAATTTGTTGATTGTTTGACTGTCTTAACTCATTCTTTATATATCGAAAAATAACTAATAACATAATGTTAATTTCCTTAATTGTAATAATAATTTAAACAGTTTGATTCTTTCTATTAGAGTTTTTAATTGATTAATGATTGATTCTATCAACTAATTTGTTGGTTGATTGATTGTATTAACTTGATTCTTTAGGTATCGAAAAATAAATAAATAACATTTTGTTTATTTAAAAGTACAGAAACGTTGCTGTTGTTCCAGCAAATATTTTATTTTCACTTTAACAAGTGCCTAGTAGGTAATGTGCAGATTATCTAGGTAATTTGCAGATTATCGAGAGAATTTGCAGGTTAACTAGGTAATTTGGAGAAATGAAACAATTTTTGACACTAACGAATTACCCTAGTTAATCTGCACATTACCTAGATAATCTGTAGAATAACTGATTAATGCACTTCAACGGTAACATATATATTATAACTATTATGTATTTTGTCACCATAACACATGTGTGCCAAATTTCATTAGTGTCCTATAGATTCGTCTGGACGCCACACACACACTTCCTTTTTATAATAGTAGAGAAGGTTAAGAATAAACAGGAAGATGGGGAAATTTCTCTTAGTGATCTTGGTTAGTTCGTGCCATGGTTAGTTGACTCTATAGTGGTTACGGTAAGATATCTCGTTTATCAAGATCTGGATGGTATGTAGTATCCGATACGTTACAACTTTCGAGCGATGTATTGCCAATTGTGGTAACCTTCCCGTTTTCGCTCTTTTCTTAGTTTTAAGGCAACCCTAGATATTTTCTCCTGACGATAATAAACGGGTCTCATGATTGGTTAAGGAAGAAAATACGCTTTTCCACTTTTATTTTTAATGTAGAACGGAATTAAAATTTAGACAGTCTTTGAAATTGTTGGGTGCATATGAATTTTGCTCTTGATTTATAAAATCGACTTGTTTTATTAATTTTCAAAATTTTTAGGATAAGTTTGGAAAGCAGATTGTAAGTTACAATTTTTTAAATTTGTCACTTTATTTAAATTTCAATTAAAATTTCGAAAAAAAATTTGGATTAAATTTGATTTTTGAAATTGCAGATTGGAATTTAGAATTTTTTTCCCCTTTTGGTTGCTCATTTCCCCTTAGTTGATTTGATATAGCAGTGGATAGTGTTATTGAATGTTAGAAAATGTTTTTTTTTTTTTGCAAACATGTAGTAGCTTGATTGGGAAGAGGGTGAAATGTCTATCATGTGAGAATGATATGATTTTAACATTGAGAAAGGATGCTGGTGATAGGTAGGAGTGGAAATTTAGAAAGAATGGACAAAAGTTTGGCAAAAGAAAGTATAACAGGAGTAAGAAATTGGAGGGTAAATGGGTGTTTGGAGGACTTGAACGAGGGACGGATAAATGTTTTATGGTTGAGGTGAAAAATAGGAACCAGAAAGTTTTGGCTGAGGTAATTCAGAGCTGAATTTTGCAAGGAACTACAAAAATTTCTGACTATTGGAAGTCATATGCTGGTATCAATACCCGAAGGACAAAGAGTTCAAGGGTTATCGATTCGAGCATATGACTGTTAACCATAGTCAGAATTTCAAGGAACTGGCTATGAGGGTAAGTTTGATTTTTGTTTAGCTTTTGGTTATATTACAAACACTGGACTATGCTTGGGTGGGCACCCAATACGGTGACTTATACGCATGGAAGCCAACGGTGAAAGGTCCTCGCCGGCCCCGGAGGGGCGGCGAGGTAGCCGGCAGGCGGGGATCGCGCGTTATACGCTGTGACTTATCTACAAACAAATTTCTCCCGGTATACTGGTTTAAACGCATTGAAACCTTAAGTGCAATACGCTTTGACTTCTCTAAAAAACAATTTCCTCTTGTAAAGTCGTTACAATAAAAATATTTGTCTTGCTTTTCCATATATGGCTCTATAACCTGGAATATCCCCATTGAGTTGCTCACATAATGCTAATTGCTAGAAAAATTGTGGAAAAATATTTTTTCACACTTATGGATAGCAGAAGAATTTTTAGATTTTTTTTTTCTCATCAAAATTGGTTTATGATCACAGAAAAGAACTACCTTATTAAAAAAATATTTCTTGTTTTGAATTTTCTATGCATTGCAAAGTTTCTAATTCAAAATTGATGAAAATCCGGACGTTTTAAAAAAATCGCGATTTTTTATTTATTAAATTTTTTTTTTAAACAATTATAATTTTTTTTTTTTATTTAAATTTTTTTTTAATTGACAAAACTAGGATGAAATTGACGCAAAATTGCGTACATGTTCGGAGAAAACCAGACTGAAATAGTAGAAAATTTTCAAGTGAAATTTATATTGCTTTTTTCTTAATTTTTAAACAAATTATTATTATTATTTATGCACTGTATGCAAAGGTTCACGTTGTATATGGCGGCCATCTTGGAATTGCTTACATCGGCCGCCATCTTGGAATTGCTTACATCGGCCGCCATCTTGATTTGGCGTAAACAATCGCTTTGGCGGCCTAACGTATCGGATGCTACCACTCCACCCAAGATCTTACTAATTTTGCTAATGACGAGATAACCTCGTCATCTCAAGATATTGGCGATGTTTTGATGATGACGAGTTCAGTATCTGGTCGGTTTTCTTTTCTAATTACGAAATACCTCGTCCATTAAGCCGGCTTTGTTGAGGACACGAGATACCTCGCTAATACAACTACCAGGTGAGTTAAGTGAACTACTCGTACATTCACAAAGGCAGTACAAGTTTCAACCCTAAGATTAGAAAGGATCCCGAAAGGGTCATTAACACACGATCTTTTCAACACTGTATCTGCCTTAACCTTCCAGGTGTTTGCCTTGGCGATGTGTCTCGTCTCAGTTGCAAAACTGACGAGATATTGGTGGGCGAGATTCCTCGTCATTAGAAGGAAGAAAACTGACCAGATATAGTTACCATAAAAATGTTTTGAATGGGCTTAACACTATTGGTGGTTGTCTCCGAGAGGTCTCTCTTTTAGAATAAAATTGATCAGATCTGGATAGACGAGATATCTCGTCATAAAAAAATCGGCACTATCCAGATGACGAGATATCTTGTCATCAGTAAAATTCGTCACATCTTGATGGACGAGATATCTCGTCGAAACCACTTGGAGGGTTAACATGTTGAGTTCGAGTAAACTGGGTCTTTCTCACCACCCCACGGCATGCTTCCGGTTTTGCCACGAAATGGTAAAATCTAAAGTAATGGCGATATGGAAGAAAAAAATGGCGAGAAATGGCAATAAATATTGAAAAGTGCGACTGAGGCTTCAGACAACTCTGTTCAAGAAGCTTTATAATATGAATGGTACGCATAATTTAGGTATAAATATTTAGTCCCTTCAGGGGTACATCTTTAGGTGTGTACGGTCCTTGAGTACTTGGGGTGCGGTACTCAAGTGATCTTTTATTTTCTATCTTCTACTGTCTTAACTAAACACGAGGATAGTGCCCCCGGAATACCTAAGCTATCTTTATTTGCTTTAATTCCACTATAATTAATCTTTTTTCTCCTTCCGCATTTTTTATTTGATGTTATATTGTGTTTGACTTAGCTTGGCCAAGTATGGCTCTTGCGCCATAAAACCTGAAACAACTAACCTGCACGATACGGTACTATAGTAATAATATCTGTACCGTAAAATCCGGGAAAGTTCTCGACTGTTAAGTTTAGAAATGAAATCATAACTTGAGGATTTGTTTTGATCTCGTTTTGAAGATTTTACGCTATCCTTTCTTAGTTGCGATCCAGTGTGATTTGCGGCCAGTATAGTGAACTGATTTCCTTACAATTTGTTGTTCCAGATATCAGTGGTACCCTGTAGAGTGGAGTGAATGCGAGGTTCGAGTGCATGGTCGCCATAATAACGTTCTGGTCGTGAGCCCGACCTGCGGAAATGGTCTCCAGTACAGGACTCTCATTTGCGTCAGAGCCAGCGGTAAGTAAACAGACTGTTAGTTAAACTCATGTTTTTGAATTGACCTAATCTATGGCTTCTGTCGGAGAATTAATGTATTTGAACGAACCATTATTTTAAAAGGTGTTTCTAAGTTTTCGATACAATTTTTGAGGAGAGGTAAGGAACATACAGAATTATTAAAGGTAGGTATCTGAATTTCGGTCGCACTGGAGCAACTATTGGGGACGGTACAGGATCAATCCCGAAGGGAATGAACCGATGATGACAACTCATAATTATCTGAATCACGGTCTAATGACGAGGTCCCCTGAGCTAGCATATCACTTTCCAAACTTACGCATCGCACCAACGATAGGACATTTCTGACACGTCATATTGAATGCGCTACCAGCACACACGTGCACCAGTTTAGAATTTGCAAACCTGCGGGTTCAAATACGCGATTTTACGAACTTACATCTATGAGAATCAGGCCGAAATAGCCCATATCGTGGCCCGATTTTTACAGAGCTCCTGGTGAGCCTACAGGGTAAAATAGGATGTCGAAATGAAAGACACACCAAGTGTGTGAACCCCTTTTCACTGGCCTTAACTTTTACTGTTTGGCTGAGATTACAGTTTCACAGTGGGTGCTCTAAGTTGTGATCACGAATATTTATGGAGCGTGCTCTTGCAAATCAAGGTGGTACTTGTGATCACATCCCTTTGTGTTTTGTGGACACATCCCATCCTGTTTAACTTTCCAAGTGGTTTCGGTGAGATAACTCGTCCGTCAAGATCCTGTTAATTGTACTAATGACGAGATATAAAATGAGACAAACGTCGAAGGAAATAAAGATTGATCCATCGAATGAAGATCGATCCATCGAAAAAACGATCCATCGAAAGATCGATCCATCAAATAAAGATCGATCCATTGCCTAGAAGTAGTGACTGTTTGGTACAGGTTTTTAGTACGAACTGGCCATTGCACACAGAACTAATTTCGACCCGAAAATAAACCATCAGGAGGGTCAATTCTGTGTTGTCTACCTGCCTTTTAACCCTCCTAGCTTCACGAAATTTCTTAATAGTGTAGTATTGCTTTTACACTTGTGATGACTAAATAACCACAGGTATTGGTTGAAAGAATCCTAGGAAAGATTTATTCCATTGTTCAAGGTCAAAAAATGACTAAAAGTCATTCAGGTAAGACTGCATGTTGCAGAACGGATATACGAACCCCTCTGAGGATTAAATTCAAGGTGTTTCAAAAATATCTGGCCAAATTGTAAAGGGTGCTAAAGGACGCCCTAAATAAACAGCTTTTTCAAAGAATGTCCGAAATGCCACGGTAGGTGGCAGTGGGAGTTATTTAGGTCAGTCGATTCCATCGTTTCTGTGGTGTAAGACGTTATTCCGCCCTTGTAACCCCTCAGACGGTTAAAAGTCAAGCAGGAATTTTAGATTTGCATTGTCCAATTCGTTCCTCCATGCCCTCGGACGGATAAGCCCAAATAAATAACTTTAATTTAGTAATTTGAATATACATGGTGATTCGGTTTTGTGTGAATACTGTTTCACTTTGTATTTCACCACTTCCCCTTAAAATTTATACTGCTTATCAACAATCTAAATCATTAACGAAGATACATTTAACATGAGCATCTCGAGTATTAAATTCCTCGCGTAATGAATATCTGCCCACAAAAGGCTCATCTTGATTCCCAAGAATTCAATTAACCCTGCACTCATCAAGCACTACAAACACCAAACAGAGCAGCACTCTCCAAAAAGGCGATGCCTTTCTTTCCCCTCTGAATGCACGCACTTAGAAATAAAACCACTTTCAAAGAGCGCCTCTTGCAAATTACGTACCAAAACTTATGTCCCGGAAATTCCGGATGCTATTATTCCTCTATCCTTTCAGTATTTGATTACGCTTCTTTTCTGCCGGGCTCAAACGTGCCATGAAGTTGAAATTACGCTCTCAGTGCTCTTCCTCATTTGCACGGAGGCGGATTTTCTGCGAGAGGATTTTGCTCCAGCTTTGTTACGGCCTGGTTGTAGCACATTCGGGATCTCCCGATGCAAATGCGCGTTGTACATTGTGGGGACTGTCTATTATTTCGGCTGGAATGGCAATTGTTGTTTGGAGGAGTGAGTTTACTCCTCTGCGACGAGTGGATGAAGTCTTCGACGGCGGGAATCTAATTGGTGTCACGAAAGTGGGGAGGTGTGTGTTCCCCCAGAGGATGGTGGTGGGATCTCTGAATACGATCTTGTTGAGTCGGTTTCAAGCGTGGGAATGAATAAATGCGGGTTTTTTTTTGTTCGGAGTCGGAGTAGGAAGATACAAATGAACGCCGTTTCGTTGGATTTTGTTTTCTCGCTCTGCTGAAGACGTTGTCGAGTTCGGGTAACGCATTCACGCATCTGATTTTTCGTCGCAGGACACGGAGTTGCGGAATAGCAGTGACGCAAGTTCAATTTATCCATTTGTTCAGAAAATAAGAAATGCTGTTCGTGATTAATATTAATTGCAGCATCTGATGGTAATGAAACTGGAGTTAATAATAGCATGTGTGTTAGTTTTAACTAGCTATCTCCCGGATCCGTCCTTGTGCGGATGTAACCCAGTTGGATGGACAATGGATTAGCAACCGTAGAGTTGCGCGTTTCAAACTAGGTTCAGCCACATACCGTTTTATGCACGGGGACATGTGCATGTTAAAACTCTCGTGGCCTCAAATGTCGTTACATTGCCATGGTGTGGAAGTTTAGAAAGTGGGATGCCAGTTTGATATTGACATCCTCTGCTGGGGGTGGTTCAAAATGACGAGGGGTTGTCCTTGAATCGTTCCCTTCGGGAATGATCACGAACAGTCGTTACTTCCCCGTTGTGTTGCTCCAGTGTGAGACGTCCAACGAATACCAATTACGAATGCATAATATTAATATTAACAGCAGCAACCTGGAAACTTTGATCGAAATGACGCCGACCAACCGGTCTGTTAGTTAAGATGTCAGCCTCTAGAACGGAAGGTTCTTGGTTCGAATCCGGGTCAGTGCATGCATGTTTGGGATATATCCCGCACCGTGGTCAATAGCCCGTTGTGTTGCTCTAGTACGACGTTAATTTTAAAAAACTTACCAATTGATCGAAATGAAACGAGTTAATTACCCGAGAATATCTGTTACTTTTAGATAACTATCTCCTGGAGTCGACGTGGTTCAAAATTACGAGGTGTTGTCCAGGGATCTTTCCCTTAAGGGATTGATCCCGGACCGTCGTCAATAGCCCTAGTACGACGTTAAATAAAAATTACCAATTACCTCCTGGAGTCGACGTGGCTCAGTGGTATCCCCACTGCTCTAGAAACGTGAGTTGTAGGCGATGAAGATTCGTTTCCTCACTGAGTTTATTTCACTTTTTCTGTGTCAGTAAAAACTTTCTTGTGTGTGTCCAGTCCTGAGATTATATATCTTGTGCCTGGCACAGCATGGCCAAAGACGGCGCTTGTGCCATCAAAGTAAAAATACCACAACACATGGTCTGTCCTCCCAATACCAGCTAAATCCGTAATGCTCCCTGCACTATCTTTGCGTTTTGAAGGTTGAAGACGCCACCAGAGTACTCCGGCATGATTTAGAAACGTTTGTGACATCGTGACAAATTCCAGGTGTGCTCGACCTTAAGGAAGAGTCACGGAATTTCGGTTTGCATGTAAATTAATTACACCGGAAAAAGAGGAAAAACAATTCGCGTGAATTTTTGGAAGGATGAATATATTAAGATTGGTTAAAAAAAATTATTTGGTCAGGGTTCCCACGGGCCTTGAAAATCCTTGAAAAGTACTTGAATTTCATTTTTGTTTTCAAAGGCCCCAAAAAATACTTGAAAATCCTTGAATATATTTTGAAAATTTTTAATCTGGAATATTCTTGTAAGAATCTGCTCACAACGCGCTCTTAGAAGGCATGGTTTTATTCCGGTTCCGAAGAATACGCCCAATACGCTTGTTCATCAAGAGGCATGTGTTTATTCTCTTTGCTCTAGGTCAGTGGGTTTCTGTGTTAATTCGGACATATAGAACCACCCCCATAAGTATAATAATTTAGCTACTATCCTTTTTCTTTTTAAGAAGTTTTTCTTTCCCATAACCTGCTTGAATATTGACTAAAATTTGTTTGAAATTTTTAAGTATGTGAACGGTAATGAAGAGATTACTTTATAGGAGAGGTTCTGCAGAAAAGTTGTCTACTAAAATGGGGGGTTACAGAGGGAATTTCTGCCTTTTTACGATAGTCCTTGAAAAAATTCAAACCTTGAAAAGTCCTGGAAAAGTACTTGAATTTTTTTCCCATCAAAGAGTGGGCACCATGTTGGTGCCAGCTGCTGTTCTTGCTTCGTGCGCATTACAGCTATTTGAGAAGAACAGGTGAAATAGGACGTCCTGTGCAGGTGGTGTTAGTCCAGATGATCTCTGATTGTTTTTCGACTTTTAACGTTGGCGTTCTTTTTGGACTGCGGACAGAGCAGGTTGTAGAGTCATAGGCAGAAGGTGACGATTGTCACCTCGCTGGAATGTGGTGATACATCCTTTTATGTATTGGTGTAATGATGTGAACCTTTTGACTACGGCTATAGATATAACAAGCGGAAATCTTTTCTTGCCGCGATTCTTGTTGTTTTCAAGGTATAACTGCTGCAACGGCCGTAATCTAAATTCTTTCTTGGCGCGATTCTTATAGTTTTCAAGGTACAACTGATGTACTGGCCGTTGCCTAAATTCTTTCCTGGTGCGATCGTGTTACAACTGCTGTACCCGCCTTAGTCACCTTTAGGTTAATGTGATGATGTTAATGTATATTCTTCTTAATGTTCTTGGAATAATAAGAACTTAAATATCTTAACTGTTGATGTCTTCTCCTTGTGTACCATTCGTACTGTTTTCACGCTACCGTTTTGGTGCGACGACTCCACACGGTATTCAAACTATATGACTGGAGTAGGAGGACTAGAGCAACTCAACGGGACATTGACAACGGGCCGGGATCAATCCCGAAAGAAAAAATACGAGTATAACATTTCGTAATTATGAACCACGGTCAAATGACGACATGATGTGGCACCCAATTCTCCACACCAATGAGAGGGCATTTGGGGTCACGACAGATTTAACGTGCATCAGCCCCACGTACACGACGATCTTTGGTGGGATCGAATTTCGAACTCTCAACGCTCAGGTTGCTAATCCGATACTCTATCATCCGAGCTACCGCGTCCCAGAGGGATTGGGAACTTCCTAACTAGTCCAACCTCCGCAATCTCAGAATACATCCAATCCATATTTTGGATTATTTCGATGTGGGACAGCGCCTTAATGAACAGGAGTTAGTCATTGCGACTTGAAAAACACGGTCTTTAGAATTTGGTTTAGGATATGCCCTGAGTAAGGGGGATTAGTAACAATATGTGAACTTTTAATGGTGCCACTCGGGAATTTGTATCTATATATGTAATTCACTTACGAGGCACGCACAAAAGACCTTATTTGTTGTCTTGTTATCGCATTTTGGCAACATTGTACGATTGTTTGTTTACCACAAGGCCTCGCGCCTCAATAAAATTTATAGCGTTATCGGATGAAATTTTATTGAAAAAAAAATGAATTTGAGTCGAGCTGTTGCAATTAATAATAGATATTAAAGAAAGCGTAGGATCTTTTCAGGGCCATTTAAAAAACGTTCCTTTTCAGGGCCATTTAAAAAACGTTCCTTTTCAGGGCCAATAATTATAGTTGAACAAGACGCTTGCACTACAATTTTCGACAACAAACGCAATGAAAATGTGTATGGGTGGCTCGAGTGCTTTGTAAATGTACACACAAACAACATGCTGGGTATTCAATTTCCAAATCAGCGCTCACATTTGAGTCAACATTTTCTCAAAGTTTTCATTTGAATTCTGATTACAGAGATACTGTATACTTTTTTCCAGTCTGATTTCAGAGATACTTTTCTGAAAAACAGCAAAAAAATGTAGATTAAAAAAATATTTCTTTTTGGAATATATCATATTTCGTAAACAATTACTTTTGTTTGTACACAGGTCTTCATTGATGCGAGCGAAGCGAGCATAGATTCGCGCAGCGAACCAATGAGCATTGCGAAGCATTCCTCCGTTGGTTGGCGAGCAGGGGGCTGGTCCCCTAGTTTTGAATATTCACATTAATTTTGCAGTTACAACGCATTTACCCTATCAACCCACGGGTCTCAAAATGTGTATCATCTCGGAAAGATGACGAAACAAAATTATACTATCCGAGTTCTGCGTAGGTGTTTTAAATTGGTTATATGCAAACCTATATTACTGTGTAAGCGAGTTAAGGTGGAATAATCAATGTGTGTACGCCCTCGTATGATGTATTTGCATCTATACCAGAAAATACTTTTTCGAAACTTAAACTGAAAAAGGAATAATAGTGTTTCTGTAAGATTCCGCAGTTGTTGAGGATAAAGGTCCAGGGAAAACTGCATTCGTTTGATTGGTATTTTGCATAATCTTGAGCAATTTTGTCGCCATTGAGCATTGATTCCGTTTACAAAATAAGACGTTTTGTAGAGTGACGGAACTAAAGAAACTGGCATATTAAATTAAGCCCAGAGGAGAAATGCTTGAAGTGTTATCTTCGTGATAGGAAAGGGGAAGGAATTTGTCTTACACCGGAGTGTTGCAATTTTGAATTGCAACTATTTTGCAATTCAACTCAATTTGAATTTGCCTCTGTCGAAAATTTGCGCTTTTTAGATATTAGTATGCCTTAAGGAGGGCTATTTGTTAGGAGCTGGTTCAGTTTTTATGCGTGATAGTATGTTTGATGTAGTGATTTACCTTCCCTGCTAATCCACTGTGGGTTTTCAATAACTCGGTGCGGAGGGGATTGTTTCCATTCAGAAGAAGAAGATGTAGTGATTTAAAAAGACGGATCTTATTATAGGTATAAATAACAAAACTGATTCAGCTCAGTTGTTTACCTCCTCAGCTGAACTTGGTTCAAAATTACGAAGTGTTCTTGCATTTTTCATTGGTGAAGCCAAAGACTGTCGTGTAAACGGGGCTGGTGCACGTTAAATCTTCCGTGGTCTCAAATGTCCTCCCGTTGGAGTCGTGTGGGAATTCGGAGAGTGGGGTGCCAGCTCAGGTGTTGCGTCGTCATCTGAACGTTGTTCAAAATTACCAGATGTTGTCCTCATATCTTTCCCTTTAGCGATTGATTCCGAACCGTCGTCAATAGCCCGTGGTGTTGCTTTAATACGACATTAATTAAAAATTATCAATTACCTTTCGGGATTTATCCAGAACTGTTACCAATAGCCCTCTGTGCTGCTCCAGTTACTTAACTATCTACTTACCTCTGTAGGTAGTCAATTAACGTCACTCTGGCGCATCACAGCGGACTATTGGCGATGGTCCGGGATCAATCCCCAATGAAAAGATGATTCCAGGAAACCACGGTAGTTTTGATCCACAGTCAAAGTACGAGGCATTTACATGAACTGGCACTCCACTCTCCAAACTTTCATACCATGTCAACGTCAGGATATTTGAGACTACGACAGATTTAACTTTCACAAACCCCCACGTACACGACGATCTGGACCAAGTTTGGATCTCGCAATCCTCCTGTTGATAATGAGAAGCTCTTCTAACTGAGCTACCGTGATGTCGGAAGCTCGTTGAACTATCAATTATTATTGATCAATACAATGGGCTAACGATGACCGTCCGGTATCGAGACCACATCATATTTAACATACACCAGCCCCCACGTACACGGCATACTTTTGGTGAGATCAAATTTAGAACTCGAAACCCTCCGGTTACTAATCCGCAACTTTACCATTCCCCCTAGGGAATCTTTAAACTGACCACTGCAGATGAACTCAGTTGCCAGATTCTTTTTGTCCACCCTAGTGAACAACCCATAAATGTTGATTGGAAACTCATTAGAATACTCACTTTTCTAAAATAAAAATGCAATAATTCAAGTTGTACTGTAAATATTTTTTAACTTCAATCATTTAAGTTGTACGGAAAATACTTTTAAACTTCATTTTAACTCTTTTATAGCTTCTATGAAATTTAGTAATGCTCAAATATGACCACGATATTTCCATGTATTACCTCAAATATACAACCCTGTGGAACGTGTTTCCTTGTCAATATTCAATTATTGCAAGAAATCAAACTTTAGATTTCAAAATTGAGGTTTTGAAGGGCACGTTTAGTACTACCTACATGCCAATTTTCATGGCTACTGATTGGTCTGAAGACAGGAAAGAAATGGCCTAATTTTTCCGCAGTGTTATAAAGTAAGTGTACCAAATTTGGTGTGAATTGGTCAAACGGTGTAGATTTGTATATATTTTTTTTTATCCCACGCCCAGAGCTCAAGGCTTTTTGGCCATACGCTGTCTTGCCGTCCAATACAGCGAAGAAAGTCCTTGGGGAGAAGTATCCCTGATGCCAATGTCCTGTAAATTAGAGCACTTCGCAAGGTGTTGTCTGTTCATAAGACCATCGCAACAAAGCGAACAGATCGGGGAGGTAGCCACACCAATCCTATGTAGGTGCTGTTGAAGGTAGTCGTGTCCGGTTAACAAGCGGAAACAGGCCACTCCCACCCTTCTTGGTAAATGAGTAGGGATTCTTCCCTTATTACTCAGCAGGCAATCCCAATTCCTTCCCTGTATATCTCTGATACTGCAGTTTCTTGAACTGGATATTATGTAAGTCCTGTATTCCGCAAAGCGAGATGGGTAGAAGGTTGGGGCAGGGATAGGGCTGAATTAGCCAATCTGTCAGCTTCCTCGTTACCCTTTATCCCACAGTGACTAGGAATCCACTGGAGAACAATCTCACCACCACCCTCAATGAGGTGACTGATAGTTTCTTTGCAATGTGCCTCAACCATTGAATGCGCGTGGTTTCTGTCAGTAAGAGCCTGAATTGCGGCGGTTGAGTCGATAAATAAAACAATTTTCTTATCCCTTCTGTATAGAGGCCGACCAACCGGTATAGTGGTTAAGGTGTTAGCCTCTATATCGGAAGGTTCCTGGTTCGAATCCGGGTCCGGGCATGGATGTTTTGTAAGAGGCGGCTGGTGCACCTTAAATATGTCGTGGCCGAAAGTCCTCACGTTGGGTTGGTGTGGAAGTTTGGAGAGTGGGGTGCCAGCTCAGTTGTTGCTTCGTCATCTGACCGTGGTTCAAAATTACGAGGTGTTGTCCTCGGTTCTTTCCCTTAAGGGACTGATCCCGGACCGTCGCCAATAGCCCGTTGTGTTGCTCTAGTACGACGGTAACTAAAATTACCATTACCATTACCCTTCTATATAGAAAATATACATGCATATAACAATTCGATGAAGGTGCCTTCTCTGATAATCATACTTCTGTGACAGTAACTTTTTTACGGCCGACCAACCGGTATAGTGGTTAAGGTGTTAGCCTCGATATCGGAAGGTTCCTGGTTCGAATCCGGGCCCGGGCATGGATGTTTGTAAACGTATGGTGTAGAGGCGGCTGGTGCACCTTAAATCTGTCGTGGCCGAAAGTCCTCACGTTGGGTTGGCGTGGAAGTTTGGAGAGTGGGGTGCCAGCTCAGGTGTTGCTTCGTCATCTGACCGTGGTTCAAAATTACGAGGTGTTGTCCTCGGATCTTTCCCTTAAGGGACTGATCCCGGACCGTCGTCAATAGCCCGTTGTGTTGCTCTAGTACGACGTTAACTAAAAAAATTACCAAAATTACCCTTTTTTACGTGTTTCATTTACTTGATTTGATTTTGTGCGGCTTGACCTAAACATGGCCCTTGCGCCCATAGAGAAAAACAAAAGCCAATGAACCAAGACTACCACGTCTTGTCTAATACCGGAAGAAATTCCCTGTCTCACGTCGTAGAATATCCCGTTTTTCAAAATCGAAGTGCATCACCCCATTTTTAGCTCGTCATGTTCAGTTTTTCAAAGATGCGTTTATCCGACACCTAATATCCTCGTGGTCTCATAAAGTGACAGTGGTTTCAAACCCGGCTCAGTTCTTTATAAATTATTCTCAACATCCAAGGATCTTTTTTGGGCTTTTGCGCCAAATACCTTGCGAAATAGATAGGTTATTGAGACGCGCAGCCAAACCCCTTCAGCTTCCATGGTAACGCAGCTGCAGCAGCCCTGTTGGAAGAGTAGCGAATTAGCAACCTGAGAGTTGCGAGTTCGAATCTTACCTAAAGACCATCGTGTACAAAGGGGCTGGTGCATGTTAGATCTGCGTCCTCGTGTTGGATTGGTGTGGAAGTTTAGAGAGTGCCGTGGCAGCTCAGTTGTAGATCTGCTGTGGTGTCGTCGCTCCAAAAACATTAGCCGACCAACCGGTATAGCGGTTAAGGTGTTAGATTCTAGATAGGAAGGTTCCTGGTTCGAATCCGGGCCCGGGCATGGATGTTTGTAAGCGTATGGTGTAGAGGCGGCTGGTGCACCTTAAATCTGTCGTGGCCGAAAGTCCTCACGTTGGGTTGGCGTGGAAGTTTGGAGAGTGGGGTGCCAGTTCAGGTGTTGCTTCGTCATCTGACCGTGGTTGAAAATTACGAGGTGTTGTCCTCGGATCTTTCCTTTAAGGGACTGATCCCGGACCGTCGTCAATAGCCCGTTGTAAGCAACGGTTATTAGTTACCTTTACAATTACTAATACCAACAATTACCAACAATTATTACAATTACCAACGGTTATTAGTTACAACCTAGTTACCTTTACTTTTGGGATTGATCCCAGACCGTCACCAATAGCCCGTCGTGTTGCTCCAGTGCGACTTTGATTAAATACTTACCTACCTTTAGGTAATTTTGTAATTAACGTCGTATTAGAGCAACACAACGGGCTATTGATGACGGTCCAGGATCAATTCCTTATAGGTAACATCTGAGGACAACACCTCGTAATTTTGAACCACGGTCAGATGACGAAGCAACAACTGAGCTGCCACCCGCTATCCCCTAACTTCCACACCAACCCAGCGTGAGGACTTTCGGCCACGATAGATTTAAGGTGCACCAGCAGCCTCTACGCCATAAGCTTACAAACATCCATGCCCGGACCCGGATTCGAGCCAGGAACCTTCCGATCTAGAGGCTAACACCTTAACCACTATACCGGTTGGTCGGCCCTACCTCTTGGAGCCACATCGAACAAAATTATATGATTCATAGAGTTTGTATGTCCACAGCAAACATTGTGAATATTTTAGACGCAGAACTACACCTTATGGTTAAACAGATTATCGGTAACGGTGTGTAATCATCGATTGCCTCATAAAACACACACACACAAGCGCTTCGTACAAATTGTCTTTTTTTTCGCCATCGCTTGGTTTGAAGATCTTCAGATGAAAGGTCACTTCATCATCATGTAAAATTGATTGACTTGTTAGATGTAAAATACTAGTTGGTGTCCTTACTGCAGTTCGTTTGGTAATACAAGGTTTGACAGCCCTTTACTTATGACGCAACTAGATTTGATATACTCTTTCCTTCCCAAATAATTTCTTCTGGTTGAAATACTACTTTTAACATTTCTTTTTTTACTCGTGTATTTGAATTTTTAACGGTCACATACACATCAACAAAGGCATCAACATTCTCTCACAACAAATTTACGTTCTAAACTTCCCCCCCCCAATCTGAAACCTTCTTTTGCAGTTTATTACTTCCAAATATATCAATCAATGCCGCATTTCGGATATAACATCAATTCTCTAGAAAAGACACAGTCCAAATCACTCTTGTGTTTCTAAGTAGAGACTCATAATGCACTCACAAAAAAATGCCTCCGCATCCCATTCCATTTCCATTTACCTTCCATTCCAAACTCATTTTTTACTGTCACCAGTGTACTAAACGACCACTGCGACTTCCAAAACATCCCTCCTCCCCTATAAGTTATCCATTCCTCATGCATTAATGGGCACCTAGGAAATAATGACATCGCCGATCTCCTCTCCCTCCGTCAAACTTACTTTATCTCTTAAAAGTAGCTCGGGAATCATCAATTCTCCTTCCCATGATCCCCGGTAGGTGGCTTAAGTTGGGAAATCGAACAGTCATTGATATTTACTGTCCGGGCCACAATAATCCCCAAATTAAAGTGTGCTGAAAACGCCATAAATCTCCCCTGCCGGTCTTTGTTTCAGTTGGTGGATTGGACGTGACGTCAATGGTGAAAAGGACTCGGTGGGATGGTTTTAATAACGCGGTACACAGTTTCATTTTCGGTGGGTTTCTTTTGTTTTTGCGCGGGGTTCCTTTTCCTTGGGAGAGGGAAGGCTTTAGTTTTTGAAGTGGCATGAGGACGTGGGGTATATGTTCCGGTCGGTTGGATCTTGGGAAGAAGAGGGAGTGATCACTGATCTCCTGGAATGAATAGATTACGTGAGCTGCATGCTTCCGGATGGAAGTGGAATTTTCGTGGAAATAATTATGGTGTGGGGCAGAGCTCTAAATAAGTCGCGTCAACCACGGCTGAGCTTAGATTAACGATTCTCTCGGCAAGTTTTGCTGCGAGTATTTGAAAGCGAATGTTTCAATATTTCTCTTTCTAGTACAATTTATTAAAAAAATAATTTTAAGAAAAAACTATGTTTTAGTGAGGATAAGTGCGGATGGTCCTTCACTTTCAGATTTTAAGGCTGGTCGAGCAGTTCAGAAATGGTGTTGTACATGAGATCGCTGCTATGCAGTTATATGAAATAACTGCAATTTTCTCTAGCCTAATTATACATGTATACACTGGAAAGAAGAAGAAAGAGGGTGGAATTGATTCATCGTTTCAAGTTGGTAAAACAAGGGGACACAGAGGGCTTAAATTTCAATAGGGATAACAGAACAAGGGGCCATGGGTATAAATTGAATAAGATACATTTTAATCGGGATTTAAGGAAAAACTACTACTTTAATAGGGTAATAGACAAATGGAACGCGTTGCCAGAAAATATAGTTAATTCAAAGGGAGTGTACGAATTTAAGATACAATTGGATAGTCAGTGGGAATTGGGGAATTCACAAACAAAGGACCAGCCTTGTTGGGCTTGAGCCTGTAGCTGGTCGTCAATATTTCTATTTGTATTTGTACTGACTGATGTCTTCGTAAATTTGAAAATAAGGAAATAAACGTGTGTCTAAATATATTGTGTTTTTTTTTTTAAATCTCGGATGTATTTTAGGGTTTCATATGAAATTGCAGAAAGCTTACAAGAATAGTGAAATATTTGTTTCTTCTCATTGCATTATTCATCCAATTGTTTTAAAGTTGAGCGAAAAATTTGCAACTGCAATTTACCGTTATTACGAAAATATTAGGTTCTGCTATGAGCTGAATAGTTTTTGCTCTTAGCTTATAAAAGCTCACAGAAATATTTGCTGCAAGCTTCAAAATCTTACTTCGAGCGCTGGTGTGGGGTTTATCATGTGCTATAGCATGATACTTTCATTTGCACTTCTTTTTATTATTGTACTCAATTTTGAAATTTTTGTGATCTTTCACCGGACACTATGTGCCTTTTTTTATAATAGTTTTTCAGTGTAAACAAACAAACTAGATTTAAAAGTGTGTACCCAAGTATTTTACAACGCGCATAACTGTTTAACCCTATCTATGGTTTAAAATAATCCTAGGAAAGTTTTCATTGGTCAAGTGTGACAAGACAGGTTAGAAGTCATGTCATGCGGGAAAGACTGTTTATTGCCCGAATCGCCAACTGATGGAATCCATTGAAAATTTTATTTTGGAATTTGTATTGAAACTTAATATTAGAAGGTCTAATTTTTCAAAAGAGGATCATAACTGGTGAAGCATATTTTAATTGCTTTAATTGCTGCTTGCGAAAAAGCTCCTACTTTCAATGTTTTGGAGACTATTTGAAACGTATGGAGACTCTTTCTTTTAATTTACCAGAGACCAAAACTAATCCTTTGTTTAAACCATTAGCATGAATTATTATTTCATTCTCGAATGTTCACCATTGATTACGGCATTACAGATAATAATAGAAAATCCCACTTTATGATAAAAGGATACCAAGTTAACGTCCTTTCGGGTTTTTTCTCCACTTAAGTTCTCTAAGTTGATGCTTTATAATCTCTCTATATTAAAAAAATGTTACCGCCGCCGCAACCGCAGGATTGAAAACTGTGTTGTTTAGCTCGATTCTTAGACAGTTTCCCGAGAAAGTACTGATCGGAAAAAAACAAAATTAACATGGTTTGTTCTTCATCGTATTCCCTGGACAATTATTAAGATTTTTTTCCGATGCGGCTATTAGTTTAGGGTTTATTAAGTGTCAAAATTGAAGAAGCGAAATTTCTTCCGCGAGTGAGCAAAATACATAAAAATTTTCAGTCTTCAGTCGTGAGTTTTTTTTTAAGAGTACCTCTCAACGTAAATTTTTGCAGCTCGTCGAGTTTTTTTTTAAATTTCAATTTGGTTCTTGATAATATTTTTTTGAAATTCGGGAAAAATCGGGACATTTTTGTTATTTTTTTTAAAACTGCCGTATCTATATGTTATTACTATTACTTTTTAATTTTTAAAATATCGCAGTATACCTCAGAATATACTCTTTCTTACGGTACTATTATTTTTGAAATCGGTTAATAATTAAATTGGATGCGATCAAAAGTGGGTCATACAAAATTCGGAATCTTTGGATATTTTCGCTACTTTTTGTTACAACCGTTAACTAAAATTGTCATATTTCTATCGTATTACTATTAGTTTTTTATTTTGAAAATAGCGTAGTATACCTCAGACTGTACTCTTTCTTACGGTACCATTATTTTTTTAATTGGTTCATAAATAAATTCGATCTAATTAAAAGTTGGTGACACAAATTTCGTATTTTTTATTTCGCGGAGCTTTGTACTCGCGGAGGGTTGTATTTTTGACTATCGGGTTTGCCAGATATCAAATTTATCGTAGCAACAATTGCCATAAAAACGATTTCTTTTTATTTGACGAGGAAAAAGGCTCGCTTTTCCCCCTCTGTTCTCAGACGGTTTACCGATAAAGTACAAAGTACACATCGTAAAGTTTGAAGATTAACAGGGTTTACTTAAAATTGTACAGGGAACAAGATGCAGAAGATTTTTTACTCGTTCGGCTATTAGTTTAGGTTGCATTAAGTGTTAAAGCAAAAAAGAGTGAAATCACTTGCGTAAGAGGTATTGGTTTGCGAAGCAAACCAAACGGGATTGCGTGGCAATCCCCGTGGGTCGGCAAGCGTAAGCGAGCAGGGGACGAAGCCCTCGCTGTGACGTGATGGACCGTAAAGTGAAATCAGGATAATACAAATTATTCAGATAGTTTCACTCTGTGAAAGGAATGTTGGTTTGCGAGGCAAACCAAATGCCATATGTAAAAGGAGTGTTGTAATCCCCGGGAGGAGTGTTGTAATCCCAAATGGGATTGCGTAGTTGGGGTTAGATTAGTCCCCGGGGGTTGGTGAGCGTAAGCGAGCAGGGGGCGGAGCCCCCTAGTGATCCAAAAAAATCCAATCCTAGCTTACCAATGAATAGCAAGTATTCTGATTTTTAAGGCAGTGTTAGAAATTCCGATTTCAAATTACGAAAGCATTTATTTGGTTTTACTATTTAATTGTTTTGTGAATTTAACATTGGTTTCATACTTAACTACCACATTTCATCTATGAGCTTATTTACCGTGAAAATTCGATTAACCGTCACTCTTTTAAGTGTCAGTTTCTGTTAACCGCTAGTCCGTTATTGTGGAACATTGCCGTTCAGAAAGCACGATCCTTGAAGAAACAAAAGAAAATGACTTAATTTGAATATGTACGACGTACGTCTGGTGCAGAGGTGACCAACCTTTTACATACCATGCGTCAATTGTTTTCACATACGAGTTCAGATACGCCTTAAGATGCGGGAGTTTACATTAATCTAATTTTAGATTTTCTAAGGATGCTTTTTTACTTTTTCAAAATATGTCTTATCCTCTTATTTAACCATGCAATGTCTTCAGACTGGCAAAATCTTGGAAAAGATATTAAAACTATAATCAATTCCTCTTATAAAAGTTCTTAACTGGGCTACATCACATGTCTGTTGATTAATCCAAAAGCTAGAGCAAAGAATGGACAAGGACTTCCAATTGCTGAGATACATTCCGAGAGAATTCCTCGATACATCTGGTAACCGTCTGCCTTGATATAGTAATTGTTTTTCAATACCTTTATTACCAAGATGGCGTGCAAATATTTGGAGACGGGGCTTAACAATTTCTGAATTCTGAACAATTGAACCAAGAGCACTCTGGTGTTCAAAATATGAAGATGGATTCAGTTATGGCACCTACTTCAAAGGAATAAGTAGATGCAAGTATGCAGTGCGTCAATTGTAATCATACAATGCGCAACGTTTGGCGCATGAGCCATAGGTTGGTTACCCCTGGTCTAGAACGTATATTCATGTAGCAATATGTACTATACTGTACTTAATGTAAGTAGTATATTGTTTGCTTCCATAAAATAAAATACATGTATGTACACACACAGTGTATTTCCAGTTCGTAAAATTGCAATTTTTTATCCTTCGTTCATATGCTATGGAGGGGGGGGGGGTTATGACTTAAGGTTTCTCTGTTATCCGTTTATGCAATTAACCGTCACGGGCCCGGTTCGGACGGTTATCAAAGTTTCACTGTATTTTGTAATCGGGCAGCTAAAACTAATACTAGGTTGTGCTTGGAGGTAAGACTGATATTGTTATTTTTAAGAATAGAATTTAAGCCTCCTAAGAAGTACGTGGTGATGCCGTTTCGATATAACAACCCGTGTTATTGTCATTGTAGACATGGTGCCCGTTGAAGAAGAGAACTGCCGAGAACCCCGGCCTCCGACAGTCCAACGTTGCCACATCCCTTGCCGCAGGGACTGCCAGGTGTCTCACTGGTCGCGCTGGGGACCCTGCACCTACGACAACAACGGAGACTTGTTCAACGTGCCTCGTGACACCAACGGTAGGTTTCCCATTTCTCTTAATTGGTCCCTCAGGGATCTATCGGTGCTGTGTTTTATTTAATGCCGCTTATTCTGTCGTTTTTATGTTCTTTTCTGGTGTTTGGGAAGATTCCTGTTTTTTTTTTTTTTGGCTTGTTAAATTTTCTTAAAATGACGCTTTTTCAAAGTGTGTAACATTCTGTTTTAATGAATTTGTGTTGTTTTTGTAAGGTAGGTGGGAAAATATAACAGAAGATAGGAAATATTAATGTATTGGGTAGCTTAATTGATAAAAAATATAGTGCGATACATTTTCGTATTTGCAATCTGAACTCGAAAGTAGTATCATTATCAAGTCTGGGTGTTTACATTAATGGTGAGATTGTCGACGGGGCTATTCTAGTCAATAAATGAAAAGTATGAACCCAAATCAATTATACATTAACATGTTCAACACGCACTGTGTTTCAGTACAATGTTAAATTAATAATTGACTCTGCAGAAGTTATTACTTTTATATTTTATTTGTATTGTCATCGTTGAATGATTAACGTGTAGAGGAGTGTTTTCTTATATTTGTATTGTTATTTAATTATGTTAGAAATTATACCGGCACAATAATATCTAGTCTACTGTACACCTTAGCTGTTACAAAAAGATCAATAGAGACAATTGATTTTTAAAATATTTCACTTAACATTGCGGCCTTGTGTGAAATTTATTTAGATGAATCAATTGGAACCCCATTTTTAGCTGCGGATATACAAGAGTGAGACAATAGTTAATCCCATTGTAGATGTGTGTCTCTGTGCATTATTGCCAGTTTCTAGTGCATTGCTAGACGAGGTTCCTGTCTTATCATTAATACCTAGGTTTCAAGTTGTTAGTTACATTGTAGCTATAGAGAGAGAGAGAGAGAGAGAGAGAGAGAGAGAGTGATGTTAACCATGTCTGCTCTTTCAATTTGTTGAAAGTTGTAACCGCTGCAGGTTTAATTCTTATAACTTACCTCGGTTGTATTTCTCTTTCCTGCATCATTAAAACTCTCCGTGCGTGTGCATGTCCATCATTTGAAATTGTTCGTCTTGCGTTTGCCGCAGTTTGACTAAATGTGGACCTTGCGCCATAAAACCCAACCAGCTACTTTCCTTTCGCATCAAAGAGAAGCGTTGAATGATCCGATTTTTGTTATCCGAAGATGTATCGTTTTTACCATAATCCATCGAATGCTTTAAACGATCGGTACAGCAGTTGTACTTTGATGGCGGCAAGAAAGAATTTTAGTACGGCCAGTACAGCAGATGTACCTTGAAATTTATAAGAATCGCGCCAAGAACGCATTTAGGCTTTGACCGTTACAGCAGTTGTACCTTGAAAATGGTGAAAATCGCGCCAAAAAAGAATTTACACTACAGTCTACAACAGTTGTAACTTGAAGGTTATAAGAATCGCGCCAAGTAAGAATTTAGACTACTGCCGCGGTACATTAGTTGTACCTCGAAAGTTATAAGAATCGAGCCAATTATATTTACAGTCGTAATCAAAAGATTAAGCTCAGTTCGAGAACAGTGTTTTGCCGCTGCGGAGAAATTACGAATGGATTGAAAGATCAAAAATGGTCGCAAAAGTGTGCTAATATGTGATACCTCGTAACAGCCACTCTCGCGAATGCGCCGATGCTCCAGCATTTTTTGAATCACGAGTTTAGTGAAACGTAGGCGCATCGGTGAACTGAGACCTCGTATTCGTCAGTTCAACAAGATGGAAAAATGTATATTATTGATACCTAGTATTATATTTTATACACAGTATTTAGCTCCTCCTTAGAACTCTTAACTGGGCAGAGTTAATTTTGACTTGTGGTCGGCCGGTTGGTATGATTAGGGCAACTTTTTTGTTACAGTAAAAATGAGAAAAAATGAATCTATGGAAATAAAGTTGCATTTATTTTTGATACACTAAAATCTAAAATAAATTAATCTTAAAAAATGAAAAGAAATTATTTATTGACACTTTTAGTACAGCAGTATTATCATCAGTAGCATCATTAAATACAGAAGAACGTAGATGTCGTTGAATGGCCAATCCTTGACCAGTAATTTCTTTAACATTGAAAAACTGCGCTCAACAGAGACATTGCTGCAGACACTGTGCCTGGCAATGTTGCAATAACAAAAAATACTGTCTTGGAGGAAAACATCTTGGGAAAGTGTAGCAATTACCGTTAGGTCATTATTCTTTTCCAATCGTTTTTTAAGACACGCTCTAAGGTTGCAAGGATCTTGAAAATCCATCGATCTGATATTTTTATACGCTGTCTCGTTGTTTGCTGCACACTTTCCGATTCCGGTTTTTCTACGAGAGAAATCAAACATTCGTAGCTGCTTTTGATTTTCAGCACACTTTTTGGAAGCTCTGGGTCAAACACTGTTTCTTTTATGCGATGCACTAAAATGCCGCTGAAACCGCTCCCAATGTCTTTTACAGTGGGAAGGTGGTCGGCGCAGTACTAAGCTACCCTAAGTCATGTATCCCAGCATGTGAGTACTAGCTCAGGCAGTTATTCGATGGTTTGAAAAGCAGCTTTTCGGAGTTTGCTTTATACTGTGCGTGCCTTAACACGAGCGATGAAATTGCCCACATTAGTGTAAAATCTGCGGATCTTTTCTGCAGTTTCGAAACAAGTGTTCCTTCTTTTTCTTCGAATGGAAGCAGACCCCTCCGTACCGAGTTATTTAAAATCCACAGCGGATTGGCGGAAGCCAGGGAACGCCTCTAATGAGAAACATGAGAAGTAGGCCCTGTGACGCGCCGTCCGAAATGCCCTCGTCTGCCCTGGGTGGGCTCGACGGGGAGTAGACGTGATCGACCCGTGAATGTGTGCGCTGAAGATATGTGGTTCGGCTCTTTATTTTCAGTCAACCTTAGGTCCGAAACAAATGTTCCACGAAAGTAACTTGACGCAATCGCATATAAAGCACCTTGAGTGTGTTTCTATCCGCAGTCATATAATGTGCTGTATCGGATAGCAGAAACGCAAAATCCTGTCGCTCAACATTCAGAGATTTCAAAACGTCATCTACAAGGCGAACGACATATTGATGGACACTCACTTCGTAAACTCTGCAGTCGATTAAGTAAGTTTTCCCTGGATTATCAAGAGTGCCAACCAATGTGTCAAAGTCCTTCTTCCCATTTATTTCACTGCTCGAACGAACACCTTCTTTCCATGAACTTTTTTGATTCGCAATACTTCGGCGTTTGCAAGATCAGATAGAAGGGTTGATTCAGAGGGCAAAAAAATCATTTAACAAGTTATTTAATTAATTAATAATTTAAATTTTAACTATGAAACAGTAATTTTATACTATTCAATGATAAACTGAGTTTTAAAAAATTGTAGGTGGTTGCATTTATGTTGCGGTTATAACTCACTTAGAATACACCCTATGTAGGACAAATTTTGGTTTTAGTACTTTACATGCAGTGTAGATCGAGTGAAAAAAAATTGCATTTGTTGCAAAAAGTTGACCTAGTTATGATATTACCCTCCAAGTGGTTTGACGAGATATCTCATTATGAATTGTGGAATAATCACGATTATTCCACAACTGACGAGAAACCATTAAATGAACCAATGAAATCAAAGAAAAAAATTTAAAAGGACCAATGCATTCAAAGGATAATTTAGAATTAAAATAACCAATAGAATCAAAGAAAAAATTTCAAACGAACCAATGAAATCAAACGACTTTTAACAGATTTTGGAAAAACTTGCTAGAATATTCAAAATGAAAATTGAAAGTTACCGTTTGGCGAGATTGCCATGAAAACCGCAACAACCTTAAACACAGATGGGTTGCCTTAACCTACCATAACTCGCTACTAGAGGTGCGCCAAAAAAAATCGACAAGGTCGTTGCCACCGCTATAAACGTAGACTGCAGCTAACCAAAAATAGCTGTTTTCACAGGAAAATAAACATTATGTACCCAAATGAAATCAGGGATTTGCGTCTTTAGGTTGTGGTGCTGTAAAATGGGACTATCAAGATTAACGATCCTAGTGTTTTGTCTCGACAAAGTAACTCGTCATTAGCAAAACTGACCAGATATTGATGAATGAGACATCTCTTCGTTAGAATAGAACTGACCTTATCTATATCTCGTCAAAATACGGCATTGTATTCATCATTCGGAATTCAATCGTCATTCTTTATGATGAGATATCTCGTCGAAATCACTTGGAGGGTTATCTCTTAACGAACGGCCGACCACATGCCATAAATACCTGACCAGTGAGAGTTCCGAAAATCCTCTCTTCCGTCCCTCCAGTTAACGTTGGGAGATAAATAATTCAGAAGCCATTGTGCACCCCTTAAAAATCATCTAGACAAAAGAACTTCGAGAAGTTAGAGGTTTACGACCGGTGGTCATTCGAAATGTTGGTGTTGACTTCTGACCACAAACCCGGAACGGAACAGACGTATCAATTACGGAGTACCTTGAAGAACACTGCGAACCTCCACATCAGAAGTAGTAGATAATTTAATGGTTGTAAACTTAAAAATGAGGGAAGAAAGTTAAAGGTAGTGACAATGCACTATGAAAAAGGTAAATAATTTAGAAAGACGATAGAATTTAATAATTGATAGAATTAGGATTCCTAACACCAAACCCTTATATCATGTGATACCCTAACTGACGACAACAACGCTTTTCAAAGTACATAACATGGTACTGTTACACACAGTCCTTTTTTAATTCATAAAAAAAAGACATGCTACAATACTACAAGTTGGTTGAATAGGAAGGGGACTATATTGAAAATGATGTTGTTGCAAGTTGCCTATTTTTATTGAAACGTTTATAGTTGCATTGCGAAAATTATTGATCCACCCTCGCGAAATCCTCAATTTGCTAAGCTGTACATCCAAGTTGATATTCTTTTACACACTCCTATTGTGAGCTTAACTCAAAAAGCTCGTATGTTGACTTGCCTAGGAGTTCGATATGCATATATAGAGATTAAGATGCGAGGAGAAATTTTAGACCTATCCACGCGGCACAACGCACAAAGCTGTTTGTATTTTAGTTTCCAAATACTCCATTGGGCCTTATTTCCCCCCGTAAGCGAAAAATTTCAAATTTATTTTCAGCGTATCGGGTAGCAGGCGCGACTCCTTCCCAAATCCTGAAAAATAATAAAACACTCCAAATTAAGGGTAAAAAGAACATTCTCCCGCTTCCGTGTTTTTTATATCATTCAATTTTCCCTTCCCAACAGGGGCCGAGCTAATTCTATTCAGTGTGAAATTCGAACCTGTGTGTGAAGAACAGGGGGTGGTCGTGGGGGGTGTAAGCAGGAACAAGGCAGCAGTAGGGAGGGCGGCAAGAAGAGATTTCCGTCCTCATCTGCATTTTTAGCCGATTTGCCTCGCCAGCGTATTAAGTTGGATGGTGATACCCTGCCTTTGCGACTCGTTGTGCCTAAACAAATAAATATTTACGATCGCGCCCGGAGCTCGTGTTGCGTTCCGGGAAGAAGTGGGATGGTCTTTGCGGAGGATCTTCTGTGTCAAGATGGTTGGAAAAAATTACCGACGGAAACTCGGAATACCGGTTTTTAGGGTTTTTTCTTTTATTCCACAGCAGCTTGAATTTTAAACTTCAGTCAGGTCAAGTTTCGTATTAGTATAGTCAAAGGAAAAAATCGGGCGGATTGTCGTCAATCGTCAATTACTCAATCGTTAGAGGCGAGAATGCGTCTTGCATTATTTACGTTTTGACAACTGCTATAGATATAACTGGTAGGATTCTTATTACTTTCAAGGTAAAACTGCTGTAAGCGCCGTAGTCTAAATTCTATCTTCGCGCGATTCTAATAACGTACAAGGTACAACTGCTGTAGCTGCTGTAGTCTAAATTCTTTCTTGGCGCGATTCTAATAACTTTCAAGGTACAACTGATGTACTGGCGTAGTCTAAATTCTTTCTTGGCACGAATCTTAAAACTTTCAAGGTACAACTGATGTAGCGGCCGTAGTCTAAATTCTTTCTTAGCGCGATTTTTATAATTTTCAAGGTACAACTGCTGTAACGGTCGTAGTATAAATTTTTCCTTGGCGCGATTCTTATAACTTTCACGATACAACTGCTGTACCGGGCGTAGTCTAAATTCTTTCTTAGCGCGATTTTTATAATTTTCAAGGTACAACTGCTGTAACGGTCGTAGTATAAATTTTTCCTTGGCGCGATTCTTATAACTTTCACGATACAACTGCTGTACCGGGCGTAGTCTAAATTCTTCCTTGGCGTGATTCTTAAAACTTTCCAGGTACAACTGCTCTACTGGTCGTAGTCTAAATTCTTTCTTGACACGATTCTTATAACTTTCAAGGTACAACCGCTGCAGCGGCCATGTCTAAATTCTTCTGGCTCGATTATTATAACTTTCAAGTTACAAGTAGTTAAAATTCCTTCTTGGCGCGATCAACGTAAAAGTGCTGTACTGGCCGTTGTTTAAGCTTAAAGGAAGGGTAAAATGTAAATGAAATGAAGTCTTGGTGGATGTTAGAGGTGTATAATTTTATTTATCAAACGCCGAGAGCATAGGTACTTAAATTGATTTAACGTCGCACTGGAACAACTCGATTTGCTATTGGCGACGGATCACTCCCAAAGGAAAAAATCCAAAGACAACAACTCTTAATTTTCAACCACGATCGGTCGTTGTGGTTCAACACCGGAGCTGATACCCAAACTCCCACACCTCGCCAAAGTGATTTGAGTCCACCAACAGATTTCACGTGCACCATCACTCACAGACACGACAGTCTTTATATGGATCGAGTTTCGAAATCGCAACCCTCTGGTTGCAAAGTAACCAATCTTCCAACCGGTTTACAAAGCCGTCGTGGCTTAGTGGTATGTCCACTGCGCTAGCAATCTTCAAGTTGAAGACGGCACAGGTTCCATTCCTGTGAGGTACATCCCTCCCTGGGTGTATTTGTCTCTTCTGTCTATGTCAGTAAAAGCTTTCATTGCGTGTGTATGTCTATTACTTGATATTGTATGTCTTGTGTATGGCGCATCATGGCCAAATATGCCATAAAACCCTAAAGCAAGCAACCGGGCAACCGTGGCCCAGCTGATAGTAAGAAAAGTGAGATACATGTGATATAGTAGTTACATCGATATATGTTACTAAGGTCTGATCTATACAAGTTACCCACAGTAATTGACAATGTAGAAATGTATTTCAAGTTGAACTCACGTTGCAAAAAGTCTATAGGCAATTTGTTTTGAGTAACATCGAGATTGAGAGAAACACCGTTGAGTATTGGTATTTGGATTCATACTGGGTACAGTTTTCCAGATGGAACCTTTTAATGTTATATTCCAAGTTCTGCTCTCAAGTCCTCGTCTTTTGCTCTATACAATCTTCATGGTTCGGTATACTCAATTAGGATTTTTCTGATTCCTCTTGAATTTGTCTTTCTAATTATATAGGGAAAAGTTAGACAAAACCGGGTTCCAAAATGTGTTTTTTCCCCTAAGCACCTAAGTGAATAAAATTGCTGCAATTTCTATTTGAATGATAAATTAGTTCTTTAGTTCCAAAACTAAATATTTTTCAATGTGAAAGAACAATATTTTTTGGAGGTAAATAAGGTTATTTTTGGAAGTACGCAAGTACCGGTTTTATCCGACCTGGTCGGATTAAACCGGGTATATATATATATTGGAATAATTAAAAAAACGTTGTTGTTTTACTGCTGAAATATTTATTTATAAGAATAAATTAGTACAATGGCTTTCTTACACTGAGGAACACGCGTGGGTTAAAAAAGCACGGAACATAAGTAATTTTGAATTTGATGTGTTTGGAATGTATAGTAAACTCTATATATTAAAAATAAAAAAAAAGTTGCCGCCGCAGGATTCAAAAATGTGCTGTTTCGCTCGATTCTTAGACGGTTTCCCTAGAAAGTTCGGATCAGAAAAATATGAAATTAACATTGTTTGTTCTTCATCGTGTTCCCTGGAGAACTGTAAAGATCTTTTTCCTATGCGGTTATTAGTTTAGGGTTTATTAAGTGTCAAAGTTTGAAAAGCAAAATTTCTTCCGCGTGTGATCAAAACACATTCAAATTTTCAGTCTTAAGCCGTGAGTTTTGTTTTAAAGAATACATCTCAACGTAAATTTTTGCTGCTCACCGGGGGTTGGCGAGCGTAAGCGAACAGGGGGCAGAGCCTCCTAGTATAGTAAATTAAGTTAATTGTTCAGATTTGTAAGACATTAAAAGGACAGAAATCACAAATAAAATTTTGATCATGCTCCTCTGGCTGCTCCTACAGGCTTTATGTGTCCATCCTTTACAGTTGAGACACTGTATCCAATCTTCCAGAGATTTTGACCTGGCGTACAATCATTGCAAAAGATACAGGCTTCGTCACATTCCACGTCGTCTTCATCTGATGCCGAGAAGTCTGTTTTAATGTTGAACTTCTTTTTCTTCCGTGTTTTGGCGGTTTTTTGCTTAGGGGCCTTAAAAGTTTCTGCTTTGTTTTTCTTTTCTGGTTTATTGTTGTTCTCCCAGCTCCAGTTCCTACCCGGTCCTGTCCAACTGCCGAGATCCCGGTTTTATCCGACAACGCCATTAATCAGAAAAGAAGGCTTAGCATATTTCAAACATGAAGCAAAACGTGGTATAATAATTTCAAATTATAGCTGAAAGGAGGTGTCATCAGATGTACTTACCTAAAATGAAGCTTCAAGCAATTATAAACTACAGCGTAAAATAGGTGAAGTAAAAATCGAACCTTTTCTACTCGGAATTTTTTAAAACATCGGCATTGACAAACATAATCTACACTGCCTTTCATTCAACTCCAACTAACACGGTGACTGTCTGCAACTAGTTTCATGCGGTATCCGACAGATGACACTAATTATCTAGCCAAAACTGACGGGTCCTGGTTTTATCCGCCTACTCGGCTTTGTCCAACTTTCCCTACGTTTCTTACAGTTCAGTTCATATTTCCTTTTCAATTTTTTCAAACGTTATTAAAATTTTCAACTTGGCACCACTATACTGCTTGTAACTTAACAAAATCAATCTTTTGGTAGTTTTGTTGAATATGTTATTGAATATTTTGTTATTTCAACACGGTGGGCACCAATTTCAACATCTTATCTGTTAGTTTTATTTAATATTGTTTTATATATGCCTATATTCTTGCTTTGAACTTTTAACCTAATGTATATCTTCCTTTTTTCAGTATTATTCCCGTGTTTTTTAATTTTATGCTTTGTCTTATCTGATGATGTTTTTAATCGACCCCTGATAAGAAGTGTGTATGACTTGGACACCACTTGTGTAGTTTGTGCATTGAAATAGTCACACCACTTTAGCCCCGACTTGTTGTTGATCGAAAACGATCACATTTCCAGATGCGCCACCAAGAAAAAAAATTACCACTGTGATAACGAGAGATATTTTACACAGGCTTTCTCGGAGCTTTGTATATCGCACGGCGCGCTTTTTTAATTTTGTTTATCGCCTTTTTTATGATTTGTATATTCCAGTAGAATTTTCTTGCGAATCTGAGAGCGACTTTTTAAGAGTGACACAGCGGTTCCTGGTTTTGTTCGCTCGCCGGATTGTCTTTATTATTTTCCACGCGCTTTTCCAAAGTGATCCCTATCTTTGTTTTATCAGAGCTCAATCGCGCATTCCTTTCCCATTTTTGACACTTTCCCCTCGTTGCTTTGGTGTGCGACAAATAAATTACGCTCCCTGGATTGGTAATATTTTATTCCTTTTACTCCCTCCATTATAGTTTTCTGTGAAGAGGAGAAAATTTGATGAAAATAGAATTCAATGATTGTGGGTGGGCAAAAATGTTGACGCTTTGTCCACTCAAAATTCATCTTGTTTTCACCGTGATATTTATTATTGATTCCAAATAACATATTTTTTATTCGTGCATTTTTATGAGTTTGAAATGTTTTTGGATTATTGTTACTTTCAAGTGTTCTGTTTTTAATTCTCTGAAAAGGAAGAGGAAGAATGTTTTGCAGATTGGAATTCAATGAAATATGCGAATCGAATAAGTATCAAAGAAATACATCTTTTTTAATCCATTCGTGGTGTTCAATGACGTAAAAATCAATGCTTTGTACTCATTAAGAACGAAATATCCTCAGTATTTATGTTTGAACATAAAATACCTAGTTTACGCGTCCATTGATTTATTTTCTCGGAAATTCCAGTGTTGCCATAGGCGAGTAAAAGGCGACTTTTAACTACCATTTTTCAACCGTGGTGTATCTCTTTTAAAGCAAAATCATCTCAGAAACTTCTAATTTCAAAAGTTTCGCGACTTATTTTGAAAATTTGTCAGAATTAATGAAAATTTTGTTCTTTTTTTTTTAAATTAAAAGCTTACAGCAAAAAAATATTTTTTCGACTTTTTCTTCGAGTAGAATGTTTTCCAGGGGAGACCAATTTCGAAGTTTCGGCGCCAAGCCGTCTTTACCAAGGAAGAACATATCCGTGGTTGCTGGATTGTTGTAAAAGTGTTTAGATTTTTTTAAATCTAAATTTCTTGGCGAGTTTTTCACTCTTGTTTCATAATTAAAACGCGTTATTTTATGTTTCATTTTCTACCTGCAGAACTAAATTTGCTGCTAAGTAAAAATTTAGAAAGAGACGTTTTTGTGCCACTATTTTTAAAAATTATACTGCTAATGCTAGTATTTCGCAATTGCTTTGTCTGTAGCCTCCCTAAAATTCATTTTCATTTTTTTTTTGGAAATATCAAGTCTCGAGGATGGTTATTATTTTATAATTTTTTTGTTCCTGTTAATTTTGCCTTTCAATGTCAATTTTGTTGAACAACAGACAAAATTATAGTGGAGAAGCTAAAGAAACCTATTTTGTTTTCAACCATTTTTTTTTTCAACCTTGAACTACCAAGATGAAAACGTTTTCTTTTTTGCACCAATCATGCAGTCGTGCTTTTTAAATTATTTTCTGTATGACGTTCTACTTGTTATATTTTCTTGTTGAACTTCATTTATTTTTCCGCATTGTCGTAAAATAAAAGTATTTTCATCGACATCTAAATACAAGAGTGGTATTCCGTATTTCGAAAAGTATTTATTATAGCAGGAACTCCTTGATATATCTTGGGGCCGTCATGGCTGAGTGGGTATGGCCACAGCGCTTGCAACTTCCAAGTTTTAGACGGCTCAAGTTTATTTCCAGACAGGTGTATTTCCTCATTGAGTGTATTTTTCTCTTTTGTCAATGAACTTTCTTTGTGTGTGTCTAATTTTCTTGTGTGTCTCACTTGATATCTTTCTTGTTTGTCTGACTTGATATCTTTCTTGTTTGTTTCACTTGATATCTTTCTTGTTTGTCTCACTTGATATCTTTCTTGTTTGTCTCACTTGATATCTTTCTTGTTTGTCTGACTTGATATCTTTCTTGTGTCTCACTTGATATCTTTCTTGTGTGCCTCACTTGATATCTTCCTTGTTTGTCTGATTTGATATCTTTCTTGTTTGTCTCACTTGATATCTTTCTTGTTTGTCTGACTTGATATCTTTCTTGTTTGTCTCACTTGATATCTTTCTTGTGTGTCTCACTTGATATCTTTCTTGTGTGTCTCACTTGATATCTTTCTTGTTTGTCTCACTTGATATCTTTCTTGTTTGTCTCACTTGATATCTTTCTTGTTTGTCTGACTTGATATCTTTCTTGTTTGTCTCACTTGATATCTTTCTTGTGTGTCTCACTTGATACATTTCTTGTCTCACTTGATATCTTTCTTGTGTGCCTCACTTGATATCTTCCTTGTTTGTCTGATTTGATATCTTTCTTGTTTGTCTCACTTGATATCTTTCTTGTTTGTCTCACTTGATATCTTTCTTGTTTGTCTCACTTGATATCTTTCTTGTGTGTCTCACTTGATATCTTTCTTGTGTGTCTCACTTGATATCTTTCTTGTGTGTCTCACTGATATTACGTGTATTGTGTCTCACACAACATGGCCAGATATGGCACTTGCAGAGTTGCCAAGTGCTCCGGAACTTCTTGAGTTTCTCCGCTAAAGCATCGAAAATCCGCAACTCCGCGTAATCTTTGATTCACTCCGGAATTCGCGGCAATGCAGGGAAAAGGGAAATTTCCCCTATGAAAAGTGAAAGTTTTTCCATTTTTGGAGAAATTGTGTATTAGAATTTTGTTTCTATAATTTAAGGATAAAACCTTTCATGTATACATGTAATTTTTTATCCTTAAAACAGTACAAAGTCCAAAGTCCGGAATTCTCCTGTCCTCGCCCATTCCGGATTTCGGATTATTTGCATTTTTTGTCAAAAAACCCTTAATCTTACCTCTCTTGCGCGAATTTTGCGTTTGCAATTCTGGAATAGTAGATATATTAATAGGAATAATATATAAATAGGAATTATTTTAAAACAATGAAAGAAATTTTACTTGCAAATCTTCTAATTTTTCTGTGTGGTATTTACTCTGAACATGTCCGTTATTTTTTGTTCAATTAGGTACAGGTGTACCTCCTTGTTCTTTGAAAATTGTCAGAAAGATAGCAAAAGTGGGGGGGGGGAATGGTTAGCAAAACGTCCGCATTTGGGACTTAAAAGAAATTATTTGTGCTAATAGGGAATTTTATGAATCTTTTTAAAGAAAAATATGCACATCTTTTATTTTTGTCCTTATTTCAAAACTCCTGAAATTTTATGATAATGCTCCTGAAGCTGCTCAGAAAAGGTTGGCAACCCTGCCCTGATATAACCCCAATATACCAATCAACCTTGATATATCGCTTTTTTTTTACTAGTTCCCCGATGAATCTTCGTTTTGCGAATAGCAAGGGACCTTTTTATCTTCTTTTGAATCGAGAATTCGCGGGACATTTGTTGTTAGTTGACCGTCCTATATCCAGTCACCTATAGCCCGTTGTATTGCTCTAGTGCTACCTTAGTCCAGCTACTTACTGAATCGAATTGGTGTGAAGGATTGGGAAATCTCGTAAACGTGGACCAGAAGGCTGATTTGAATTGTCGCTCTGTCGTCACTTTTTTTCCTTCTACATCACATGGCGAGCACGAAAATCGATATTCAATAAAATCTATTTTGTAATTAGTTTTGTATAAGAATGCACATGTGTTTCTTCTCTCCTCACCAATCGGAACGAGGAAATGTTTATCAGCTGTTTACCAGGTCGCATGTTCGTGCTCTCCTCTGCCCCGTTTTGAAAGTGGGAGCGTCGTTAGTGTTTTAAGAAGCGAGAGTGATATCGTTCTGTGGTCCGTTTGGATGTGTGTACCGTTTTCGTTTCTTGTCTACAAATAAATGTTGTGTCTCGTCCTGAGATTTGATTCGTATATAACTAGCCTGATAAGTTGCTCCAGTTTCATTTTAAAGGTTTCTGGCACGACTTTGTGTTTAACTCATAGTTTTCATTATTTTAATTCAAACGTGTAATTTAGTGGATACCTTGCCTTATTTGTCTTACGAAAGTCTTTCTCGACCCTCGATATATCGTTTATTTTTCTTGCGAGATATATATCGAGGGGTTTATATGTACTCTGTATTACCTTTAAATATACTCTCCTCAAGATAACGCCTCCCCACTAGACTGAAACCATGGTAATGTCTGCTGCGATCTTCGCTATGAATATATTTCCCCACTTCAGTTAAGGTTTGCAATCTAACTAGCGTGAACTCTTAAAAGTCGAGAAAATGAGCTCACATACACTTTGGAAAGGGAATGTTACTATGGCAACAAAATAGTGGAGGGGGAGGTGACGACGCTGTCTCCTGTTTAAAGTAATGAACTGTATGCATAAATATACCGAAAGTTTTAAAAGGAACCAAAAATGCCAATAATTCTTCTTATTCTTAAATTTTCTATTGAAGTTCAAATGCTTAAATTAAAAATAAAAGAACAGTCGACATTTTTTTTACCCTAATTATTATGCTTTCAATTTCGAACCTCGGTGATTTATTTGGAGGAGATTTGTTTTGCCAATATGGAAAGATTTTTTGTAAAAAAGATATTCAACTAATTTATGTCTGTATAAAATGCAGCCACGAAGTTTAAAGCAAATCCAATTTCACCTCTGCAATAATTCATTCAAACGCGTCTGCTTTTCCTAACCTTATTTCCCTGTGGAAGGAACGTGTACTAGTTAACTTTTATCTCTGAGTGAAACCGATACTATCCACAGAGCAATTTGCATGATTAAAGAAATTCCGATATAGCACTTCTAAGATGGAGGAAATTTCGAATGCAAGCTGAATTTTTATCATATATGGGAATCATTTGAGAATTGTATCTGCATGTTAACGAACTGAAATGTATAGTGTTTTTTTCTTGACAGCAAAGTTATGAATTTTTTATTTATGGAGTGCCATGCTTATTTAACCTTCTCCGAGTGTTACGCGATTTTAAAGTACTATTTATCTAATATATAAAATTTCCATGTCACAATGTTAGTTACCGTACTCCTCCGAAACGGCTTTACCTATTTTTACCAAATTTTATATGCGTATTCAGTAGGTCTGAGAATCGGCTACTATCTATTTTCCATACCCCTAAGTGATAAGGGTTGTTCACCCTTAAAATTAATTTTTTTAATTTTTTGACGAAATTTTTGTTTTTATTTTTTTATAATGTGGCATTAAAAAATACATACAACCCTTAATTTTTACTTTTTTATCACCAACCCCTATTTTTTTATGGCCATTTTAGTAATTTAATCATTTTTCATCCCGCTCGATAACTGATCAATTATAGTGTTTTAAACTGTACTTCGATTAAAAATCTAAAATTTTTTTATAGAAAATAAACATTTATTTTTATTATTAAAGTTTAATCCTGATATATGCTTAGTGTTACCAATCTTAGATTCTTAAAATTTGCCGCGCGTGTATTTGGCACGATTAGTTCAGTTAATCAAGTTTTAGTTAAACAAGTGATTTACATAACCTTAAAAGTACTCAACACGTGTCACGAGCTCCAACCAACAACGGCTTTTGTGTTGTAAGTATACTTTTTTTATATAATTATTTGAATTTTTTACAACTATTGTTTCAAATTTTTTTTCACAAAACTAATATTTTCGCTATAATCCTGGCCGATGCTGATGCACGTGTGAGCATGCAGCAATTGCGTCAAGAACAATCAGAAGATACACGAGCTGAGAGCAATGAAGTTATTTCATTAATTCTATTTATATGTGTTTTGTACAGTGAGCAATGCCAAGAAAACGCAAAGGGGCGGATTTGAGCCGTAATACAAGTAGGTCCAGAAGTATGATAGATAAAAGATCCCAAAGAACCGAAGAACAAGTCCAGCAACAAAATGCTGATGCACGTGTGAGCATGCAGCAATTGCGTCAAGAACAATCAGAAGATACACGAGCTGAGCGCAATGAAGTTATACGTTTAGAACAACGACAATCACGCCGTTTTACGGTTAATAGACGCAGAACAAATGACCAACAACGCCAACAGGTACATCGTGCATTTACATCTGATTCATTTTTGCGTCTAGCATTCCAGCATGAGCCCGATATTGAATATTATGCTCATTTTGAATGATAAGTGGTAATTGGTGCTATGGATAAGGAATGTCCGCATTGTCATGCTCTCAAATTCAAAAATGAGCCACCTGGGATGTGTTGCGCGTCAGGAAAAGTGCAACTACCTGAAATTGAAACACCACCTGAACCATTGAACGGTTTACTTATCGGCACGGATCCAGATTCTAACGTATTCCTGAAGTCAATTCGAACATTCAATTCATGCTTTCAAATGACATCATTTGGAGCAACAGAAATAGTTCGAAATACTAATGCTAATGGTCAACAATACAATTCTACATTCAAAATCAGAGGCCAAGTTTATCATAAAATGGGCTCATTGCTGCCAATGCCAAACGAACCACATAAATTTTTACAAATCTACTTCATGGGCGGCGAGGATTCCGGAAGCGCACTTGCCAATCGCGTGAATGCACGTTGTGACTATAATAACCTTGATTCATTTTTGGCCAGGCGCATCGTCAGCGACTTGGACGCTCTATTGAACGAGCACAATGAATTGTTGAAAATATTCAAATCACACATGCACAAATTACAAAGCGATAATCACGCTATTGTCATTAATCCTGATAAAACACCAGCTGGAGAACATATTCGTAGATTCAATGCACCTGTTGTTGAAGACGTTGCTGGAATCATGGTTGGCGATCGTACAGGTACACGAGAAATTGTGATTCGTAGAAGAAATAATAATCTTCAGTTCATTGCTGATACACATCGTTCATATGACGCTCTCCAATATCCGCTAATATTCTGGAAGGGGCAAGACGGATATTGCATAAACATAAAACAACGAGATCCCGTATCAGGTACTTCATTTATTATGAACTTGATCATTAACCATTTAACAAAACAATTAAATTATTGAACGGAGTTAATTTAAATTAATATTCATAAATATATTATTACAGGAGCTGAAACAAACAAGAACGTTAGCTCGAAAGATTATTATGCGTACCGATTAATGATTCGGCGCGGCCTGGACAACGTCATTCTACGATGTCGTGAGCTTTGTCAACAATTCATGGTCGACATGTACGCGAAGATAGAGGGCGAACGACTACGATACTTACGATATAATCAACTCAAACTGCGTGCGGAAGAGTACATTCACTTACGAGACGCTATTAACAACAACGCCGACGTCGCCGAAATTGGTAACTCTGTCATTTTACCATCATCGTACGTAGGCAGTCCACGTCATATGCAAGAATATATACAGGATGCTATGGCTTACGTGCGCGAATATGGACGACCGTGTTTATTTATCACGTTCACATGTAATCCAAAATAAACAGAGATTACATCTTTGCTATTGCCTGGCCAAAATGCAATACATCGTCATGACATTACAGCACGTGTATTCAGACAAAAGTTGAAGTCTCTAATAAGTATCATTACTAAATTACATGTATTCGGTCCCACACGTTGCTGGCTGTATTCAGTTGAATGGCAAAAGCGAGGATTACCTCATGCGCACATTTTGGTTTGGTTAATCGACAAAATCCGTCCTGAAGAAATCGATAGTATCATTTCTGCGGAAATTCCAGATCCGTCTACTGACCAAGTGCTATTTGATATTGTTACAGCAAACATGATCCATGGTCCATGCGGTACTCTTCATCGTTCATCGTCTTGCATGGCAGATGGAAAATGTACTAAAAATTTCCCTAAAGATTTCATTAATGATACGATAACAAATACCGACGGATATCCAATATATCGTCGAAGAAGTCCCGATAATGGCGGACAATCATTTATTAAAAATATCAGCAACACAGACATTGACATTGACAATCGTTGGGTGGTGCCGTATTCGCCTCTGCTAAGCAAGACATACAATGCTCATATTAATGTTGAGTTTTGCAGTTCTGTGAAGAGCATCAAATATATTTGCAAGTATGTCCATAAAGGCAGTGATATGGCTGTGTTTAGAGTAGAAAATACTAATGTAAATGCTCCTCCAATGGATAAAAACGATGAAATTACGCTCTACCAAATTGGTCGGTACATCAGCTCTAATGAAGCTGCTTGGCGTATCTTCGGTTTTCCAATTCATGAACGGGATCCAGCAGTTGTTCAGTTAGCCGTCCATCTTGAAAACGGTCAGCGTGTATTTTTCACCAACGAGACAGTGATTGATCGTGCTACAAATCCACCTAAAACTAAACTCACTGCATTTTTTGAATTGTGTAATAGTACGGACTAGGGGGCCAGCCCCCTGCTCGCTAGCGCTCGCCAACCCCCCGGAGGATTGCTTTGCAATCCTCACTGGTTCGCTGCGCGAAACTATGCTCGCTTCGCTCGCATCAATGAAGACATGTGTCCTAGCAGAAGGGATTGTTTACAAAATATGATATTCCAAAAAAAAAAAAAAATCCAATCTAAATTTGCTGTTTGCAGAAAAGGATGTCGCCAAATATAGTAACCTTCATCTTTTGCGTATTTTCTTCACATCTGCCGTTTTTGTTATGGCAAGCCTATCTGCTGTTACGGAATTCGGCCGCCATCTTGATTTGGCGACAAAAATTAGTTGGCGACCAACGACTTACCGTGAACGACCACTCCACCCAGAAAAGATATATACAGTGCCTCTAAAATCAGAATTCAAATTAAAACTGTGCAAATTTTGACTCGAAATGTGATCGCTGCTTTGGAAATTGAATACCCAGCATGTTGTTTGTGTGTACATTTCCCCAGCACTCGAGCCACTCACTTTTTCATTGAGTTTGTTGTCTAAAGTTGAAGTTCAAGCGTATTGTTGAACTACAATTGTTGGCCCTGAAAATATACCCCGTTTTCTTTGATTTCTATTACAAACTACAACAGCTCGACTGAAATTAATTTTTTTCAATAAAATTTCATCCGATTACGTTATGAATTCAATTGAGGCGCGAGACTTTGCGATGGTAAACAAATAATAGCACAATGTTGCCAAAACGCAATAACAAATAACGTCTTTTTTGCGTGCCACGTAAGAGAATTATATATATAGATGATTTTGGTGCCTTTGCAAGAACATTACTCATTCACAAGTACCACACTATTTCACATGGGCTCAAACAAAAAAATGGATGCCCCGCAAGCAAGGCTCACCAGTTGATGCATGTCTCAATTTATTTAAATCGAACGCTTTGGGGCGATTATTTACAGTCAATCCAAGACACACTGAGTGCTTTTATCTTCGACTGTTGTTGGTTAATGTTACTGGCCCATTATCATTTCAAGATATACGTAAAGTGAATGGGCAACAGTATCCGACATATAAAGACGCATGCCTTGCACTCGGCTTGCTGGAAGACGACAACCAGTGGGAGTGTATGCTTGCTGAAGCTGCATTGAACTGTACAGCAATACAAATTCGTCTACTATTCGCTATAGTGTTGACTACATGTTTCCCAGCTCGAGCACAGATATTGTGGTATAATCACAAAGATTCAATGACTGATGATATATTGCATCAACATCGTACACGGTGCAACGATCTAACGATAACATTCAGCGACGCTATGTACAATGAAGCATTGATTGCTATTGATGATCTTTGCATTGTCATTACCAACTTATCACTCACTCATTTCGGTATGAATTCGCCAAATCGAACTGCATCTGATTTAATTAACACTGAAATGAATCGTGAACTGCAGTACAACACTGTAAAAATGGCAGCGATTGTTACTCGCAATGTCCCACTAATGAATGACGAACGAAGAACCATTTATGACCGCATTTTGCTCGCAGTTTCAGCAGGACAAGGTGGGTTCTTCTTTTTGGATGCACCGGGTGGAACTGGCAAAACATTCCTTATTTCACTAATTCTTGCTGAAATACGATCAAATAATGGCATTGCATTGGCCGTTGCATCATCGGGCATTGCGGCAACTTTATTGGATGGAGGCAGAACAGCTCATTCAGTATTTAAGCTGCCACTAAATATTCAAAATAACCCTGACGCAGTGTGTAACATTAAAAAACAATCGTCCATGGCCACCGTGCTGAAACAGTGTAAAATTATCATCTGGGATGAATGTACTATGGCACACAAACATTCAATTGAGGCGTTGAACAGGACATTGAAAGATATTAAAAACAACGACAAACTATTTGGCGGCACTCTGTTGGTGCTTTCAGGTGATTTCAGACAAACACTTCCCATCATTCCACGTTCAACATACGTTGATGAGATCAACGCTTGCTTAAAATCATCTCCATTGTGGCGTAATGTTGAAAAAGTACAGCTGAAAGTAAATATGCACGTTCAAATGCTTCAAGATCCATCCGCTGAAACATTCTTAAAACAACTCTTAGATATCGGTGATGGAAAAGTTGCTACAGATGAAACTGGATACGTAAAATTACCTACCGATTTCTGCACAATCGCTGATTCGCAAGATACTCTCATTGAACAAATATTTCCCGATGTACACACACAGTACATAAATCATGAGTGGCTTGCAGAAAGAGCTATTTTAGCAGCAAAAAATGCAGACGTTGACAATTTAAATTTGAAGATACAACAGTTGTTGCCAGAGAACTTGGTATCATACAAATCTATTGATACAGTTTGCGATGCCAGCGAAGCTGTCAATTTTCCCACAGAATTTTTGAACTCACTGGATTTGCCAGGCATGCCACCGCATAATTTACAATTGAAGGTTGGATCTCCAATTATCTTGCTTCGTAATTTAAACCCGCCACGGTTGTGCAACGGTACGCGATTAGTCATTCGAAAATTGATGAAAAACGTTATCGAAGCCAGCATTTTAAATGGCAAGTTCAAAGGTGAAAATATCTTAATACCACGGATTCCTATCATACCTACAGATGTGCCAATTCAATTCAAACGAATTCAGTTTCCGATTAGATTGGCATTTGCAATGACAATCAACAAATCCCAAGGCCAAACGATGTCTGTTTGTGGCTTAGATTTGAGTACACCATGTTTTTCACACGGGCAATTGTACGTAGCATGCTCTCGAGTCGGTAAACCATCCAGTTTGTTTGTGCTCGCTAAAGATGGGCTAACAAAAAATATTGTCCACGCTATAGCATTAAAAGATTGATGTTGTTTGTTAGTGTTACTGTCGTAATTAATATGTGATATGTAATTTTAAGAAATAGACTATAATAACTTGAAAATAATAGTGTTTGGCATATGTTATTTTTATATTCCCTTATCGTTCATAGCGCTCCATGCCCATTTCACGCATATACCACATGCTTACACACTTATAATAAGTAAGTTACTTTTTGTCTACACTAGAATTAATCTAGAAACTAGAAATAATTTATAAGGCAAAACAACATTTGCCGGGTCAGCTAGTATATATATAAGCCACTGCGTGGCTAGCCCGGCGTTGGATTCCCATTTTGTTTGCGAATTTGTAGACTGTTGGATAACAGCCATAACGGAGTTGCCCGTGACAGTTCTTTTCGTGGGGGTCACGTGGCCGTGTTGTTGGTTTGTTTTGCAATATAAATTATAAATAAATATAAATTTATAAAAAATATAATTTAAATTATTATTATTATTAATTAAAAAATAAATATAAATATAAAAATATAAATTTTTAATTTTAAATTATTTATTAAGAGAAAATCAAACGTATAAAGGTATCTAGCTGGTGTAAAATTTTCCGCAGATTTCAAATCCGTTAAAATTTTTACTCTACCTTTAATGATCGGTGAAATAAAAAAAAGGCACTGAAGAACGCTAGTGATAACTTTAGTAATATATTTTGCTTCACTCGAATCCGTTTCGCAGGAAATCATTTTGAATTAATCTCGCATCAAAAGAAGGTCATTTGAATCTGTTCGCGGGACGGAAGGTGAAAAAAATTGGCATGGTTCCAAAGGTTGACGTCAATAGTGACGTGAGGGGGAAATATATACATTTCGATGCTTCATTCCGCGTAAGAAAGAAGAACGGTGAAAAAAAACCTATTAAATTCATTTAAAAATGTTCTAGATTAAATTTTTAAATTCGCCTCGAACCTAACATTGTAAAAAATTCGGACTACCTGTGTGCTTAATCCCATTACTGTAAGTGCAATACATTCGTCAGGACTTTGCGTTTAAGAAACAAACATATTTTATAGTGGTTGTATATAGGTTGACGTCAATAGTGACGTGAGGGGGAAATATATACATTTCGATGCTTCATTCCGCGTAAGAAAGAAGAACGGTGAAAAAAAACCTATTAAATTCATTTAAAAATGTTCTAGATTAAATTTTTAAATTCGCCTCGAACCTAACATTGTAAAAAATTCGGACTACCTGTGTGCTTAATCCCATTACTGTAAGTGCAATACATTCGTCAGGACTTTGCGTTTAAGAAACAAACATATTTTATAGTGTTAGAGATGTTTTAAAATTTATATATATATATATATATATATATATATATATATATATATATATATATATATATATATATATATATATATATATATACCAGAAAGCTTGTAGACTTGATACTGTATAGCTCCATCTGGATGGGAGTTGACATATGGTTGAGTTTTTATGGCGCAATATTTGGACATTATGTGAATGACACCAGACATACAATGTGAAGTAAAGGGCTGTCTGATTCGTCTGGTTATCTTTACAAGTTATGTTTCAATTATCAAATGGAAGACTCTACACGCTATTTACAGTGATCAATCAATCAACGAATGTTCATGATGAAACAATACGTTTCTCTCCACAGTTAGTTTTTGTTCCCCGTTGTTTAACTTTACCGTATAGCTAGCTATTCGTGAGGTCCATTGCTACCTCGCACAAAATCTCCCTCCTCTCGTCTCCGTTTTCGTTTCCTCCGGGGGATTCTGCCTCCCTCTTGAAATGTTGATTATGATGTTTTTCAATGACACCTGCAACCATTAAGGGGTATTACAACTTCTAATTCACATTGTTTCGCACGGTTCTCAAATGAATTTCAAAAGGTTCTTTTACCTGGCAGCTCAAGGCTATCGAGGCTTTGTCCATTTTATCCTTTATTTATCACTAACACAACATCAAAGACAACACCAAAGTAACACAGAATATAATCACTGCGTCACATTGTTCACAAAAGCAGCTCTAACTAGAGCTTCAACGTCCATCGCACGTCAGAGTGCACGCAGCGCCATCTGGTCAGTGTTTGAGTTTCAACAAGGGGTGTCACCTCCACAAATTTGAGTAGATCTCGGAAGCATTTGAAAATGACTTGTGTGACAGGTAGGTGCAAGAAGTCGGATTAAATGCCGACTCTACGACACATTTAATGCCTTTCTGGCCTGAGTTATTACAGATATGTAACCACACATGTTCTTTTTGGGTGACCGTCTATTCCCTTCTCATGGAAACCCCACGATGATCCAGGTGTTCAAATCTTCTTTTTTTTACAGACTTCACACCCTATGCTACCAAGTATCAAATTATGCCAAATATTATGCTTCAGTTTCTTAAATTTCAGCCTATTATATCTCAGGCATGCTCAATGAGAAAAAAGATCCGGGGATCACTGGTCAACGAAGGTTTTCGACACCCTGGATTCACTCCTGGGGACGCAGTCGAAAATCTTCTTGTTACCAACCGTATGTTAGCATCTCAAATGAGTATGACCCAAACTTGCCAATAGCTTGTTGTGTTGTTCCAGTGCGACGTTAACTCAACTACTTGTCCCAAACTGGCCAACTGTCGAACGCCACTTTCTAGAAATTCCTGGTAGCACTAGCGGACATCCGACCTTGTGAATGGGGTGTGATTTTGTGTTTCGTGCCAACCCTGAAGAATGGACCACAGAGTTTGGAAACAAGCCTGAGATAATTTTATTTCAGAAGAGGTCTATCGTCTGCTTCTAAACACACACAGTGCGGAGTTCCAATTCAAGTATTCCGTTGTCACTAACCCTCCAAGTGGTTTCAACGAGATTTCTCGTCCATCAAGATCTGGCCAATTTTGCAAATGACTAGCCATTTTGTCATCAAGGTATTGCCATTTTATGATGATCACGATCTGGTCAGTTTTTTCTAATGACAAGATATCTCGTGTGTCAAGATTAGGTCAGCTTTTTCTAATTGTGAGATTCATCAAGATCTAGTCAGGAATTGTTTCAACTGACGAGATATCTCGTCCATCAAGATAATATCATGATTTTTCACCAATTTTTGTTATCACGAGGTATCTTGCCATCAAGATATCGTCTGTGTGATGACCAGGAACTAGATCCGGTAAGGATTTTTCAAATGACGAGACCTCGTAAATCAAGATAGGGTCAATTTCTCAAATGACGAAATACATCATTCATCAAGATCTGGTCCGTGTTTTCTCATATGACGAGGTACCTTGTTCATCAAGATCTAATCAGTTATCATCTGGTCCAATCATCACTAATGACAAGATATGTCGTCTATCAAAATCAGATAGAAAAATGTTCAATTGATGAGATACACTTACCCTACAATAATGAACCGGACAGAAAGATATGATGGTATAAGGGAAAGACTACAAGCTTTAATAGGAAGATGGTCTTCCACATGCTTGCAATTACACAAAGCAACCCTTCTGGGCATACTTCAACAAGGTTTTGATACACAGCTATGGGTATTTGTGTCCATTCCTGCTGCAAGAATGTCGCCAGCTCATCTATAGATTTCGGACGTGGTTCCCTGGTCCGTAAGCGTCGCTCAAACTAGTCCCACAATGGTTCTATGAGGCTTAGGTTGGGACTCTGAGCAGGCCAGAGAAGACGTTTTACATTCATATCTTGATACCACTGCTTGACAGAAGCTGGAACTTGACACGGAGCGTTGTTGTCCTGTAAGTAACATTCGTCCATTCCATACAATTGCCAGAGCGTAGGAAGAACCTGATTACACAAAATGCTCATGTAGGCGTCGGCGTTCAATTGACCAGAAACAATATGCAATGGTCCATGGTATACCTCGAAAAACAACCCCCAGACAAGCAGTCGGCGTCCGGTTTATTATTGTAGGGTAGCGTATCTCCTTTATCAAAAGGAGATAAAAATGTTTCCAATTGAGATATCTCGTCCATCGAGATCGGATCAAGTTTGCTTGTTACGAGGTATCTTACTATAAAGATATTGTCGTTTTGTGTTGATCAGGAAGAAGATCTGGTCAGGCTTTCTCAAATGACGACACATCTCATCCATCAGTTTTTCTATTGATTACAAAAACTCGTCGAGACAACCAATAAGATGGTTAGAGGCGCGTTCTCACGAATCAAGTTTAATTGACCCGATTACAGTTGATCAACAAAAGTGGAATGAAAACTATATTGAGAACCTTAGTTACAATGCAGTTGATCAACTTTTTAGTGGATCAAGAGAAGTTTAACCCATTCAAACTTTATCGTTCAAGTGATGAGTCATCTGCTATCTGCCTTTCGAGTTAATTCCACGCAAACGATCTGTCGTGGTTTATTTTATTGGAGAAACAAAACAAAAGTGCGTTTTTATTTTCTAGACCAAGTTTGTATCTTCGCGATCTTTAAAAATACAGTGAAAATTTCAAAGGATTTGAAAACTGCGGAAAATTTTTACACCAGTTTCGATACCTTAAATGTGATTTTCTATAAACAAATAATTTTTCAATAGTAACTTTTATATACTGCTGTTTATAAAAAATGCAACACCATGAAGGAGTCAACAGAATTAAATGAAATTTAATACACAAACGGCTTGTATTAGTACGAATAAATGAATACATTTTCAAATACAAAAAAAAAAACAATATGTGTCCGAAATCAGTATTTGGTGTAGCCACCACGCGCTGTAATAAGTGCTGCTATACGACGTGGCATGGAGTTAAACAGATGTTGAATGTCTGCTTGTGGAAGAGAATTCCATATTGTTTGTAAACGCACCCAAAGTTCGTCTTTTGAAGATGTAGGACGCAGATCACGAGCGAGACGCAAACGAACCAAATCCCACACTTTCTCAATAGGCAACATATCCGGCGAATAGGCAGGCCAAGGAAGAAGTTGCATGTGTTGAGCTGAATAAAAGTCTCGAACATTCCTTGCAACATGTGGCGTGCATTATCCTGTTGAAAGATAGCTCCAGGGATGCCTTGAAGGAAGGGAACGACTTCGGGCTCTAGCACTTCACGGACGTACCTGTTGCTATTCAGATTACCCTCAATTTGCAACAGCTGAGATCGTCCATGATAGGAAATCGCAACCCAGACCATAACTCCGTGTGTTCGACCACTATGACGTTCGATAACGCACTCTGGAAGGCAGCGTTCACCGGCATAGCGTCTAACACGAATCCGGCCATCATGGTTCCATAAATTAAAGCGGAATTCGTCAGAAAAGACAACTTGTTGCCAATCAGCCCTCCAAGCTCTGTGCTAATGAGCCCATTGCAGACGCAGCTGTCGCTGGTTTGGCGTGAGGGATATCCTGTATAAAAGAATCCTTGCACGCAGTCCACGGTGAAGCAGACGTCGGCGAATTGACAAAGCCGACAGTAGTATACCTGTAGCAATAGACCAAAGTACTGCCAACTGCCTGGATGAAGCTGTACGGTCATTCACCGCCATGTGGACCTGATCACACACCTGATCAAGCGCTGACGTCGCCTTCCGTCGTCCACTCATAGTTTTTCGAGTTATCCGGTACTCGTCGGTCGACTGCTTCCAAACTCGCATCACTATGGAACTGTTCCGCTGCACACGAGCTGCTATTGCGCGATAGGAAAATCTTCTTACACGAAGGCCGATGATTCTCCCCCGTTCAAATTCCGTAAGTTGTTGATATTTCACCCTATTTCGTCGTGGAGGCATACTTAGGTCTCACTAAACGTTCGCCACTAAAAAATAACAATGCACTATTTTCAACGTCCTGCTACAGCCCTCTATTTATATCCTTTTAGCATCAGTTCATAAGGCGCTGCTCACACCACGCATGCGTTGTGGCTCTGAAACTTTACTACTTTGCATAACATCCTATAATTGACATTTGCTGCAAATTTCATTTCATTCGGATGATTCATTCATGGTGTTGCAATTTTTTACAAACAGCAGCGTATTTTCGCTTATTAAACTGTTGATCAGTTTCTAATAAAATGTGTGAACAAAACCCGATTCAAGTCATATTAAACTTTAACCATCAACTATAATCGGTCAATTAAACTTGATTCGCGAGAACGCACCTCAAGACTTAACAAAGAGGAGGGAGAGGTACTCATTCTCTGCGTGGTTCCTTTGAGCCGCACAAGGAGAAATGAGAAAATATTTGCCACTATTTCGCGTCTGTTTTATTTGTAGAACCTTAAAGGCACAACGGATTTGAAATACGCTCTCCGCTGCACAGTATTTAAGCGGCCCTCCGGCTATCGTGCGCTTAATGGCCCTTACGAAACGACATCGTGAAAGTTTTTAAATAAACACTAAGACCCAGTAATTTTCCGCGTTTAACTTCATAAACAGCGGGGCTCGGCCAGCGCACGCGATGGGAACGCGCGTTAACGACGCCCTTTTTAAAAAAAAACCATGGCTGCCTCAATCCCAAGCGATGCGAGGAGTCTTTTGACTAATGCGTTCGGAGAATGGGGCAATTTAAAGAATTAGACTCCGGTTACCACCGTTTTCGGGAGTAACAAACGACCGCGCGGAGCGACGGCCGCGTTAATGGGGCGGCCGGAATTGCCTTTTTCGTCCGGGAATGGGAAGTCTTAATTTCCGACTCTCCGCCGCGGCTCGGGAGTTCTAGCCGGAACCGTAACGGAATACGGGTTTCTTTTCGGTTTCGGGTTTTTCGTGATGAACGGTTTCGTGGAATGAAAAAGGGTTTTGGAACATGTGGGTCGCGTAGCAGTTGTTCTTGTGGAGAAATTAATCGTGGGTCGAGATTGCTGGGGGTCACTCATAACTTTTGACATTTTCCCACCAGACTCGGTGTGTGTTAGCATTTGAACTATTATTTTATTTTAAAACTGAGCTTTTGCCTATACAATTGCGCCGACCAACCGGTCTGGTGGTTAAGGTCTTAGCCTCTGGATCGGGATATTCCTGATTTGAATCCGGTTCCGGGCATGGATGTTTGTAAGCGTATGGTGTAGAGGCGGCTGGGGCGTCTTAAATCAGTCGTGGCCGAAAGTCCTTATGTTGGTTTTGTGTGGAAGTTTGGACAGTGGGGTGGCAGCTCAGGTGGTGCATCGTCATCTGACCGTGGTTCAAAATTTCGAGGTGTTGTCCTCGAATCCTTTTCCTTGAGGGATTCATCCCGGACCGTCGTCAATAGCCCGTTGTGTTGCTCTAGTACGACGTTAATTAAAAATTTGCAATTATCTAGATAGGAAGGTTCCTAGATCGTATAAGAGTCAGCTCATGGATGTTTGCAAGCGTATGGCGTAGAGGCTGCTGATGCACCTTAATTCTATCGTGAACAAAAGTCCTCATTATGGGTTGGTGTGGAAGTTTGGAGAGTGGGGTGGCAGCTCAGGTGTTGCCTCGTCATCTGACCGTGGTTCAAAGTTACAAGGTGTTGTATTCGGATATTTCTCTTGAGGTATTGATCCCTGACCGTCGTCAATAGCCCGCTGTGTTGCTCTAGTACGATGTTAATTAAAAATTAGCAATTACCTAGATAGGAAGGTTCCTAGTTTGAATACGGGTCAGTTCATGGATGTTTGCAAGCGTATGGCGTAGAGGCTGCTGAGGCACCTTAATTCTATCGTGAACTAAAGTCCTCATTATGGGTTGGTGTGGAAGTTTGGAGAGTGGGGTGGCAGCTCAGGTGTTGCCTCGTATTTTGACCGTGGTTCAAAGTTACAAGGTGTTGTATTCGGATATTTCTCTTGAGGGATTGATCCCGGACCGTCGTCAATAGCCCCCTGTGTTGCTCTAGTACGACGTTAACTGATAATTACCAATTACCCTATACGATTGCGCCGACGAACCGGTCCGGTGGTTAAGGTGTTAGCCTCCAGATCGGAAGGTTCCCGGTTCGTATTCGAGTCTGGGCATGGATGTGTGTAATCGTATGGTGTAGAGGCGGCTGGTGCACTTTCAATCTGTCGTGAACGAAAGTCCTCACGATGGGTTGGTGTGGAAGTTTGGAGAGGTGTGGGTTCTTGACTCTGCATATAAGTGAACATCTCAACTAATTCAGGTGTTTGTGAAATTAGATATAGCTATGAATTCTTGTCTGTTCTATCCGAAAGTGTCTAAACGCCTCATAGATGTGTTCGAGGTTACTGTTCGACAGTGTTGGCAGCTGTCCAACGCTGTGTCGTGTGTTACTTGTTCGTGGTGGAAACTTTGAGCACAAACTATGAAACTGGTAGTCTACAACTACTGTGAATATAGTACTAGTAAACAGGTACCCACACTTGCTGTCTTTTATTTCAGTGACTTAATTGACCCTCTACTAGAACATCTACGAGTTGTTTACGGACATACATCCTTCTTGTTAATGCAGTTTAATTTTGTGTTTCCTACCTCTTCTAAGTGGTTTCAACGAGATATATCGTCCATCAAGATCTGACTAACTTTGCTGATGACGAGATATCTCGTCGTCAGTACTTTGCCTATTCTTTTATGCTGACGAGATCAAGTCCATTAAGATGATCTGGTCAGTTTTGTCGAAGAGTAACGGATTAGCATTCGCAGGTTTGCGAGTTCGAATCCAACCCAAGACCGTCGTTTACAAAAGGGGTTGGTGTACGTCAAATCTGTCGTGGTCTCGGATGTCCTCACTTTGTTGTGTGGAAGTTAGGAGAGTGGGTGTCAGTTCAGGTGTGACCTCGTCATCTGACCATGGTTCAAAATTAAGTGTTTCTGTCTTCTGATCTTTCCTTTAGAGTTTGATCGCGTATCGTCGCCGATAGCCCGTTGTGTTGTTCCAGTGCGAAGTAAATTAAGATCATACCTACCTACTTCACTTTTGTTTTACATAAATGCGTTTTTGAGTGTAACTAGCAAAAGTGTTTTTATTTTCAAATGACTAGCAATATAACCATATCCGAGATTGTACTCGTAACCATGCATTTTATGAGATTTCTGAGAACTGTAGCTTTTACCCCACCACGCATGTCGCCGACCAACCGGTATAGTGGTTAAGGTGTTAGCCTCTAGATCGGAAGGTTTCTGGTTCGAATCCGGGTCCGGGCATGGATGTTTGTAAACGTATGGTGTAGAGGCGGCTGCTGCACCTTAAATCTGTCGTGGCCGAAAGTCCTCACGTTGGGTTGGCGTGGAAGTTTGGAGAGTGGGGTGCCAGCTCAGGTGTTGCTTCGTCATCTGACCATGGTTCAAAATTACGATGTATTGTCCTCGGATCTTTCCCTTAAGGGACTGATCCCGGACCGTCGTCAATAGCACGTTGTGTTGCTCTAGTACGACGTTAACTAAAAATTACCATTTTTACCACCACGCATGTCACCAAATATACACATCGATTGGTTGAAAGAATTGAACTAGCCGAAAACACCAAAACTGATATTCAAAGTCATGAAAGAAATTTGGTACTTTTGGTTCGTTTTAATTAACGTCGTACTGGAGCAACAAAACGGGCTGTTGACGACGTTTCGGGATCAGTCCCCTAAGGCAAAGATTCGAGGACAACGCCACGTAATTTTGAACCACGGACAGATAACGATGCAATACCTGAGCTGGCACCCCAATCTCCAAACTTCCACACCAACCCAACGGCCACGACATTTAAGGTGCACCAGCCGCCTCTATACCATACTCTTACAAACATCCATACACTGACCCGGATTTGAACCACGAACCTTCCGATCTAGAGGCTAGCACCTTAACCATCAGACCGGTTGGTCGGTAAGTCATGAAAGAAGAGTATCGGTAGGCGATCGAATATATGCGTGGTAATTGGTAATTTTTTAGTTAACGTCTTACTAGAGCAACACAACGGGCTATTGACGACGGTCCGGGATCAGTCCCCTAAGGCAAAGATCCGAGTACAACACCACGTAATTTTGAACCAGGGTCAGATGACGATGCAATACCTGAGCTGGCACCCCACTCTCCAAACTTCCACACCAACCCAACGGCCACGACATTTAAGGTGCACCAGCCGCCTCTATACCATACTCTTGCAAACATCCATACACTGACCCGGATTTGAACCACGAACCTTCCGATCTAGAGGCTAGCACCTTAACCACCAGACCGGTTGGTCGGCAAGTCATGAAAGAAGAGTATCGGTAGGCGATCGAATATATGCGTGGTAATTGGTAATTTTTTTAGTTAACGTCGTACTAGAGCAACACAACGGGCTATTGACGACGGTCCGGGATCAGTCCCTTAAGGGAAAGACCCGAGGACAACACCTCGTAATTTTGAACCACTGTCAGATAACGAAGGAACACCTGAGCTGGCACCCCACTCTCCGAACTTCCACGCCAACCCGACGTGAGGACTTTCGGCCACGACAGATTTAAGGTGCAACAGCCGTCTCTACACCATACGCTTACAAACATCCATGCCTGGACCCGGATTAAAACCAGGAACCTTCCGATCTAGTGGCTAACACCTTAACCACTATAGCGGTTTGAATATATGCGTGAAATCCCTCTGTAAATTCACGTTGGGTTGGCGTGGAAGTTTGGAGAGTGGGGTGCCATCTCAGGTGTTGCTTCGTCATCTGACCGTGGTTCAAAATTACGAGGTGTTGTCCTCGAATCTTTCCCTTAAGGGACTGATCCCGGACCGTCGTCAATAGCCCGCTGTGTTGCTCTAGTACGACGTTAACTAAAAATTACCATTACCATTACCCTCTGTAAATTCGGTTATACCTAGCGAAAACTTTTTCTGACACTTACACCTTTTTACATAATTTGCTTCTATTCATCTTCTATGCACTTGTTTGTCCGAAATCGGAAAATAACCATTAGAAGGTGTGACAAGATAGCTTTCTGGACAATCAATTTCAATGGCGTGTATAAATACATTTCAACGCTTCTTCCACTCGATTCTAACGCACTCCGCAGATTTGTCAAATTATCCTTTCTTCCCGATCCATCTACGGTCGTCGGTCTACCTTCTCTAGTTACGCAGACAATCGACCGGAATCCATCCATAACGTCCAACCCAAACCTGGTTACCGACAGCCTCTTTTAATCATCATTTGTCCAACCTCGGAACACGAAAACGCTGTTTAAGATTCTGCCACCCTTCTCCTTCAACTCGCGAATCGCTTCTTTTATTCCCCTCTGACTTCCACGCAGGTGGAAGGGCTGCGAAAAGCGAGGGAGAGTCTCATTGGCAAATGAGGCCATTTTTCAGCCGTCCGTGCTCTCCGTTTGAATGGATGTCGCTGTTGAGGTTGCGGTTTGTGTGATTAAGTGTCTGCTGCGTCTTTTACTTTTAGCGAGTGGAGTTAATGTGTGTCTGGGACTATGAACTGTGGTTCTATGCTCGAAGTATGGAAACGGTAGGAACGTTAAATTGCTAGTGTACACTGATTTCCATAGACGAACCCTCCAAGTGGCTTCGACGCGATACTTAGTCCAACAACATCTGACCAATTTTTGCTAATGACTACATATATCGCCATCAAGAGCTTGCCGATTTTTGCTAATGAGGATATATATAGTTTCATCAAGATCTCTCCAATTTTTGCTAATGACATCTATCGTCATCAAGATCTTGCCTATTTTTGCTAATGACTACATATATCGCTATCAAGAGCTTGCCGATTGTTTCTAATGACGATATATATCGTCTCATCAAGATCTCTCCAATTTTTGCTAATGACATCTATCGTCATCAAGATCTTGCCTATTTTTGCTTATGACTACATATATCGCTATCTAGAGCTTGCCGATTTTTGCTAATAACGACATATATCGCCATCAAGATCTTGAATTTTTTTTTTTTTGTTAATGACGAGACGTTTCGTAATCAAGGTTTTGTCGATTTTTGCTTATGACGATATATATTGTCATCCGATTGCCGATTTGTTGATGAGGAAATATCTGGTCCAACAAGATCTGGTCAGTTCTTCTAATGACGGTATACTTCGTCAATCTAATCACCACGGAGGGAAGATTCTGCTACCCATCCCCTTCAACTTTTATACTATTCCCTTCTGACTTTCTCGCAGGTAGAAGGACTACGAAAAGCGAGTTGAGTCTCATTCGCAAATAAGACCATTTTTCAGTCATCACTGCTCTCCGTTTGAATGGATGTCGCTGTTGAGGTTTCTTGATTACGTGTCTGCGGCGTCTTACTTTTAGCGAGTGGAGTTAGTGTGTATCGAGGACTCCGAACTTTGTTTCCATGTGCGAAGTTTGGAAGAGGTGGGTTCGTTGAATTGCCAATGTGAACTGGTTTCCCTAGATTAACCTTCCAAGTGGCTTCGATGCGATACCTTGTCCATCAAGATCTAACCAATTTTGTTAATGACGAGATATCTCATCATTATTACCGATTTTTATGACGACGAGATCAAGATCTGGTCATTTTTTTTCTTCTAATGATCAGATATCTCGTCCACCGAGATCTTGGTTGTGTTGCTCCAGTGCGACATTAATCAATATACCTACCTACAAAAAAAACCATCAAGATCTGGTCAGTTTTGATGTTGACGAGGTACCACGGTCAAGAGAACCACCAGGAGGGTTAAGGAACAAAATTGAAAAAACGGTGAACACGATAAGTATTCAGTCTATTCGAATGGAATTTGAAGAAAGTCTTTATATTTTGTTTTGCAAAAGAGAACAAGAAGATACGAGATAAGTTATCGCCATGAAAATAAAATCCAAGTTTCTTGCTCAAAGTTACTGGTAATTGGTAATTATTACGACGGTCCGGGATAAATCCCTTTAAGGGAAAGATCCGAGGACAACACCTCGTAATTTTGAACCACGGTCAGATGACGAAGCAACACCTGAGCTGGCACCCCACTCTCCAAACTTCCACACCAACCCAACGTGAGGACTTTCGGCCACGACAGATTTAAGGTGCACCAGTCGCCTCTACTCCATATGCTTACAAACATCCATGCCCGGACCCGGATTCGAACCAGGAACCTTACGATCTAGAGGCTAACACCTTAACCACTATACCGGTTGATCGGCAAAAGTTATTGGAGTTGCCTGCCTTCGAGTTCTTATCGGACATGACTACCTACAAAGAGGCTTACATCGTATTGGATTAACGATGACCATCTATCCTTTTCTGCAAACTGCACGAAATGACTGAAAACCATCTCAAGGACTCAAGAGGCAGCTTGGCCGATTTAGTCGTTGCGTCATCAAAAACCAAACCAACAGCATTAATGAGTACTTTAAAAAAATTTCTCATCGTCTGTCACAAGCAAGTGGTATTCTAAATACGTCTAGCTTGATTGGATAGTCGTTACTATGTCACTTTTATGTTTTCGTACTAATATTAACGCACTAAACTACTGTCTCTTCATCAACATAACAGCTCCACATAGTCTTAATACCGGTGGTAACTATAGAAACAGGTTTGTCCAAACGCCTACAGTCAGTTGTTGCTGAGTGTCTCAAATGCTCCTAGAATCCCCTGCAGAAAACGAGCAAAGTTTCATTTTATACGGAAACAAGGAACACTCCAAGACTTTCTGTCTGGAAGCATCTCTCGGGGCCTGGAAACTTTTTAATCAGCGTTGAGGGATTTGGTTGAATAACGATTGAAAAATCGTTTATTAGCATTCGCTAATTGCACGTGGCTAATCAACGTTTATTGGCGTTGAAAGAAAAAATGTTTCAACGTTTAGTTCTTTCGTCAAAGTTCAAATAGTTCTGATTTTGTGATGTTTTCAGCATAGAAGTTGGGGTATAAAAAAAGGTTTACCTTTCGTTAATATGTCACATGGAATCACTGGTTGCTTCAACGTAGAAATTGGGTTTAGAATACTGCTAATTAACCCAAAGGTGGCCAACCTTTTACGTACCATGCGTCAACATACGAGTTCAGATTGAGTTTACTACAATCTAATATTAGATTTTCTCGGCATGCATTTTTGCTTTTTCAAATATGTCTGACACTCTTGTTTTAACATGCAATGACTCCAGACTGGCAAGTTCTTTAAGACATTAAAACTATTAGTAATTCCTCTTATAAAAATTCTTAACTGGGCTTACATTCACATGGCTGTTGATTCATCCATAGCTAGAGAAAAGAAAGTACAAGATGGGGGAGGGGGGGAATATTTGGAGACTTGGCCTAACAATTTCTGCATTCTGAACAATTGAACTGAGAGTACTGGTGTTCAAAATATGAAGATGGATTTAGTTATGGCACCTACTTCAGACGAATAAGTAGGCGCAAGGATGCAGTGCGCCACTTGTCATCATCCATTGCGCCACAGGTTGGCCACCCCTGATTTAGCATGGTTCCCACGGTCCTTGAAAAGTCCTTAAAAGTCCTTGAATTTATTTTTCCTAACTAGGGGCCCTTGAAAGTCCTTGAAAATTACAAAACTTGGTGAAAAGTCCTTGAAAGTACTTGATTTTTTTAACTAGTACATAGCTGTATTATTTCGTCTTGCATTGGAACTTGTCCAGACTAGTTTCCTCCACAGCAGGTGCGCCATTTGAGCGTCATTCTGAATGAAACCATTATTTCGCGCCTTAACACTACTTGATATATTAATAATTCTACGTCTAGATCGTCCATTTTCCACAGTATTCTGTCGGTCTAATTTGACACCTATAGTCTCTGTAAAGATGGACGCCTTGTTATGCCCGCCATATCAGGACGTATCACGGCCGTTAGATAACAGCACCGCTTTATTAGGAAACCGTAGCTTTTGCAGTTAGTATATCATTGGAAACCTGGCGTGCATCGAAAGAAATGAAGCCAAATTCTTATTGCAAAAAAGTAAAAGTTACAATTGAAAAAAAAAATTCAAGAAAATCACATTTAAGATATCTTTTAGTTGTAAAATTTTCTGTAGATTTCAAATCTGTTGAAATTTTTATTCTATCTGTAACGATCGCAAAGATAGAAACCTAGACTAGAGAATAAAAAAGCCCAAACACTAGTCAAAACTTTTGATTTGTTTTGTTTCTCAAACAAAATAAACCATGACAGCTGTCTGTTGTAGGCAATGGACGACAGCAAAATGGAGATTGTGTCTTGTAGATCGAATCGTGTGCAAGCTTCCATACTCTTCTTCGTGCCACCAAAAGAATTTATCGTACAATATTTTATCGTTTGACCGAAATCAATATGTGTGCAAGTAGTACGATAGTAGCAATTGAAACAAGAAGCCCACTTTGCAAAAAAAAAAATCACAGGTTCTGCGAGAAGAAAATCCAAACTTCACCAAAATGGATAACCTTACTTTTTTTTTTTACTATTAGTAGTTTTAAAAATTTTGTCTTTTTTTTTATATTTTTCTCAATTTTTCTTATTAATTAACAACTTTTGTATATGCCTTGTTTTAGGTCGTTATAAAAAATTTTAGGTCCTTGAAAAATATTTTTTTGATTTTGAAAAGTCCTTAAAAGTCCTTGAATTTTTTTTTGTATAAAGGTGTGGGAACCATGTTTAGCCCTTTGTTCAATGTTAAATCGCATTTATCTAGCCCATATTTTAGATGTTAAAATTTGGTGATGTTACCACTGTTCTTTATTAATTTGTTCAACGATGAACTCCTTTAAGACAGACATTATTTTAACGTTGGAACGTTTCATTCTTATTTCTTCTAAATGTTCAATTTGCCGCGGTTGCCCGGCTGGAACGAAAGACCGTCATTCACGCAGAGGCTGATGTACGTTAAATCTACCGTGTCCTCAAATGTCCTCACTTTTACGTGGTGTGGAAGTTTGCAGAGTGGGTAATTTAGATATTTTTTAATTAACGTCACACTGGAGTCAATAAACGGGCTATTGGCGATGGTCCGTGATCAAACCGGAAGGAAAAGGTCCGAGGACAACACCACGTCATTAGGAACCACTATCAGTTGACGAGGTCTCACCTGAGCTGGCAGCCCACTCTCCAAACTTCCATACCACGCCAACGTGAGGACATTTGAGTCCACAACAGATTTACCATCTACCAGCTCCTTTGTAGACGATGGTCTTTGGTTGGATTCGAACTCGTAACCCTCCGGTCGCTAAACCGTTACTCTTCCAACCAGGATACCAGGGCCCAAGAGAGTAGGGAGGTGCCAAATCAGGTGTTTCCCTCATTTTGACGTGCTTCAAAATTACGAGGTGTATTCTTTGGATCTTTCCCTTCGGTGTTGACCCGAGACATCACCTATAGTCCTTTGTGATTATTTAGTAACTATAATTAACTATAGTAGAACTTCAATTATCCGGATCAATTGGGACCGGACCCAATCCGGATTATTGGATAATATTCACACCAAAAAAGGTTTTTTCTTTCGAATTTTGCTTTTGCTTGTATAATGTAATTTTATGACTATGAAAAAACTGTTTTGTTTGGTGAAATTGACTATGAAAACAGTTTCGTACAAATTTACGAGGTGTAGTCCTCGGATCTTTACCTACTTTGTTGACCTGAGACATCACCAATAACCCTTTATGATGATCTAGTGTGACGTTAATTAACTACTGTAGAGCTCCAACTATACGGATCAATTGGGACTAGACCCAATCCGGATTATTGGATAATATTTACACAAAAAAGGTGTTTTCTTAACCAACAACAACAACAACAACAAAAAACGAGTTTTGCTTCAGTCTGTTGTGTAATTTAATGACTATGGAAACAATTTTTGTTTAAATTTTGTAACTGTATTAAAGTACATCATTGCGCTGTAGATGACCGTATTCAGGCTGCCGCTCCATCCATTTTAGCCGCTGTGTCAAGGCACTCAAACGCCTTACTAGATGACGGTCCAACGTCTGGTTGAGTAGCAATTTCGTTGTCTTCTTCCGGGTCATCAATGAGCTAGCTCTCTCACACTTCTAATGAAATCATCGTCACTGAGAATTTCGAATCCAGAGTCCGAAGAATCAGACACCAGACACTCGCCTGCGTCCTCTGCCACTACTCTCTGAACATCCAGGATGTTTCACTATGATGTTTCTTATTTTCTCAACTGACACTTCGTCCTCTTCTTTTTTATCATTCACCGATAAGAAACTTCTAAAACGCGAAATTTTCTGATATTATTTTCTCAAAACGATCCGTTAATCTCCGAGTGACTATGAAAACAGTTGAGTCCGGATAATTGGAGTTCTACTGCACTTACCTACGAACTCCAACTGGTGAATTATTTGTTGTACAGGGATGTAAACTCGTGTTTCTTGTTTCGTGTTTCAGAAGCCGTGAGTTCCGGGTACATGCGGCGAGAGCGAAGCGTCCTGGTCAGCCCGAATAACGGTGGTAAGCCTTGTCCGCACCTCCAGGAAGCGGAGGTGTGCAACGAAATCGGGACCATCGACTGGCAGTATGGGAGATGGAGCAACTGCACCCTCAGGGACCCTCAGGCCACCTGCGGCATGGGAAGGAGGACGAGAAGCAACACGTGCGTGAATGTTTTTGGGGTGAGTGCTTTCCTCTCATTTTACATATGAATTAAGAATGAAGAGTGGTTTTGTATTTCCTTGCTATCATTTTGTATTTCCTTGTTAACCAACGCCCACTCTTAGCTGTTGGGCCATCTGGTGGAGTTCTCACCAGTAGAGACGGGAAAGCTTCCTCGACTCTTCCTCCTTGGTTTATGGTTCAAGACCGCTCAGCATCCATAACGTCCTCACAGTACAGGGGTGGGAAGGCAAATACATGGATCATGTGCAGGAGGTGGGAAGCATCCATGACGCCCTCACAGTACAGGGGTGGGGAGTCCAACACCTGGGTTCTGTGCAGGTGGGCAGCATCCATGACTCCTTCACAGTACAGGGGTGGGAAGGCAAATACATGGGTCATGTGCAGGAGGTGGGAAGCATCCATGACGCCCTCACAGTTCAGGGGTGGGGAGTCCAACACCTGGGTTCTGTGCAGGTGGGCAGCATCCATGACTCCTTCACAGTACAGGGGTGGGAAGGCAAATACATGGGTCATGTGCAGGAGGTGGGAAGCATCCATGACGCCCTCACAGTTCAGGGGTGGGGAGTCCAACACCTGGGTTCTGTGCAGGTGGGCAGCATCCATGACTCCTTCACAGTACAGGGGTGGGAAGGCAAATACATGGGTCATGTGCAGGAGGTGGGCAGCATCCATGACTCCTTCACAGTACAGGGGTGGGGAGTCCAACACCTGGGTTCTGTGCAGGTGGGCAGCATCAATGACTCCTTCACAGTACAGGGGTGGGGAGTCCAACACCTGGGTTCTGTGCAGGTGGGCAGCATCCATGACTCCTTCAGAGTACAGGGGTGGGGAGTCCAACACCTGGGTTCTGTGCAGGTGGGCAGCATCCATGACTCCTTCACAGTACAGGGGTGGGAAGGCAAATACATGGGTCATGTGCAGGAGGTGGGAAGCATCCAGGACGCCCTCACAGTACAGGGATGGGGAGGCCAACACCTGGGTTCTGTGCAGGTGGGCAGCATCCATGACTCCTTCACAGTACAGGGGTGGGAAGGCAAATACATGGGTCATGTGCAGGAGGTGGGCAGCATCCATGACTCCTTAACAGTACAGGGGTGGGAAGGCAAATACATGGGTCATGTGCAGGAGGTGGGAAGCATCCAGGACGCCCTCACAGTACAGGGATGGGGAGGCCAACACCTGGGTTCTGTGCAGGTGGGCAGCATCCATGACTCCTTCACAGTACAGGGGTGGGAAGGCAAATACATGGGTCATGTGCAGGAGGTGGGAAGCATCCATGACGCCCTCACAGTTCAGGGGTGGGGAGTCCAACACCTGGGTTCTGTGCAGGTGGGCAGCATCCATGACTCCTTCACAGTACAGGGGTGGGAAGGCAAATACATGGGTCATGGCCAGGAGGTGGGAAGCATCCATGACGCCCTCACAGTACAGGGGTGGGGAGTCCAACACCTGGGTTCTGTGCAGGTGGGCAGCATCCATGACTCCTTCACAGTACAGGGGTGGGAAGGCAAATACATGGGTCATGTGCAGGAGGTGGGAAGCATCCATGACGCCCTCACAGTACATGGGTGGGGAGTCCAACACCTGGGTTCTGTGCAGATGGGCAGCATCCATGACTCCTTCACAGTACAGGGGTGGGGAGTCCAACACCTGGGTTCTGTGCAGGTGGGCAGCATCCATGACTCCTTCACAGTACAGGGGTGGGAAGGCAAATACATGGGTCATGTGCAGGAGGTGGGAAGCATCCAGGACGCCCTCACAGTACAGGGATGGGGAGGCCAACACCTGGGTTCTGTGCAGGTGGGCAGCATCCATGACTCCTTCACAGTACAGGGGTGGGAAGGCAAATACATGGGTCATGTGCAGGAGGTGGGAAGCATCCAGGACGCCCTCACAGTACAGGGGTGGGGAGGCCAACACCGGTTCTGTGCAGGTGGGCAGCATCCATGACTCCTTGACAGTACAGGGGTGAGAAGGCAAATACATGGGTCATGTGCAGGAGGTGGGAAGCATCCACGACGCCCTCACACTACAGGGGTGGGAAGGCAAATACATGTGTCATGTGCAGGAGGTGGGAAGTATCTATGACGCCCTCCCAGCACAGGGATGAGGAGGCCAGCATGTGTGCCATGTGCAGGAGGTGGGCATCATCTATGACGCTCTCACAGCAAAGGGGTGTGGAGGCCAACACTTGGGTCCTGTGCAGGTGGGCAACAATGAAATCGTGACTACTTGTCATGTGGAACAACGTCACTCCAACTGTCCGAAGTTATCTATGGCACATCGAACCACTGGTTATGACTGTTGCCCATTTCCTCCCCTGGAAGCTGTCGCCTCACCCAGTGGCTAACAGCAGAGATAATCTGGGCTTTGCTGGAATTTAATGTAGACACAAACCGGCTGAGGCATAGCGACCCCTATCTTTGCAAGTGTGAGTAGGCCGTTTTACTTTTTACATAAGTATAAACAATCAATGCACAAAATTGAGTTTTAAAAATGGTTGAAGCACGAAAGAGAGTTAAAAAATTGTCCATCCGTCCTCTAACTTCCCAGCAATAGCCATCAGTAGAATTACGATCAGAGAGCGCAGTACACATTAGCACAGGATAATGTGCATTTCCTGGAAGTTAGTTCAAAGTGGTCTACTGAAGTTTTAAGCGCTACCGATGTTCTTTGAGTTTGCATTCACAACTTAAAGAAAGAGTAATGAATTTTGAAGCATGGTTATGTTGTGGTTTAATATGGGTTTGTAATCTGCGCAAACTACAATCGCAGGTTGCTTCTCTAATTAGCATTAATTCCTATTTCTAATAGCGCGCGTGAACGGTGAAGTTAACATCTGAATAATGCCACCATACTTAGCTTCTGAACGCCCACTTCATTTGCAGCTCATTCACTTGTTCAAAGAATTTTCGATATAGTTTGACTCCTAGATATTTTTCTATCTAAATCTAAAATCTATTTTCGGCTTCCCTCGCATTTTGTTGGTTTTTATGTCGTAAAAATCTTCCGAATTTTTCTCTTGGTAGGTATGATTCTTCAATTGAAAAATGTGACAGACAATGAGGTATTTGCTTAGAAATGGGGATCTTTTCTAGTATTTCTAAGTTTAAAAATCCTTATATATTGCGTTTAAACTTTCAAAATAATTTTGAAATGATTATAAAATCAATTTTAATGTTGTTGAAAACGAAACAAGGTCACGTGATCCGAAAACAGGCCGCCATTGGATGTGACGTCATTGCGGATAGCTGAGCTTTTGTTTACATCTCTCATCTATGCTCCCTGTACACTCGCAATCGCTCTTGTATGAAATCAACACGTGTCTATATTGATTCACAAATTTATTTCATAAGCAGCAGTAAATAAGATTGTAACTGTTTATAAAAAGTACTTTATGAACCAACAAATCACTAGTTCAAATACTGTTTACAAAAGGGCAATCATAAAAATAAACAAGTGAAAGGTTCAATTAATAATTTAAAATATTATGCAGAACAGAAATATTCAAACAGTTTTGGAAAAGGTTTTAGAAATGCATAAAGCCCTTTTACACTAAGTATCATTACTGAACTTGTGCCAAATTATAAACATTTTGCCAAAGGCAACAATCAAGATGGAAGCAAATTAATTCTAACAATAAATATAATAAAACAATCAATGTTCATGAAAAGTTACTTTTAGAATTGTGTAAGCCAAAATAATTGCATTTAAGATTATTCTTGGATAAATAAATGTGTTAAGTAAATTATTGTCTGTTTCCCCAATGAATTTCTGAAACTATGCCATTCATGTATAACCACTTATTCTTTTAGATTATTAACTAATTCTAATGTGTATCGCAAATTAAATTAGTTTTAAATTTGTGATAATTAATTTACATTCAAACAATTCATAAACTAATAGCATTTAAAAACATCATTGGTTTTGTTTTAACATCTTGCATTTCATGGTATGAATTGCCAAGCTTATTCAATTTATACCAAAAACAAACACATTCAGATGATTTATAATGGTTATTTTAAAATTGCCATGAATATCACTCAGAATAACAGTTTTGAACGAAAAGCAGCGTAATATTTAATAAAACTATGTTTGAAAATGCAGTTTTGGAAAAACAAATTGTTGCATTATTAATACCATGGAATTAGCTTAATAAGCATTGAAAATATCAAGATAAAAACACAAAAAAATAAAATACATTCATTTCAAACTTTATAATTACTACTTACCAGAAATTATATTCACAGCAATTGAGAGAAGTCTTACGAGACAAATCGTCTCTCCTCATAGCTTTTATCCAAACTTTCCTTTTCCCAGGATCTCTCGCAACGTAAAAAAATAACTTTTCTGGCGGTTTCACTTTTGTACTTTTACATTCAGGTACTATACAGTATTTATATGTAGAAACTTTGTTCTCCATGTAATCTTCTAGATAAAAACATTATGCAGAATGAAGCAAGCCAAACACACATGGCGAAAACGAATGTAAACAACCATAGCAACGCCGGTGCAGTGGGTTACTATGCGCTGTGACGTCACAGAGCAGCCATTACGAAATTCCTATTTTTCCCGCCAATACCGGAAACGAAATTTAAAAATTAATATATCGGGGAATAATTTTCCAATTTCAATAATATATACGTCATTTTTCATGGATTTTCATCCATAAAAATGCATAATAAAATTGTTTCATGACATAATAAAATTGAAACAAAAAAAAAGGTGAAAATACCTCATTCCTCCCCGCAGAAAAACCACCAGATCGACATAAAGAGAACAAGATTTGAAGTTAACTCATCCTTTCAGAATTCCTTTTGCATTTTTCTGACCTGAATTTTTCTTTTCAGGTTCCCATAGACAACGCTAAGTGCAGCTACCACAAGCCCACCTTCCGCAATGAGCCCTGTCGAGTCCCTTGCCCCGATGACTGCGTGCTCTCCGAATGGTCCGAGTGGTCAGTTTGCAGTCTCCCCTGCTCATCCCGACAGGACGGTGAACGTGCTCGAAACAAAACTTACTTGGCCAAACCTGGGGAAGGTAAAATTTTGAAGCCACATTTTCTTAGGTCTTTAACGGTCATATTCACTAGTCTCGATTTAACCCGAAGATCAGTTGATCTACGGGTCAGTGTTGAATCGCCGGATCATCAAGAGAAGCGGCTCAATCCCATGATAGTACTTTACGCAAGTCCAACTTGATTGGCTAGTTTCACGGGCTTGGCTTCACTTGGATATCTCGCCAATCTGATTGTTGCAGTAACCATTTGATTTTGAATATGCGCGTTGTTTCGTAGAAATACAATACATACACTAGCGTCTCAGCGTAAGTGTCCGACAAGTTGACTCTGATTTGCTCCTCATATATATGTTGTATGGTTGTTGTTAGTAGTATTTCTTGCCAACTTATATTAAGGGTACTTATACTTTAAAGAGCTTCTTTTCGTGAAGCAACGATGGCCTAATGGCTAAAGTCACCCACTTTCATATTACCGTCGGCAGCGGGGATGACTTCCCGAGTTCGAACCCAGGTAGCGGGAAGTTTTTTAGATCCTCCAAATTATTTTTAAAAAATTCCAATTTTATTCCTTTTCATTCTAATTTACTTTTCCTAATTTTTTTCCCTTTTCATATTTTTCCAAGCTTTTGTTGATTTTACATAAATAATCTAAGAACCACTCCTGAACTCACTACCAGCTGATATTTTTCCGCCCCTCTGCCGTCCCCTTTGCTTTAGGATGATGGTGTCGTATCCACCGCTGGCTTAGGACCATTCTGATGTAACAAAAAGCACACATAAAACACTAACTTATATAATTATTAACTTATATAATAAAAGGATACAATTTTCGGCTCCCACCTCTACCCACCCATAGCCATGGATCTGAAAAGAAAAGAAGAAAGCAGAAAGGAAGAGATAAATCGCCAACAACTATAAACCTTGATGACATACGTATCTAGGTCATGTGATCCGATTAGCCAATCAAGTTGGACTTGCGTAAAGTACTATCATAGGATTGAGGCGCCTGTATCATCAAGAGCCATATATTATTTTTCAACGACGGGTTAAGTGATCCACGGATTAAAATGATACGCTCGCTGTGATTGACTACTACCATCTCCTTACGATCACGTGATATTGTTTACATTTGTTACTACGGCCGAATCGGCATTCATACTGATCAAGCACGTACTTCGCCGTAGAATTGATTCCAAAATTATGATTTTAACAGAACGCATACGGCATTTTAATTTGGGTTGGGAAAAAGAAATGCAAAGGTATTTAATTTCAAATTGGATTTTTATCGAAACCTCAACTAAGCAAAAAAGAATTGCACATAATGCTTTGACAAATCGATGTAATCCGATGGTCTTCGTAGCCGACCAACCGGTATAGTGGTTAAGGTGTTTGCCTCTAGATCGGAAGGTTCCTGGTTCGAATCCGGGTCCGGGCATGGATGTTTGTAAACGTATGGTGTAGAGGCGGCTGGTGCACCTTAAATCTGTCGTGGCCGAAAGTCCTCACGTTGGGTTGGCGTGGAAGTTTGGAGAGTGGGGTGCCAGCTCAGGTGTTGCTTCGTCATCTGACCGTGGTTAAAAATTACGAGGTGTTGTCCTCGGGTCTTTCCCTTAAGGGACTGATCCCGGACCGTCGTCAATAGCCCGTTGTGTTGCTCTAGTACGACGTTAACTAAAAATTACCAATTACGATTGTCTTCGTACCTGTCAGTATATATGTGTGTTGGTGGTGTGAAAAGTATCTTTCACTGTCAATTGTCTTTCATTCGTAATAAATAAACAGAATAATTTTTATTCCACGACGAATTTGCATCTGCCATGGTCATATTCTACCGTTCGCTCTCTCATGGGGGCCCAGAACTCTGGCTACCCAGAATAGAGTTCGAACCAGAAAACACTGGGCATATCTGTTGTTTCTTATGCCTACACTGGCAGACCAAAGGAGTGCCAATCCCGTCGAAGACTGCAAGAGGCGAGGGGAGTGCGGCTTCCATGCAAGTGAGCCCCGTTAGGAGGAAGTTCGACTTAGCTCGAATTTTTAGCCAACAGATGGCAGCACATCGACACGTCTCGTTTTTACGGGGAGGTCACATTTTCACGACATTCAATCATACTCAGGAACACGGTTGTAATTTTGATCAAAACCAGAGGCCAACTAATCCCTGGTTCGACAACCCCAGAGGAATTGATTTACTATGGGAACATGGAGGACTTTGTGACCACGACAGATTTTTCGTGCACCAGTCACCTTTAGCGGACACGGGAGTTTTCTGTCAGCTGGGCTCGAACATATGATCAGTCAGTCACGAGCTCGATGCCCTACCGACCAGGCCACATGGCCCTAGGGCATATCTATTTGATAGAAAATGTAATTGCGTTCTGGTTCCGATTTATATAAGATTAGTTGAATGCGCGTCGTCACAAGAATATTGTAATTTCGCATAGAATAAAGTCTGTCCTCCATTTTTTTTTTTTTTTTTTGCTCGCTTCTTTTGCAAAAAGATAGTACTGCGTATTCGTAACTATCAACCGAGAGTTAATTCGTCGATTTCGGAGGATCAAAAAGTAACACCGAAACGGTGGTTTAAACCACGGATCATGCATTGTGAGTACGGTTTTTTCGATAACCCGAGGATTTTCGTTGATCCGCGGGTTAACTCGGTACTTGTGAATACGGCCGTAACTGGCGAGGATTTATATGGATGGTTATGTGTTGAGTTTTGACTGTTTGAGCTTACTGAGGTTTCCAAGTACGTTGTACAGTGAAACTTTGATTAACCGTCAGGGTCGGGTCCGTGACAGTTTATCGGTAATAGACGGATAACAGAAAAACAATAACAAACCAACCCCATTCATTGCACATAAACGAATGATAAAAAAAATGCGTCTACGAACTGGAATTACACTGTACATACGTGGATTTTATTTTACAGAAACAAACAATGTGCAATGGAGATTAAGTATATACTATTACATGAACTTAAGCTCTAGACGTAGATACATATTCAAATTTTAAAACCGCGTGTCATTTCTTTTCTTTCTTCGAGGTTCATGCTTTTTGAGCGGCAATGTTCCGGTTAATAGAAGTTTCGTTGTATTTCTTTTTCCCCCATAGTACACATAATTATCAAATAACCACATCTACTGCTTGTAAGAATCCTAAAAATATTTCTTTGGTCAAATAATGGGGGTGATGTGTACATAGAGAAAACCGCAATCATTAAAGGCGTGAATCCGTCTTTAAGTTAGTAGAGGAAAGGTAAATGGAAATGAATAGTCGGTGGTTATAAGTGGAGTATAATTTTATTTATTAAAGGAAGATGGTAGGGAAGAATCCTTTTTTCGATTATTTTTCTAATTTTTGTACTCAAATTAACATTGAGGGTTAACACTAGTTTATCCGTTTTCCAACCTGTATTACTCCTTCCATGACTTCAAACATCTTTATACTTTGATTATTAAAAACTTTCCTGATATATAGTAGGTGTTCTAAATATCGCCTACCACATAACTACAGGGGTTGGATAAAAATAAGGAAACACCTTGTGAAATGCATGCTTGAAAAGAAATGAAAAAATGCTGAAATTAATGTGCTCACAAACCCTGTGAGTACCAAAACAATAAGAAGGGAGCTCTATAAGCAGGATATTTCTGTCCGAGCTGCAATTCAAAACCATTCATCAGTGAGGGTTTTGCCTGTTACAGGAAAAATGATGTTTAAGTCCTAAAGCCTGGATTATGGAGCAATAGAAGACAGTAATTTAGTTGGATGAGTCTTTTATCACACTGTTTCCCACTTCTGGCCGAGTTTACGTCTGGCGAAAGCCATCCCAATCCTATAATACAGCCTGCTTGTTGCCAAGAGTGAAACATGGCGGGGGTTTTGTGATGGTTTAGGCAGCCATATCGTGGTTTTCTGTAGGCCCATGATTACTCTGCAAGGGCACTTCATGATTACTCGTCAAGGCCAAGGATTATGTGAACATTTTGGCCGATCAAGTCCATCCCATGGCACAAACTTTGTTCCCCAATAGTGAAGGTGTCTTCCAAGACGACAAAGCACATACAGCTCACATCGTCCAGGACTGGTTTTCTGAGCACGAGGATGATTTGTCGCATCTGCCCTGGCCAACATAGTCACCAGACCTCAATGTCATTGAATCTTTTTGGTCTACATTAAGAGGAAAGTGCGTGATCGCTATCCACCGCCATCATCGTTATCTGAACTTGCCACCGTTTTGCTGGAAGAATGATACAAGATTCCTTTGGCAAGTATACAGGAACTCTATTTATCCATTCCGAGAAGACTGTCACGTTCCGTTACGGTGGGCTCAAAGCACTCTTTCCGCAACGTTTCCATCACAAACCACTTTTACCTGTCCTATTATACGGGGGGTAAGGGAAACACCTCCGGTGCCCAAGTCCAAGGTTACAAACTGCAGCAAAACCAATAAGTCGAAAACCAGCTGCGCAGTTGTTCCTATAGCAGAAGCGCACAGTCAAGGGTTCGCCTAAAGCTGTCGCGTGCCGTTACGGTGGGATCAAACCACTTTTTCCGCAGCGTGTCCATCACAAACCACTTTTACCTGTCCTATTGGACGGGGGGTATCCGCGGTGTCCAAAAGTTACATGGTTTTTTTTAGGTGTTTCCATATTTTTGTCCAATCCTTGTATTTCTTTGTATCTTAGTCTCCTGGGTTGGAATATCAAGCTGGAAACTAAATGAATATCACTAGGAACTATTCTCCTTTGGTTTCCAGAGATCGTATACATTCTTTACTTATGTCAGTTTGTTTACCAGTAAAACTTTAAAAAATTTCACAAGAGAATTTTGAAGAGTGGGTTCCTAATATCTCCACCCCTGTTCCTATTACCACCCACAGGGTAAAATTAGGAGCTACTAATAAAACGAGTAGCTAGTAGAGCACATACGTACCTTCCTTTAGAATTTAATGTACTTTCAAGTCATATAAACGGAATTATAATTTGGAAACACTTACCTGATGGATATTCCCTGAATGAATCGGAGACAAAAAATACTTTGATCACAGCCTCAAATACTTCAGATGCAATAGTGTTGTTGATATAACTGATAAGAAACTTGTCGGGGTTCGCTACGTATGGCAAAACCCTAGACAGTCAAGGTAACTACATAAACTCAAAGATGTCGCGTATGGTAGCTTGCAAACACGAGTAGGCGATATTAAGCACAGGGGCGATATTTGGAATACCTATCCTACTCTTTCAATTAATAGTTGCCGTTTTCTAGTCATCGTGTATGCTGGATGAAAGAGATATACTACACTACACGGAAATCGTGTAACGTTCAGATGGTTAAGAGTTTCTAGGAAACTACTATTTATCTGTTGGTAACGACTGTTCTGTTTTGTATTAATTTTTAAAGCATTTTTTGGATCTTAAACGGGTTTTTGTGTTAGTTAGCATTGTACGTCGACTTTGATTTTATATACACGATTCTTATTCTCCTAACCCTCCAAATTGTTTTGACGAGTTATTTCGTCTGTCGAGATCTAACCAATTTTGATAATGACGAGATTTCAGTAGCGAAACAGGTAATATCTCGTCGGCAAGGTAGTGCTGATTTTGTATGATGGAAAGATTAAGATTAGTTCAGTTTTATCGAATGGCCAGATATCTCGTCAGTAAGGTAGTGCTGGTTTTTGATGATAGGGAACCAAGACAAGTTTTATCCTCTGACCAGATATCTCGTCAAGATATTGCCAATTTTGTATGATGGAGATCAAGATTAGTTCAGTTTTATCTAATGACCAAGACCAGTGTTATCCACTGACCAAATATCTCGTCTTAAAAATATTACCGATTTTATATGATGGCGAGGTCAGTTCAGTTTTATCTAATGGCCATATATCTCGTCAGCAAGGTAGTGCTGATTTTTGATGATGGGAGCCAATACCAGTTTTATCCACTGACCAGGTAACTCGTCATCAAGATATTGCCGATTTTTTATGATGGCAAAATCAAAAATCAGTTTAATTTCATCTAATGGCCAGAAATCTCGTCAGCAAGGTTGTGCTGATTTTTGATGATGGCGAGCCAAGACCAGTTTTATCCACTGACCAGGTAACTCGTCATCAAGATATTGCTGATTTTTTATGATGGCGAAATAAAAAATCAGTTCAGTTTCATCTAATGGCCAGATATCTCGTCAGCAAGGTAGTGCTGATTTCTGATTATGGCGAGCCAAGACCAGATATCTCGTCATCAAGATATTGCCGATTTTTTTAAGATGACAAGATCAGTTCAGTTTTATCTATTGACCAGATATATCGTCCTTCAATATCTGGACAAGTTTGCAAATAACGAGATCCCTCGTCGAGACAATCACCAGGATAGTTAGAGGTTGGCAGGTCTGGTATTATTAAGTGTGAAGTTATGTAATTGAAACTAACATTCATGATATTTCCTTGTGCAGGGGATACGTGTTGGAATTCGAAAGCGGAGGAAATCGAGAACTGCAACCGGTTTCGTTGCGAACCTTTCAAGTGGGTGGCGAAGGATTGGGGTCCTTGTCTACCTGTTGATGATCGACCGACTTCAAAGTCCTGCAGCATTGGAGTCCAGAAAAGAGACATCGTGTGCACCGAAGGAACAAAGAGTGTAAATCCTAATATGTAAGATATCTTAGTGTCTTCTCGAGAAAAACACAGCACAAAATTGAAATTATGATTTAACGTTTACTATATTAACGATTCAATGTTTCATAAACTTGAATGAGGAAAGAATTCGACGAGTAAATTTGTCATTTTTTGTATACGCTATTAAAATAAAACGCATTTTAAATACCATTAAGGCAGGCTTGCAAATTTCCGATGTATCGAAGCAAATTGCATTAGTAATTCCATTACAGCGTAATGTCCTCGAGCAGACCTTTTTTGAATGTTATAAAGGTGTTATATTATTATATAAGAAATAAAATATGTGTCTCTAAAAAGAGGTCTGTGCTAGGTATCTTCGGTACAGTAAATCGATTCCTTTGATTTTTACATTTTCTATGCTCTGCGTTTTCACATGTGAACTCATGAAGTATTTTTTTAATCTGTGCGTGAATAAATTCAATGTATAATCCCCAAACATTTTTGGATTGTTTCATCTCGCAACGGACAATCGATTATAAATAAATATATTGCCATTCTAATCGCTACAGTAGTATCTTCAAGTTGACAGTCAGTATTAACGGACATTTTGCGAGTATAAATAAAATCTCATAGTGTTGAAAACAAAGTACTGTACTTAATCAAGTAGGAATGATCAGATTTCTATTCAGTGTAAAGATTTTTAATGTTATTCATGCAACCGACAAATAAAAATGTCCAAACTTGGAAAGACCGCCTTCTGGTTTAGCATGACAGTCAAGACATGTGTTTTCATAAATTATATACTTACAACTTAAATACATTGTCCGCAAAAAGTTCAGAAACAAAATAACATGGCGTTATATTTCAGGTGCAAACATCTGGACATACCAGATTCAAAGAGAGAGTGTTTCCTTCCGTGTCCAGTTGATTGTGTAACAACGAATTTCACAGATTGGGCGAAGTGTGAATCCGTTTGCGACTCAGGTAGGTATTTTTTCCGTGGATATCTGACTGTGGTATTCATTCTTTTCTCATGTATAGGACAAACACACACACTGTTTCTTTTATCCTCTTTTACTAATAAAAATTTTTTTTTTATGAATTTAAACGTCTTCTCTTCAAGGAAGTTTATCCCAAACGTGTGTCCCCTTTTTAAAATATAAATATCTCAAGCTGTCACGTGTGGTACATATCTGGTCGTATTGAGATGTCGCATTAGTGACAGCTTGATATTATATCTTTTTCCTTCGGAAGAAGGCAGATATAACTAAAATTTTGGGGTAAGCTTCGTTGAAAGGAAGATAGTTTAAGTTCAAAGTTTTTTTTTATTATTAAAGGAAACTTGTCCAAATAGTTTTTTAATATTTCTGTTGCTTTTTTCTAAACAAAAGGATATAATATTAAGTCTTCACGTATGGGACACGTATGGCCATATTGAGATGTCTCCTTAATGATGGCTTGATATTAGCTCTTTTAGTTTTGTAAAAAGGAAGATATACTCTAAACTTAGGGATAAGCTTACTTGAAGGGAAGATATTAAATCCATAAAGTTTTTGAATCATAAAGAATAATAGAAGATAGAATCATTTTCATGATTAAACTATGTGTGTGGTTGTCTCAAACGTGACAGCGGAATGTCCCTTGTATGTTTCTGTGATCTCTATTTCACTTTGAATGGAACTAATCCGAAAACGCTACAATTTAATTCAATTTGAGGTAGACAAGGCAATTACCATGGTCATAGGACTTTATACGCGCATTAACCCTGTTGTGGCTAGACTGATGCAAAAACCTGTTCCATGCTGTCAACAGTTGTAGACAAGGAGAAATATGTGTTTCCTACCTGTATTTTCATTTCCCCTTGTACTTAAATCAGGCAGTTTTGTCTCGAAGATATATTCTGCCAATAACAAAAGAGATTAGGTCTTGATGAACGAGATACATTGCCATAAGCACAATTGGCCAGAGCTTGAACAAGATATCTCTTCACTAGAAAAATTGGATGGAGCTGGAGCGAGATATCTCGTCATGTACTGAATTGTCCAGAGCTTGAACGATATATATCTTCACTAGAAAAATTGGCTAGAACTGGAACGAAATATCACTTCACTAGAAAAATTGTCCAGAGCTTCAACATGATATCTCTTTAGTAGAAAAATTGGCCAGAGATTGAACGAGATATCTCTTCACTAGAAAAATTGTCCAAAGCTTGAACGAGATATCACTTCACTAGAAAAATTGGCCAGAGCTTAAACGAGATATCTCTTCACTAGAAAAATTGGCCAGAGCTTGAGCAAGATATCTCGTCAAAGAAAAAATGGCCAGAGCTTGATCGAGATATCTCGTCATAAACAAATTGGCCTGAGCTTGAACGATATATCTCTTATCTGCAAAAATCGGCTAGAACTTGAGCGAGATTACTCGTCATAAACAAAATTGGCCAGAGCTTTAACGAGATATATATTCACTAGAAAAATTGTCCAGATCTTGGAACGATATATATCTTCATTAGAAAAATCGGCCAGAGCTTGAGCGAGATATCTCGTCATAAACAAATTGGCCTGAGCTTGAACGATATATCTCTTCATTAGAAAAATTGGCCAGAGCTTGAACAAGATATCTCTTATCTTGCTCAAGTTCTAGCCGAATTTTGCAGTAACTCATAATAAACAAAACTGGCCAGAGCTTTAACGAGAGATCTCGTCATAAACAAAATTAGCCAGTGCTTGAACGATATATATATATATATATATATATTCACTAGAAAAATTGTCCAGATCTTGGAACGAGATATATCTCTACTGGAAAAATCGGCCAGAGCTTGAGCGAGATATCTCGTCATAAACTAAACTGGCCAGAGCTTGAGCGAGATATCTCGTCATAAACTAAACTGGCCAGAGCTTGAGCGAGATATCTCGTCATAAACTAAACTGGCCAGAGCTTGAACGATATATCTCTTCACTAGAAAAATTGGACAGAGATAGGACGAGGTTTCTCGTCGATACCACTTGGAGGGTTAGCCGTTGCAGACCATTCACTTTCAGGTGTAACGTTCCGATCACTTCAAAACAAATCAGAAATCTATTGTTTACACCCGCAGATGCAGTTCAGTACAAGCACCGTTACGTCATCCAGTCGTCGAAGCACGGCGGCAAACCCTGCCCAGAAGCCCTCCGGAAGGCAAGATCATGCCGCCAAGCCATGGTATCGGTGTGTCTGGAAAAGAAGAGCGAGAACTACCATTGGGATAACAGCAGCTGGAGTGAGTGTACGATGCCTTCCGAATCTCAGCACTGCGGCATGGGATTCCAAGTGAGAAGTATGTTTTCAGAACTAGTATTTCGCCTATTTTTGTTTATTTTTCCTGTTTCATGTTGAGGCCGCGGTAGCTCATAACGGACTGGCAACCGTATATGGGTGCGAGTTCGAATCCAACCGAAGACTGCCGTGTACAAAGGGAACTGGTGCATGTTAAACCTGTCGTGGCCTCGAATGTCCAAACGGTGGCGTGGTGTTGAACTCTGGAGAGTGGTGTGCCGGCTCGCATATTAACAACCTTTACCTGGAATAGAAGACATGGGGAAATTTTAAGCCCGCTGATTCGTTTGTTTCAAACTGTCGACTATGATGTCACTACGTGACATCATCATTAATGGCGATGCTTCACGTGCACTCTGTCATTACTCATTACTCGGTAGTTTCTACTTGAACTGAAAGCCGGTGGCAAAACCTCTGCAACATAAATAACGAATCTATACAACAGATCCCCAGTAATAACGAAAAACTCCCCTGTTTCCGCCTTCTATTCTGGTCCCAAGTGTCCTTTAAAGTTCGAAAATGGATTATTTTTTAATTATGCGTATAGAATCTATACTGGAATTAAAACTAAACACAAAACATTTGCGATAAAATTACGAGTACATGGCACAAGCCGTTGAACTTTCGCTTGGTAATCATCTAAAAGCTATCGCTTTCTTTTTCATTCGTATTCTATTTTCGGTCGAAGCAGTTTCAACTTTTTTTTTTGCAAACATTGCAAGTAAATAGTGATATTTTTCCCACATGCGGAGTGCTTACTATGGGCATCGACCTTAAAATGAAATAAACGGATCATGTGGGCGGAGTCGATGTCGTAAGATCTCTGAAGGGTAAATCACAAATTGGCTTATCCGATTGGCTATGGAAGCGCAGACTAGCGTTTATAATAACGGTGGATAGACACGTTAACCAATTAATTGTTTAGGATTCATGCTTTTACCCACAACCACGTGACACATCTTCAAACCAAGCAACTGGAAGAAATAACTTAAAACTGCGGTCGCATGCTCCGTCTATTTCTTTTTAAGGTCGATGACTGTGGATGAGTGGCGTCATAGATCTCAGAGAGCGATAGCAACGAATCAGCGGGCTTAAAATTTTCCATGTCTTCTATTCCAGGTAAAGATTGGTAATATGCTGCCGACTCAGGCGTGAACACGACAACGTCACATGACCGTGGTTCATAATTTCGTGATGTTGTCTTCGGATCTTTACGTTCGGGGTTGATCCCGGGCCCGTAGCCAATAGCCCATTGCGTTTCTCTAGTGCGACGTTAATTAAATACTTAACTGTTTCATGTCGATAGAAACCACCCAGCTACGGTTGGATATTTTGGATTTAATGGCGCGAGACATATCCAAGTTGCATTAAATGCAAGACAGTGCTAAGAAATTAATGAGGGAGAAAAATAGGTAGGGAAGGGCGTTGTGCATAAGTTGTAATATTATGCCGCCTATGTGACAGAGTGGTCATTGTTGGCGATTGAGAGTGACCGCTTGTCATGTTCTGCGCATGCGCACTTTAAGCCGAACTGGCGCGCAAGAGAAAAACGTGGAACGATGGTCGACACAAAAGAACGCTGAGTGTCGTCTATTCGGTTAGAAACGAAGAATGTGTAAATAATTGTTCCTATCACTTTAAGTCCATCCTGTTGTACATAGACTTTCTGTGTGTGTGACGTCGTTAAAGAAAGGTGTAATTCATCTAAAAATAGTACGTGTCATTGCCCGACCATCTTGAGAAGCTTAGAGGCCATTGACGAAGTTCCCTTTCAGGAAAATCTTTATAGCAACAAAATTGTGGACATTGCAAGGGCCGTGATTTCGGCACATGGAGTAATTTGACTCGACTTCGATTGGACACGACACCAACCAACCAAATAGTATGTGTATTAAGAAGTGTACGCTACGAATAATTACGCTACAAAAGAACCCAATCCTGATATTACGAAGTAAGAAGATGTTCACACCGCGTACTCACTGTGAGTTCCCTCACTAAAAGCCACCAGTTCTCTCATAGTGCCGAAGAGGTCATTAGTCAAGCTTTAAAAAGTTCGTAGTGTGTATCCTAAAAATACAGTTTGAACTGAAACATACTGAAGACGATTACAAAATGATAATTTTATCAGGATATTCAAAGGAAGCTTCACACACACAAATTTGTACATCCGATCCAATAAAAGTATTTTCTTTCATCGTAAAATATATCAAATTATACCAATATGAGATGCAATAAGAAAGGGGGATTACTTTTTGTAGGTAAGTATACAGTTTCCGGAGACTTTCTTCAGAGTTTGTATCCAACTGATCGTTATCCATCAAGTTCCACCACTCACGTATTCCCGATAGCGTCTTCTGACGCCAATCCAAGTTTTTCCTGCCCATCATGACGTTATTTTGTTGCACGTGCGGCCCATTCAACCGCTCTCCTTTGTTATCGAAATAATCAATTCGGCAAATTGCTCTTTCGGTACTTTAAACTTATAGTGATAAGGCTTTGAAAAGTGCGATCTTTTCTTCGCTAATGCTTTCACCAATAACGACAAAGGCCGTCGATGAAGAACACTTCCTGAGATTGTTGGGTTTTTTTTGCTGTTGCTTCCGCCAACACTTTTATTTACAGAATTTTCTGTTAAACCCCACTTTTATTGATTGCTGTGTTGGGAAAGAAGTGGGGCTTTTATGGCCGCCCCATTTCGGATTTCAATGAGCACGTGAGTGAGGTGTATAGTGTGTCGGGCTTTTATAATTGCGCCAATCATTCGCTTCCATATTGTCGCCAAATTGCCCATTCGATGTCTGCCCTTTGCTGGTTTTTTTATGCGTCGTAGTGTTAACAAAAGAGCTTTCAATCCCACGGAGGTCCGTGATCTTGGAAACGGTCATTATCTTCACTGGCGAGGTCTTTCGAGAAAAATTGTTTTGTGTTGATAGCTTAAATGATGGTAACAAGTGATTAGGGGAAGTGCCTTTTTTCCTTCTTCCAGATTGATTTGAGATATATGCTACAGATTCTGTGAGGGGGTTCTTAACGTATCGATCTGTGTGGAACTTGGTTGAGACTCTTGAAAGCGGAGTATCATGCACGCGACTAGTCCACTCTAGGCAGTTCTCAGAGGCACGTCTTCTTTAGGTGTGAACGCGCAATCACAACCCCGAGTCTCCTTTTCTTCTGTTTTACCTCCCTGTCAGACCCTATGATTCTGCTTTTTTACCCTTGGGTTTCGCGCAGCTTCGACATATGGCCCTTGCTCCGTAAAATCCAGAACCAACCGAATTAGACATCCTTATACACACTCATGAGTATTGCCTGTAAGTACGAAAAACTTGGCGATTATACCTCGTAGCTTGAAGGAGATAAGATGTAATTTTTGTATTTATCGGGCCCGTGTAGATAACAATAAATAAAAAAGAAAGTGTTTTACAAGCGGGGACAAACATATCAATATGTAAATAATAACTGTGTAAACTATGCTGTTTGCCCATCCTTTGATTTTGTAATATTCTCATCTACGCTGTACTATGTTTACAAACCGAAGTAGGTAGGTTGTGTTATTTGGGTTTTGAATGAATGAAAGCAGAGTCAAAGGATGTATTGAATAAATTTTTTTTTTTTTTTTTTTTTGCTTTCCAGTAGGCCGTTATTTTGCATTTTAATTTGTATCCAGACTATTTTTGAGCAATTAGTTATCAGGGAAGAATGAAGATGTCGCATGGAGCTAAAAACACTGGTTGGACTTAGAATGAGGCATCCCTATGCACACTCATGCGTATTGCTTGGAAGTATGAATAACGGCGGTTTTATCTCATAGCCTGATAAGAGATAAAATGTAATATTTATTTTTATCTCTGGCCCGTATAGAAAACAGTAAAGAAACTTTCACAAGCAGGGATAAATATACTATTCACCCTTGTGTAAACTATGATGTTTGCCCATGTATATATTCTGTAATATTCTCATCTACGCTGTACTATATTTACAAACCGTAGTAGGTAGGTTGTGTGATTTGGGTTATGAATGAATGAAAGCAGAGTCAAAGGATGTATTGAAGAAAAAAATTATTTTTGCTTTCCAGTAGGCCGTTATTTTGCATTTTAATTTTAATCCAGACTATTTTTGAGCACTTAGTTATCAGAGAAGAATGTAGATGTCGCAAGGAACTAAAATATATAATGTAACTTTGTGAATTTTGTCAGACATTGGTTTCGTCGTCATCCCTTCCCTAGTAATGTTTAAAAATGTATTGAGTTACTTGAAAATTGAAATGAATCCAAGCGAATATATAACCATTAAAATGGAAAAAGCATTGCTTTATGCTTCATCGCTAAACGATCTTGCGAAAATTTCCAATTATTTGTTATATTCAAAGACAGCCATAAATAAAATTTCCGTCTTTAAGCTTTTCAATTTCTTCTCTTCGTATTCCCACTTCACAAGGGTTTGCTACACGTTCTTATACCAATTACAAAGCTAGTACAAAAAATAATATTTAATGCGATTACGAATTTCTAAACGAAAATAGAAAATGGAAACATTCAAAAGAAAATACAAAACTAAGACATAAAGAGGTTTTGGATTAACTCTTCGTTGGCTCAAAAATACATTTTATTCTTTCTCTCTTTTCCACATACATGCAAATTTTAATTGTTAGTTCAGTATTTTAATATCATCATTAAAACGTTTTTAACGGATCTATTTAACTTTAAGATTGGTTGTGAAGAAATGTTCATCGATATCTTACATTTTTACTTTGTATTAAAATTTTAAACTGTACGTTTCTACATCATACGTACCTTTCACTTTATCTATAATTTTCCTGTATTTTTACTATTTTATATCAAAGTAGCATAATTTTTTTTACCATTTTCGATGTCTTTGATCGATGCATTAAAATTTCGTTGATGTTACGGTGTTTTATATTACTGATCAAATGCTTCATTTTAAATTATTGTATTTATATTATGCTAACACATCCTTTTTAATCTATTTTAATTTAACTGACTACAATTTTAATTTTTAGCTTGATATTAAATTAAATTCCCATTTTGTTGCAGTATTTTTATACCAAATTAATTAGCTCATGCTGTAATTTAGATTTACAGCCCTGAGAAAAGGTTTACCTGTCCCTCAGACCAGATACCATCTTCCAGATAGGTCTCTCAAGCCCGCAAACCAGATACAGTCCTCCGTAAAGGTTACCGGGTCCGCAGTTTAGATATCATCCGTACAGGTTTACCTGTTCCGCTGGTCAGATAGGACCTTCCAGATAAGTTCACCCATACTCGCTAACCAGATAAGGCCCTTCGGATAGGTTTTTCCGACCTGAAGATTAGATACGGCCTTGTGGATAGGTTTTCCAGCCGGCAGACTTATTTACCCTGCCCGCTGACCAGATTGTGCCCCTAGGCCCTTCGCATACGTTTTCCCAACCTGGAGATCAGGTACGGTTCTGTGTATAGGTTTTGCATCCGGTAGGCTTATTTACCCTGTCCGCTGACCATACTGTGCCTCTTAGGCCTCTCAGATATGTTTTCCCGACCTGGAGATCAGATAATCGGCACTGTGAATAGGTTTTCCGGCCAGCAGGTTTATTTACCCTGCCCGCTGACCAGATTGGGCCCTCTGTATAGGGTTGACCGGCCCGACAACCAGATAGGGTCCTCCGGATCTTACCCAGCCCGCTAATCAGTTAGGGCCCACCGGATTGGGTTACGTGACCTGATACGACCTTCCATGTATGTTGCCCTGCTCGTTGACTGGTTAGGGCCCACCAAATTGAATTATCCTACCCCTGACCAGATGGGACACTCCGGATTGAATTATCCTACCCAGGACCAGATGGGACACTCCGGATTGAATTACCCTACCCCGGACCAGATGAGATACTCCGGATTGAATTATCCTACCCCGGACCAAATGGGACACTCCGGATTGAATTACCCTACCCCGGACCAGATGAGATACTCCGGATTGAATTATCCTACCCCGGACCAAATGGGACACTCCGGATTGAATTACCCTACCCCGGACCAGATGAGACACTCCGGATTAAATTACACTACCCCGGACCAAATGGGACACTCCGGATTGAATTACCCTACCCCGGACCAGATGAGACACTCCGGATTAAATTACACTACCCCGGACCAGATGAGACACTCTGGATTGAATTATCCTACCCCGGACCAGATGGGACACTCTGGATTGAATTAACCTACCCCGGACCAGATGGGACACTCCGGATAGGTTTTCCCGGTACCCTAACCATATACGGCCCTTCGGATGGATTTACCCGACCTGCTGACTATATACTGCCCCCCGGATACGTTTACCCTACCTGCGGACCTTAGGTTTAGCAAACACTTACTTTTTATTACTTAACGGCATTGGAAGAAACAACCAACCTTTTCACATGTTGATACGCCCTCTAGAGCTAGTCACTGCATTTTTATATGTGAAGTATTTCATTTTTTCATATGCAAACTTAGTTCTTCCTAACTTATCAAAATGATCGTTATCTTTTCCACAGATGTGAGCTGCCTGGACGAGGAGGATCACGAGACAGAGCCGCACCACTGTCTCTCGGAGACGGGCTGGACTCTGACCTTCGTGCCCTCTGCCATGAGGTCCTGCGAAATCACCTGCTCCTCTGGGTGCGTGCTGACCACTTGGACGGCGTGGTCGACGTGCGGATACTCCTACAATTCCAAACGATCGCGGCGCAGGGAGCTCGTAGGTAGTGAGGACGATGTAGAGCCTTTACATGTTCCCTTCAGTTCGTGTACACACATGTCCAAAAATTAAGGATAATATTGAATTCGTAGCAAGCAAGGTCACCTGATCTCAATCCAATAGAGCGTGTCTCGGATTCTCGAAGGTGCATTGAAGCATACACAACACCACCAAGGATGGCTAAATAGAAATGAAGGGATCTAGTGCTCGAATGAATTTCCTTGCCTCGGGTACTTTTTCGCTCTTGTGGAAAGTATGTCAGAGATCAGCACAGTCAATTAAATTGCTTTATACAAGCAAGGAAAAGTTTTTGTAATAAGTAAAACCTACAATATGTTCACATAAGCATTTTGTTTGTTTCTGTAGTCCCTCAATGCGGGTGCTCTTAATCCTCCCGGGGGTTGTCTCGAGGAAGTATTTCGTCACCAGCGAAATTGGCCAGATCTTGAGATGAAAGTGAGATATCTCGCCATAAGAAAACTGACCAGATCTTGATCTCGTTGTCATGAAAAAAAATCGGCAATATCTTGATGACAACGTATCTTATAATTAGCAAAATAGGTCAGGTCTTGGTGGACAAGATATCTTGTCGAAAATACTTTGAGGGTTAGTTAATTCCACCTAGGTTGTGGAATTTCATTTGTCATCTGAGCACAGGATACATCTCGAATTGCTTTATCTTTACTTTTTGGACATGTGTGTATGTAATGCTTATTTCCCTCACGTTCTTAGTAACTTCGGACGGCCAATGACTTGTTGCCATTTGGCAGATCTCCACATACGCAGATGCCAACTATCACTTAACCAACAACCAATCTTATAACCATAACGTGGATAATTCTCATCTTTTGTTGCGGCAAGATGACGAATAGTGATGGTATTAAGTAAATCTCACTTTAGAAACCTGGATTTGGAAAAATGAATTAATTCTCGGAGATTTTTTTTAACATTTATAAGTACAGCGTATTTTTGTTGGTCATTTGATGCATATTTACTATGTAGCTATGTTAAGCACATTGTACTGTCTTTTTATGCATGGTAGCTATGTGCACAATGCGTCTAAAAGTTTTTAGAAGTACCTGTACTTTAATACACCTGGTGGTTTATGTTCAGAGTCGAAAACTTCCCTATTGTGCCAGGCAGACTCTGGTGCAAAACGTTGCTCCAAACTGGCACATGTTTTGGGCAAAAGACAAGTTGTTTTTCCTTCTTACATCTTTTCATTTCCCTTGGAGCAATAGTGCAGTTTTGTCTCGACGAACTATCTCGTTCCAAACAAAACTGACAAGATTTTGGACGAGATATCTCGTTAAAGCACTTGGATGATTTAGATCTATTTATCTTCCTCGACTTGTTTGTTTATGACATACTGTAAAATGAAAAATGTGGGTATATTTATCATGTCCACAGGCGTGATGTCAGAAAATTCCATATGTCCTCTCACGTTCAAATTGGTTGAAGAGGAGAACTGCCCTCCAGCCTCAGCTGTACTCGATAATCTGGAAAACATCCACTGGATGTCCTGCATTCTTCACAATTCGACCAAAGTACTGGTGAATGGAAAGCTTATGGAAAACCAATGCGGTGAGGGTTACAGATACAAGTTTGACCCACAGATCAACTCGGAAACGGCAACCGGTCCAGGTGAGATTACCTACGTGAAACCTTGTTTGTTCCAACTAAGGTAGAATCAAAACGCCAGTTGCATTCGTATTAAAGAACGAAGTCTTGTACACATTGGGAGATTTAAATATATCAAAGCTGAGATTAGAGAATTATTTTACGTCATCATCAAGGGAACGTGATTTTCTATTCCCTTGAAAAATTGCTATCGTATTGCTTCTCTCGGTTGCATCTAGACTTTTTCATGAGGAACCACTTTCCCAATTCTTATTATATTGGAACACATTAAAGTCAGACGACGAAATGTCTGCACTGTAGGAAGATGCTCCATCTTCCATACCACAAATCTTTCGTTTTCTTGTGGATGGGAAGGAAAATAGTTGAACTGAATGAAAGGAGCTTTATCTTGCCTCAGCTGACCTACCGCCTTCTAGTGAACAGTTGGGAAGATCATCGTATTAAAGTTTGGTTGGTTTGTTGTTTTATGGCGTGAGATTGCCATTTTTGGCCAAGTATTGAAGGAAAGTGGCATATTCATCCCATAGTTGATATTTCGCCTTGTAGTGAACAGTAGGGAACATAGTTGGAATGAAGGAAAGGGGCTTTCTACAGTTGATCTTTCGCCTTCTGGTGAACAGTAGGGAAGATCGTTCGGCTGAAAGATAGAGGCTAATTTTCTCTCAGCTGATCTTTTACCTTCTGGTGAACAGTAGAGAAGATCGTTGGACTGAACGAAAGGGGCTGCTCAGATGACCAGTCTTCTTAATGACATAAAGCGATGGTCTCGGCGCATTTCGCCAGGAAGCGTGAGAATGTATATCTTCATTGACCCCATCTTGCGATTTCTTTAGTAGGTTTGTTAGCATACCTGGAAGGGTATGATTATTTTCGTTACTGAAAGGGCATCGATGACTTCCTGAATCTATGAGGTGTTGAATCAACACCTGTTCCTTATCACTCTAAGAGCAATAGAGTGTTAAGGAACCACCGATGCCGTTTGTACGGAGAGAGATTATTGACCTCTGTATATCCTTTTCGCCATAACATTACCTTTTCAACCCAATTGCTTTTCTGAGAACATTTAACACAGGGTGAAGGTAACCCTAATGGATTCTGGACGTTCCTTCGGTATTCTGAGGTACACAACAATGTGAATCACCCGTAACAAAAGGACATTGAAATCTCGGCCGTTTCATTAGCTGGAGGGTAAATATTTTTTCAGTTGATCTTCTGCCATCTGGTGGACTGAAGGAAAGATTCCAATGACTGAAAAAGAGACTTCCCCTTTCTTCCGCGTTCATATTCCCTACTGTCCATTTTCGTGTTTGAAATTTTCATTGAAATTGGTACGTCCGTTCTGGACTAACTCATGCCATTTTATGAACTCGTGACCCGGAATTGGTTTTTCACAGCATTCTTCTCGCTAGTGGGGATACACGTTATTCGCCACAAAAAAAAACGAGGTGTTTCAATGTCAACGCCACTTGCAATGGTATATTTCACAGTAATTGCAGACGCATTCCCGTCATGATTGTCAGTAACACTACATCCAAAACGAATAATACAATATTTCCAACAAATTTCAGGTTGTAGCTCAGGCACAAAATGAGTTTTAGACGAATTCAACTAGCGTTTTGACTCTTATTCGTGTTTATGCAAGAGTTTCCTTTCTGAGAGTAAGAATTCTGTGCATTGACATTTTGTAGGTTTGGTAAGAGATTTCTGCTTGGTGGATTGCCCAATGGACTGTCTAATGTCCGACTGGAGCAAATGGACTCCCTGTAGTGTGCCTTGCGGTAAAGGATTCACGGAAAGACGAAGAGACGTTTTGGTACCTGGAAATTCATTGGGCAGGCCCTGTCCCGTTTACAACACCACAGTAAGTGATTTTAGCTTGTGATATTTGAGGATCTGATGTGTTAGGTTTCAATGATACTCGTGAATTTTCTTGGTCAATTGATGTTTGGGACCAAAAGGAGTAACGATTGGATTGTAAATATCACTTTATTCTTTCGATCATAATCAGATGATCTTACTGAAAACTGAAAGAACATTGGGTGATTGGACTGCAATTCTCTCACATAAATATCAAAATTGATGTTTTCAAAGATGATCTAAGTACAATGCTTTCATGAATTACAATTCTACAAAATGTTTCAAGCTATATTTTGTTTAGTAACTCTAAAAGGGATGTATTCGAAGCTTTAATTTTCTTTTCTTTCCGCACTTACTGACACACTATGACTTACGAGCTCTTGACTCAAGGCTGTCACAGGTGACTAAAAGTAAACTTCTTGATCAGAAGCTGTTTTTTTTTTTTTTTTTTAATTTTTGGAAATTGCTATCGAAAAATTAATTAAGGGTAAACACAAACCGACGGAAAAAAAATATTTTTCATTGAGGAGAAAGCTCATTTCAAAGAACGCCAATTTCGAAGTTTTGGAGCCAAGCGTGACAACCAATGAAAATATTGGAATCTAGTTGCCAAATTGTCATGAGAACCTAATTAAGAAAATATTTAGTTTCTTTATTTTAAAATTTTAACTTTTTGGTGAGATCTTCAGCGTTAGTTTCTTAATTAAGATATGTGTTTCGTATTTAAATAACTATAATAGCAAATAAGATAGGGTTTAAGAAGACTTTTTTTTGCATCCATTTTTGAAATGTTATGCTTATATTACTTCTTATTCACATGTGCTTTGATTGTTATCAACCCCGTGCCCTGTAGATGGCACGGGGTTGATAACTATAACCACCCGTTTTTTTCTTCTATGTTAGTATAACTTACCTGGTATGCGTGTCCATTTACTTCGCTGAATAAACATTTCTTGACCAGATTTGGCCCTTGCACCTTAGCTATAAACAATCAATCCGATATCTGGTCATTAAATGACTAAAGTCGCTTTATTGGTTAGCGTTCGTATTCCACCTACATCTACCTTTTTTTGTGGTAAGAGATTTCTGTTAATGCGTGTTAAATTTTAACAAATGATAAAAGGTATATGGAAACTATCATTTGTTTTTTCTCACAGTGTTAGGCATTGATTAACAACAGGAGGATTACGAATTCGAAATTAGCTGGTGCACGTTAAATCTGTCGTGGCCTCAAATGTCCTAACGTTGACGTTTTGTGGACGAGATAAAGTAGATTGGGGTGTCAGCTCAGGTATTGACCTCGTCATCTGACCGTGGTTCCTAGGTACGAGATGCTATCCTCGAATCTTTCCCTTCGGGATTGATCCCGAACCGTCATCAATAGCCATTTGCGTTGTTCTGTTAGTTAATTGCCTACCTATGAATGAGAATATTTTCACTGCAAACTTAATCTTCTACTTATTTAGTGTTTGACTAAACTGTGGAACAGATCATAAAAATTTTGAAATTTTATTCCCTTCTTTTTTTAAAATAAAAGATATTTCTTATGTAACGAATTCGAAAGAAATCGCAATGTACGTGTACGGTGATAAAAGAAAAAACGCCTCATCCGGCTCTTAGCAATTAGACGGGATCCCAGCAAATCACAACATGCTCCCTCCACTCGGAAGGCCTAGGCAAAGCCCTCCTGATGATGTTCGCATTTTAATGATTCGAATTGAGGCGACCTTCCGTTTAATGGAAATAACGCTTCATCTCTCACCCTTCAGTTGATCCACCAAGACATTTCCCATTCCGTCTCATTTATTTCGGGATTAATGAGCAGGACATATCGAAAGTATCAAACGGCGCTTTTGATAGGGCGAAGAACTAATGAGGCCCCTGTCAGACTTGGAGTAAGTTATTCGCGTAGTTTGACGTTGTCTTCCCGCTCTCTTCGTGTTTTTGTCTGGCTCGTATGAATCGTAGAAGTCTGATGCAGCCGTTGGTGCATTATGCTTATTGAGATCTGTTCTCGATCGTTTTCTTGCCCCCCTTTTTCCTGGTGGAATGGAGTTTGAAATTGATTGCTGTTCTAGGCATTCCAAGATTATACCTTGTTACGGAATCCAATTTGTTAATTGGGATAATATGAACTTTGATCGTCATCAGCACCTTTCTTAATTGACTTTCGAAATTTATTGTGGTTCAGGGATTTTCGGTTGCAAATGGAGGATTCAGCAGATGGATAGCTGCATTTTCCATGTAAGTGTAAGCTTTGATCGAAGAACTATAACCTCTGTAATCCTTTTTGTAGAATAAACGAATACTAAAATTTATAATTATATGGGGAAAACATAGACTATTTCTTTCCTGTGTTTAGACCAATCTGTAACCATAAAAATTGGTACACAGGTAGTCCTAAAGTGCCCCTCGAAGCCTAAATTTTAGAATCTCAAGTTTGTTTTTCTGCAATAAGTGCACATGGACAAGGAAACACGTTCTACAAGGTTTTCGTATTTGGGTTAATACCGGGAAATGTCGCGGTAGGAAACACGTTCTACATGGTTTGTGTATTTGAGTTTACAGGGAAATGTCGTGGTAGGAAACACGTTCTGCAGGGTTTGTGTATTTGAGTTTACAGGGAAATGTCGCGGTAGGAAACACGTTCTGCAGGGTTTGTGTATTTGAGTTTACAGGGAAATGTGGTAGGAAACACGTTCTACAGGGTTTGTGTATTTGAGTTAACAGGGAAATGTCGTGGTAGGAAACACGTTCTACAGGGTTTGTGTATTTGAGTTAACTCAGGGAAATATCGCGGTCATGATTTAAAACAGCAACACCGGGTTATTCAGTTAGTATCACAATAAAACTAGGTTATATTATCGAAAGAAACAAGAAAAGGATAACCTTCTTTTAGTTTGGTACCAGAAGATTCACCTGATTAAGTTGGTTGGTTAGTTAGTTTTGGACAAGGGACTGAAAAAAGCAAAATACGAAAGAGTATGCGCGGGTAGAAGATAAGGGAGATCATTCGTAATTGTGATGACTACACGCCTGATTAAGAAACTAACAGGTTACTAAAATATGTTAGCTGCCAATTGTTAACTTTAGGTTTTTAATCCTCCGAGATTTTCCAGTAGTGTATGTTGTTTAACCCTACAACACAACATGAATAAATAGTCACTTCGATTGGTTGAAGGAATCGCTGGGAAGACTACTGGTCACGAAGTTTCAAAACCTTTTAAAAGTCGTGAAGGTATGACTGAAGATTGAAGTGAACTACACAGAGGTACTCTTGTGGACGATTTACTTGTAAACTTCCACTTGGTCTTTTCGTTGTGTCCAGATATTATTTTTCTATTCTCTAAATCAACCTTATTTCCTTCCCGCTTCTTTTGTGTAGCATACTTCCAGTTGGATACTATTTTAAATTACTTCATAAAAGTAGCATTTGTTGATGAAACCACTCGCTAATAAATGCTATTAATGATGTTCTTGTAATGACCTTTTCGACTGCAGCAATTTATCCAGCTAAAATCTATATTCCATCAAATTCGCTATTTGTTTTTTAGTTCGAACTTCAAACAGACGTGTGTCATATTGTCTGCGCAGACTTCTACTGGTTGGCTGGTGGTTGGACGCAGTGTGTTCTGAGCGATAACAAATCCGACTGCGGTAACGGAACACAGTACAGATCTGTAAAGTAAGTCCTTTTTGAAATAGAGATAAGCATTTACGCTTAGGTGTTACTGGTTTAGGTCAGAAATTATGCCATTGGAGAAAAAACGGTATTTTTTTCTTCATAAGGTTTTCTGTTCTCAAACCAACCTTTTTTCTTTCCTTACCAAAGCTCTTTTCGCTGAATACGCACAAAGTATCAACCTATAATGGAGGAGTTTGTAAGGTTCGCCTCGCCTGCTTGGTGGTCGTCTCGACGTGGTATCTCGTCATTAGCAAAACTTACCAGATCTTGATGGACGAGATATCTCGTCATTAGAAGAAAAACGACCTGGTCTTGATCTCATCCATCATGAAAAATCGGCAACATGTTGATGACGAGATACCTCGTCGTTAGAACAATTTTTCAGATCGTGATGGACGAGATTTCTCGTCGTTAACAAAATTGGTGAGATCTGGATGTACGAGATATCTCGTCGAAATCCCTTGGAGGGTTATATACAGGAGTGCTTTCTAGATGCATTTGAATGGTAATGATGGGTAAACAAAAGGAAAGTTTTTAATCATGTGGACGGCTTTGGTACGTTTGGGGTCATGTCATTATGCTCCCATGTTAATAAAATGGGATATAAAGTTAAGGACGCACACATATAAAAATATTTATAACTTTTTAGCCTGTAAATACCTTTAACCTTTTTTAACCGAAATCATAATCAAATTAATGTGTACTATGCAAAGAGAACATAAAATAATAAAATTAAGGATATTGGTTAGCTATGAACGTAAACGACATCTGTACACATACCGCAAATGCCCAATCCAACATGAAAATCTGTTCCACTGCTTGTACTGAGTTTTTTTAAATATTAACCTATTTTGTTATTAATTCATGCGATGAAACATCGCATTTCCATCAGATTCAAAACATTTTTCCATGGGCATACTGCTGATCGTATTTAAAAATGAAATTCTGGAAAAGTTTTGAAAAACATCATGCAGCTTTCGAAGACTGTTTTTCATAATATTCATACTTCTGTCAGTTAATTTCTTGGATTCATGGTAATCATAAGAAAAACATTTGGCTTTTCTAAAGCAGATATAGAAGCATTCTTAACTTAATATAAATATTTTCGTTCACAAAATAGTAAGATACGAAACACCCTTTTCATTTAATATTGAAAGTAATTACGAGTTGCGGGAAATTGTCCACTAAATTAAATGGTTTTATATTCCGTGAAATGGATTCCAGGAATTTCTGGAAATAACTCTTTGCTCGTTTCCTTCGGTAACATCGCCTGAGGGTGAGAGGTTCAGACACGTTTCTATCAAAACAAAATGGCGGGCACGTGCAATGCTTAAAAAAGCTTAGAGGGGAAGTTTGAATATTATACCAGAGATTAAAAATTGGTAATTAATTACGAAATGCCCTCAACCTCCACAGATATCGAGTCCCTTATATTTTGTTTTCGTGTGATAAAAGGAATGTTATTCCAGAGTTATAAAATGTTCCAGCTTTCGTTTTACAACTTGTAGAAACTCTTCTGGGAAAAGAATAAGACACCTTCGATTAAATAGATCCCTGTATGCAATGCACATAGAAGCTTGGGATTATTTTACATTATCCTCTGGCACATTTGAATTTTTTTTTATTGAATGTTATACGAAACTAGTATATTTGAGGTACAGTCAGTGTTTTTCTCTTGCAACTCAGGAAAAAGTTAGAACTGAAACCGAAATCATGAGGAATATATTTTGTATCTTTTTAATTCTTGGGAGAACTTTTTCATATAATCGAACCTCATGTTAGAGTGGTAAGATGAAACAACATTACATGAGCTATTATTATAAGTCGCGATTGAATGAATGCAAAATTTTGGGACAGAAAATAACTTAAAGGTTGTTCAATGGAACATTTTCTGCTGATTGCATGGGTATTTTGAATGCTATACGAAACTAGTATATTTTAGGTCAGTGTCTCTCTCCTGCAAGTTGCCGACCAACCGGTATAGTGGTTAAGGTGTTAGCCTCTAGATCGGAAGGTTCCTGGTTCGAATCCGGGTCCGGGCATGGATGTTTGTAGACGTATGGTGTAGAGGCGGCTGGTGCACCTTAAATCTGTCGTGGCCGAAATTCCTCACGTTGGGTTGGCGTGGAAGTTTGGAGAGTGGGGTGCCAGCTCAGGTGTTGCTTCGTCATCTGACCGTGGTTCAAAATTACGAGGTGTTGTCCTCGGATCTTTCCCTTAAGGGACTGATCCCGGACCGTCGTCAATAGCCCGTTGTGTTGCTCTAGTACGACGTTAACTAAAAATTACCAATTACTCTCCTGCAAGTTTGGAAAAAATTAGAAGTGAAACCAAAAAGGGGCACATTTAGTATCTTTATAAGTCTTGGGTGAACTTTTTCATGTAATGAAAACTCACGTTAGAGCGTCGAGATCAAAGAGCATTGTAAGAGCGATTATTATAAATCTCGAATGAATGAAATCGCCATCGATTGAATAAATGTAACATTTTGGGACAGAATAACTTAAAGGTTGTTCAATTAAACATTTTCTGCTGATTGCATGGGTATTTTATTATTATCCTTGAAGTGAAACTTAAGCTGCCTTGTTAAGCCACCTTAATTTAAAGATGAAATTTGTAACATCAGCAAGAGTAAGAGAGAAAGAAAGACGGTGGGGCTTTATTTATTTTTCTAATTTGTATCGTCTCGGGTGTGCGATATACAACTCATCTAAGATGTTGTAATTTAGTTATTTTTAACCTTCCGAGCGTCACAAGATTTCCGAATAGTGTAGTGTTGCCCCATAAGACACAATGACTAAACAACTCCATCTATTAGTTGAACAATCATAGGAATCTATTGGACAAGAATGTTTAAACTGGTTAGATCTGATGTAGGGAGCACCGCAAGTTGCAGGACCGATATATGCGTGTTCGCTCAGAGGCTTAACCCTCCAAAAGGTTTAGATGAGGCTTTTATATCCAGATCTTGCCACTTTTGCTATTAATTGACAATGACCACTTTTTCTTTTCAATCTTCCGAGCGTCACAAGATTTCCGAATATTGTAGTGTTGCCCCATAACACACAATGACTGAACAACTCCATCTATTAGTTGAACAATCATGGGATACTTTTTGTTATGAATTTTGAAGCTGATTAGATCTTATGTAGGGAGGACCGCAAATTGCAGGACGAATATATGCGTGTTCGCTCAGAGGCTTAACCCTCCAAAAGGTTTAGATGAGGCTTTTATATCAAGATCTGGCCACTTTTGCTATTAATTGACAATGACCAATTTTGCTTTTCAATCTTCCGAGCGTCACAAGATTTCCGAATATTGCAGTGTTGCCCCATAACACACAATGACTAAACAACTCCATCTATGAGTTGAACTATTATGGGATTCTATTTGTTATGAATTTTGAAGCTGATTAGATCTTATGTAGGGAGGACCGCAAATTGCAGGACGGGATATATGCGTGTTCGCTCAGAGGCTTAACCCTCGAAAGAGTTTAAATGAGATGGCTTGTTCATCAAGATCTGACCAATTTTGGTATTGGTTGCATATATCGTCAAGATATCGCCAATTTCGCTATGATGAGATCAAGTTCTGGTTTATTTTCCTCTAATGACGAGATACCTTGTGTCCACCAAGATCTAATCAATTTTGCTAATGGCTGCGTTTTGGATCAGATAACTCGTCGAGACAACATCCAGGAAGGTTATGGTAGTTGGTCCTGGGTTTAGCGTGCAAAAAAGAAACTTGAAATGTCAGGGATTCATCACCCCTGGTATTGAAAGTGAATTTAAATACTGTGTACTTGTATGTTTTTTTTATTTACTTTGATCCTTGCCAGGTGCATAGAGAAGTGGACGGAGAAGGTGGTGGACGAGTCGAAGTGCGATCCGTTCTTGAAACCGGAAGGAACTTCCGAATGCAGACTCCACTGTCCTGGGGAGTGCGTCCTGTCACCCTGGACCGTCTCCGAAAAGTGCTCAGAGGTAAGAAATGTCATCTTCATACTTACTAGGAGGACATTGAAACGGATCTAAAAGATAAAATAAATCTAAGATCTATCCAAGATCAAATAAATAATATTTCTTTGTCAGTTGGGAGGGTCAGTCAGTCCCTTCGTGGGGTTTCGACAAAATATGTCGGTCAATATCTCGAGATATCTCGTCTATCAAGATCTGATCAGCTTTGCCAACGAAGAGACATGCCATCGATACAAAGCCGCCTTATATCTTATAAAGGGAAAACTGAGATCTAAGCAGGGGAAACATATTGTCCCGTACCCAGAACTGGTGTCAGTTTGGGGACAGGCGCCTCAATCCCATGATAGTACTTTACGCAAGTCCAACTTGATTGGCTAATCGGATCACATGACCTAGATACGTATGTCATCAGAATTTTTCTGTTGGCAATTTATCTCTTCCTTTGGCGTACTTTGAAATTTATGTGAGGATAAATTTCTTTGCTGCTGTTTAGTTATATATTTTAGTTGACTCGGTAACTTTAAATTCAGATCTGCTGTATAATCAAGAGGGGTGCTATAGAAAAAAGGAAATAAGGTGTGTAACATGATTTTCATTGATCTAACATCATCATCGAAAATTGTATCCTTTTATTATATATGTTAATAATTATATAAGTTAGTGTTTTATGTATGCTTTTTGTTACATCAGAATGGTCCTAAGCCAGGGGATGGATACGACACCATCATCCTAAAGCAAAGGGGACGGCAGAGGGGCGGAAAAATATCAGCTGGTAATGAGTTCAGGCGTGGTTCTTAGATTATTTATGTAAAATCAACGGAAGCTTGGAAAAATATAAAAAGGGTATTAAAAATTAGGAAAAGTAAATTAGAATGAAAAGGAATTAAATTGGAATTTTTTAAAAATAATTTGAAGGATCTAAAAATTTTTAAGGCTGGTGGGTTCGAACTCGGGAAGTCATCCTTCGCTGACGAAGCTGATCTGAAGATAGGTGACTCTAGCCATTAGGCCATCGTTGCTTCGCGAAGAGAAGCTCTTTAAAGTATAACTACCCTTTTTTAGTAGGCAAGAAATACTACTAACAACAACCATACAACTTATATATGAGAAGCAAATCAGAGTCAACTTGTCGGACACTTACGCTGTACGCTGTAAGTATTGTATTTCTACGAAACAACGCTCATATTCAAAATCAAATGGGTACTGCAACAATCAGATTGGCGAGATATCCAAGTGAAGCCAAGCCCGTGAAACTAGCCAATCAAGTTGGACTTGCGTAAAGTACTATCATGGGATTGAGCCGCTTCTAGTTTGGAGCAGGTCTGTATTAGAGGCTGGCCACTAAAGGGAAGTTTTCGACGGGTAGCTAAACCACCAGGAAGGATGTTTGGTTAGGTTTCATGTTTGTCGTCTCCGTTTGGGTTAAACTGGTGTTTAAAATTTGATGAAACTTAATTTGGATTTAGGTGAGGGATACCGTGTTACCAAAACATGGTAGTTCTTTTCCTTAGTGAGATTATTGTTTCAATTTTATGTTTTTAGTCCTCCAAGTGGTTTTAACGATATACAATGAAACCCCGATTTAACGTATTTCAAGGGACCGGAAAGAAATAACGTTATATGCGGGAAAACTTTAAATAGGGGTCGAAGAAAAACAAACATTGAGAATGAAATATAGACTAATTTAAGTAACGTATCTTTTATTTCTTCCTTTAAAATAGTTAACTGTTTAAAGAAATCTGGTTTTTTGGTTTGTGTTTTGCTCTTACTTGCTAAATTCGTATGTTTTTTAGTTTTATCAAATTTGCAATTGATGCATTTGACAAAGATATTCATTACGAACACAAAGGACTATTTGAGGTTTTTTATCTCAGCGATCGTTAAAGATACGAGGGAAAATTTCAACGGATATGAAGTCTGAAAATTTCACTCTAGATCGATACCTCAGGTAGTCCGAATTTCATGCAAATTTGCCACATGACGGTTGGAGGTGGGACTCATTCTTATAATTGTTTTCCCTTTAATGTTTGTAGTATCGGTAAGGACATGAAAATAACTATATCAGCTGGCTCTCTAGTATCTAACTATTTTAAGAAAACCGCCTTCTCCCCGCTGAAAAATACGTTAGATGCCGGAAATATTTCGAAATGATAACTTTAAATACGATATTTTTTAACATTGAAAGCACGGGAAACTATTTGGGACCAATGAAAAATGACATTACATGCGAGAAATTGTTAAATGCGGGTTAAGTTAAATCTGGGTTTCACTGTATCTCGTTCATCAAGGTCTTATTGTCGAATATTTTTTGATAAAAGATCAAGATTTTTCCAGTTTTTTCTAATGATGTGATATTTCTTCCATAAAGATCTGCTCAGTCTTGTTAATGACGATAGACCTCGTCTAGACAACCACTAATAGGGTTAAGAATGGATGCATACCTAATTGTATGCCCCGTTTTGAACGGGACCGTCTCGTATTTAGCTAGGCTGTCCCGTTTTCAGAAAAGTATATATATATATATATATATATATATATATATATATATATATATATATATATATATATATATATATACTTATATCATTCAAATACGTAATTTAATGAAAGATCAAAATAAAATTAAAAATAATATGTATTAAACCAGAAAACGAAAGTGAAAACGAAAGTTAGAAGAAAAGTTAAATCCAACCATGCAAGCGCGCTGAAAGCTAAGCTAGAGACATAGCATGACAAGGAATATATTTTTCTTAAACAAGAGGAAATTCACAAAATAAAAACCCAAAGGAATTTATTGAAAACGAAAGTGTTGGTGGATCAGGGCGTCATAAGGGAGGAGCCTGATCCATACAACATAAAATGGTGTTTTCTACTAATATGAGCCGCAAAATGCTAAGAAATTGCTCATATACTCCCCCAAACACCATTAAAAACAAATAAATTCCTTTGGGTTTTTATTTTGTGAACTTCCTCTTGTTTAAGAAATATATATATATATATACTAGGGGGCTCCGCCCCCTGCTCGCTTACGCTCGCCAACCCCCGGGGATTGCTGCGCAATCCCATTTGGTTTGCTTCGCAAACCAACACTCCTGTCACAGATACCATTTGGTTTGCTTCGCAAACCAACATTACTTTCACAGAGTGAAACTATCTGAATAATTCGTATTATGCTGATTTCACTTTCCGGTTCATGACGTCACAGCGAGGGCTTCGCTGCGTCTCGCTTACGCTCGCCGACCCCGGGGATTGCTACGCAATCCGTTTGGTTTGCTTTCTCAAACCAATACTTCTTTCGCAAGTGATTTAACTTTTTTTTTGCTTTAACACTTAATGCACCCTAAACTAATAGCCGCATCAGTGAAAAATCTTCTGCATCTTGTTCCCTGTACAATTTTAACTAAACATTGTTAATATCCAAACTTTACGATCTGTACTTTGTCGGTAAACTGTCTTGAAAACAGAGGGAAAAAAGCGAGCCTTTTTCCTCGCCAAATAAAAAGAAATCGTTTTTATGGCAATTGTTGCTACGATAAATTTCATATCTGGCAAACCCGATAGTCAAAAGTGTAACCCACTACTGCTTTCGGAAGCAGCTATGCGAACTGAAAAATACGAAATTTGTGACACCAACTTTTGATTGCATCGAATTTATTTATGAACCAATTTTAAAAATAATTGTACCGTAAGAAAGAGTATATTCTGAGGTATACTGCAATATTTTTAAAATTAAAAATTAACAGTAATACTATACAGATATGACCATTTTAGTTTTGTATCGGAAGTTACGATCTGAAAGTTCCGAAAATTGTATGACCCACTTTTATTTGCATCGATTTTATTTATTAACCAATTTGAAAAATAATTGTACCATAAGAAAGAGTGTAATGTAATGTATTCAGTGATGTTTTCAAATTTAAAAAATAATGGCTTTTGCCGTAGACAAAACGGTTTTAACAATAAGTAGCGAAAATATCCAAAGATTCCGAATTTTGTATGACGAACTTTTGATCGCATCCAATTTAATTATTAACCGATTTCAAAAATAATAGTACTGTAAGAAAGAGTATATTCTGAGGTATACTGCGATATTTTAAAAATTAAAAACTAATAGTAATTAGATATAGATATGGCAGTTTTAAAAAAAAGTAACAAAAATGTCCCGATTTTTCCTGAATTTCAAAAAAATATTATCAAGAACCAAATTTAAATTTAAAAAAAAACTCGACGAGCTGCAAAAATTTACGTTGAGAGGTACTCTTAAAAAAAAACTCACGACTGAAGACTGAAAATTTGAATGTGTTTTGCTCACTCGCGGAAGAAATTTCACTTCTTCAACTTTAACACTTAATAAAACCTAAACTAATAGCCACATCGGAAAAAAATCTTAATAATTATCCAGGGAATACGATGAAGAACAAAGCATGTTAATTTCATTTTTTTCCGATCAGTACTTTCTCGGGAAACCGTCTAAGAATCGAGCTAAACAACACAGTTTTCAATTCTTCGGCGGCGGCGGCGGCGGCGGTAACATTTTTTTAATATAGAGAGATATATATATATATATATATTTCACATTGTGAAAGAACAGGTTGTTATTTTCCCCCCTTCCCTGGTCATTTCAACAATGCCTAAACGTGAGTGCACTTTTAATGTTAACTTATAAACTAAGTACCCAATTTTTTTAAACACAAATGTAAATTTAAGAAATGCTGCCAAGAATTTCATTCTTTTTTAAAATTAACACCAAATACAACCAAGCAAATGTATTTTTCAGAAAATATAAAACCATATAGATTATTTGTTTTCACGTGTTCACGCACTTTCCTGTTCATTTCATTAATAAATATAAACTATAAAGGAATGTGTTTTCTTGAATGCTCGTACTATTACCTAAAAATTAGTAGATGTTTTGAGGGAAAATATAAATGATCACGTTATGCATACCTGCCAACTTCACAGTGTTGGGACATCTCTTTCCTCGTCATACTTATTTCTTCATACACTGTTTTGGCTGCGGCAGCCTTGTAATTGGCATCCATAGTGATACGTAACTTCAGGAACCATTTTTACTTTCAGCCCTGTTCCCCCACCAACTTCCAGGTGAAGAGGCGAGAAGTTCTGCGGCATCCGAACGCGACGTCAGATACATGCCCATCCCTTGTGTCGCGAAGCCCCTGCGTCCTGAATGAGACTTGCCTGGAGCACAGGTTCGTGATGGGGCCTTGGGCATCCTGCGTCCTGCCCGAGGGGTCCGTCTGCGGCGAAGGGGTTCAGAAAAGGCCCTTGCTCTGTATGAGGAGCGATGGGAGGCAGGTGGACGCCGTACGGTGCGAAAAGGTAAGCCACTGTAACGATATTCTCCAAGTTCTGCTCCGACTAACCGGTATTGTGGTTAAGTTGTTAGACTCCAGATATATCGGAAGGTTCCTGGTTCGAATCCGGGTCGGAGCATGGATGTTTGTACGCGTATGGTGTAGAGGTGGCTGTTGCACCTTAAATCTGTCGTGGCCGAACGTCTGGGTTGGTGTGGAAGGTTGGAGAGTGAGGTGCCAGCTCAGGTGTTGCTTCGTCATCTGACCGTGGTTCAAAATTACGAGGTGTTATCCTCAGATCTTTCCCTTAAGGGATTGATCCCGGACCGTCGTCAATAGCTCGTTCTGTTGCTCTAGTACGACGTTAACTAAAGATTAACAATCACCAAGTTCTGTTCTTGCTCTTCAGGAGGTTCAGGTACTTGCTTCTTGAGCGAGCTTTACGCATGCTGTACGGGATTAAATGGTGTGCTGACAGAAATGAAATGGCAGCATAAAAGAACAAGATCTTTGGGTTTCACCACTACAACATTTATTCTAACATCCTACAGCTTAGCAGATATTTACGGTAAGGTTACAGATATTTTGGGGACAAGAAGGGTTGGGCAAGTAGCAAGCGTGTCTCCTTCGCTCTGAGTTCTCAACAGTCTGTCTGGAAAATTCTAGCGTCTTGCAGGTCGCCTTTCAACTGAAAACCAGATGTCGATGGAATTTTTGAGTGTTCTCTAGGGGCTTGAAATTTATGAGATCGTGATGTCATTGTAACGTCAGATGAAGAGGGTTTATTTCAAGTGCCTAGAACTTTATGACCTATGTTTTAGTTATGGACAGTTGATCACTTGACAGGAGTTTCATAATCTCCAATTAGGGGATTCTGGAATACGTCTGCCTTGTGTCTGCTTGATCACAGAAGCCGCGCTTAGAGCGATACAACTGGCGGTATAATGCGAAGATTCTCTGGCGCCAATACCTGCGAGCAGGTTATAACCTGTACTCATGGATTTCCTTATGCCGTAAAATATACAATGAACAGAAGATCAGTTGTTTGGGTTTTTGTGTCCCAAGTGCCATATTTGGACCATGCTGTGCCAAATGCAATATAGACAACGTCGAATAATAGACATGCACACAGAAGGAAAGTTTTACTGATACAGAAAAGAGATATAGATCCCGGGATGAATTGGATGATGCACCGCCTATAACTCGTGGGTTGTAGCTCAGTGGTTCACCTACTGAGCCATGACGACCCTCAGAGAACAGAGGGCGCAGCTAGTGGGCAGCGACCTTCTAATGAAATGGACGGAATATGTGCGAGCAGCTGCATGCTATTTCTTACGGTCACTGTGCTAGATTTGTCGCCATTTTTGAGGGTGAAAAGCATGAGCAATAATGTGGGACAAGTTATTGATTGGTTATAGTGATTATCTAGCGTGATCAAAAACGCTAGTATGCGCTTCGATAGCCAAGCGGCCCAAAGCGATTCGTAAATCCTCGTGACTTACCCTTCTGGGATGCTCTGTAATTCATTGGAAGGTCGATGCGAGTATGCGATTGAAGTTTCTCTCCAAACGGTGCTTGTGAGCGCGTGCAACTCCTGATAACGTACTTGGAAACTTTGTCCTGTCTTATTTATTTATTGTGCAAAAGTGTAGCAGGTGGAATATTCTTTTAATTATCCACGTGTAGGCTGTGGTATTAGTGAATTCACTTCTAATTATGCATGTGCAAACTAATGATATGAAATGTAATGAAAAAATAATTTGGAAGAATATGTAAGAAAGTTTATCCGTGACCATTGTAGCCTTTAGTGCATTAATAAATGTCTCGGATTTTTCTACCAAGCGTTCCTCTCAATGTGTGCAACCAAAAACCTTATCTACAACTACACTACCATGCAGTAATGGATCGAACAGCAAGATATGATGGTATAAGGGAAAGAATACATGATTTAATTGGAAGATGGTCCCCCACGTGCTGCAATTACACTAAAAAACACTTCTGGGTATACTGTCAACAAGATTTTGATACACAGCTATGGGTATTTGTGTCCGTTCCTGCTGCAAGAATGACGCCAGCTCAGCTGTAGATTTCGGACATGGTTCCCTGGTCCGTAAGCGTCGCTCTAACTCGTCCCACAATGGTTCTATCGCTTAGGTCGGGACTCTGAGCAGGCCAGGGAAGATGTTGGAACAGCTACACTCTACGTTTATGAGCGATGGCAACGGCCTTGGCGATTTTTTTGGCGCATTTCTAAAGTTGCCAAGAAAGAATTATTTCTGAACTCTTTTTCTGTCGCAAATTTTTTTCTTTCTACAACACACTTTTTAAATACATTTTAGAACGTTTTAAAAAGTATATTTTTTAAAAACTTTCACAAAAAGTAGTAAGTTTAAGCACATATCAAAACATATTTGTGAACCAGCAGAGAAACTAAGCTACAAATGTTGGGTAAGAATACCGTGAAAATTATCAATTACACTAAATACAGTGGGCATGTTGAAAAAGAAAAATATTTACAAAAGAAAAAAAGCAAGAAATAATACAACCTGATAACGTCAGAATTCTTTCGTAAAAAAATAATGAATACGAAAATGGTAAAAAAAAAACTCTTAATCCTTTCAAGAAAAAACTATTATAATAAAATAAAAATTCTACAACTGTCAAAATACAAATAAATGGACCAATGCAATCAAAGGAAATTTTTAAAAACAGAATAACCAATGGGAGGAAAGAAAAAATTTCAAACGAATCAATAAAATCAAACGACTTTAACGGATTTTGGAAGAACTTTCTAGAATATTCAAAATGAAAATTGAAAGTTTCCGTTTGCCGAGGTTGCCATGAAAACCACAAAAAACGTAACGAAAGATGGGTTGCCTTAATTTATCGTAACTCGCTACTAGAAGCGCGCCAAAAAAATCGCCAAGCCGTTGCCATCACTCATAAACGTAGAGTGTAGCTGTACCAAGATGCCATACCTTGATACCACTAACTGACAGAGGCTGCAACATGACATGGAGCGTTGTCGTACTGACAGTAACATTCGTCCATTCCATGAAATTGCCAGAGCGCAGGAAGAACCCGATTGTCCAAAATGTACATGTAGGCGTCGGCGTTCAATTGACCAGAAACAACAAGCATAGGTCCGAGGCCATTCCACGAAAAACACCCCCAAACAGGTAGTCGGATTTTATACAAAACCGTTGGTGCCCGGTCCGTTATTGTAGGGTAGTGTATTTAAAGCAATCTCACTAATACTATGATCACCTGAAAAATGAGCAGAGAAGGTCTGTTTCCGGAGGTGAATTAGGAGTCAACTCGGAATAGCCATACTATCTCTCTCGACATAAATAGCGATGAGATTCAATGTCCCGACAATATGATAACAATCAAGCTGATCAATTGGCTTACACGCCGCAGCACAGTTTCTCGAACCTAAATCCCCTTTGCCTCTACGCATCGTCAAGGGGCTTATTTGTGAGCCTGTCTGATTGATTTTGAAGCTACATAAAAAGATGTCGACAGGATAGAACTGCGATATGTTATTGAGAAATAAAGCTCGTATCTCAGGTTCCTTTGCACATGGCTGTTGGTGTCACGATTGCTTTTGATTTCGTACTCTTCCACTGTATTGTAGTAGCAAAATCAGCTATCTGTCATCTTAGGAGGACTAGACTAAATGACTGGAGATAACTTGAAGGACTACTTTAAAATTATTGACGATGCAGTTGCATGTAAGACAGCGTTTAAACGGTATTTCATCACTTTAAACGTTTACCAGGCGAAATTTTATTTCTTCGTTAGAGACCGGACGTAGGATACATTCAATAAAACATCTGAAACTTTGTTATATACCAACTGTTACAGGTTTCAGATATGAGAGGGATTTTTGTTGCAAATAACCAAATATAAAGCAAAGATTGCCCACTTCTCTGAAATTATTATTTTTTCCAATGGCGGGCACTAGACACTACCCTTGACCACTACAAGGCCGGAAGTGATGGTCACTGCTTCCAATGGTTGGCACTAAGGACTTGTCCTTGGCCACTACAAGGCCGGAATTGATGGTCACTTGTGAAGGGGCTCCCAGTGGGTGGACCATCATTTTCCCTAACAAAGGACAGCACAATTTACATCCATGCCCTGACCCTGAATTCGAACTAGGAACCTTCCTATCCAGAGGCCAAGACCTTGACCACCTGACCGTTGGTCGGCTCTCTGAAATTATACATATCGGATTTTGATTCGTTAGAATTTTTACTGTCCAAATGCTGAAATCGTATTCAAACAAAGCCAAGTGACATCACGTTTGGAACGTATTGACGCAGAAACACTACTGTCAACTATCTTTGGCTTGAGAGAAAATACCTTTCGTTGTGAGATATTACCCAGAGAGTATAGGCACAAAAAAAAACCTTTTTAAACAGGGGTCATCTAATTTATTAAGTTGGCACACGGGATATTATAGTCCAGTCTGGTTGTCACACATTGTTTTAAGCGATTCTTCTCATTAAAATATGTGATAGGTTAAAAAAATGCGTTGTGTAATTGGCGTCTTTAGCGCGTATTCTGGCTTCGTATTTATCATACAGTGTCGGGAGGGATGCCACTGTTATGTTACAAAGTTTATGAGTTGGCGAAAAGGTAATCGCCTATGTTGATTATCATTCGTGATTTTACGTATGGCAATCCCCATTTCTTGGCAAGCTTACCATCTTTTCTACCTTCAAGGTCATCTTCTTTCTTATCAGAGCCGCTCTAAACAAGGGCTGGATTTACATGTGTGTAATTATGTAAAATGTGTAATTATCTTTCTGTTTGCTTTCAGAATCACAAATCACTGTCACTGCAGGAACCTGTGTCCAAACCTTGCTATATTGATTGCCCAGTCGACTGCGTCATGTCTCAGTGGTCAGCGTGGAACAAAACTGATTGCAAACCTTGTGGCAAACCTGGTACTTACGTTTTCTTTTCCTTTACGAGAAAGTAGCTTAAATTTTAAAGTAGAAAGTTTTCGTAGTTTAATTGCGCTTGTTATATAAATCGTTTTCCAACTGGTAACATGTGATTTTTATGTCAGCAAATGTTCTTTATTCAGGAAGAATATTCTCTACGTTTTGAGATTTTATGTTTCTTTTGGTTTTTCTTCGGACACTTGTTTAAAAATAAAAACATTGTAGTCTATGATTCATCATTTATATTTTATTACTGACGAATAAAATTACAAAATGAATTAATTTAACTGTTGTATCTTGTGGATTCCATTGTATATTAGCGCTAAAATATTCTTTATAAATTAACTCACGATAAATATTTATGCTTTACTCAACAATACGTTTTCACATTGGAAATTTATTTTCATTGACAGAAATGGATCATCACGTATTGACTCTCCCTTTATAGCCATTTGGTAGCATATTTTTTATTTAATAACACAATTCCACATTCATATATTTAAACTCATACTTTAACTGATTGCAAACTTTGTGGCCAATCTACGTTTTTACATTTTAAATTTATTTTCATTAACAGAAATGAATCGTAAAGTATTGACTCTCCCTTTATAGCCATTTGGTAGCATATTTTTTTATTTAATAGCACAATTCCACATTAAAAATATTTAAACTCATACTTTAACTGATTGCAAACCTTGTGGACAATCTGGTACTTCCGATTTCTTTTCCTTTACGAGAAAGTAGCTTAAATTTTGAAGTAGAAAGTTTTCGAAGTATAATCACGCTTGTTATAGGAGATGTTTTCGAACCGCAACTTTCGATTTTTGTGACAGCAGATGTTTTTTATTCAGGCAGAATATTCTCTACGTTTTGAGATTTTACGTTTCTTTTGTCTGTCTGTGAATACTTGTTTACGGAAGTTGTCAGTGGAATCTAAAACGTGTCAGAGTTAAAAAAAACACTCTAGTCTATGATTCATCTTTTAAAATTTATTATTTAGGAATAAAATTACAAACTGAATTAAATTAACTGTCGTATCTCGTGGATTCCATTGTATATTATTATTAAATATTCTTTGTAAAATAACTCACGATTAATATTCATGTACTCAACAATACATTTACACATTTGAAATTTATTTATTTCAGAGAAAGGGATCATTATTGACTCTCCTTTTATAGCCATTTTGTAGCATATTTTTCATTTAATAGCGATTCCACATTAAAAATATTTAAACTCATACTTTACCAGAGTTCTTTTCCATCATACTTACGGCTGTATTCACAAGTCCGAGTTAAACCACGGATCAACCATAATCCCGGGTTATCGAAAAAACCGTATTCATATGCCTGATCCGAGGTTTAAACCACCGTTTCGGTGTTAGATTTTGATCCTCCGAAATCCGCGGAATTAACCCCTGGATTGAAAGTTGCACATTCAACTGATCTTGTACTGCTGTTTTTGTAAAAATATGCAACACCATGAAGGAGTCATCAGAATTAAATGAAATTTAATACACAAACGGCTTGTATTAGTACAAACAAATGAATAAATTTTCAAAGCAAAAGAATAATATGAAGTGTCCAAAATCAGAATTTGGTGTAGCCACCACGCGCAGCAATAAGTGCTGCTATACGACGTGGAATGGGGTGAAACAAGTGTTGAATGTCTGCTTGTGGAAGAGAATTCCATATTGTTTGTATACGCACAAAAAATTCGTCTTTTGAAGCTGTAGGACGAGGATCACGAGCGAGACGCCGACCAACCAAATCCCACACTTGCTCAATAGGCGACATATCCGGCGAATAAGCAGGCTAAGGAAGAAGTTACATGTGTTGGGATGAAAAGAAGTCTGCAACATGTGGGCGTGCATTATCCTGTTGAAAGATAGCTCCAGGGATGCCTTGAAGGAAGGGAACGACTTTGGGCTCTAGCACTTCACGGACCTGTTGCTATTCAGATTACTCTCAATTCGTAGCAGCTGAGAACGTCCATGATACGAAATCGCACCCCATACCATACCTCCGGGAGTTCGGCCACTATGACGTTCGATAACGCACTCTGGAAGGCAGTATTCACTGGCACAGCGTCTAACACGAATGCGTCCATCATGGTTCCACAAATTAAAGCGGGATTCGTCAGAAAAGACAACTTGTTGCCAATCCACCCGCCAGGCTCTGTGCTCATGAGCCAATTGCAGACGCAGCCGTCGATAGTTTGGTGTGAGGGGATCCTGTATAAAGGAAACCTTGCACGTAGTCCACGGTGCAGCAGACGTCGGCGAATTGACGAAGCAAACATTAGTACATCTGTAGTAGTAGACCAAAGTGCTGCTAACTGCCTGGAGGAAGCTGCACGGTCATTCACCGCCATGTGGACCAGGTGTCTACCATCGCGCGCTGACGCCACCTTCCGTCTTCCACTCCCAGTTTTTCAAGTTGTCCGGTGCTCGTCGGACCAATGCTTTCAAACTCGCATCACTGTGGAACTTTCGCTGCCCATGAGCTGCTATTGCGCGATAGGAAAATCCTCTTACACGAAGGCTGATGATTCTCCCACGTTCAAACTCCGTAAGTTGTTGAAATTTCACACTATTTCGTCGTGGAAGCATACTTAGGTCTCACTAAACGTTCGCCACTAAAAAATAACCATGCACTATTTTCAACGTCCCGCTACAGCCCTCTATTTATACGCTTTTAGCATCAGTTCAGAGGGCGCTGCTCACACTACGTATGCGTAGTGGCTATGAAACTTTACTACTTTGCATAACATCCTATTGTTGACATTTGTTGCATTTTTTACAAACAGCAGTGTATATTAATCGGAAATGTTAAGAATTACTGAATCGGAACTATAAGAATGTGATTATATTTTCTATGAAATAGATATGCCCATATGTGCTCCAAATCCAAATTAAAATGCTTTATGCATTCTATTAAAATTTCAATTTAAAATCAATTCTGCCGGTGAAGTACGTGTTTGACCAGCGTGAATGCAGATTCGGGTGTCGTAACAAATGGAAACAATATCACGTAACCGTGAGGAGACGGTCGTAGCCAATCACAATGAGCGTATCATTTTAATCTGTGGATCACTTACCACGCCGTTTGGGAATACGGTTCTTGATGATCCGCGATTTAATTTTGATCCGTGGATCAACTGATCATCAGGTTAACCTCGAGACTTGTGAATATGGCAGTAAAGAGTCAACAAACTAATTTACCGAGCATCATGAGATTTTCAAGTAGTATTGCGTTTTCCCACACAATACATACTGAATAATTGCCTACATCTGTCGTTATAATATAAAACAATAACAGTCTCAAATAGTAAGTTTTTTTCTGTAGGGATTATACCTTAATAACCAAGTGTAAGTTCTATTTAATGAATATTTGTGTGCTTTTAAACAGTTTTTGTATGATGTTTCGACTTACTCTTTTCTCAGGCGTGATGTCAAGGAGCCGATACATGATTGAACTGCCCAGTGATGCCGGACAACCCTGCTCTTCTGAGATCGAACAGCGTACGCCTTGTGAGTTCACGGCGTGTTACCACTGGAAGCACACCGATTGGTCAGCTTGTGATTTACAGGTACGTGTCCTTTAGTACAGTCACGAGAGATCTTAAGAGGTTAATACTCCCATAGTTTCCAGAATCAGCACATTATACACTCTACATATAACACAAAAAATCGACGCACCAAGAAGGAACTATGCCGGGCTCTATCAACTTGTAACGGCGCTGACTGGGGACGTATAGTCTTTAGTGACGATTCCCGTTTCCAACTGTGTCCTGACGACAACCACAGACGTTTCTGGAGACATCCAGGGCAGGGTGGGGATCCTGACCTAGCACGCCATGCATGCCCACAACAGGGTGCTATCTCCTTTGATAACCTGACCTCTTTGGTAGTCATTTCTGGCACACTTACTGCACAGCGGTACGTAGACGACATTATACGATCAGTTGTGTTACCGTTCCTTTTGCTACACTCCAGACTTACTTTTCAACAAGCTAATGCCCGGCCGCACACGGCACGTGTTGCTGTGAACTGTCTTCAAGCTCTCCCAACACTTCCTTGGTCAGCTAGGTCTCCTGATCTCTCTCCCATAGAGCATATTTGAGACGTTATGAGAAGGCGATTGCAACCATCCCGGAATGATGACCATTTAGCCTGACAGCCGGAGACAATGTGGTAAAAAATTCCGTAGGACACTATCCAGGAGCTTTTTCAGTGTGTTCCACATCGGGTGATAACTTGCATCCAAGCCAGAGGTGTGAACCAATGCCTTATTGACTTCCTTTCTATACATGTTCTTTACGTCCACCAATTTTTATCGCAATAGAACAACTCCTTTGTGGTTCGTCGATTTTATTTGTTATAAAGTTTAATCTTTTTCTTGGGGAAAGGATGTCCGCTATAAATTTACTTCTCAAGGAAATACTGTACACTATAAATGAGGCTATCAAAGCAAGAGTGGCCCAAACCAACAACAAACTCAATGGAGAAAAATGCGATTTTCTTCCTCCCATTTTTTATATATATTTATATTTATTCACTATATGATGTGATATTCTGAAATTTTATTTATCAGGGATCAACAATAAGTTATTTTGTAATTTCAGAAGTCTCGAATCAGCATATTTCAAAAAAGTAAAAGGTCGTAATAAAAGGTAATAATAAAATGTTCGGGATTTTCTGAGTTAGGCCACTCTTGTTCTGATAGCCTTAAATGTTGTATACTCGAAATCGTGCAAATATAATCGAAAGCCACGACTTCATGGATGTATTTACATACATTTATTTGACAATTCTTGGTTATCTAGGAATATCTTACATAATCATTTAAAACAGCTGCAGAGAGCCCATCATCCGTCCGTCTCCGCTGGTCGAATTCTTTTTTCTTCTCCCTCTCCCCTTTTTTCCCCGGGTGACCTATCAACGACACCCTCGCCAACGTCCTTAGAGGATGTCTCCAGACTCGCCAACTGTTACGGAATTTCCGAAGTTGCTACGGAAATTAAGTGAAAACTGCGGAGCTACGGATGTATTATGAAAAGCTACGGATCTCGTACAAAAAAAAAACGCCGAAAGTACTCTGAAATAATGTAAAAATGAATATTGAAGTTTGTTACGATGTCAAACTAAGCAATGAATAATTAAAAAAAGCAAAACTTGCTTGCTATTCAATACAAAAAAATTGTAAATGCTATGTAAATAGGTAATTAGTGTGATCAACAAAATTGTGTTGTGTGACTTTTAAAATCGATTCATTCACTTATATATTTAGTCAATAATTTTCTCAAATAATTTTGAATATTGTTTAAAAATATTTGTTTCAATCAAGTATTCAATAAATTTTAAATTTTATTTATTAATTTTATCATTAATTAATTAATTTATTTTTAGTAACTTTTTATTAATTTTAATAATTTATTGATACTATATCGTATGTAATATGTAATGTATTGACTTTAAATGGACAAGGTGTTTTCGGAACCTCTACTTTTCTTGGACTTTTGGGGGGCTTATGGACTTGTGGATTTGGTCTGATTTAAAGAGACCATGTCGGGGATTAGTAACAACAACATGTAATATATCGATAAGAAGTGCTACTGATGACTGGGTTACCAATGTTAGAGAGTATGTATCTCGTTCCCTCCGCCAACCATTCCTCCCTGTGTTGGTAGGAGAACCTCACAATAGTTCACCTCGTTTAGTTCAGCCTCTTTGGTCTTAGTGTCAAACTTGTATCTTTGTCACTTGATCTTTACAGAGTGCTGACTGCGGCTATGGTGTCCGACGTCGACTAGCCTCATGCGTTCGCTACGATGGTCTGAAAGTGGACAAGATGCTGTGTCTGACGATAAATCTCACGTTCCCTATCGGATACTGGTTGGATTCCTCTTGGCTGGCGCTGGCTCAAGAAGAAAGTGTAAGTCTGAATTAGTTATTTCTGCAGTTTGGTGGAACACGTTATTGAAAGGAGTAGAGGTATTGCACAGATACTTATTCATACCTAGCAAGCTCCAAAACAATTACCTTGATGCTCATATTTAAAAGTAATTGATCATATCTGCCAATTCTGATGTATTACTTTTATTATTTCCAAGACTTCCGAAAAAGAACTTGTCTTCAAGGTGGGAAAAAAAAGTTTGCAAATTTTTATTGATTTACGGATAAAATTTTCAAATTTCACCTATTTTGAAGTTTTGGCGCGAAGTTGTGGCAGCCTGCTAGATTGTCGTAAAAACCTTTGGCATGGTTTTCAAGAAAAACTTAAAAATATAAAAAAAAAAATGTGAAACACCCAGGAAATTTATTTGCTTGTTTATTTTTGCTTATATTCGGCGCCATCTTGTGTAAAATTTCGCCAAATCAGTTTCGTCGGGTTCGAACTACCGCCAAGCATATAACAGCAATAGAATTATGTTCTGTTTTAAATTACTTCCATAAAATACGGTTTGGCGTTTTGAATTCTCATTTTATTTTACGAATTGTTTTTAGACATTTTTTATCTTTAATAGTTTTGCGGTGATTGTTATGCAAGAACATTCCAAATTCTTCTTTCTTAGACATAAACAGATGTGATAAAGTATAATTGCATTAGGATCTTGAAAGCTACATTGCTATCGGCGGAGATTCTTCATTTAGCTGCAAAGATTTCATCTCCTTCGTCGAACTGTGATAATATTCCTTTTTCTTTTACGGCATAGCATCTTAATATACCATAGAAGTTCCAGTTGTACAATTCTCGAACATCTGATTAATCTTATGATCCAATTTCCGCACGAAATGTCATTACATTTTTCTATTTGTTACAGATACGCTATGTATGGCTTATAAATTTATCCTTTGATTTTAGCACCAGTGTAGCTAGTTCTAACTTATTTACGGACTATCTAAAAGATGTTACATGATTACCTTTTAGGATAGCATTCAAATCGTGTTAACTCTAATACTAATCCTCGAGTTAATTATAAGCGTGATGAATTTTGGCAAAAGAGCCGAAGTTATAATCCACTAAATTAGACAGTTATCAGGGGGCTACTCTAATTAATAAATGTAAATTAGCTTTAATTCGATTAATATATTAATTATAAATTAGATTATAGAATACTTATCTCAAACCATTTTGCATATAAGTTCTAACAGGGTGGTAACAGAACCTGGAAAACCGGGAAATCAGGGAATTTTTTATTTCTGGAAAAATCAGGGAAATCTCAGGGAAAATTTCCAAATTTTACAAAAAATCAGGGAATTTTTGACAATTTAAAAGGCTACCATTGTTGTTTGTCCTATTTAGCGATGTGCGATTACGAGTACTTTTGAGAATAGAATAAATTGTATTCGCCTAAATTGTAATTCGAATAAAGAACCTTAACGTCGTAATTTTTTAACACCGCGAAAACCGCAGCCGCCATTTTTTTCGCAGCTGCAGCATCTTGGTCGCCGTGAGGCTAGCCATACAACTTGTGGGATACAATTTGAAATTTGTGTAACAAATGATGTTTTTTGTGTATTAAATTAATTATTTTTGTTTGCATTTACATTTTTGTAGAATTTTTGCATGTTTGCATTTGTTTTCGATGAATAGTGTAACAATGTAGGGTCAGGTGTAAAAAGTTCACAATCATAGTATTTTTAATTTTTTCTCCAGTTTTTTCAGTTGCAATTTTAGAGTTCCATTAAGGTTTCCAACCCTTACAATAACAATTAAAATATCAGTAGAGAAAAATACAAAATATTTGTGGAGAATGATCCTTTTACACCCTCTGACCTTAAATATTTAAAATAGTGTTGTGTGGATACTGTATATCGATACCAATCACGGATCACATTTCTTAAGGGAATTGGAAAATCAGGGAAATTTTTGCGAGACTATCAGGGAAATCATGGAAATATCAGGGAACTTTTTTTCAAGGATTTTGTTGCCACCCTGTCTAACATCCCGCACCGTTGTACAATTTGCAGCTGATGTTTTGGCAGTTCATTTAAATATTTATACTGTTCATTTAATTCCGTGCTATGCTTAGACTGCTCTTTGGGATAAAATTTTATAAAATTTCCTGCATATACTTAATAAAAGTGTCTAGTTGTTTTGTCCATGTTTAACTATTTTCAATACGAAAGCTTACAAGGGGAAATGTGGAAAAGAACAAATTATGAATGGTACTCGGTTAGATGTTTCACGAGGTTTCATGATTTTTCTAAATAATTCACAAATATTTCGGTTAGATTTTTATTCAATCAATATTCACGATAGTAACTCTCCTTTTAATGAAATATCTAGTGGCTTTTTATAGATGAACTACCTTCGTGTATTCTGCCACAGGCAATGTATATTGTTTCTACATTTAAACCTCGCCGACCAACTGTATCTTTTCAAGGAAAATCGTCTCAAAATCTCATTTACAAAATGTTGTCAACTTTTCGAAAATTTTGGCAATCTTTTTTAATTTACCAAACCTTTGGTAAACTTTAGTCCCTTTTTAAACTAAGACGGACGGAAAAAATATTTTTCGTATTTTTTTTAGGGTGAACATTTTTGATGAAACGCCATTTTCCAAGTTTGGGCGCCAAGCCGTGGTAAGCATGAGAGAAACCCATCGGAATCTGGTTGCTATATTGTTATAAAAACCTATTATGCAAATGTTTAGGTTAATATAATTTTAAAATTTGAATTTCCTTCAGAGATTCTGTTTTTTCTATTTTCTGTTGCTCCAGTGCGACGCAAATTCAACTACCTGCCTACTTCCGAAATCATCCAACCCTTAAGTCACTTGCCTTCTCTCAGAAGGCGCCCTATAATTTTATTTCACAAAGTCACAAAAATACATCGGGCAAGGTGATCGATTATGAGATCCTTGCCTAATTTGAATTACTCATGTATCTTTACCCTACGGTGCCATCATCTACTGGAAGTTTCATGAACTATTAGCTAGAGACTATAAGCTTAACCTCTTGACTACGGCTATACATATAACGAGCGCAATTCTTTCTTGGCACTATTCTTGTAACTTTCAAGGCAAAACTGATGTACTGGCCATTGTCTAAATTATTTCTTGGCGCTATCATGGTACTACTGCTGTATCGGCCGTAGTTTAAAGGTTAACATAAGCTGACCTATACTCCAGTAACAGCCTTTAGTGCCACATAGCTCTTAAGAGTTTTGAAGACTTCTTTTTGGCTGGTCTGAGGAAAGTTTTTTTAGTTATTGTAAATTTTTTACATGAAAATAAACAAGTTTTACATTGAGTAGTTATTTTCGTCACGCTTGTATTTATTTTCATTGTGAATGCACAATATCATATTAAGAAAGCTTTAGGTCTCAAAGTGAGCAGCCTAATTCCAATTTTGCTTGTTCGAATATTTTTATTAGAAACATTTTTTTGCGCATGTTTGCTAAGTATTTTGCCAAACAATCCAACAACATTTCGAAGCAGATTTAGTGACAGTGTTGGAAATCAAAAAGATGTTTGCTAATTTTTTTCAATAGACAGTCACTTACGCAATTAAAAACAAAATGGTAACAAAACATGAAAAACCGGGAAAAATCAAAACTTTTTATTTCTGTAAAAATCAGGAAAATTTTCCAAATTTCACAAAAAAGTCGGAAATTGTGATACTTTTCTTAAACGGACAACTACTATGGTTTGTCCTATTTAGAGATGCGCGATTACGAGTTCTTATGTGAACTAAATAAATTGTATTCGCCGAAATTGTAATTCGAACAAAGAATCCTATCGTAATTTTAAACGCTGCGAAAACCGCCGCCTCCGTTTTTCTTGCGGCACCAGCGTCTTGTCGCTATGAAGCCGGAGATACAACTTCAGGTATACAATTTGAAATTTATTTAATTAATGATGTTTTTTTTTGTACATTAAAGTAATATTTTTTTCTGTTTATTACATTTTTGTAGAATTTATTATGTATAATTTGATTTTGATGTATAGTATGATAATGTAGGGTCAGATGCAATAAGTTCATAATCGAAATATTTTGAATATTTTCTCTCCAGTTTTTCAAATTGCTATCGTAAGAGTTCTATTACGGGTGCAACCCTTACAATAACAATTACAATACCTGAAGAGAAAAAATACAAAATAATTGTATAGAAATATCCTTTTACCAAATCTGACCCTAAATATTTAAAAATAATGTGGATACTGTATATCGATACCAATCACGGATCATAATATTTATTAAGGGAATTGTAAAATCAGGGAAATTTTCGTGACACTATTAAAGGTAATTATTAACTATTAAGGTTAAACTGCTTTCTAATCAGGAAACTTTTTTTTGAGGTTTGTATTGCCTCCCTGAAAAAAAAAATCTCATATTAGGTACTTTTCCCCTAAAACACGGAAAGAACGAATCGTCTGTCACATAATCCAGTCAAAATTTCTGAAATAAAAAATCAGCTATATCTTCACTAAACGTCGAACTAGAGCAGCTTTTTGCTCTAATAAATGAATCAGGAGATGGATATGGGTGAAAAGAGATTTCCCCCTCTCACAAAAACGACGACATCAGTACCACGACGACATCAGTACCACGACGACTTCCCACTTCTCAACTTCTCGATCCCCAAAACATTACGAGTGTAGACTCTCCGACTGTTACGGAATTTCCGTAGTTGCTACGGAAATTCGGTTAAAACTACGGATCTGCGGATGTATAGTGAAAAACTACAGATCTGGTACAAAAAACGCCGAAATACTTTAAAAAATAAATTTGCAGCATGGTTCGAAAAAACTAAACCGAATCTCATTCCAGAATGAACACTAAAACACTGGAGTCACTCCTCATAACAAAAATGAATGTGGAAGTTTGTTTCGATGTCAAACTAAGCAATGAATAACTTTAAAAAAGCAAAAACTGCTTTCTAATCAATGCAAAAAAAATTTGTAGATGAGATGTTAATAAATAGGTAATTAGTTTTATCAACAAAGTTGTACTGTGTGACTTTTAAAATAAGATTCATTCACTTGTATATTTAGTCAATAATTTTCTTAAATAATTTTGAATATTGTTTAAAAATATGTTTCAATTACTTATTCAATAATTGTTTAATTTTATTTATGAATAAATTATTTATTTTATTATTTAGTAATTTTTTATTAATTTTAATAATAAATCAATAATTAATTGATTCTATGTCGTATGTAATATTTCGGTAAGAAGTGCTACTGATGACTGGGTTACCAATGTTGGAGAGCATGCGAGTGCGTGTCTCAATTATGTCTTCAATTATAATCTTCTGCTAATTAGTAGCTTGTGCCGTTATAATTTCTAGTTAGTCCGAACCACACAATGATTCTTTCCCCCTCCCTGTTTAGCACCAAGAAGAGATCTGTCACGTCTCCTGTCCCGCAGAATGCGTGGTGAGCGAATGGAGCGCCTGGAGCCACTGCCAAAAGAATTGTCGAATTGGTCAGATCGGTGAGTATTCACCATTTCCTTTCCCCAGCTGTTTTAGCCGCTTGTTATTCATCTCACGCCGCTTTCCACGGAATGCGCAGGATTGCCGAAACGTGGCCAACAACTCTTGTTTGTATTCGCGGAGCAGGTTCGCTGGTGCGAAAGTGATGGTACCTCGCGTTTGTGATTTCCTTTTCATTGTATGCTATAAATAGATGAGGTAAACGTTTAATCCGAATCTGACCAACCACGACTGCTCTGGAGCATGTTGTCGCTGGATTCTTTGCGGCTGCATATACAATTTGTATCTTTTTAGTCAGCTGGTATATTGTATTAGCGTATTTAACTTAGAGTTATGTAACTGTCTTTATAACACTACGCTAGTATAATTGTATTTAAACCCTAGAAATTTAAGCAGTCGTTCGTAGTGTTGAGTACTTGTGTTTTCTTTCTAGTATATTGTATTAGCGTATTTAACTTAGAGTTATGTAACTGTCTTTATAACACTACGCTGGTATAATTGTATTTAAACCCTAGAAATTTAAGCAGTCGTTCGTAGTGTTGAGTACTTGTGTTTTCTTTCTAGTATATTGTATTAGCGTATTTAACTTAGAGTTATGTAACTGTCTTTATAACACTACGCTAGTATAATTGTATTTAAACCCTAGAAATTTAAGCAGTCGTTCGTAGTGTTGAGTACTTGTGTTTTCTTTCTAGTATATTGTATTAGTGTATTTAACTTAGAGTTATGTAACTGTCTTTATAACACTACGCTAGTATAATTGTATTTAAACCCTAGAAATTTAAGCAGTCGTTCGTAGTGTTGAGTACTTGTGTTTTCTTTCTAGTATATTGTATTAGTGTATTTAACTTAGAGTTATTTAACTGTCTTTATAACACTACGCTAGTATATTGTATTAGCGTATTTAACTTAGAGTTATGTAACTGTCTTTATAACACTAAGCTAGTATAATTGTATTTAAAACATAGCAATTTAAGCAGTCGTTCGTAGTGTTGAGTACTTGTGTTTTCTTGGTAGGTTATTAATTAATGTCGTACTGGAGTAACAGAAAGGGCTATTGGCGACGGTCCGGGATCAATCCCGAAAGGAAAAATACAAGGACAACGCCTCGTAATTTTCAATCAGTCAGATGACTAGATCAGCATCTAAGTGGGCACCCTACTAGCCAAACTTTCACACCATACCAATGTGAGGACATTTGAGGCCATGACAGATTACCACCAGTCTCCTAATCATCCAGTGGTGTTGTCGATTCGAATTTTAAAGGAACGAGAGAATAGAAAAACTGCAAGTATAACCAACCAGAGGGTTGCGAGTTCGAAACTGGATTCAAACAAAGACAGTCGAGTATGTTTATCGCGATTAAATTTGTCTTGGCCTCAAATGTCCTGACGCTGGCGTGGTATGGAAGATTGTAGAGTGAGGTATCAGGTGTTCTCATGATTCGAAATTCCGAGGTGTTGTCTTGGGAACTTTCCCTTCTGGATTGATCCCGGACCGTTGCCAATACCCCGTTGTGTTGCTCCAGTGGAACGTTGATTCGACTATCATCCCCCTGGTTGAACTAGAAATCGCCTGCCACTCCTTGTCCGCCATTAAGACCTTCTTGGAGATCTCGGTCATAAAAAGAGACAGCATTGAACTAACTTTGTCGCAGAAATCTCATTTTCGCCGAACGTACGTCGTATTATGTTGCTCATGTATTTTACGTTTGTCACGATGGCTATAATCAGCTTAGTTTTGGACAACAAAATGCATTTACCTCTTAATAAAATAAAATAGAAAGAAAATCTCTTACCAGAACATTTTTACCCTCCTAAACAGCCTAATTATTTCCTTCCAATGAACAAGACACATTAACAAGAGAACGGCAAGCTCATTTCATGAACTCAAGTACCAATCGATTAAGATCTTTAATAGGAGGTACTAAAAATATCCTATCTCGGATGAAAGGAAATAATTCATTATGCTGTACCTCCGAGGGATTAAATTCAAAAGTCTGAATTCGTTGACAAGTTAATACGATTAATATTGATTGTCAAGGCTTTCAAAAGACCTCACTTAAAGAAATTGGAATTGGAAGTAGCAAAGAGTCGTTTCGCTTAATTTTCTTATCCTTCAATGGAATCATGGTAGGTTTGTTCGAGAAATGCTTTTTTAAGATGTGAAACGATAAAGTAATTAATCACTTACATTTGCGTCATAAAATATTTTGTGTAGGATTATGTGTGAATTTAGGTAGTTTTATAGCACTCTAGAACAAAAATCGTGGAAATTGGATTACTGTTGCTCGAAAATTTTTTTTTCTTGATTTAACTGGTTGAACAGATGGCTGTATTATAAAATTAGTTCAGAGGCTATTATCTTGAAACTTGAGCACATTTATTTCTTAGGATACTGAGAGTGAAATCTTTACATGTAACAAAACGCGGAATATTTATTATTCATACTAGGATTGCTCTCAAAAATATGGCTTAAATGAAATTAGAGGTGCATAAAGAATTAAATGTTTTTGACGTTTCATAAGTTGGTTGGATTGGGTTTTATGGAACAACGGACATATTTGGACAAACACAAAACAGACAACATCAGTAGAACTAAATGTTTTTGTAGCTTTGTATGAAATTATATCGGAACTCCATGGTAATTGGTAATTGGTAATTTTAGTTAACGTCGTACTAGAGCAACACAACGGGCTATTGACGACGGTCCGGGATCAGTCCCTTAAGGGAAAGATCCGAGGACAACACCTCGTAATTTTGAACCAAGGTCAGATGACGAAGCAACACCTGAGCTGGCACCCCACTCTCCAAACTTCCACACCAACCCAACGTGAAGGAACTCCATGGAATTGGTTATAGTTTGTACTCGATACCTTTGATGTCGAAAGGCATACTAAAATAATGAAAATTTAAAAGTTAACTAACTGGACTCTGTTGACTAGCAGTTGCACATAATGGAGAAAGCTTTTTACCTCTTCATACGAAATCGTTTCGAAATGCACGAAATGGATTTATAGTTCGTACAGATGCCTTTCAAATGGTAAAAGTATGTTTAAATACGAAAAGAAGTAAAGCAACAATTCAAATAATCGAAAATTCCGGGCTGAGAGAAACATTAAGTCGAGAAAAGGCCTAAGTTGAATGGCTTCTTTTAAATCCGTTAATAAACATGGGGATTGGCTTGGAAATTACACAAATAACACCACTTCTAAGGATCCACTGGTGTCATATGGGAAGATTGAGAAATCTGCATGTGTAGGTTTTCCCAGCCCTGACGAACCCTGTACGTGAATGCGCGAACTAGTTTTCTTAGAGCGCTATCTGTTATGTTCGTTTTAATGCAATTTTTGGAATGTTGGACCCCGAATCTCTGTAATTCAAAGTTGGTCAACAGTTTTGAGGAAGTAGGATCAACTCCCAACTGTCATCAGCAACTCTTTTTTAAACAAGCTCGACATTACAGTTGAAAATCCGAGGAGAATGACACTTCATTCCACAGAAATGATGCTATCGATTGATCTAAACAGCGCCCTGTGAAACCATTTTCTGTAGGTAGCTATGTATTGAATTAACTTCGCTCTGGAGCCACACAATGGGCTATTGGCGACTGTCTGGGAACAACTCCTGAAGGAAAAGATCCGGTGCAATATATCGCGTTTCAAATTACATGGGTGGTTAGTTACAGGAGAGACCTCATATTTATGTCGGCGTGCTGTGGAAGTTCGGAGAGTGAGTTGCCAGATCAGGTGTGGTCGCGCCATTTGGCCCGTTTCGAAATCACGTGATGCTGTCCTCGGTGGTTGATCCTGGACCCTCGCCAATAGAACGTTGTGTTATTCAGTGAAACGTTGATTAAAATACATACCTACCTCTTTCAGGGAAAAGTTTATTTTGGGTTCCTTCTACCATTCTTTCGAATTTGGCCAGAGATGTGTTTCTGTTTTCAAATGATAGGCAGCAATGTATGATTTTTTGCACTTCGGAATTTCGTTACCTGGTAGTTGTGCAATTCTTTCATTCTTTTCAGTGGGCTACCAAACAAGCACGAGAAAAATCCTTTATTCTCCAGACTCCGAGTCCAGTTCCTGTCCGACGCAACTGTGGAGAACAAGACCCTGCTGGGGTAAGTGCATTTGCATAAAATCCGAATATTTGATTTTCTTATAGGGTTCAGGTATGGTTAGTATATACACTACCCTATAATAATGGACCGGACAGCAAGATGTGATGGTATAAGGGAAGGAATACATGCTTTAATAAGGGGATGGTCCTCCACATGCTGCAATGACACTAGCAACCCTTCTGGGCATACTTTCAACAAGGTTTTGATACACAGCTATTGATATTTGTGTCCATTCCTGCTGCAAGAATGTCGCCAGCTCAGCGGTAGATTTCGGACTCGGTTCCCTGGTCCGCAAGCGTCGCTCTAACTCGACCCATAAATATTCTATGGGGTTTAGGTAGGGACTCTGAGCAGGCCAGGAAAGACGTTTTACTTCCATATCTCGATACCACTGCTTGACAGAGGCTGCAACGTGACATGGAGCGTTTTCGTCCTGGAAGTAACATTCGTCCATTCCATAAAATTACCAGAGCGTAGGAAGAACCTGATTGTCCAAAATGTTTATGTAGGCGTTGGCGTTCAATTCACCAGGAACAACATGCAAAGGTCCCAGGCCGTACCACGATAAACACCACCAAACAAGTATTTGGATTTTATGCAAATCCGCTGGCGGCCGGTGCATTATTGTGGGGTAGTGTATGAAGGTGTTTACATAGATTAAGTTGGAGATTCGATTCAGATCCCTGGTAGATATGATGTATATCTTCTGGCAGTCTCCCTGCATTGACTTCGCCTGATTTCGCAATTTTCTTTTAATAATGATAAGTTTGACTAACTACATTAAAGTTCAACTGCGAAGAAAACAACTATCCCCCGGTGAATTTTCACGAGATACCTTGATGATAATCTCTGTGGTATCCTATCACTGATCTAGATCCCGATATCCGCCAGCATCCCGATTTAGGACAGATTTGGCATGCGCATTAAATGTTATCCACCCATTATTAAGATTACGTAGCTAACCATCAAACATTTTGGCTAATGACTCAATGCAATAATTTAATGGCGTATTTTTAGTATTAAAAACCTTAAGAGGTATTCATGTATTTTAATTATTTCATGCCTTTGTCTATTCATTCAGATGACGACTGTAATTTCTTTCGATGGAAATTGAAAAATGGATCTTTAATATGCGAAGGAAAAGATGGAATCAAAGTTGAAGGTAAGTTGGAAGTGCTTGAGGGCACGATTGCTTGGTTTTTGGACTACATTTAAATGAATTTATCAAATAATTCATCCTTTCATTTTTTTTATATTAAAGTACCTTGATAACAACACGAAATGTAACATAGGGACAGAAATATTGCCTGGTAGCCAAGGAAGCTGTTATCTCTCACGAGCATCTTCACAGAGCCCTTTATTATAATATCTGAGAGATTTAACCCTTTTTTTTATTATATCAATCGTTTTCAAATTATCTTTCACAGGATAATTCATAATTGACCTTTAGTTTATGTGATTATCTGGTTAATCGCTTGTTGCAAAAGTATGTTTCAGAAACATGTTTTTAGTTAGCAAATGTTAACTCTTTTATCGAACGATAACTGTGCATACCTTGACCCTGGGTTAGAGTTTACAGATTCCCAAACATTTCCAAGAAATTTGCATCCTTTATTATTTGTAAACGGAATATTCGTAGGTGAATTTCCCATATTTATTAATAGCGATTTTAATTGTTTTTCACAGGATAATTCATAATTGACCTTTAGTTTATGTGATTATCTGGTTAATCGCTTGTTGCAAAAGTATGTTTCAGAAACATGTTTTTAGGTAGCAAATGTTAACTCTTTTATCGAACGATAACTGTGCATACCTTGACCCTGGGTTAGAGTTTACAGATTCCCAAACATTTCCAAGAAATTTGCATCCTTTATTATTTGTAAACGGAATATCCGTAGGTGAATTTCCCATATTTATTAATAGCGATTTTAATTGTTTTTCACAGGATAATTCATAATTGACCTTTAGTTTATGTGATTATCTGGTTAATCGCTTGTTACAAAAGTATGTTTCAGAAACATGTTTTTAGTTAGCAAATGTTAACTCTTTTATCGAACGATAACTGTGCATACCTTGACCCTGGGTTAGAGTTTACATATTCCCAAACATTTCCAAGAAATTTGCATCCTTTATTATTTGTAAACGGAATATTCGTAGGTGAATTTCCCATATTTATTAATAGCGATTTTAATTGTTTTTCACAGGATAATTCATAATTGACCTTTAGTTTATGTGATTATCTGGTTAATCGCTTGTTACAAAAGTATGTTTCAGAAACATGTTTTTAGTTAGCAAATGTTAACTCTTTTATCGAACGATAACTGTGCATACCTTGACCCTGGGTTAGAGTTTACATATTCCCAAACATTTCCAAGAAATTTGCATCCTTTATTATTTGTAAACGGAATATTCGTAGGTGAATTTCCCATATTTATTAATAGCGATTTTAATTGTTTTTCACAGGATAATTCATAATTGACCTTTAGTTTATGTGATTATCTGGTTAATCGCTTGTTACAAAAGTATGTTTCAGAAACATGTTTTTAGTTAGCAAATGTTAACTCTTTTATCGAACGATAACTGTGCATACCTTGACCCTGGGTTAGAGTTTACATATTCCCAAACATTTCCAAGAAATTTGCATCCTTTATTATTTGTAAACGGAATATTCGTAGGTGAATTTCCCATATTTATTAATAGCGATTTTAATTGTTTTTCACAGGATAATTCATAATTGACCTTTAGTTTATGTGATTATCTGGTTAATCGCTTGTTGCAAAAGTATGTTTCAGAAACATGTTTTTAGTTAGCAAATGTTAACTCTTTTATCGAACGATAAACTGTGCATACCTTGACCCTGGGTTAGAGTTTACAGGTTTCCAAAATTTTACAAGAAATTTGCACTCTTTATTATTTTTAAACGGAGTATTCATAGGTGAATTCGCATCTTCATTAATAGCTATTATAATTCCGTCTTCTTCATAATCAAAAGTTTCTTCATTCACTTGAGTAATTTTAAGGACTTTTTCCGTCAAGCTGTCGGTAATGTTTTTATTGTTGAATGGGCTTCATGCACGTATTCCGGATTTGACGGCACTCGTTTTTAAAATACGATTTCAGCTCGTCGTCAATTGAATTTTATCGCTAATTTTTAATTTACCTTTCCATCAAAACTTATTTCATACAATCAAATTTTATAATTCCTTCAAAGAAGGAAACAAAAATAAATTAAAATGGAAATTCTATAAATTTATTTCCGAATTGACTGAATTTACGATACCCCCGATATATATATCACGGGAGTATTGTAGGTAACGAGAAATAAAAATACCGTCTGGTTTGTGTGCTTAAGCTGATTAATCTTTTCATGGGTAACAATTTTTTGTCGGCCGAAATATAATGCTCAATTTCAAGTAATCAGAAGAATCGGAGCTTTAACCAAATCGCCAAGGTTCTATTTCCCCCTTCGTTTTCTCAGAACTAATACATTTGACTTTGTGTGCTTCACTTTTAAGCGGACGATTCTTGTGTCCACTGTCTAGCAAGACTTGACACTTCAATCTGAAGCCATTTTATGATTGTCTTGAATCCAGTGCCAATTTCAAACCCGATCGACCAATCGGAGGCATTTGCCAATTTGCATATCCTATAAGCGGATTCCGAGGCTAGATATAAAAACACTGAAATAGAATTTCGAGAGCGCTCTGATTTTCGTCTTGTCTTTTCCCCTTGCTGCGGAAAACTCATGGCGTTGGGTTTTATTGCTGGCGCCATGATTTTTACTTTTAAATCAACTTAAGTGCGATTTCACGGTAATATCTTTCTGTTTCAAGTCTTTTTATTGGATTTTTCATTCAGTTTATGTTGTTCACGCAATGCCCTTAAAAAACACGTGTGTGTGTGTCTATTTTTAAATAAATCTGTTTTCTTTTTAAAATGACCTTTGAATTCCTTTCATGGAACTCCGGATCACTCAGTACGAGCAGGTAGTTATTTATTTTCAGTTACGGCAGATTCATAGATAAATTAAAAACACAACGCATATTTATACTAATCGCTACCCGCTAAATAATTCGGGACCCAACACGATATAATTGACGTCATAATAACAACGATCAAGTGGAAAGGGTGCGGTAAGCATCGCACAAGTTGTGTTCATCAGGAAGTGTTCAGGGTTTGGCGTGTTGAAAATGCATTAGCTATGGAGATGGCAGGAAATGGACGCGAGTAATTTTTATCCACAGCAGTAAATTTAAGGAGAATCAGGACAGAATTATATTCATCTGATAGCAGCGGGATCTGAATGCAAACACGTGATCATGAAACGAGGTGTGATTATGTCTTGTTATGGGATGTGGTTCTGGTGTATCATCTCTTTTCCTGATCGACTCGAGGAAGAAATGTTTAGTTAATCCGTAAGTAGGTTCAGGGTTTTAGAAAGATTATGGGATTAGAAGGTCTATTAATAGAATTGATTGACGAAAAAATCCGGATTTCTCTTCAGTCCTCATGCACAGACGCGGGAAAAAAGCGAACCTCTTTTCTATCGAGCTCTGTTCATAATAGAGCAAATTCAAAGGCGTCATTCAATTGGAAATAACGTCCCCTACAAATTCAATCTTCGTTTTCCCATCAAAATTTTGCACAAACAACGAAATCCCTAGTGGAAACGCCATTTTATGCCATAATCGTATTCTGCGCCGTTAGGTTAGTCTAAATACGAAGTTTCACGACTTTACTATATTTTAATACTAGCCACTGTGTGGCTAGACCGTCGTTGCCCGTGCCCGTGGTGTAAGGTATTAATCTGGTGTAAAATTGTCCGCAGATTTCAAATCCGTGGAAGTTTTTACTCTATCTTTAACAGTCTAGGAGATTCAAAAAAGTGCTACATAACTAAAGTTAAAACTTTTTTTTTTATCCTCTGCTGGAAAATCATTCCTCGGCGCAAAATGAAACGGAAACTGAAAAAATTAATTTTTTCTTCGTGCAAAATGAAAGCGGAAAAATAAATGTAGAATCTTGTCCGCTTTCTCCGTGAAAAAAACTTGGCATGGTTCCAAAGAATGAAGACAAAATCACTTGAGCAGAAAAGTCGAGATTGTAATGGTTCTTCTTCGGAAGAAACGCGTTTAAATCCGATGGAGAATAAAACTATTAAATTCATTTTAAAATCTTCTAGATTGAATTTTAAAATTCGCCCCGACCCAAAAATTGCAAGAAATTAGGACTACCTGTGTGCCAAATCTATTGCTGTGCCATACAATCGTCATGATTTTGCAGCAAGAAACAGACAGACAAACAAACACTTCCTTTTATAATATCTTTATTTCCAGAGGTATTCAATGATACAGTTGGTCTCAATTTCAGGGATCATCTCCACATAGAAAATCGCTATTCGTAGATCGAGATTAATCGTAGTTATAGCTATCCGAATTTCAAATTTTGACACACTATTCCAAACGTAGTTTTCAGCGATCGGAGAATTATATTCATTATACAAGTGCAAACGAACTCAAAAACTAATTATCAAAATGAGCTGAAATTTTGCATGAATATACAAATTCCCATTCATAATTTTTTCAAACATTCAGTTTAATAATTGGTATTGTATTCTAAAAACTATTTTTTAAATAAAATATCAGGTGGAATTTAGCAGTAACATGATACAAAATAGTAGTGCTATAGGAAAGCCAACACAACTGTTCAAAATGAACACAATCCTCCTTTTCAATCCCCCCTCCCCCCGATTCTTTTTTTCAATTTCGACTATCAGTCAGTTAAATTTGCATTCATTTGGAAACTCGGCTTCTGTAAAACAGCCCTAGTCACCTGATTTGAAACGAGGCTGGAAAACTAACACAATTACTCAAAAAAAACGCAATCCTTTTTCAGTTTAATTTTTATTTTGAAACTCGTAGTCTCTGTAAAACAGTCTTTGTTACTTGATTTGAAACGAGGCTGAAAAACCAACACAATTACTCAAAATGAACGCAATCGTTTTTCAATTAAATTTTGCTTTTGAAACTCGTAGTCTCTGGAAAACAGTCTTTATTACCTTATTTGAAACAAGGCTGGAAAACCAACAAAATTACTCAAAATAACGCAATCCTTTTACAATTGAATTTTCAATTTGCAACTCGAAATCTCTGTAAGGAAGTCTATTACCTCATGTTAAACAAGGCTTAAAAGCCAATAAAATTGTTCAAAATGGAGGCAATCCTTTTTCTGTTGAAATTTCAGTTTGGAAACTTTCGCAGTCTTGGAAATGTCCATTACCTGATGTTAAATAAGGCTGGAAAGCCAACACAATTGTTTAAAATGAACGCTATCCTTTTTCAATTGAATTTTCATTTTAAAACACGCAATCTCTGTAAAACAGTCTTTACTATCCGATTTGAAACGCAGCTGCAAAGTCAAAACAACTATTCCAAATAAACTAACAATGCAAAATAACTTTTTTTTGTAGGGGGAGGGGCAGTAAATCTTCGAAATAAACTTGCCATCCTTACAATTTTAAACTTTTCTAATAGTCTCTGTCAAACGGTCTTCATTAATTGATGTGAAATAAAGATGTAAAGCCAACGCAACATTCTAAAAATGAACATCCTTTTCAATTAAATTTTCAGTTCGTAACTTTCGGTCTCTATTGAACGATCTTCATTACCAAATGCATAGCGCTGGAAAGTCGATAACTTTCCAAAAGGAACGCAACACTTTTTTAATTAAATTTTATATTTAAAGCTCATTCTCTCTGTCATATGGTCTTCATTATCTGACGTGAAACGATGCTGGAAAGCCGACGCGACTATTCAAAATAAATTCCGCACGCTCTTCTCTCTAACCATTGACTGTACAATAGTTTGTCGGGTCCCGATTTAACGACTCCCCTTGGGGATCGTAACCCTTGGGCGGCCGGCCATATGTCTTCGGACAACTTTGTTTGTTTGGAATTGTTCCCATAATCGTGAAATGAAGGAATGATGAACGCCGAAGAAAAGAGCAACATCAGTGATTGATTGCCCTCCTTCAAGGCGTCCCACAGAACGCCAGATCTACCATTCGTCTTTCTTATGGAAGCCATATAAACATGTCTGTCTTGAAAACTAATCATACGAAAGTTCTAAATACTTTTTACAACACTAACATGCAACTCCTCTAACCCTTCACAACGCTGGCTTCTTATACGACTGCCTTTTTTGCATATTTCTCGACGAAACGAATCCGCGATTGGCTGTTACATAACACATTTACAAACTTCCATCTACCTCTGCAGCAAATTTCAGCCTCTCAAATTGAAATTGCCTTGGAATTAACATTTTCCTCTCCGTGCTTAACTTTTGGCAGTGAGTACTTTATTTGTAGATGTATTTTAAAAATCAGAATCTGACATTTTCCGAAGAGGGTCATCAGAACTCACACCCTCCCTGTTGACGTCACTGCAACTGACCTAATTGGTTTTTTAAAGATTTTTTTTTATTATTATTTCCCATTCTAACTGGAAATGGCGAAGCCAGAAATAAATATAATTAATGCGTTTCCCTGCGCATCGAAAGAGCAAAAGTATGAAATCGATTGACTTCATCGACTATCGGAATTCTGCAGCCCGCGCTGCTCATTATGAGTCCGTGCTCTTGTTCCTGTGACGGTTTTTTCCCCCGCCGCAATCATGGTTAGATTACATGGGGGGAATGGGACGAAATAACATTTGTTCTCTATTTTCATCGATTCGCATCAGAATGGAGAAGACAATGTTACCGACTCTCATTAATCAATAGGCCGTGAAATGGGCCATTGTGAGAGAGACAGCGGCGGGGGGTTATCTTCTTCCATCGATGGCAGAATATCTTTGGTGAATGAGAAACTATATCGGGAAGGATTCGTCGGTTTAGGAACAATGGGGTTCATGTTTCTGTTGATCAAGTTTATTCGTGCTTTGAAGTTAAACCTCTTCGGTATTATTTTCCGATGGTATGATTAAATTCAATGACTAAATTTGAGCTTGAGTTGGTAATTTTTATTTTCTAGACTAGCGATTTTCAACCGATGTTCAAAATATGTCTACAAATCTGTGCTCAGGTGTCAAAATGTTATAAGTCACTTTTTTTTTAAATTTTTCGTGACAGCAATTTTAAGATTTATTACAATTTTCCCACCTTTGTTGAAAACTGAAAGAAAAAGACTTACGACATTTCGCCACCTTCTAAACATTAACAAACCAGACTCCAGGAGGGGACACTCAATTTTTTGGGAAAAGGGACTTGTAACATTTTGCAATCTGAGCACAAATAAAGTACTACAAATGCATCAGGTGCGTAGATAGTTGACTTTTAGTCACACTGGAGCTACTGGCGACGTTAAGGGATCAATCTCGAAAGAAAAATACTGAGGACAATGGCTCGCAATTTTGAAGTTCGGTCAGATGACGAGGCCAGCACCGCAGCTGGTATAACACACCAACATGAGGACATGTGCGGTCACGACAGATTAGACATACACGACGATTAAATGAACAAGATAGTTTCCATGTTTTTCAAATATAAAAGTTAGTATATTCTTATAATGGGGGGACTATATTTCAACCTCACATTGGTGTGCCTTGTGATGTAGTGGAATCATGACTAACTGGGCAAACAAAAAACTTTTATTTGCAGCAGCTGTCCGGATTGCGATTTTCCAAACCCTCATAGGTACTACAACTGGGGGCGGGGCTAACCGTAACGGCCAATGATCGCGAGCGCTGTATAGGAATCTCCTTCACTACGCTAAAGACAACTGAAATCCTGTCTGCAGTGTAATAATTATATAAGTTAGTGTTTTATGTATGCTTTTTGTTACATCAGAATGGTCCTAAACCAGGGTTGGATACGACACCATCATCCTAAAGCAAAGGCGACGGCAGAGGGGCGGAAAAATATCAGCTGGTAGTGAGTTCAGGATTGGTTCTTAGATTATTTATGTAAAATCAACGGAAGCTTGGAAAAATATAAAAAGGGTATTAAAAATTAGGAAAAGTAATTTAGAATAAAAAGGAATTAAATTGGAATTTTTTAAAAATAATTTGGAGGATCTAAAAATTTTTCCGCCAGCTGGGTTGGAACTCGGGAAGTCATCCTCCGCTGCCGAAGACAAACTGAAAGTAAGAGACTTTAGCCATTAGGCCATTGTTGCTTCACGAAAGGAAGCTCTTTAAAAGAAGAGATAATTTTATATTTGGTTGATTTCAGTCTCATTGGCCGTTATGGTTAGCCCCGCACCCAGTTGTAGTATCATTGGCCGTTATGGTTAACCCCGCCCCCAGTTGTAGTACCTATGAGGGTTTGGAAAATAGCGTCCGGATTCTCGATATGTCTATAGTAGCTGTAGTTACTAAAATGGCTGTTTGGGGCGTTCTACAACGACCCTCGTTGAAAGCGAACTAGTAGATGTAAAAGACGTTTAAATTATATTTTCGAAATTCCATTCCTTTGCCACGAAAATGGGCTTTTAAAACGTGTGCATTTCTATCACATCTCCCCATAATTCCTTTGTCATCGCAACATTTCGTTTGTAAGAGGAAATTTGTCTGCTTTCTTATTTCCATTTTAAGAAATGAATTTGATGGCGTTCTTTTATTCAAAATAATAAAGTATTTAAAAGATTGGGAGATAAAAAAAAAAAAACTGTGCACTCATTTATATGATACACGTTTTTATAAATGACGGGTAATAAAATAGTATCGACTTTTAGCGTTTGGAAGCAGATAAAGCAATACTCGGATTTTCTAAAGTTTAAGACTACTATATTTAATACTAGCTGAATACCTCGCCGATGCTCGGGTTGAAATGGTTAAATATTGATTGAAAAGGGATTTCGAATAATCAATTTTCTTCCGTAAAAAATGCAATCATTTAAGTTGTACGGACAATACTTTTTATCCGCAATCCTTATACTGGTGTTTATCAGCTCTTGCGGAAAATCGTTCCATATATCACGTGTATTGAGTATACCTTTTTATATATTTTCCACTTACATTTGTATATTAATTCCTTTACTCTACAATCGTCATATCGTTTTCCTTATGCCTCTTTGACTTCAAGCTCAACGCCTTCCAACATCCAAAGGGGCTAAAGCTTTGGTTTCCTAAGAAAGAGGAGCCGTTATCTAACAGCCGTGATACGTCATGATTCCGCGGGCATAACTAGACGGCCGTCTAAACAAAAATCCCGACGTGTCAACTTAAACGGACAGAATACGTTGGAGAATGGGCAACACAGACGGCTGTCGTGGTTTGTTTTATTCGAGAAACAAAACAAAGTGTTTTTTTTATTCTCTAGTTTAAAGATTCTAACTTCGGGATCGTTGAAGGTAGAGTGAAAATTTCAACAGATTTCAAATCAGCGTAAATTTCTACGCCAGATCGATATCAAAAACAGTTTTATTATTCAATTATTTACCATTTGATTATTTAATTATTTTTTAAATAATTATTTATTTATTTAAAGAAAATCACATTTAAGGTATCGATCTGGTGTCAAATTTTCCGCAGCTTTCAAATCCGTTGAAATTTTCATTCTGTGTTTAACGATCCCGATTTTACAAAACCGAATTGATCAATGGCAGTCAAAAATGTTTATTTATTTCGCTCCTCTCCGTTCGAATCGTTTGGAGCAGGAAATGAAATCTGGCCGCTACAAGAGAAAAAACGTTCCCCATCTGTTTGAGACCGCTATGACGCCAGTCATGGAAATGGCGGCTCCGATCATTTTTGTTACGCTTACAAACAACGCTCTCTAGGAAACCAACACCATGTGTCAGTATAAGCAACGTTTTAGTGACGTCACCCACCGATACATCACGGCCGCTAGATCACGGCTACCGTTTCTTAGGAAACCGAAGCTTAAGTCCACTCGACCGCAGCTACGCCTCATCGTTGCCACCGGCAAATCGGTAATTATTCAGACAAACCCTCTCCGAGCAATTCACGCCTGTCCCTCCCACCGATAAGTAAATAATAATAGAATAGGAAAAGATCGAAGAAGGGCCGTGGAATTCTCCGTGGAACAGAATTAGAAGCGAGAGAGGGGAAAAAAAGTTTCCATCCCGAACGGAATTTAATGGTCGTAAAAAAGTTTTTCCGCGTGCGCTTTTCCTACTATCATTATTCTGGTGTGGTCGATATTTTGTGCAGAGATTGCTGGAAAATAATTGCTTGCGTGATTTTATGCTGATGCACTCGGTTTGCTGGGAAGTGGAACAGTGGGATAAAGCGGATTCCCAATCGCTTTTGCCCGTCATTAAAGCCTCGTTTATGGCGGGGAAGAAAGGATTCAAGACTAGTTGGGACTTTTCCTCGGTTCGTTTTGGTTTCGTTTTGAGCAGGTGGCTTCGGGTTCTGTGAAGTGATGTGTTTAACGTTGCTCATGAAAGGCGTTTTCAGTCGAGCGGTTTGTGATGGTGTTTCTATTGTGAAAGGTGTTTCCTGTGCGTAAACCGCATCGGCCTTCTAATGAAATAGAGGATCGCGTGGGTGCAACTTTATGCTATTTCTTGCGATCGCTCGGTTTTCAAGATCTCGACACGTGGTTGTAGGAAAAGCACGAATCCTAAGTTATTTATAGTGATTATATCTACTGTGATCGAAAATATTAGTTTCCGTTTCGATAGCCATGTCCTTGTATGTATGCCCACTACTTGCTGTTAGGGATGTGACATCGATGTCAATGTTTTCGATCGATCGATGTTTTTTTTAAAACATCGATGTATTTACATCGATTTATTGGAGCCGATGTTTGTTTAACATCGATGTTTGAACATTTTCGATGGTTTAGTTTTGAATGAAAAAAGCACCATAGTAAAAATTAGGAAAAATAACCGTGCAACTATTTGTTAGTGAAGTCGACATATGTCCCATCAGAAAGAGCTTTTTCCCTATCTGGTGAAAAAAGAAGTCGGGTTAAGGTGGAGAAAGTTAACAAACTTATTTTTTTACAAACAACAAATAACAAATAAGTTTGTTGCGTTTCCCTCCCCCTAATCCATTGATAAATAATTAATAATAACTAAGAATAATTATTGTTATGTACCTACTTAATTATACTTATAGTTAGTAGTACCTATGTCAAACTCTTGTAAATATTACTTTATTTTATACTATTCAATTTGAAAATAAAAGATTTGTTAATTGTTCTTGTTAATTTTTTTGACTTTGTTTTGACAGTTGAAAAAAGTTTTACTTATAAATGAATAAACACGGTTAATTACAAATTAAATCTCCCTCCTGGCGAACAGTAATGTTTTAGGTTGTTATACCAGTTTTAAGAAATGGGGGGGGGAGTTTAAATACACTGATGTTGAAAAACATCGATGTTTTTTGGGGCGATGTATTATCAACATCGATGTTTTAATTTTTAACATTGATGTTTTTCAGTCGATGTCGCATCCCTACTTGCGGTTGGATGTCTTGTGTTTGGCGAAGCTTGGCCAATTAAGGCCTTTGCTCCATGCAAATAACATACTAACATACATACTCAAATATCAGAATATTGATCACTCATAATACTCCGGAATTGCGTATTGAATATTCACTGGCATTTCCAATAACGGTTCTCTTCAATTTGCTTACCCCATTTTATTTCTTGATATTACCTTTAGACTACGATCGGTACAGCAGTTGTGTACCTTGAAAAATATAAGAAACAATCAATAAAGAATCTCGCCAGTTATGTCTACAGCCTTAGTGAAAAGGTTAAAATCATCTAAACTTTCAGGGAAGACGTCTTTGAATCTTTTCTGCGTATAAATACATTCCAATCAGTATTTGGGGCTGCCGTGGTTCCCAAATCCTGATTGGAATTACTAGGGATGTCAACTCTCAGAAAATAACCGGTTTTCGGTAAACCGTTATTCTTTTCATCCTATTATAACTGCCCCGATTTAACCGTGTAAAAAAAAACGGTTTTTAAATTAATCGGAAAAAATAACGGAATTTAAAAAAATTCAAGGTGTTTCTATTTAGTTGTATATGCAAAATGTCGTTAACTGTTTTTATTTATCCCATCACAACTGTTACAAAAATTCACATTAATTCTAAAATAAACCTAAACTTAATTGTTTCAAAAAGAAGGTTCATAAACTAATAAACTAATAAAAACATTAGTTACCTTGTTAATCTTGTTTTATCTTTTCAACACAATGCTTTTTATTTACTCTGCTGATAAATACTCGCTCAGTTATATGCTGTTTAGTTAATCGACTTGTGTCATTCGAAACCACAGAATTTAGAGCAGATGCTAAACCTTTCGGATAGCACTGAACCACCAACAACTGTCAAATACTTAAAAGCTAGCAATGTTAATGCAGACGAACATGTCTTTCTTTGACCCCAAAATTCAAGTGGACTACTGTCCCTTAACAACAGAGGCTTCTGCAAATATAGTTTGAGCTCATTGGGAAGTAAGCATATGCACCCTGCTATTTTGGAAAAATGGATTTTGTCAAATTTTTGTCATCTCAAAGAAGACTTGGGTTTGTTGAATCGAAACTCTCTGGTATTGCTGAAAGAGGCGAATATTTTCCTAATTGATTCAGGCAGTGTGTTAACTCGAACGTAAGCGATCGTACGTAACGTAACGTAAGAGAGCTAACGTATTGTGGCTAGCAGGGGGCGGAGCCTCTAGTATAATAAAAAATGTAACCGAAAGCACTTTCCGAAACCTTACTTGCCACCGATTCCAACTCGGCGTCTCTAAAGATATGTGTTAGGCATCTTCTGTCAAATTTGACATCATAATTAAACGTTGTTTGGTATAAATGTACTTTAGATCATCGCCCACCCCTTTGTTTTTACCTCAACCCGCATAGACTACACAATACAAAGTCAAAGAATTAGAACAAGCAATATCACGGGAGTGGTTGAAAAGGGATATAAACTATGTGGATCTTGAAAAATCAGTTATGAAAAAAAGAACCATTTGCATCCCTTAAACACAAGACACGAATATAATTTTCAAGAATTTTCATGGCCGTTTTTTTTTTTTAATTAGTTTTTAAAATTACAACCGCGGTTATAACCGTGCCAAGAAAACACCGAAAAAAACCGACTTATTGGTTTAACCGGACGGTTATTGACATCCCTAGATGCGCTAACAACCTGCAAGTTGTTGGCGGAGCAGGTTAGATTTGTCCCTCGGTATATTTCTCTCTTCTGTGTATGTTTAACTTTCCTTGTATTTTTGTTCATTACTTGATGTTGTCTGTTTTGTGCTTGGCGCAGGCATGATCTGTTATGGCCCTTGTGCCACACCAACTCAATCCAACCAAGCAACGAATTCGATTCCATCATGACACCAACACATTCCAAAGAATGAATTCCCAATTAATATATGTGGTACATACACAAGACCAGAATTTAGTAAATGAAGAGATTAATTAAAATTAAGAAGAGGAATTTAATAATAGCAAGATACTGATTGTTTACAAAATGAGAAGAATTGACAGGATTTGGGGCCATCTTATACCCGACTGCTGGAACGTCTTTTTTCCTCAACTTCCAGTTCTTGCGTAACCTTCGAAATCGAAGGTCACGGTTCTTATCTTCAGACTCTGTCCTTCTGCCGATTTTGTAAGGAAACGGCGCAATTTGTTTGTGTCATACGTGGATGTTTTGAGCACGCTCGGCGTCTTTGCGTCCAGACACAGACTTTCACTTGGCTACGAGGAATTTTTCGATATCCCACTTACGATCACTGCCAAAAACCAAATTTTAAAAACTATTTTCGTCCAAAAAAAGCATCTTGAAAAAATTTAAAGAATGTCATAAAATCAAAAATGTTTCTCCGGTTATACAAAAATCAATCAATCACTGTTTTTATCGTTTCCGCCTCATCAATTCACTATTCTATAATTGTCACAACTCTGATGTTCAAGACATCAATCACGTTCCTTTGTCCATTACTTAATCACGAAAGAAGATTTTTTTTTCCTTGACTTGCTCTCTCTGGGACTCTTGGCTACTGTAATACAATCTGATGTTTACTGATAATTATTTCTCTGCATTTCAGAACTTTGTTTCTAGAAAATATTTTTCATAAAAGTTTTGTCACGGTTAGTAATTTTATCGATTCGATTTATGCATGTAGAAATAATTTTTTTAAATTGGAGAATGGCCAATTAGACGAATCATTAAATTGATCATAAACTGCATTTTGAGGAATTCCTGGTATGTATCATTCGAAAGCATTTGGGCAACAGAAGCCAAGTCTTGACTGACCGTCTGGTATTTCGACATAGAAATTTCTCTCACTCAGTGCGTTAGCTGTTTAGTGTGAATTTAGATTGTTACGCATACTTTTCGTGTCATCTGTTAGTAACTTTATATTTTATGTTAACACAAATTATCTTATTCGACAATCTTAATAACTATTAAATTTATGTATTAAAAATTATTCCTTTCTTCTCTCTCTCTCTCTCTCTCATTCATGACACGGAAAAGTATAAAACCAATGTATCAATTAAAGGGATAAGGACGAATTGTTTACTTTGATTTACTTTAGTATTTTAAAAACTATACTTGTGGAAATGTTTGGAAATTAGTATTTTTACACTATTTGAATTTAAAAATTGTGTATTTTATAAGGAAGATTTTCAGTGCAAATAAAACAAACCCAAAGCGAAATTTTTTACCTCCCCAAACGCTCTATCGTGAAAATTACTTTCGCTAGTCTCATGAATAAGAATTTGGGGTGAAGAGTTTACCAGGGACTCATATTTCGTGGTTTTAGTGCCTAGAGTAACAACCTTGGAAGTAAAACATTGGAATCTGTAGTTGCTAGATTATCGTGAAAACCTTATTAATATATATTTAGTTTTTTATTTTAAATTTAAATTTTTTGGCAAGATCTTTAACATCTGTTGCATACTTAATTAACACGTTTTGTAATTTAGCCGCTTCTTTTTTATATGAGCAACTAAAATTAAATTTGTGAGGCAAGTAGTTAATTAACGTAGCTCTGGAGCAACACAACGGGTTATTGGCGACGGTCCGGGATCATTCACGAAGGGAAATATTCAAGGACAACGCCTCGTAATTTTAAACCACGGTCAGATGATGAGAACAACACTCTCCAAACCCAACATTTGAGGCCTCAACAGATTTAACGTTCAAAAGCCCTGTGTACACGACGGTCTCTGGCTGGACGCCTCGTAATTTTGTAACGCGGTTAGATGACGAGGTTAACACCTGAACTGGAACCCCACTCTCCAAACTTTCACACCACTCCAACGTGAGGATATGTGAGGCCACGACAAATTTACCGGGCACCAGCTCAAAGGTACACGTCGGTGTTTGATTGGACCTAGCAACCCTCTTGTTGCTTATCCGTTGCTCTTCCAAATGGGCTACCATAGCCCGAAACGTGTTGAAGTCTGTTTGTTCGATGGTCATGAATACTTTATTAACCTTTCGCGACTGACGCTATAGATATAATAAGTGCGATTCTCATAACTTTCAAAAGTACAACTGCTGTAACTACCGTATTCTAAATTCTTTCTTGGCGTGATTCTTATAACTTTTAATTTCGACTGAAATAACGGCCGTAGTCTACATTCTTTCTTGGCGCGATTCTTATAACTTTAAAGGTAAAATTGTTGTAACGGCCGTTGTCTTAATTCTTTCTTGGCGGGATTCTTATAGCTTTCAGGGTACAACTGCTGTAACGGCCGTAGTCCAAATTCTTTCTTGACGCGATTCTTATAGCTTTCAGGGTACAACTGCTGTAACGACCGTTGTCTAAATTCTTTCTTGACGCGATTCTTATAACTTTCAAGGTACAATTATTGTAGAGGCCGTTGTCTAAATTCTTTCTCGGCGCTATTCTTATAACTTTCAGGGTACAACTGCTGTAACGGCCGTAGTCAAAATTATTTCTTGGTACGATTCTTAGAACTTTCAGGGTACAACTGCTGCAACGCCGTAGTCTAAGTTCTTTCTTGGCACAATTCTTATAGTTTTCAAGCTAAAACTGATGTAACGGCCGTTGTCTAAATTCTTTCTTGGCGCTATTCTTATAACTTTCAGGGTACAACTGCTGTAACGGCCGTAGTCCAAATTCTTTCTTGGTACGATTCTTAGAACTTTCAAGGTGCAATTGTTGTAACGGCCTTTGTCCAGATTCTTTCTTGGCGTGATTCTTATAACTTTTAAGGTACAACTGCTGTAACGGCCGTAATCTAAATTCTTTCTTGGCACGATTCTTATAACTTTCAGGGTACAACTGCTGTAACGGCCGTAGTCCAAATTCTTTCTTGGTACGATTCTTAGAACTTTCAAGGTGCAATTGTTGTAACGGCCTTTGTCCAGATTCTTTCTTGGCGTGATTCTTATAACTTTTAAGGTACAACTGCTGTAACGGCCGTAATCTAAATTCTTTCTTGGCACGATTCTTATAACTTTCAGGGTACAACTGCTGTAACGGCCGTAGTCCAAATTCTTTCTTGGTACGATTCTTAGAACTTTCAAGGTGCAATTGTTGTAACGGCCTTTGTCCAGATTCTTTCTTGGCGTGATTCTTATAACTTTTAAGGTACAACTGCTGTAACGGCCGTAATCTAAATTCTTTCTTGGCACGATTCTTATAACTTTCAGGGTACAACTGCTGTAACGGCCGTAGTCCAAATTCTTTCTTGGTACGATTCTTAGAACTTTCAAGGTGCAATTGTTGTAACGGCCTTTGTCCAGATTCTTTCTTGGCGTGATTCTTATAACTTTTAAGGTACAACTGCTGTAACGGCCGTAATCTAAATTCTTTCTTGGCACGATTCTTAGAACTTTCAGGGTACAACTGCTGTAACGGCCGTAGTCCAAATTCTTTCTTGGTACGATTCTTAGAACTTTCAAGGTGCAATTGTTGTAACGGCCTTTGTCCAGATTCTTTCTTGGCGTGATTCTTATAACTTTTAAGGTACAACTGCTGTAACGGCCGTAATCTAAATTCTTTCTTGGCACGATTCTTAGAACTTTCAGGGTACAACTGCTGTAACGGCCGTAGTCCAAATTCTTTCTTGGTACGATTCTTAGAACTTTCAAGGTGCAATTGTTGTAACGGCCTTTGTCCAGATTCTTTCTTGGCGTGATTCTTATAACTTTTAAGGTACAACTGCTGTAACGGCCGTAATCTAAATTCTTTCTTGGCACGATTCTTAGAACTTTCAGGGTACAACTGCTGTAACGGCCGTAGTCCAAATTCTTTCTTGGTACGATTCTTAGAACTTTCAAGGTGCAATTGTTGTAACGGCCTTTGTCCAGATTCTTTCTTGGCGTGATTCTTATAACTTTTAAGGTACAACTGCTGTAACGGCCGTAATCTAAATTCTTTCTTGGCACGATTCTTAGAACTTTCAGGGTACAACTGCTGTAACGGCCGTAGTCCAAATTCTTTCTTGGTACGATTCTTAGAACTTTCAAGGTGCAATTGTTGTAACGGCCTTTGTCCAGATTCTTTCTTGGCGTGATTCGTATAACTTTTAAAGTACAACTGCTGTAACGGCCGTAATCTAAATTCTTTCTTGGCACGATTCTTATAACTTTCAGGGTACAACTGCTGCAACGGCCGTAGTCTAAGTTCTTTCTTGGCACGATCATGGTACAACTGCTGTCCCCGCCGTAGTCTATGCAGTTTTTTATTTTTTATTCAAATATCTTGGCGAAATATATTCAACGTCTTTTCCACACTTAATTAGCGCATTTTGTATTTTAGACTATTCATGTTTTTACCTGAGCTACTAAAATAACGTTTAGGAGGAGACTTAAAAATGTATGCTACTGATGCCACCACTTCACAAATGCATTGCCCCTGCATTCATTTATACTTCACGAAAACTGATCTTTTCTTGAGTTGGATGGCGTAAGAGCGGGGAGGCATCGAGAGACGATTGGCCACTTAACAATTCCATCACCATTCGCCCGCAATTCATGTCGGGTCCCCCGCACCATCCGATTGAATTAACAATTTATCAACTTCGCTTCTTGACACAGCGGCGGCGTGCCTCGCATTTCACGGGAATTCAATGAACGGCACGTACACGCATTCAATTTCCGAGCGCTTCCGATTCAAACCGCGTCGGACCCGAAATCGCTCCATCGATTATATTCGAGGACACTTCCGGCCTCCGAAACTTTGTATGTCTCTTCTTTCGGGGATCTCGGTGAGTATGAAAGGCCCGCTGCTTTTTGAAAACCGAATTATGCAGTTGGCTTTTGGGGGAAAAGTTTTTAAGCTCTCCGCGAAGAACGGCTTTTTGAAAGAGCCGTTGACTGGGTTTTCCTGGATCGAGAAGGCAAACGGAGTTGTTTTTTAAAAGCCTCTTCTTTATGCCGGGCATTTCTGTACGGAGGAAGGGTCTCTCTGAAAGGGGTGCTGGATGGAGTGCCTGAAAGCGGTCATTCAAATGTGGAGCCTTTTCAGTTTGAGAGCGTAAAGTGGGTTTCAGGTTTCTTTGGGAGAGGAACTAATTCGTAACGTGACCTGTAAAATCGTGCTTTTTGAAGCGCATTTCTGATTAGCGTTTGCGCCTCAACCCTATCTAAACTTGAAACTAAGTGTGGGAGTGACTCTTGCTTACTGTACCCTCGTACCTCCGACTCGCCGAAAGTTTAGAGTTCTCATTGGAGGGACTGAAAGATATATTTAAAATATCCATACATGCAATTTAACATATTTGAACACATACTACGAGTGTTTTCTGGACCAAAAGGTATTGAAGAGTGTTGCATATTTCCTTCGAGTGTTTCCATTAATAAGTCGTAAATCACTGGTGTTTAATTTTATTCTTTCCTGTGTTAGCAGAACTGTTTCCTGAAAACGCATGCTTGTCGGTTCATTTGTCTGATGCAATCCTTTATGATATACAGTGAGCCAGTTGCCTCTTAAGTCTTTACACTGTTCATGTCGTTCTTATACTTGTCTGTTGCGATGTGTCTTTATAGTTGTCGAATGTCTTGTTGGATTTCGAGTTACACTCTTATTTCAGTATTACAAGACAGAACAAAATGGCAAAGATTAAAATTCTATCTGAACGGCAAAAACGCTACGATGTTCGTATCGTTCTTACACTTGTCTGTTGCGGTGTCTCTTTATAGTTGCCGAATGTCTTGTAGGATTTGGAGTAACACTCTTATTTCAGTAATACTAGACAGAACAAAGGGCAAGGATTAAAATTCGATCAGAACGGCAAAAACTTTTCGATGTTTGTGTGGTTCTTATACTTGTCTGTTGCGGTGTCTCTTTATAGTTGCCGAATGTCTTGTTGGGTTTGGAATTGCACTCTGATTTCAGTATTACAAGGCATAACAAAGGGCAAAGATTAAAACTCGATCAGAACGGCAAAAACATTTGAACGGATTCCAACAATGAAATTAGCACAACACAAAACGGGGACAGAATTCAGGGGCTGGAGAGCCGTAAGAGGCATACAGGCTGAAGTAATTTATGTGATAATTTTATTCTTCACAAGACATATTGACGAGAGTGGCTGTTGTAATTGCATTGCATATTGAACTTGCGAACACACAGCATTTCTTACCCGCAATTCAACTCTCGGTCGACTTCCTACACCACTCCAGACACCTATGACTCTGATTTGTGTTATGACAAATACTAGACACAATGACCCCTTGGACATTTAGCAGTGGCCATTGACTCAGCAAATGACCACTTGAATATCCAGTACTACTTAGGCCCAGTGCACACATCCTATTTTTCAACGTTAGGCGCCACTGCGGCAACGCCAGTGCGGTCTGAGATACATTAGATCCAATGAAGTAGTGCACACATGCCTCCGGCGCAGCTGCGGCGACGCACGTCCAACTTGCATGCAATTTGTACCGCAGTTCCCTACGGCGCAGCAGTTGGTCGCACAAGCGTCTCCGGTCTGAAGTACCTTGTTTTCATAAATAAATGGAATATAAATTGGATTGGTCCGATAACTCTATATATAGTGGACTGTATTTTAATTAATGCAATTCGTTGTAACAAAAACAACTTTGTTTAACAACAAACTTAACAATGTTGTGGATGGACCACTCTCATTAAGGCTAAGGAAGCCTAGTACTAATTAGAGCTAAGGAAGCCGTGTTTTCATCAGGTCCAATGAGAGCACTGAGTAAGTGGAGAACCATTTATTAATTATTTAACATAAATAATAATTAATAAATGGTTGTATCCAGTAACGTCTATTTTGTTTCAAAATATACTTTTTTTACACCAAGTAAGCGAAATAAACACGTTTTCTTCGATAGAATATTTATCGCAAATGGCGCGAAATGAGTACTTGCGTCATTTCACGGTTATGTGTGCATAGTTGGTATTCGGTGCCGCAGTGGCGGCGCAGGTTGAAAAACAGGATGTGTGCATCGGGCTTTAGATGTTTAGTTGCGTGATAGTGGCTCTTGGAATTACATTGCAAGAGACACTATCACATAACTAAGCTACTTGTGTAATGGATTATAAATTGGCGCTGCTTGAAAATGTACTTATCATAACAGAAACCGGTATCATAAGCGTGGCAGGAGTGGTGTATGTAGACGGTCGAGTATTTCCATCGGGATATGGAATGTCGTGTTGTGTGTTCACAAGTTAAATAGTGAGACAGAAAATTCAAGAAAAGTAATTAATTATATCCAAGAGCTAATCCAATTACACACAGTGTGATACATCGGAGTAAGTGGAGGTCTGTGTTGTAGGTAGAGTGTTTGGAATTAATCTGAGCTCAATACTCTCTAAGGGTCTCGTAAAAGAATGATTAGGTAAAATTGGGTCCGTCAGGGAGTTAAGTATTTGGAGGCAGATTATTGGATTAAGGGGCCTACTTAGAAAGTTTATTGTGTGAAAAGGCGGAGTCTAGAATAAATCGCACGTGCATCTCAAGTGTTGTGGCGGAATGCAACGACGATCAGAAAAGAGGAAAAAACAAACTTGATTTATCGGGCCTGTTTGAAGCCGTGGTTAGCAAGGTGGGGTAAGGTCAAAAGTGTTGATAAAATGTATTGGGGACCAGATGCTATTGCAATGAAACAGACTAGCGGGTGAAAAGGGAAGTTATTATGAAGCGTTAATCTATCTCAAGACCCACTAAGTGTGAAAAAGGACTCGTTCGATGACAAAGCAACGCATCGATCAGTCCATGACCACTCGGATTTTAATGGAAATCGGTATATCCCCCCCCCTCCAGTGGGTTTAACTGGTAATGAATGGTAAAATACTTTCACCTCCCGTTGAAAGTTATTAAGCTTCGATTATTTAAATTTTCAATGAAAATTGCTTTATCTTACTATATTAATCCAAATACACAAACCCTGTAAAACGTGTTTCCTCCCGCGATATTTACCTGTGTTTAAACTCCAATACACACACCCTGTAGAAGATGTTTCCTACCCCGACATTTCCACTCTAATATACGCAAGCCCTGAGAACGTGTTTCCTTGTCCATAACCATTTATTGCAGAAAAACAAACTTTAGATTTTAAAATTGGGGCTTCGAGGAGCATTTTAGGACTACCTGTGTACCAATTTTCATGGCTACAGATTGGCCTGAAGACAGGAAAGAAATAGCCTATGTTTTCCGCTGTATTCTAAAGTATAAGTGTACCAAATTTGGTGTGGATTAGTCAAACGGAGTGGATTTGTATACAGAACATACACACACACCTACATCTTTTTTAATATATATGGATAGATAATTAACCTTCATGTTTCGGTGGCAAGATATCTCGTCCAAGCCAGGGTTAACTTTGCTAAGGACGAGGTATCTCATTGAAACAAAACTGCCGTATTAATTACTCCAAAAGGAATGAAGATCCAAGTATGGGAAACAAAACTGTCCCTTACTCGGAACTGGTAACTGTTTAGAACGGGTTTTTGCACCAGAGGATCGCCACCACAGTTTTCGAGGCGAAGATATACCACCAGGACGGTTAACTATCATTTTCTCAAGAACTAGATAAGAACAGACCTGGGCAATGTTCCGTTTAAAAGCTCTTTTAATGGGCAAGCTACTCGGATGATAGACAGGAAATCTGTTATTCTTTAGAATGAACACTTGATTCCTCCAGGCGGCTGTACTTCCGAATCCCGTTTTCGAGGCGAAGATATACCACCAGGACGGTTAACTATCCTTTTCTCAAGAGCCAGATGAGAACAGACATGGGCAATGTTCCGTTTAAGATATCTTTTAATGGGGAAGCTACTCGGATGATAGACAGGAAATGTGTTATTCTATAAAATGAACACTTGTTTCATTCCTCCAGGCGGCTGTACTTCCGAATCCCTGCCGTGCGAGCACTGGTGCGAGAAGCTGGGCGGGAACTGCAATGCCACGACGGGGCTGTGCCGCTGCGGCACCACTGGTCCCGTGCTCACGGGGCCGCCGTCAGTTTCTTGTTCCGGGGTTAGGAATGGTCCCAGACCCCCTTCCAACCACTCTGCGCCGACCCAAAACATTCGGCTGAAGTATTATCCAGGTAAGATCCCGGTATCGGACTCTTTATCAGTTACAGATTTTTTAATAGATTTAAAGTAGGTGGCACAGTGATGACATCAACACCACGGTGGCAATTCCCTTGGTCAAAGCTGACTGGTGAACGAACGACCAATAAATGTCTACGAAATGGTCCAATTATTCAACAACCTGCTTTGAATTTATATCTACACTCTATAACAAAAAAAATCGACGCACCAAGAAGGAGTTGTCCGATGGAGACAAAAATTGGTGGATAGGAAAATTATGTACAGAATAGAAAATGATTTAAAATTTCAGAACAATTGAATGATTTATTTCAGAGTTACAGTAACGAGCTCAATAAGGTGTTGACCCGCCTCTAGCCTGGATGCAAGCTGCCACACGGCGTGGTATAGACCGATAAAGCTCCCGTATGGTCTCCTGCGGAATTTCTAGCCAAATTTGCTCCAATTGTCGGGCTACGTCATCAACATTCCCTACCGGATGCAGTCGCCTTCCCATCATATTCCAGACATGCTCGACGGGAGAGAGATCTGGTGATTAAGTGTTTGACAAGCTCGAAGACAGTTCATAGCAACACGCGCTGTATGTGGTCTGGCATTGTCTTGCTGAAAAATAAGCCCAGGGTACTGCGAAAGGAACGGTACCAAAACAGGTCTCAGAATGTTGTCAACGTACCACTGTGCAGTAAGTGTACCTCTAATGACGACCAAAGGGGTTCGGCTATCTAGGTAAATGGCACCCCAGACCATAACTCCTTGTTGAGTGCCCGTGCGGCGGGCAATAGTGAAAGCAGGATAGGCACGCTGCCCTGGGCGTCTCCAGAAGAGTCTTCGATGATCGTCAGGACACAGTTGGAAGCGGGATTCGTAGCTAAAGACTATACGTCCCCGGTCAGCATCATTCAGCCTGATCGAGTCAAGTACCACTGTAATCAGGCTCGACAGTGTGCAGGCGTGAGTGGCAGGTGGCGTAAGGGTCGGTACGAGCGTAGATTTCGCTCTCTCAGCCGTCTGTGAATGGTCATGGTGGACACTCGTGTGTGGGTCGCACGACTGATGGTTGATAGCAATGAATCAGTCGCTGTGACAGCTGATCTGACAGTCACTCTGTCCTCGCGATCTGTTGTGGCCCTACGTCGACCGCTACCATCATGACGCTGAAATCTGCCACTGTCCATTCACTCTTGCCAGCATCTTCTATTCGCCGCATCGCTTCGACTCACATGACGAGCGATTCTCCGATTTGCCCAACCTGCCTCTTTCAATCCAATGATACGTCCTCTTTCAAACTCTGAAAGTTGCTCGTAATGAGCTCGAATCCTGCAGCGAGGCATTTTTTTTCAGTCGTTGAAAGGTATCCTAAATCGCAATGCAGCAGAATTTTTAACAACAGTTCAGGAACAACTCCTTATATACATCTGCTGGATGCGCTGGAGATCGCACTATTCATTCATTGGACACCAAATTTTAATCATTTGCATATTTGTTCAAAACATTTTTGCATACGAAATTTCAAAGCAATAGGATGATTCCTTCTTGGTGCGTCGATTTTTTTTTGTTTTAGAGTGTATATATACGTATATGGCTACACGGATTCCGAACGACGCCTTGCCAAAAGAAACGATGTTATTGATTGTTCTAAACAGTGCTATCTTCTACATAAACGTGGCATTTCCGGACACACATTCTTTGACAAAATAGGGCTTATTTTGGGCATCTCTTGCACTTGGCGCAGATATTTTTTAAAACATGCTCTGTATAGATACAATGCCAGATTTTTTTAAACAGAATAATTTCAGTTAGTTTGTATTTTGGTATTTAAATTCCCCTTGAAAAAAACTGGTGATGACATGTATTAGGGTGCTAAGATTCTGTCGTAAAATTCTAAGTTTCCCTTTGACAGTTTGTTTGAGAAAATAGTTATGTGGCAAAAACTATCACGTTCGTTAAATCAGGCATTTAACCCTCCATGTGGTTTCGACGAGATATCTCGTCCGTCAAGATATGACCAATTTTGCTTATCACGAGGTATCTTGTCATCAAGAAACTGCCGATGTTTTTTATGATTACGAGATCTGGTCAGTTTTTTTTTTTTTTTCTAATTACAAAGTAACTCAATCATTAAGATCTGGTCAGTTCTTTTCTCACCTCTGTACTACCTACCATATAAAAATTGTTTGAAAATCAGTTTTTTTTTTCTGATAAATATTATGAAATACTTCTAAGTTCTTAAGTAAATTCCTATTTTAGATGGTGGTATCATAGGGGTTTAAACATTTTTGGTACATATATGAGTACCTCGGGTTTGAATTAAGCTGAAAGCAAAATAATTTTCAAATGATAAGATATTTCTTAAATCAGAAAAACTACATAATCACATATTTTGTCAACTAAAACACATTAACTAAAGGATTTAAAAACAAATTAAATTTACTTACTTTTACGAGCAATTTGAGTTGACGCCAATTCTTCCAAACCGCTTTTGAATAATAAACATTCCACAGGAACTACCGATTTATACAGCCATTTATTGGTGCCAATCAGAAGCTTAGACGTTCACGCACGTGTACACAAGTTCTTAACTGCCAATTTTTTCAGAAAGATTATTTTTAAGTCGAAAGAGTCGAGGCCCACGTATGTGGACCTAAGTAGCGAAGAGGCTAATGACAAGGAACCTCGTCCATCATGATATGGTCAGTTCTTTTCCAATGACAAGGTACCTCGTCCATCAAGATCTGCTCAGTTATTTTCTAATAACAAGGAACATCATCCATCAAGATCTGGTCAGTTTCACTGATGACGAGATACCTCGTCGAGACAACCACGAGGTTTAAAGAGCATTTAAAAGGCTCCCGATAGGGGAACGTTAACATCTTCAGTTATTTCAAAAATTCCTTCCGAATAGCCACAGCTATTCACCATTCCAAAACTTGAAAACTCTACTTTATTGACCGCAAAATGTTTGATTTTTTTTATGAGTAATGTAAACTTGAATTTCCATTTTGTTCAACTGTTTTGTTCTTTTGTAGATGACAACCAAGTGAGTTTCTGGATGTACGCGATGATTTCCATTGGCACGGCCTTCGTCATTTTCGTCGTCGTCACGGTATACCTCATGTGGTCAGTACCTCACACTCGCCAATCTTGTTTCATTGCATGAAGTACACTCGTGTTCGAAATTGAGAGAATTTGCACATTCTGTTTATTTTCGCAAAAATTTCGGAACTAAAGGTACTAATTATGCCGCCGAAGACGAATGCAAATATTCAGTGTCGAATACGTAAGCGTACACGTGCGTATGGGCGGAGCTTTGAACTCAGAGGGGTCCGCGATTCGTGTGCTCGTACTCCTCGGCGACATTCGCTGTGTTTCTCTCAAGCATTGGGTACATTTTATAAGTTATCAGGTAAAAAGCCACAAACGTAGGGATGACGGAATGAGATGGTTAATCGTCGGTAGATAGGATGCAGGGCAATCACAAGTGCAGGTGGCTACAGAGCTCCATTCAACGCCCAGTGTCGTTTGTAATTTATGGAAACAGTTTCAAGACACTGGATCCATATCTAGAAGACCGAGACAAGGTCGTCGAAGAGCCACGACGACTGATGAAAGTCGTTATTTGGCACTTTCAGCTCGGCGCCACAGGATTTCTACAGCTCTCACGTGAGCTGCATGCTGCCACTGGAACCGAGTTTCATGGATTTACTGTATCCCGAAGGCTTCATGAGAGGGCTTTATTCCGTTGTTTGCGTCCCGCTCACTGCAGCACACAAGAGAGCGCGTTTAGCATAGTGCAGACAACATCAGTCTTGGACCAGACTTCAGTGGAGCACCGTGCTCTTCACAGATGAGTTGAGATTCAGCCTGGACGCTGATTCTCGACGTATCCTAATCTGGTCAGAGCCTGGGACCCGATACCATCATTCCCACATAGGGGTAATGGTAATTTTAGTTAACGTCTTACTAGAGCAATACAACGAGCTATTGACGACAGTCCGGGATCAGTCCCTTAAGGGAAAGATCCGAGGTCAACACCTCGTAATTTTGAACCACGGTCAGATGACGAAGCAACACCTGAGCTGGCACCCCACTCTCCAAACTTCCACACCAACCCAACGTGAGGACTTTCGGCCACGACAGATTTAAGGTGCACCAGCCGCCTCTACACCATACGCTTACAAACATCCATGCCCGGACCCGAATACGAACCAGGAACCTTCCGATCTAGAGGCTAACACCTTAACCACTATACCGGTTGGTCGGCCTCACATCAGGGGAAATGGACCACTATGGTGGTGGGGGTGTCATAGTCTGGGCAGGCATCTTGTTGAACGGCCGCACACCCCCTCCATGTGTTTGACGAGGGTCCTTGACTATGAGGTATAGAGAGGGGATCTTAAGAGCCCTATGTTCGACTTTTCATTGGCGCAGTTGGACCTCGGTTACTGTTCATGGACGACAACGCTCGTCTACATCGGGCTCACCTGGTCGACGTTTATCTGGAAAGTGAGATTTTTCGGCGTATAGATTGGCCAGCCAGATCCCCTGACCTAAACCCTATAAAAACATGTCTGGGACGCTCTTGGAAGGGCAATTGTATCTCGCCATCACCTTCGAGAAACATTCCGGAGCTGAAAACTGCGTTGTTGCAGGAATGGGACCAACTGCCAGAGGGACTCCTCAACTGCCTCGTGTCAGTATGTCGTCGCGCTGTGCGACCTGTCTGACTTTGAGAGGGGACTATACTCCATAGTAAACGCATTTTCGGTTGGATCTCACAACGTAGATTTTGGATATTCCTGCACTGTTGAGCTTTACTGAAAATCATGTGTTCGTGCCATGACTTTTGTGTGGTACATCTCTTTCTCTGCTATAACTGTATATTCGTACCAAATTTCATTATAATATTTCCATTAGTATTTCAAAAATTCCCATAACGTGCAAATTCTCTTAATTTTGAACATGAGTGTATAATGTTTGTACTGCTGACAAGTTCTGTTTCATTGATATTATACGACGTTATGCGCGGTTAGTTTTTTGAAAATCGGCGTTAAGTCCCTTGTATTTATATGTGCACAAACTATTACTCGATATTTGTAAATTTCTTTAATTGCGTGCTTACCCTATTTTAATATCATAGTTTGGGTACGGATAAATCGTACAGATTGGGAAAAGAAATATTTCTTTGTTTATGAATGTTGTGTGTATTATATATGAATATATACTTGATGGATTCCTGTCCACTACTGATTGAGGTAAGTAGGTAGTTGAATTAAAATGCAACGGGGTTTTGCTGACCATTCTATGGAAAGTCCTTGAAAAATAAGGAACTTGGTAAAAAGTCCTTGATTTTTTTTAAATACAAAATTACGTAATTTCGTCTTGCGTTAGAACTTGTCCAAACTTGTTTCCTTCACAGCAGGTGCTCCATTTGAGCATTATTCTGAATAAAGCCGTTGTTACGCGCTTTAACAACACGAGATATATAACAGGCTAACCACAGTTGAGGCATGGGTGAAGGAAATGGAGTAAAACAATTGTCGAGGTTTTTCTTCATATATTTTTTACGTTTTTTTCTTTTTAATTGACAACTTTTGCATATGATTTGCTTTAGGTCGTTATAAAAAATTTCAGGTCCTTGAAATTTGTTTTTGGTTTTAAAAGTCTTTGAATTTTTTTTTCCCTTGACAGAGGTGTGGGAATCATGTGTAAGTAAATACACGAAGCTAATTGACTCGAATGGGAGGTTTTACCACGAGCTAGAAATGAGATTCAAGCTTTCGAGATAGATCGAAGCGATGGTGGTAATTAATCAATGAAACTAGCTATGGTTCGTGATTCCTGCACTGTCTGTTTGTTAGTTGGACTGGTTTTTTTTGTTTCCTTGCATGCCTTGTGTTCATACTCCCTTCCTTTGTGCAGCTCCCCTGAACGTGGTTAAAGAAAACACTCTTGTCTTCCTTCCTCTCCTGCTCTCTTGTCTGTCTGTAAGTCTCCTTTTTCTGTTTTCTCTTTCTCTCAACAACTCATTAAATTAAATTTGACTTGCAGAGATTTATTTTCATATTGCGATATGCTTCGTCTACAGGTTGTGCATGTCGGAGATTTGATTCGAAAAGGAACTTGTGTGCCCTGGTTTGTGATTCCCGTTAAATTATTTTAATGCTAAAAGATGTTCAGGGGTGCCACAGGTGACTCTGTACCTGGTTTGTGATTCCTGTTAAGCTATTTTTATGCTAAGATGTTTAGGGCTGCCATAAGTGACTGTGTACCCTGGTTTATGATTCCCGTTAAACTATTTTAATTCTAAGTTGTTCAGGGCTGCCACAGGTGACTAAAAGACGATATTTTTCTATTTTTTCAACCTTTCTATTTTAAGCAAAATTGTCTCAAAAGCTACGATATTAAAAAATGTGGCGACTTTTCTGTAATTTATCAAAGATCAGCGAAACTATCGTCATTTTTGAAAAAAAACACAGACAAAAAGAATTTTCTTTAAACAAAATTTTTCAAACGATGTCACTTTCTAAGTTTGGTGCCAGGTCGTGACAACTGTGAAAAAAAAACATCGGAATCCGTGATTGCTGGATTGCCTTAGAAATCTCATTAAGAGAGTATTTAGTTTTTTAAATTTGAAATTTAAATTTCTTGATGTGTTAGTTGAAGAATTTTTTACTGTGTTGGCAGTTAGAAATGGTAGCGTAAAAGAACAAGTTCTTTGGGTTTCACCACTACACCATTTATTCTAAGATTCTACAGCAGATATGTCCAGTAAAATTACAGATATTTTGGCACAAGAAGGATTCGACAGAGGTTAGCGAGCGTGTCATCGCTCTCTCAGTTCTCAAAAGATCTCTGGCAGTTTTCAACGTCTTTCAGGCACCTTTTGGCTGAAAAACACCTGTCGATGGAATTTGGAGTGTTTTAAGGGTGATATTTAGGAGATCGTAATGTCAGTGTAACGTCAGATGAAGTGCCCAGAACTGACCGATGTAATGTCAAATGAAGTGCTGTAATAGAACTTCCAGAGTTAGTTATGGACAGTTGATCACTTGAAATGTGTTTTAGGATATCCAGTTAGGAATTCTTGAATTGGTCTTGTAACGTCGTGATGAAAGAAAAAGTCTTTTTTTTTTAAAGAATTAAAGAAAATTTATTTACAATATGGTAGCGACATCACCGTTACAACTACCTCTCATCATATGTTTTACACATAACGGCTGAAACATGCCATTCGAACTCCGCACTGAGTCCACACTTCAACGAAGCATCCAATCGACTACCAAAAGCCGTTACAAAAAAATATCTTTTCACCAACGTTATACATAAAAGAAAAAATGAACTTCCGGGAAAACCATTTAAGCTCACATAAATATGTCAAAAGAAAAGATATCCTTTACAAGAGTAATAAGAAGTATAAATAAACACAGGAAGTATCACAATATCTTGGAATAAGGAAAAAGAAATACTATAGAAATACATTTAAAAGATATTCCGGAAGTGTACGTTACAACTCTTCCCCCCTTAGAAAAACTTTTTACCCTGTAAAAAGTTACCATAACTTTTCAAAAAAAAAACTAAATTCTACAAAATTTTATACAAATATTTACAAATATACATACAATGCCAAGTTACCTACAAAACTATAAAAATAAACTCAAAGGACATTTTGGTAACTCAGAACAGTCGGCTAAGGCTGTCAGCATTCTGGTGTTTTCTGCCCTGACGATGGATTACCTCATAGTTCCAGGACTGCAATGCAAGAGCCCATCTCATTAGACGTGGATTTACCCCAGAGTTGTTTTTTAACCATACTAGAGGTTTATGATCAGTTTGGATAAAGAACTTGGTAGGTCCATCCAGGTAGCATCGTAGCTTCTTGACAGCAAACACAATAGCGGCACATTCTTTTTCGGCTTTCAAGATCTGCGAATGTCGGACCGACATTCGATATGGCTTCGCACAGATGGGCTTTATTTCAGAAAGTTCGATATCAAACTGGATACGATCTGTGAGGCCAGGCACGTTTGAGAAACAATTGGAATATTTACATATAATATAACTGAGCTGGTCAATCTGGTCGTCATCCAGTCTTCCTTTCACTTCACTGTTTCTCAATATCTCCTCGAGATCAAAAATATTGGGATTGTTTTCCACGGGCGGGAATTCTTCTTCCAACTCTGATTCTTCATCCTCACAAGTAGTGACCAGATTTATGAATTCCGGCCTCTGGTAGTAAGGCTTCAATAAATTTACATGATATATTTGTGACGAATTTTTCTGGTTGGGCACGGCAACAAAGTAGTTCGTCTCCGAAATCTTGCTTTCAATGGTCCCAGGACCATGCCATTGAACCGCTAACTTATTTACAGGTGAGGGTGCCAGTACCAGTACTTTATCTCCAACATTGAATTCACGTTTCACGGTATTTTTGTCGTACCATTTTTTTCTTTTCTTGGCAGCTTCCTCCATATTATCAATGGCTAGGCTGCGACATTTTTCCAATCTTCTCAGAAGATTGAGGATATATTCAACAACTGAAGAATTTCCTTCTTCCGGCTGTAACCAGTTTTCATACAGAAGAGTGACGGGAGTCCGTAAGTTTTTCCCATGAACCAATTCAGCTGGACTGAATCCTGTGGATTCATGAGTAACTGTCCTTAAGGCGAACAAGACTGCATGGACATGCTTCTCCCAATCTGGTCCTTCTTCGGTACACAAAACTCTCAAAATCCGTTTCAGGGTACGATGAAACCTTTCTACCGGATTGCTCTGGGGATGATACACAGAGCTAAGTACCACCTTGATGCCGAAACGTTCAAAAAATTCTGATGTGAGTTCGCTCATAAACGAGGTTCCCTGGTCGTGTTGAATCTCCTTAGGAAAACCCATTCGACTAAAAATCTGAAGGATATCATTAATTACGGATCTAGATGTTATGTTTGGTACTGCCACAGCATCTGGGTACTTCGACGACATACACATTGCCGTAATCAGGTATCTTTGGCCTGAGTCCGTCACGGGCAAAGGTCCTACAGCGTCAATATTAATACGGGAAAAAACTTCAGTAATCACTGGAACAAGAGTCATGGGCGCTTTTTTCTTGTCCCTTGCCTTTCCAGCTCTCTGGCAGGAATCGCAAGCCTTCACGAAGTCCTCTGCTTCTTTGTAACAGTTTTTCCAGAAAAAGTACTAGGTCATTCTGTCTTTGGTCTTGGTGGTCCCAAGATGACCTGACGTGCCTTCATGACACAATTTCAGTATCTTTTCTCGATACTCTATGGGCACGATGATGAGCTTCCTTTCGATACCACTCTTGTCCTTCTTGATCTTTACCAAAAGTCGGCCCTTCTCCAGTTCAAAATCTTTAGGAGGGTTTCCATTTTGGATTTGTTTTACTTGAGAGCTCATCTCTTCATCTTCACCTTGAGCCTTGATTAGCTGCTCAGTGTCCACTTTTAACAATTCAGTGATATCTTGATCTTCTGCCACATGAGTGAACTCGTCACTTACTTCCCCTGCTTCCGTTTCATTTTTTTCCAATGTAATGAATTCTTCGGCTGGGATAGGGTTTTCGGATTCTTTAATTAAAGATTGAGATTCTTCCCTTTCTTTCACTTTTTTTTTATGCCTTGTCAGTACTGCATTTATTTGATCCACAGATTGACAATCTTCCCTTTTTAACAAGGCAGCAGTCCGATTCCCTAAAAGATATCGTCCGCGGTCTAGTTCATCTGGAATCACAGCAGCCTTAGTGAGTGTTTTTCCCAATTCACACTCTACCAAAACTTCGGCAAGAGGTAAACAAGTTGAGCTGGAGTCCAAAGGTTGCTGTACCCAAACATGTTCACCAGTCATGTCAGCTGAATTCACCAATTTCCGACACACAATGTCAATGGTCGCTCCGGTATCTCTTAGTAAATTTATATCCTGACCGTTTATTTTTCCTTTCATGATATACGGTTCCAGGTACTTCTCAGGTTCTTTGTCCGAAATGTAATTTACAGTTTCCGAAGGTTTCTTCAACTTTGGACAATTTGGTCGGATATGACCAGGCTGATTGCAATGAAAACACCGCATCTGTCTCCTGCGGTCGAATTTCGGATTTGGGTCTTGTTCGGAAAATCTTCGTTCTATCTTAACCCCTTTACCATTTATGGTATCACTTCTCCTTGGTGGATTATCGGTCTTTTCAAACTTGTTTTGAACTCGACCCTCGAACTTGTCTTTCGCAAAGACAGGGTATCGTTTCACAGTTCGTCTAACGTCTTCAAACTTCTCCAACAGTTCCACCAAATCTGTAGGGGAGTTTATTTCTGTCCATTCTTTGAGATACATATCTTTGAATTCGGATGGTGTTTTTTTCTTCATCTGATCTGTGATGATCAAATCTCTCAGTTTTTCAAAAGTAAGGACCTGACAACCTGCAATCCATCCATCGAAATAAGTAGACAATTCATGATAGAAATCCCTCCAGTTCCGATCAACTGCTTTATGGTGTGAACTAAATAACTGTCGAAATCTTTCTGGTGTTAGTTTGAACCTTTTTAACAGAATATTTTTAATGTGATCATAATTTGAAGCTAGGTCAACTGGTTCACGGGCTATTATATGAGCAATCTCTTGGGGGATCAAACTTAATAGATGAGATACCCACATTTCTTTTCCCAGCGACAGCAAAGTTGCCTGTCGCTCGAACAAGATTAAATAAATACTCATATCATCTTTCATGTCGTATTTCGGAAGGATCTTGGTCAAGTCTCGATTTGATGGTCTAGGATTATCAACTGCACTTTGCTGGATTTGACTAGTTGCTTCTATTCTCAATTTTTCCAACTCATACTCTCGTTCTTTCTGCTTTTCTTCAAGGGCTTCAATTCTCCGCTTTTCTTCAAGGGCTTCATTTGTCTTTCGAGTTTCTATAATTCTACCAAAAAGTGCTTTGGAGAATTCCTCATCATAGCCTTCACTTGAAGTAATACGATCCACTAATTGTTTTATGGATTTTTCTACGGTGATTTCTAAATCTATCTCCTCCACCAATTTGATCAAGTCCTCTTTCTTTCCCTTAACTAAATAAGTCATGATTAAATTCTAAACAGTTTCCCCCTTTGGACTCAAATATAACGTAAAGTACAAAAAGAAAACTTTTCGAAACCGAAACTGTCCAGAATTCTGACTTACCTTATAGCCAAGCCACAAAATATAACTCAAAGACAAAACAATAGAAAAAAAATAAATGTACAAAAACCAATTTTGTAACCCAAAAGACCTTCAAAAGAAAATTAAGATAAATAATCATCTACGACAACTAAAATCTCTTAAATTTCTATTTCACATAAATTCCAAATCAATACTAATTTCTATTATGAAAGCAAAATTTGCAATTAAGAAATTTTTTTGTTTCGAAACCTGTTACGATAAATGGAAGTTATCACAAAAACAGAAGTAAAATTGTACATTAAATATAATAGTGCATAAAACTTTAGACTTAAAACCGAAACCACTTATCTGGAATAGTTGCTTGATGGTACACAGGAAGTCCTTGAGCAGGAACCCAAAGTTCGAACTGGACTTTGCTGATGATGACAGGACGGGATGCCCAAAAAATTCGGACCGGATGGCCCTTTCGATGCTGAACACACACGCGTTTCACACACAGGAACAGGACGGGATGCCCCAATTCTATTGACCGGACTAAGCTTCGTTGCTGAACACACGCAGTAACAGGACACGTTTCATACACAGAAACAGAACGGGATATCCAAAAACATCGGACCGGATGGCCCACTTCGCCGCTGCCGGACGCAAGAAAATTCTCCACTCACGAGGACGGGATGTCCAAAAACTTCGGACCGGATGGCCCACTTCGTTGCTGCCGGACGCACGCAAATACTCCGCTCACGAGGACAGGATGTCCAAAAACTTCGGACCGGATGGTCCCCTTGTTGCCGGACGCACGCAAATACTCCACTCATGAGGACGGGATGTCCAATAACTTCGGACCGGATGGCCTCCTTCGTTGCTGCCGGACGCACGCAAATACTCCACTCACGAGGACGGGATGTCCAAAAACTTCAGACCGGATGGCCTTCTTCGTTGCTGCAGGACGCACGCAAATTTTCGCTGTACACAGGACGAGATGTCCACAGTTTATTCTCAAATCAGGACGGGATGTCCAAGACTTCAATTTAATGGGAACGATCACAGTGCATGCCACCATTAATAGGTAGCTGTAACGTCGTGATGAAAGAAAAAGTCTTTTTTTTAAAGAAAAATTTATTTACAATATGGTAGCGACATCACCGTTACAACTACCTCTCATCATATGTTTTACACATAACGGCTGAAACATGCCATTCGAACTCCGCACTGAGTCCACACTTCAACGAAGCATCCAATCGACTACCAAAAGCCGTTACAAAAAAAATATCTTTTCACCAACGTTATACACATAAAAGAAAAAATGAACTTCCGGGAAAACCATTTAAGCTCACATAAATATGTCAAAAGAAAAGATATCCTTTCCAAGAGTAATAAGAAGTATAAATAAACACAGGAAGTATCACAATATCTTGTGTGGAATAAGGAAAAAGAAATACTATAGAAATACATTTAAAAGATATTCCGGAAGTGTACGTTACAGTCTGCTTTATGTCAGCTTGATCAGAGAAGCCGCTTTTAGAGTGTTACTAGTGATGGGCAGAATCGAGTACTTTTGAGTATCGAGTACTTAGTATTTGAGTACTTTCAAGTATCGAGTACTATTCGAATACACGAAAAAAACGATTAATCGATATAAGAATCTGAGAATTACGATATATGGCTTTTATTTGTAAAAAAACCTGATATGTCACGTGTTACTTGGTATAGTGGTTAGAAGCACGGATTTGGAGTAACACGGAACCTGGTTCGAATCCAGATCTAGAACTGTGCTTCCTTAAGCAAAAAATAATAATAATCAAATTAGTTAGATTTTTTTTTTTTGCTTAATAAAAGGATTGGGTTTTTTCTCTCACAAAACTCTGAATGTTTTCTAAATTAAATGTTTGAACATTTTTTTTCTTCCGAGATATTAATATAAATTTTTAAAAATTTTGTAAAAATGAAAATTACTATAATTTCTCTTTTTGAACTTGTTAAAAAACAACTGTATTTTGAAAAACCAAAATACAATTTACAAATTGCCGAATTTTTTAATTTTTATCTCGATTTTACAAATCATTTTTTTAATTTAAGTTTTTGCATTTTATGGATTTGGTTTTCTACTATAATTTGAGGAAATAATCACTCAACAGGAAACAAGACTAAATTTTATTTTGAAGGGAACCCCAAATATAAGAACAAAAATTATATTTTTCTACAAAACTCTAAAAATATTTTAAAAGATGTGTTATTTTTAATACCAGGATCTGAAACTTTAAAAATATTTCTGTAAACTTAGCCCTTATTTCAATTTTTAATTTTCTTTTTCAATATGGTATATTCACATTTAATAAGATTAAAATCTGCTTTTTGAAGTTCAGACAGTTAAATTAATACATATTACACTTGCACTGAACTAGTAAAAATTTGTAATTCCAATATTTAGGTAGTAATATTAATAACGATAAACAAATAAATTTTTATCATGTCAGGATTTTTGCTTCACATACTGAGCAATATAGGGCTCTTACAATGACAAAATAGGAGGGCATTTATCATCGTTTCATAACTTATTTCATAGTTCAGAAACCTGTTCGGTGAGACGTTGAAAATTCAACTAAAATAGTACTTTATTTCTAGTCCTCTTCTATAAGTTCTCATAATGGCTTTCTTTGAATATTATTTCAAATCAGTCACAGTAATACTCCCAAGTGCTGTGTTCGCATTAAATGTCAGGGTGGTCATGTTCGATGAGATTTGTTTCATTAGCAAAACTGACTGTATCTTGATAAACTAGAGGAAAACTGACCCAATCTTCATCTTGTAATCAGAAAATGGACTATGCCTTGATATTTTTCGTTGCAACCACTAGGGTGGTTAAACTGAATTCTTATTAAATTTGAAATTTTTAGAAACTTTAGAGCTTATTATTGTGAACTTAATGTTTCTTAACTAAATTAATTTCAAATTTTTAAAATACCATTTGGTGTTAAATTTTGAGTAAATATTTTTATTCCAATCAATTGAATAAAAACACCCAAGCTTGTAAAATCTATATATTTTAATTGGATTTGCTTAAGTGTAAAGAACCATAAATTAGTAATTTTTTGTTAAACCCACAGATCTTAAGAACATGTCATTCACGACCCAACACGACTGAGTGTCAGTACAATAACCAACTAATTAATGTAAATGCCGAGAATGGAACAAGTATTGTTCAGGGGCTGTTTCTTCTGGTGTCTAATTTCTCTCTCTTCCAAGGAAGGCACTTTGGACACAATTGTCTTGTTCGAGAATTTTTCTGCTACTAACGATACTCACTAATGTTACATAACAGGGCACCGTTTATAGGCAACGCCATCTACATTTATAATAAGTATATTTCAGACTGAATACACCAATTTGATGTTTTAAAAGCTATTACAATTATATTCTGTAACTTAAAACATGTCCTAAAATGAACGATTCCATTTCCACATCACCCATGGGGTAGGAATCATGATGCACTTTTTTTATAGAGGTATCGCCAAGAGCTCTAATCCTCTTTAGCAGAGGTTCTCACCTCTAAATTTAATAACCAGTTTACGATGTAAAATGATTTTTCCTGTAGTAACCCTAGATATAGAATGCATGAAAAACTAAATTTAAAATTAGGAAAACTGCAAACATTTAAATTACTCTACAAACTTTAAGGAGGGAAAACACAAGAAAGATCAAGCTACAGAGGAAAACCACTGCTCTTCTTCAGATTCCAAATGCCTAAAAGAAAAGAGAAAGCAAACATAAAAACATGTGTGCCGAACTTAGCCACCACTGCAAAAATTAACTTAAGTTTACTAGTATATATAACTAGCAGTGTAACTCTTCTTTACTTTTAATACTTTTGGTAGATACACGCTGCTAAACATATAATGTTTAAGAACAGTTCACTATCGGCAATCTTCAAGCAATTTAATGACTGATTGTCAGGACGTAAATGAAACCATGTATCTTCTTGGCCTCGATGGTGGACACATCTAATCTCACTTCTAGTTTAAGAGCCTGAGTTGTCTCTAAGATTCAAGTGAGACGAGAATTAACCATCTTTTCAAAAAGTTAGCACATGCAGCTGGTGAGTGTGATTGGCTTATTGTTATATGCATTTGTTGGATCTTAACAGGTTTTTGAAAAGGTATAAGAAAGGAGTGTATCCAAGCCAAAGGGAAGACATGTTCCTCCAATATGTGATGATACAGATGTAATATGTTATAAAGTGAGTGACAGGAAAGATGTATCATTAGATATACAATGCCATCATAACAGGCACAGTTTTTCTGGTCCTTTTTAAAGCATCATATCAATCCTTTTTCTCTGAATTTATATGAGAGTTCAGATCAAGAATGGAAATTAATGCAATGGGATTATGCATGTTTTGTGCGCTGAAATGTCTCTGGATAGTTGTTAAAACAGGGAGCTGCAGAAAAAGCATGTGCAATGCCATTTACTATCGACAGGCTCTGAGATATGTTGCCTGTTTGCTTCAACAAAGGAGATCGAATATAATCTCATTGCCTTCCGAAATATGTCCCATAACTGTGTAGGAGCAGCAGATGTTATGCTAAAAGCATATTTTTGCCAAGATTCCCTTAGGCCTTTGTGTCGCACTCTTTGAGCATTGGCTTTCACTCGTTACTGCATAAATACGAGCACTTTAGGCGCTGAATATCACTTCTTGCTTCAGCGATCTAATGTACATCATGCTTATCTTGTCTCATATAGAAATCTTTGTCATAATATGAACACTTACGTTTTTATTCTTTTAAACCTGATCTGGATGACTCAGTTTCAAATATATCTTGGTAATGGTAATTTTAGTTATTGTCGTATTAAAGCAACACAATGGGCTATTGACGACGGTCCGGGATCAGTCCCTTAAGGGAAAGATCCATGGACAACATTTCGTGATTTTGAACCACAGTCAGATGACGAAGCAGCACCTTAGCTGGCACCCCACTCTCCAAACTTCTACACCAACCCAATGTGAAGACTTTGGGCCACGACAGATTTAAGGTGCACCAGCCCCCTCTACACCATATGCTTACAAACATCCATGCCAAGACCTGGATTTGAACAAGAAATGTTCCGCTCTAGAGGCTAACACCTTAACCACTATACCGGTTGATCGGCTCAAATATATCTTGAGATATTTAAGATTCATACACACGATGACATGCAAAACAGGGAAACATATCGAAAACAATATACAAATGATAAAGCAGTTGAAACTAATTCAAGAGTTTTACAGGATTATACTAGATATTAGAATCAATTAAATTTTAGAAACATTAATTTGAAACATAAATTAAAACAAATAAGAACTGAAAGCAACACAACATTTACTCAAATGCAAGAAAGAACCCAACATACAAATGATAACGCACTTGTAACTAATTTAAAAGTTTTACAGAATATTCTAGATTTTAGAATTAACTAACTTTTTAAGCAATAATTTTTAACCTTTATGAAAAAGTAAACAAGAAATGAAAGAAACATTTAAACTTAATAATGACCCCAAGTAACTTTGTTTTGACTAATACTATCACTTAAGAGAAGAAGTAATCTAGAAATTAAAGAAACGTAATAGAACTGATTATACTTAAGTGATTTTCCTAACCGACAGCAAATTGTTCTTGTAGAAAATAAAGAGCATAGCATGTGTACTAAACTGATAATCCAGCCTGTCTATTCGGGAAATTGCTTCCAGAAAATTTTAAATCCAATTTCTTAATCGATGGAACTTTTCAGCGTTTCATGCAGCATGTAAAAATTGGGAATTTGTAGCCATTTACTCTGGTCAGATACTTTGAAGAAAGTAACAGCCATCTCAAGAATGAAATAATAACGTTATTTTACTTGAAGAAACAGAAAAACATTTTGAGCATAAAAGTATCTTATTTGCATAGATATTTTTAATACCAGAAATAAAGCTTGAAAATTAAAATTTAAAAAAATTGACAAATTTAAATACAGTTTTCAACAATAAAAGGCAAACTCAATGTATTTTGCAAAGAAATCCAATCTCGTAATCGATGGAATTTTTCGACGCTTCATTCATCACGTGCATTTTCAAGATTTCTAAAATTGGGAAAAGCAAAATCGAGACAAGAAAAATAAAACTAACGAGAACCATAGATATCCATACATTTACAATATGACACTTCTGCTACTTAAGAATACGATGAATTCTCAGGTGTTCGAATACGCAGCGACATGCTTTTAGTATTTGAACAGCCAGCATGAGTACTCTTGTATGCGAATACCTTGGATGAGTACTTACTACTTTGTATGAGTACAGGAACTACTACTAGAGTACTTCCGGTACTCAAATGAATACTTTTGTAACCGATACTCCTAGGATGAATACAACTACTTTAGTACTTCCTGTATTCATGAATACTTTCTGTACTCATATGAGTACTTTTGTAACCGATACTTTGGATGAATACAACAACAACTACTTGAGTACTTCCGGTACTCATATGAATACTTCCGGTACTCACATAAAAGTATCGAGTACAGCGGTTACTTTTAAGTATCGAATACATGAGTACTTTTGTACTCGAATACTCCCATCACTAAGTGTTACACTATCTAAAATTATCCTGAGTGTGGTATTTTAAACAGCAATAAGTTTATTAGTGTGAATTTTCGCTTGAGGTACGATTTAGAAAAATAAACTATATCCAATTATCTGATCATTCTTTTCTAAATGACTGATTACTGGCTGCTTCAGCATTACTAGGAACGAACTGGGGGCTATTTGTGAGGAAGCTTTCATTTGTTAAGCCGCTGTAACTCCCAAAACAGTCAATCATCCACATTCATGCGCTTAGAAATCAGGATTCTAATCCGGAACCTACATGGTGGCATTCAAACGTTAGGTCCAATATGTCAGTTGGACGAAGTCTAACTACTCTAAAATATACAAAACAAAATCCAATTTCAAAATATTTCCAGGTAGGTAGTTAATGTCACACTGGGAAAACACAACGGTCTATTGGCGACGGTCCGGAATCAACCCCCAAAGAAAAGACCGAGGATAAAACCACGTAATTTTTAACCACGGTCAGATGAATATATAAGACTTGAGTTAGCATCCCACTCCAACACGGCATATTTAACGTGCACCAGCCCCTGTACACGACGGTCTTTGCTTGAACCAAGTTACGAACTCACAACCCTCTGGTTGCTTAACCGTTACACTTCCACTAGGTCCCAAACATTTTCGAAAAAATGAGTTATTAGTGTTTTTTAAAAACGCTCTCGGATTTATCATTTTTCGCATTCTTCGACGTTTACAAGTCAAAGATGCCCTTTTAATTTCGCAGAATTCCCTGTTGCTCAACTCCGGTTGGAATTCGTAGACAACTTTTGCCATGTGTGTGCATCCCTTGCTGTATTAACCACTATCGGTTGATCGCATTTCGTTTCAGAGGCTTATCCGAGAAACTCATTTCCTTTCTAAGCTTCTGTCAACCACCTGAGATAAGTAATTGCCTCACCTGTGAAAACTCAGTGGGCTCGAATCGTTCCACTTGCTTAGATCCGGTAAAGTGGCCAACCATTCTGTCATTCAAAAGTTAATTCCGGCATTCAAAGCCTTACCGAAAAGAAATGAGCTTTTCTATCTATTGAACGCAATCACCCTATAATATCGCCCAGACTCGTTATGTGTTGCTTTACAGAAAGAATAGAGTTTCTTTTCTTTAAAAAGTAGCCGAGTGGTTTGGCCCGTAAACGTGAAATATAAGTGCTCCTCGCTTTAGAGAGAAACTTCAAAAAGTGTAGTCAGCACGTCGACTGGTAGTCATGTGATTCTCCGAAAAGTTGGCTTGATTGACCAATTTCGTATCTTATTTCCTCGTTTTGCGATATAACATCTTATGCGGGGTGATGTGCGAATTTACATTTCTATAGAGTAGCCACTAAAGTGGTGAAATCGCCAGATCTATGTTGCGCAGACCAATCAAATGATTAATCAATGGATAGGCGTCTTCCGTTCCGTGGACCAATCAATTGATGAATGTTAGGTTGCACATAGCAGACGAAAGCAGTTTGTGTCCCGTTACTACTCGATATGGTCACATGATACCGGCCATATGAAAGGTTACCATTGCTCACTGTACTTTTACATTTCCTCCGTGGTTAGGCTCTTGGTCGAATACAGTCTGGGTTCGAATCCTTGAATCCATGGATAATCGTAGTAATTCGGAATCCATTGTTACCCGCTTATTACCTAACATTTATGTGTAGCAAAAAATCATCATAGAGTGATAATTGTTGCAGAGATGTTTTTTGGTGCTCATTCGAGACGGACGTTTTAAGTAAATCCCATTTTCAATTTTTGTAATTCCCACAATCAAGGGACTCAAATCCTTGATTAGCTCAGTTTTTAATGTAAATTCCTATGTTTCGATATAAACGTTAGTGTTTGGAACTGTAGAGTTCTGTTAGAGTAATGGACCAACTTGTTTCCTATGTTTTATTTCAAACACGTATGAGCAAATATTATATACATTTTTACATAGATGTGCCCAAATGGGGAATATGTTCCGCTAGAGAGACAAATCTCATAGTTGTTTCCATGGTAGCTACAAAGGTTCTGCTGCGACGCACTTCTCGGATGGGTCACATGATCGACTGCTACCAATCAGCGCGTGCTCCGACAGTTTATTTCCAAATTTTTGCTGTGCCATCGTGTTTTATTGGCACACCTTTCGTCCCACTACGATACACTGCACAAACTTTGTGTCTGGAGTAGCTCTAGTATTAAATAAACAGTAATTTCAAAGGTTGAAGACAATTTTTAAAAATGCATATTATTTTCCAATTTAAAAATGAGAAAGACTATAAAAGTTACCATAATTTCCAATTTCATTCTTCGGTTTATTTACTAAGTTATCGATTTTTTCTGTTGCAGTCGTTCCAGTCTCCGACAGAGATCCGTGAGTGTCGAGAGGCAGCCAAGTATGAGAAGACGCGCCAATAATGTCTCCAACCCCATTTACAACCACTCTACCACCGCCGACGACACCGCCAACTGCACTGGAAACAGGCACCCGCGCCACAACTGAGACTCGCATTCATTCCTTCACCGAGCATATCATCATTCCGAACTTTTCATGGACTCATACGATCTCAAGAGTGATATATGATTTGAATTATGTGGCCATGGAAAATCTTTTGAACTCTTAAGTCAAGACTGGATTACCGAATTCAATGAAAAAATGTTGATGGAAAAGTACAGCCATTACATGATCATGGAATTACATGGATAGCAGTATGGGAATACGCACATTGGTCCATCTATAAAACTCTTACTTAATCATGAGTGTTCCTCTGAAGGAAGGTATCACAAGAATTAATCAATGCTTCTATATAAAACGCTATTTTTCGTAGTCCAGTAGGTGGTTCTTCTGAATTTGAATTTTTAAGACATTTTTATGCAAGCAGTCATAAGATGTATAAACAATTAAGGGACATAAGAATGAAGATGCATGCTTCATCATCTGTCCGAAAAACATCGCGTCGGACGTTCGTGACACCATCTATATTCTTCCCTCTTTACTACCTAAAAATGTTTAGATTTAGCTCAAAGTTGAAATTCTAAATCACTGCCTACGGATATGAAAATTATCGTTTTTATGCTTTGATTGACTCGTAGAAAGTACTTTTTTTTTCTAAACGCTCAAAAAAAAAAATATTGTTTGATTTTTCCCAAGTTATTCGACGTGGACGCCATGTTTACATTTGTCAAACACGGAATATTTATTTCGTGGAATACTCATGCGAGTGTCTGATACATGTTGGTTCGATGTTTGGAGCTCAAATAAGCTATTTCTATTATTTCTTTTCTGATTTATTGTTTTTTCAATATGGGTCTCAGTATTCCAGTGTAAAGTCAAATGGTTAGGTCCAATGCAAAGGTTGCATTCATATACGTCAAGTATTGCATATCATACGAACATATATCGTGTGTAGCGTTTGGATTCATATTCATACATTTAATGGGAACTACTATACATGGTGTATGTATAAAACTGCATTGTGAATATCACAAGATCTTCATTGTTCGATTTGTCTTCTAACATAAATATTTATCGTGTGAACATTCCTTCAGATTATCTTTCTGGTACAATAATATCAATAAAAAGTTTACGATCGCTTATAAGGATTATATTACACACCAATTATAAACAAAAAAAGTTAGTCTTAGCATTGTTGTACAAAATACCATATAAATTATGAGTCGTAATTTACCAGAGCAGTATAAATTACTATAAAATTTTCAGTTTTTATTTTCTGAGCGATTTAATGTTGCTTTGCTTTAACTTTAATTGGAAGAAATCAACTTTCGATAAACTATTCTAATTACTTTAAATTTTAAAATAAAGTTTTTTTTTTTGTTTTTACTTTCGAAGAGATAAATTTGTTGGCTTAGAATTCATGAATCCTCTTCCGATGTTGGAAAGCTGTTTCCACAATGTTTAAATTCCATTTGAAAAATATGAGAATGTAGTTTAAGTCTGCAAAATGTATTATTTGTAATAAATAATAAAGATAAATATTGTATTAAAGTTGTTTAAATTTTGTGTGTGTGTGTGCTGAATGTATTTCATGGAATGGAAACCATTGTTGATGGCAGTCGTTTCAATGGTTCCATTGGGGTGAGTGTTGTGTTGCAAGTTCACAGGCTATCTCGTCCATCAAGATCTGGAGAATATTGTTAACAATAAAGTATCTCGTCATCAAAAAATTGCCGATTTTTTAAATTATGATGAGATCACGATCTGGTTGATTTTCTTCAAAATGACGAGATATCTCTTCTATAAGTTTTGCTGATGACGAGATACCTCGTTGAGAAAAGGGTTAACTTAGAGATTATTTCAGGTAAACAATAAACCTTCAGTATTTTAGAGAGTTGACACTTAGTAACTTCATAGAACGTGAAAGGGCTTTGGGTGAGGATTGGAATAATTCTGCGCTCTTCAAACGAGCTCGTTAAAGAATGCGGTTAATATGCTAAGGGAATGGTCGGCAAACTCATCAGTCCCAAGAGAGCCAAAGATCAGCTGTATAAAGATTAAGACTTCTTTTGAGAGCCAAATTTCTTTTCAATAACCATGTTTTTAGGAGTCGGTTTATACTAGATACAAACATTAAATAAACCCAGATATCATAAGAATAATGTTATTTATTGACAAATATATATATATATATATATATATATATATATATATATATATATATATATATATATATATATATATATATATATATAATATATAAAATTTCCATGTCACAATGTTAGTTACCGTACTCCTCCGAAACGTCTTTACCGATTTTTACCAAATTTTATATGCGTATTCAGTAGGTCTGAGAATCGGCTACTATCTATTTTCCATACCCCTAAGTGATAAGGGTTGTTCACCCTTAAAATTTATTTTTTTAATTTTTTGACGAAATTTTTTGTTTTTATTTTTTTATAATGTGGCATTAAAAAATACATACAACCCTTAATTTTTACTTTTTTATCACAAACCCCTACTTTTTTATGGCCATTTTAGTAATTAATCATTTTTCATCCCGCTCGATAACTGATCAATTATAGTGTTTTTAACTGAAAATAAACATTTATTTTTATTATTAAAGTTTAATCCTGATATCTGCTTAGTGTTACCAATCTTAGATTCTTAAAATTTGCCGCGCGTGTATTTGGCACGATTAGTTCAGTTAATCAAGTTTAGTTAAACAAGTGATTTACATAACCTTAAAAGTACTCAACACGTGTCACGAGCTCCAACCAACAACGGTTTTTGCGTTGTAAGTATACTTTTTTTATATAATTATTTGAATTTTTTACAACTATTGTTTCAAATTTTTTTTCACAAAACTAATATTTTCGCTATAATCCTGGCCGATGCTGATGCACATGTGAGCATGCAGCAATTGCGTCAAAAACAATCAGAAGATACACGAGCTGAGCGCAATGAAGTTATTTCATTAATTCTATTTATATGTGTTTTGTACAGTGAGCAATGCCAAAAAAACGCAAAGGGGCTGATTTGAGCCGTAATACAAGTAGGTCCAGAAGTATGAGAGATAAAAGATCCCAAAGAACCGAAGAACAAGTCCAGCAACAAAATGCTGATGCACGTGTGAGCATGCAGCAATTGCGTCAAGAACAATCAGAAGATACACGAGCTGAGCGCAATGAAGTTATACGTTTAGAACAACGACAATCACGCCGTTTTACGGTTAATAGACGCAGAACAAATGACCAACAACGCCAACAGGTACATCGTGCATTTACATCTGATTCATTTTTGCGTCTAGCATTCCAGTATGAGCCCGATATTGAATATTATGCTCATTCAAAAGTGGTAATTGGTGCTATGGATAAGGAATGTCCGCATTGTCATGCTCTCAAATTCAAAAATGAGCCACCTGGGATGTGTTGCGCGTCAGGAAAAGTGCAACTACCTGAAATTGAAACACCACCTGAACCATTGAACGGTTTACTTATCGGCACGGATCCAGATTCTAACGTATTCCTGAAGTCAATTCGAACATTCAATTCATGCTTTCAAATGACATCGTTTGGAGCAACAGAAATAGTTCGAAATACTAATGCTAATGGTCAACAATACAATTCTACATTCAAAATCAGAGGCCAAGTTTATCATAAAATGGGCTCATTGCTACCAATGCCAAACGAACCACATAAATTTTTACAAATCTACTTCATGGGCGGCGAGGATGCCGGAAGCGCACTTGCCAATCGCGTGAATGCACGTTGTGACTATAATAACCTTGATTCATTTTTTGCCAGGCGCATCGTCAGCGACTTGGACGCTCTATTGAACGAGCACAATGAATTGTTGAAAATATTTAAATCACACATACACAAATTACAAAGCGATAATCACGCTATTGTCATTATAATCCTGATAAAACACCAGCTGGAGAACATATTCGTAGATTCAATGCACCTGTTGTTGAAGACGTTGCTGGAATCATGGTTGGCGATCGTACAGGTACACGAGAAATTGTGATTCGTAGAAGAAATAATAATCTTCAGTTCATTGCTGATACACATCGTTCATATGACGCTCTCCAATATCCTCTAATATTCTGGAAGGGGCAAGACGGATATTGCATAAACATAAAACAACGAGATCCCGTATCAGGTACTTCATTTATTATGAACTTGATCATTAACCATTTAACAATACAATTAAATTATTGAACGGAGTTAATTTAAATTAATATTCATAAATATATTATTACAGGAGCTGAAACAAACAAGAACGTTAGCTCGAAAGATTATTATGCGTACCGATTAATGATTCGGCGCGGCCTGGACAACGTCATTCTACGATGTCGTGAGCTTTGTCAACAATTCATGGTCGACATGTACGCGAAGATAGAGGGCGAACGACTACGATACTTACGATATAATCAACTCAAGCTGCGTGCGGAAGAGTACATTCACTTACGAGACGCTATTAACAACGCCGACGTCGCCGAAATTGGTAACTCTGTCATTTTACCATCATCGTACGTAGGCAGTCCACGTCATATGCAAGAATATATACAGGATGCTATGGCTTACGTGCGCGAATATGGACGACCGTGTTTATTTATCACGTTCACATGTAATCCAAAATGGCCAGAGATTACATCTTTGCTATTGCCTGGCCAAAATGCAATACATCGTCATGACATTACAGCACGTGTATTCAGACAAAAGTTGAAGTCTCTAATAAGTATCATTACTAAATTACATGTATTCGGTCCCACACGTTGCTGGCTGTATTCAGTTGAATGGCAAAAGCGAGGATTACCTCATGCGCACATTTTGGTTTGGTTAATCGACAAAATCCGTCCTGAAGAAATCGATAGTATCATTTCTGCGGAAATTCCAGATCCGTCTACTGACCAAGTGCTGTTTGATATTGTTACAGCAAACATGATCCATGGTCCATGCGGTACTCTTCATCGTTCATCGCCTTGCATGGCAGATGGAAAATGTACTAAAGATTTCCCTAAAGATTTCACTAATGATACGATAACAAATACCGACGGATATCCCATATATCGTCGAAGAAGTCCCGATAATGGCGGACAATCATTTATTAAAAATATCAGCAACACAGACATTGACATTGACAATCGTTGGGTGGTGCCGTATTCGCCTCTGCTAAGCAAGACATACAATGCTCATATTAATGTTGAGTTTTGCAGTTCTGTGAAGAGCATCAAATATATTTGCAAGTATGTCCATAAAGGCAGTGATATGGCTGTGTTTAGAGTAGAAAATACTAATGTAAATGCTCCTCCAATGGATAAAAACGATGAAATTACGCTCTACCAAATTGGTCGGTACATCAGCTCCAATGAAGCTGCTTGGCGTATCTTCGGTTTTCCAATTCATGAACGGGATCCAGCAGTTGTTCAGTTAGCCGTCCATCTTGAAAACGGTCAGCGTGTATTTTTCACGAACGAGACAGTGATTGATCGTGCTACAAATCCACCTAAAACTACACTCACTGCATTTTTTGAATTGTGTAATAGTACGGATGATTTTGGTGCCTTTGCAAGAACATTACTCTATTCACAAGTACCACACTATTTCACATGGGCTCAAACAAAAAAATGGATGCCCCGCAAGCAAGGCTCACCAGTTGATGCATGTCTCAATTTATTTAAATCGAACGCTTTGGGGCGATTATTTACAGTCAATCCAAGACACACTGAGTGCTTTTATCTTCGACTGTTGTTGGTTAATGTTACTGGCCCATTATCATTTCAAGATATACGTAAAGTGAATGGGCAACAGTATCCGACATATAAAGACGCATGCCTTGCACTCGGCTTGCTGGAAGACGACAACCAGTGGGAGTGTATGCTTGCTGAAGCTGCATTGAACTGTACAGCAATACAAATTCGTCTACTATTCGCTATAGTGTTGACTACATGTTTCCCAGCTCGAGCACAGATATTGTGGGATAATCACAAAGATTCAATGACTGATGATATATTGCATCAACATCGTACACGGTGCAACGATCTAACGATAACATTCAGCGACGCTATGTACAATGAAGCATTGATTGCTATTGATGATATTTGCATTGTCATTACCAACTTATCACTCACTCATTTCGGTATGAATTCGCCAAATCGAACTGCATCTGATTTAATTAACACTGAAATGAATCGTGAACTGCAGTACAACACTGTAGAAATGGCAGCGATTGTTACTCGCAATGTCCCACTAATGAATGACGAACAAAGAACCATTTATGACCGCATTTTGCTCTCAGTTTCAGTAGGACAAGGTGGGTTCTTCTTTTTGGATGCACCGGGTGGAACTGGCAAAACATTCCTTATTTCACTAATTCTTGCTGAAATACGATCAAATAATGGCATCGCATTGGCCGTTGCATCATCGGGCATTGCGGCAACTTTATTGGATGGAGGCAGAACAGCTCATTCAGTATTTAAGCTGCCACTAAATATTCAAAATAACCCTGACGCAGTGTGTAACATTAAAAAACAATCGTCCATGGCCACCGTGCTGAAACAGTGTAAAATTATCATCTGGGATGAATGTACTATGGCACACAAACATTCAATTGAGGCGTTGAACAGGACATTGAAAGATATTAAAAACAACGACAAACTATTTGGCGGCACTCTGTTGGTGCTTTCAGGTGATTTCAGACAAACACTTCCCGTCATTCCACGTTCAACATACGTTGATGAGATCAACGCTTGCTTAAAATCATCTCCATTGTGGCGTAATGTTGAAAAAGTACAGCTGAAAGTAAATATGCGCGTTCAAATGCTTCAAGATCCATCCGCTGAAACATTCTCAAAACAACTCTTAGATATCGGTGATGGAAAAGTTGCTACAGATGAAACTGGATACATAAAATTACCGACCGATTTCTGCACAATCGCTGATTCGCAAGATACTCTCATTGAACAAATATTTCCCGATGTACACACACAGTACATAAATCATGAGTGGCTTGCAGAAAGAGCTATTTTAGCAGCAAAAAATGCAGACGTTGACAATTTAAATTTGAAGATACAACAGTTGTTGCCAGGGAACTTGGTATCATACAAATCTATTGATACAGTTTGCGATGCCAGCGAAGCTGTCAATTTTCCCACAGAATTTTTGAACTCACTTGATTTGCCAGGCATGCCACCGCATAATTTACAATTGAAGGTTGGATCTCCAATTATCTTGCTTCGTAATTTAAACCCGCCACGGTTGTGCAACGGTACGCGATTAGTCATTCGAAAATTGATGAAAAACGTTATCGAAGCCAGCATTTTAAATGGCAAGTTCAAAGGTGAAAATATCTTAATACCACGGATTCCTATCATACCTACAGATGTGCCAATTCAATTCAAACGAATTCAGTTTCCGATTAGATTGGCATTTGCAATGACAATCAATAGATCCCAAGGCCAAACGATGTCTGTTTGTGGCTTAGATTTGAGTACACCATGTTTTTCACACGGGCAATTGTACGTAGCATGCTCTCGAGTCGGTAAACCATCCAGTTTGTTTGTGCTCGCTAAAGATGGGCTAACAAAAAATATTGTCCACGCTATACCATTAAAAGATTGATGTTGTTTGTTAGTGTTACTGTCGTAATTAATATGTGATATGTAATTTTAAGAAATAAACTGTAATAACTTGAAAATAATATTGTTTGGCGTTTGTTATTTTTATATTCCCTTATCGTTCATAGCGCTCCATGCCCATTTCACGCATATACCACATACTTACACACTTATAATAAGTAAGTTACTTTTTGTCTACACTAGAATTTATCTAGAAACTAGAAATATTTTATAAGGCAAAACAACGTTTGCCGGGTCAGCTAGTATATATATATATATTACATTAAAATTAAATTTAGGTAAAACACCCATTTAATGTGAACAATGACATTGCATTTGCTTGGAAAGTTTGGACAAGCCAGGCATGTATGTCGTGGTTTGTATTTCAAGCAAGATTCCAAGTTCTCATCCGATAAAATAATTTCTCAATTTACTGTTGATAAGGTTCATGCTTGAAAAAGATTGTTCCCATGAGTATGTAGAGTGAAAGAACAACCAATGCTAGTTTTTTTTATCTAATCATATGAGTCAGGAATACTATTCCAGGTGTTAAAAATATTATTATGTGTGTGTGTCTTCCTTCTCCAGTTCTTTCAAAGCAGACCACATTCTCTGTGAACTAAGATCACATTTATTTTTCTCAAATTTTTCCATATCAGCATTAAGGCATTCATATTTGGAGCTCCATAATTCTTTGTTTTTAACTTTAGTAATTGCATTTCAAAAGCTCCAATCTCAATATTAAAGGGAGAAAAATTCAATTATATTACGTCAACACTGAGCGGTTTTTAAACAAAGGCTAACGTCGCTATGCTATTTCTGAAACCTCCATAGAAAAGTTTCCCTCATATTTAAAATTGTTGTTTTGAAATAGTAAATGTCAATACCCGAGTAATTTTCTTGACGATGTTTCCTTTGTTTGAAAGCCATATGTCCATGCAAGCTTGAAAAATGAATTAATTTTTCTATTTTAAAATCTTGAGCAAAAAGGATCTTTTTTTTTGGAATAAAATGACTTCTTACAACATCGAAAATTTTGTATGTAAAATCTAAATCCTTAACCCTAGCAGCTTGTGTTAAGGATTTAGATTATTGGATTAGGTACCTATTAAAAAAGTTTATTGGCAGTAAAGGCGGAATTTTTATAAAACCTCAAATGATGATATGCAGAATAAATAAACAAAAAACTTGAATGATCGGGTCTGTTTGAAGACATGATCAGCTAGGTAGGTTGAGGTCAAAACGTGAAAGTGATTATATGTATTGGAGAATAGATGGTTACTAGGGGGCCTGCCCCCTGCTCGCTAACACTCGCCAATCATCAAATGTTAATTAATTTTGTTTAATTCAGTTACCCACGAGTGCACTATTTTAAAAATCTCTACTGTTATAAAAGGAAGTGTTTGTTTGTTTTGCAGCCGCAAAATCCTGATGATATACGGCACTTACAGCAATGAAATTTGGCACACAGGTAGTCCAAATTTTTTGCAATTTCTGGGTCCTGGCGAAATTTTAAAATTCTCTCTAGAAGATTTTTAAATGAATTTAATAGTTTTATACTCTACCTGGTTCTTCAAAAGCGTTTCATCCGGACGAAAGAAGAAACCTCCAAAAATGAACTTTTTCTACCCACGTGACCTTTTATATTTTTGCAAGAGATTGTGACGTAAAATGATCTTTCTCTTTCAAAAAAAAAGATTGTATATTCTGCCCTTCGCGTTAAAAAAAAGAAACAGATTACATTAACTGTCCAATTTTCGGGGAATGATAGCAAGAAATAAAAAACATATTGACTGGGATTGTTAAGTTTTTTTTCGTAAAATCGTAACTGTTATTTTGTGTGTGTATATATATATATATATATATAATATATATATATATATATATATATATATATATATATATATATATATATATATATATATATATATATATATATATATATATATATATATATAATTTCAAGAACACAAGAATTTTTTTAAAAATGTAACAAAAGTCTTAAAAAATAATAAAAAATGAAGAAATGTTGGTGGATTAGGGCGTCCTCAGGGAGGAGCCTGACCCAAACAACATAATATTATGTATATAACAAAAAAATCGACGCACCAAGAAGGAATCATCCTATTGCTTTGAAATTTCGTATGCAAAAATGTTTTGACCAAATATGCAAATGATTAAAATTTGGTGTCCAATGAATGAATAGTGCGATCTCCAGCGCATCGGAACGATACTTTTGTATACCAGCAGATGTATATAAGGAGTTGTTCTTGAACTGTTGTTAAAAATTTCTGCTGCATTGCGATTTAGGATACCTTTCAACGACTGAAAATATGCCTTGCCGTAGGATTCGAGCTCATTACGAGCAACTTTCATAGTTTGAAAGAGGTCGTATCATTGGATTGAAAGAGGCAGGTTGGGCAAATCGGAGAATCGCTCGTCATGTGTGTCGAAGCGATGCGGCGATTAGAAGATGCTGGCAAGAGTGGGTGGACAGTGGCAGATTTCAGCGTCATAATGGTTGAGGTCGACGTAGGGCCACAACAGATCGCGAGGATAGAGTGATTGTCAGATCAGCTGTCACAGCGCCTGATTCATCGCTATCAACCATCAGTCGTGCGACCCACACACGAGTGTCCACCATGACCATTCACAGAGGGCTGCGAGAGCGAAATCTACGCTCGTACCGACCGTTACGCCACCTGCCACTAATGCCTGCACATTGTCGAGCCAGATTACAGTGGTGCTAGGCTCGATCAGGCAGGAATGATGCTGACTGTGGACGTATAGTCTTTAGCGACGAATCCCGCTTCCAACTGTGCCCTGACGATCATCGAAGACGGGTTTGGAGACGCCCAAGGCAGCGTGCCGATCCTGCTTTCACTATTGCACGCCACACGGACCCTCAACAAGGAGTTATGGTCTGGAATGTCATTTCCCTTGATAGCCTTTGGTCCCCTTTGGTCGTCATTAGAGGTACACTTACTGTACAGCGGTACGTTGACGACATTCTTAGACCTGCTTTGCTACCGTTCCTTTCGCTTATTTTTCAGCAAGACAATGCCAGACCACATACGGCGCGTGATGCCATGAACTGTCTTCAAGCATGTCAAACACTTCCTTGGCCAGCCAGATCACCATATCTCTCTCCCATCGAGCATGTCTGGAATATGATGGGAAGGCGACTGCATCCGGTAGGGAATGTTGATGACGTAGTCCGACAATTGGAGCAAATTTGGCAAGAAATACCGCAGGAGACCATCCGGGAGCTTTATCGGTCTATGCCACGCCGTGTGGCAGCTTGCATCCAGGCTAGAGGCGGGCCTTACCTCTTGTACCTTATTGAGCTCGTTATTGTAACTCTGAAATAAACCATTCAATTGTTCTGAAATTTTAATCATTTTCTATTCTGAACATGAATTTTCCTTCTTGGTGCGTCGATTTTTTTGTTATAGAATGTATATATATATATATATATATATATTACTTACACAGAAGTTGTATGCAATAAATCCTGAATTACCTGTCTACATCTCTACAATTTTTTATGCCATTTTCCAGAGACAAACAAGCTTCAACAAAACATCAGATTCAAAATACAATTCCATTAGAAATATGTTTTCGTCATTAATTCTTATTTAACAGAAGCAACGTTAAAAAAAACCAGATGACGCAAACGTAAGCTGTTGCCAATGCAATCGTGCAATACAAATTATCGTTGCACACAAATCATAAAATTCGCGTTGCTTTAAAAAAATGAAACGTTTTTCAAAATTGAAACTCTAACAGCGGAACTGTACAGTTTTTCTTGTGCGTAGTGATTTATAGTTCTTTCCGTGATTAGCTTAGCAGCCATTTGTTTCCTATTTTCTCTATAGATCATTTTGGAGAAATAGAATTACTGATATAGTCCGTTCCCGCGAGAAAGCACTTGGGTCACGTGGTTTTGAACGAGTCTAATAGTTGAATTAGGGGACTGGTAGAAACAAACAAATCTTATCATCAATTCCGTCTTTAGTGCTGATTCTGGTTCCGAGTTAATATATTCCACAGTTAACGAGATATAAATCATTTATGGGATCGCCGTTATGTTTTCTTAGCTTTTTCATGTTGCAACCTTCATCCAATAAAACCTCTCACACCTATTCAGGAATCATCTAGCTCAAGTTCGATCACGAGAGTCACACTATAAACAGAAGCGGATTAAGCGGTTAGCGGACTAAGTGGCCGCGTAGGGACCCAGAATACCAAAGGGCCCAAAGGGTCCCCGAGGTTTTAAAATGTCTTTGCATTAGGGTTCGAGAAAAGTTTTGACCTCTAAGGTTGGGACAGCGTCTTTACAATGTGCGTCCTTACGTGCAGTGAAAAGAGTTTCTAATACAAGATGGTCAGCTAGAGCAGATGCTGTATCTCTACTGTTATAAAAGGAAGTGTTTGTTTGTCTGTTTCTTGCCGCAAAATCCTGACGATTCTATGGCACTTACAGCAATGAGATTTGGCACACGGGTAGTCCGAATTTTTTGCAATTTTTGGGTCGCGGCGAATTTTAAAATTCAATCTAGAACATTTTTTAATAAATTTAATAAAATTTAGTTATTTTAGTGAAATTTAGAAAATTTAGTGAAATTTAGGAATAGCAACCGCTTAAAGATATGACAGATTCTAAATTTATTTTTCCCATTTTCATTTTGCACAGAGAATAAAAAAAAGTTTTAACTTGAGTTATGTTGTTGTTCTTTTTTCCATTTCCTAGACCGTTAAAGATGGAGTAAAAATTTTAACGGATTTAAAATCTGCCGAAAATTTCGCTTTAGATAGACATCTAAAAATATGATTTTCTTTAAATAAATAATTTTTTAATTGAATATATATTTTATATTTTCGCGAGATTGTGACGTCACGTAAACCTTCTCTTTCCAAAAAATAAAAAACAGATCGCATCTTCTGCCCTTCGCTTTAAAAAAAAAAAAAAAAAAAAACATTACATTTCCTGTCCCATTTTATTTCCTCAAATCAGAGCAAGAAATAAAAGACATATTGATTGGGATTGTTATAAGTTTTTTTTCGTAAAATCGGAATCGTAAAGATAGATGAAAAATTTCAACGAATTTGAAATCTACGGAAAACTTCACTTTAGATAGACACTTAAAAATATGATTTTCTTTAAACAAATAATTTTTTAATTGAATATATCTTCAACGATTTTAAATCTGCTTAAAATATTACACCAGATTAATACTTTACACCACGGGCACGGCCAACGCCGGGCTAGCCACGCAATTGCTAGTTAGCTATAAAACTTGGTTTCACCCCTATAAAAAAGGTTTTAATTGAAATTTGTTATTCAGTAGAAGAAAAAAGTTACCATGTTGGAGGCGGCTTCACTTCTGAAGGAATGGACAAATATGATACCGCCCCAATGGCAGTTATTTGGAATACTATTTTACGAAGAATAAATGCTACTAGTAAATCAGTGGAACTATAGAAAATATCTATCCTACTAAAGTCATTAGAAAATTTTATCAATAATTTCAGAGAAGAATTTGGTGAAAAAGAAGAGATAACTGATTTATCAGGATAAGATGAGATAGATAAACTCGCAGACAAGAAAAGATAAAAATGTTTTTTGATGAAAAGAAAGAAGTCGGGCACATGAATTTACAATAAGCGAAAATTTTATTGTCAATTAATTAAATGTCATGTGATAACACCAAGACAGAATTATCTCAAAGAACTCAGACATATGAAGTTGTGGGGCCTTTTCAAATATATTTTGATTGGGATTAATCAATAGAAGTAAAAAGAACACGATAAAAAATGTTGAAGGATATTTAAAAATTGACATTGATGTTTGTAGTTTTGAAAATGAATTTGGACATTTTTTAATATTTCTAAAAGAAAACTAGGACACCATAAAAACCACACCAGACATCTATCGAGCCGATAGAGAAATGTCTTGCACATTTCCGAATGTCGAAATATTATTGAAAAATTTTTTTAAAACAATTTTCTTATTTAATGCGTTAGGAGAAAGATCGTTCTCTGTTTTAAAGCGTGTAAAAAATTATTTAATAGTACTATAGGAGAAGAAAGATTAACTATTATGACCATTCTGTACATAAAGTAAAACATTTTATACCGAATTGATACTGCCAAAATAATTGACGAGTTTGCAAAAAATAAAAAAGAGGAAATTCATGAGAAAAAAAAATTTGTAATAAATTTATTTAATGTGTTATGGAGTGAAATTTTTGATTACTTTTTTTTTTTTGTTAATAACTCAATGAGAGTTTTTTAGAAGCTCTTGTTCTAACTTGAGTTTGAGGGCCCCGAAAAATTTACCGCTTGCAAATTCAATACAACGTTATCCCATCCTTGCTTTCCATCATAACTTCCTAATCCCTTGTTTTTTTTGTTTCAATTATTTCACAATTACTACTTTCCCAAGATGTAGTGTAGTCTTACTTTATCCCAATAGATGACAGCACTAGTTTTATTCTGAATAATGAAAGAGTATACTTGCCTTATTGTATTTTCCGTAACTAAGGAGGCAATCTGAAAGAGTGAAGTGTATCATTAAGACCATGTTCATCCTTTTGCATGCGACGGATAGTTGTTTATGCCACAGGATTTAAATTAAAAAATTATTTCCCCTTTCTGAATTACATATAAAAATAACTTTTCGGCAGCATAATTTGAAAAATTAAATTCATGGCAATAAAACTTTTCTTCTCTCAAATTTAAGCAATTCTTTTTTGTAAAGGACTAATACAATAGTTAAAAATCATCAAAAACTTTTACATAAAAAATATTTAAGCTTAAATCATTCAAAAAAAAAAAAAAAAACTATAATAGGATATGTTAAATTTATCTCCAAACTTTCTTTTTCGGTTCTTTTCATATCATGTGTTTGAGAAAATCCTACGAAAAAAATTAATCACTTCCCACATATTTTTCTTCAAAAAACTATTATTATTTTATTTCATTTCGAAATGAGATAATTTCATTCCTCAGAAAGGAAACCTAATAGTACATGCTGCCATCTATAGTACATTAAATGAAACATAGGTTTGTTCATAAAAGATCCATTTCATTTATACATTAAGTACTAAAACTAGTCCAATATGAATCGGTTGGTTGGTATGTATTTTAATCATCGTCTCCCTGGAGCAAAACAATGAGCTTTTAGTAATGGTCCGGGACCAAACCCGAAGCGAATGATCCGAGGACAACTCCAAGTAATTTTGAACCACGGTCAGATGACGAGGCCACATATGAGTTGGTACCCTACTCTCCAAAACTCCCCACTACGCCATCGTGAAGACATTTGAAGCTACTGTAGATTTAACGTGCATCAGCCCCCTTTGTACACGATGGTCTTTGGCTGGATTGAAGCTTACATCCCTCCGGTTGCTAGTCCCTTATATTTAACCGGGCTACCGTCAACTCCCTCTCAATAGGAATCGTAGATTGGAAGGTTCATGGTTCGAATCCGGGTATGAATGTTTGTAAGCGTATGGTGTAGAGGCGCTGGTGAACCTTAAATGTGTCGTGGCAGATAGTTCTCACGTTGGGTTGGTGTGGAAGTTTGGAGGGTGGGGTGCCAGCTTAGGTATTGCTTCGTCATCTGACCGTGGTTAAAAAGTACAAGGTGTTGTTCTCGGATCTTTCCCTTAAGAGATTGATCCCAGACCGGCGTCAATAGCCCGTTGTGTTGCTCTAGTACGATGTTATTTAAAATTACCAAATTACCTCGTCATTAGCAAAACTGAACAGATCTAGAAAAACGGAATACCTCGTTATTGGAAGAAAACTGACCAGGTCTTGACCTCGTCATCTGGGTACTGCCAATTTTTCGTGAGTGACAAAATTGAGGGCTCCGCCCCAGCTCGCTGACGCTCGCCAACCCCCGGTGATTGCTAAGCAAACCAACACTCTTTTCGCATTTTTTTTACTTTAACATTTAATGCATCCTAAACTAATAGCTGTATCAGAAAAAAAAATTTCCATCTTGTTCCCTGTACAATTTTAAATAAACCATGGTAATCTCGTAATTTTCTGATCTGTACTTTCTCGGGAAACCATTCGAGAATAGAGCGAAAAAGGCGATCCGTTTTCCGTTTCAACGGCCATATAAAAAAAATCGTTGCTATGGTAATTGTTGCTGCGATAAATTTATATCTGCCAAACTCGTTAGTCAGAAAATGTAACCTTCATTTCCGTGAAGAAAAAGGAAACCACTCGCGATCTAAAAAAAAAAGAAATTTGCCTGACCAACTTTTGATCGCATCGAATTTATTTACAATCAATTTCAAAAATAAATGTACCGTAAGAAAGAGTACATTGTAAGGTTTCTCGTGAGGTTTTCAAATTTAAAAACTAATAGTAATAAACTATAGATGTGACAGTTTTAATTAAAAAAAAAAGCAACCAAAATTTCCCTATTTTTCCCGAATTTCAAAAAATTATTACCAGGAACCAAATTGAAGTTTCTTAAAAACTCGGCGAGGTGCAAAAATTCACGTTTAGATGTACTTTAAACAAACTCACGGCTGAAGACTGAAAATTTATACGTCTTTTGCTCAGTGGCGTTAGTAATTTCGCATTTTTCGACTTGGATACAAAAAAAAAATCCCTAAACGAAAAACCGCAGCGGAAAAAAATCTTATTCGTCGGGTTCCCTGTACAATTTTGAACAAACATGCTAATTTCGTAATTTTCTGATCCGTACTTTTTCGAGAAACCGTCTGAGAATCGAGCGAAAAAAACGAGCTGTCAATTCTGCGATAGCGGCGGTAACTTTTGTTTAATATGGAGAGTTTTCAAAATATTCGCTACCAAGTTTGATACATTTTGGATCAAGTTGAATTGAACCGAAAATCACTGGAACAATAAGATTTCGTGTTTACTCTCCAAGTTGTTTGGAAAAATTATCTCGTTTATCAATGTCTGATTAATTTTCTAATGACGAAGAATCTCGTGGTTGTATTACCAATGAGAAAATCAAGATCTGGTCAGTTTTTCTCTAATGGCGAGATTTCTCGTTCATCAAGAGCTGGTCAGTTTTGCTAATCACGAAATACCGTGTTCATACGACTGTAAGGAAGGTTTAGTGTTATGATTGAAAAGAGATTTTACATTAGAATTCAAATCTGAATCAGTTTTATATTCTTTTTTATGAAAACATATAATTATTTTAAAATCAACACAGAACTTAGTATGCTCTTCAGTTCGCTCAGTTCTGAATTTGGTTTCATGTGTAATCATTGACTTAGGCCCGATGCACACATCCGGTTTTTCAACGTGGGGCGCAACTGCGGCTCCGAAGCCCAACTCTACACACGTAACCGTGAAATGAAGCACGAACTCATTTCGCGCCATTTGCGATAAATATTCTATCGAAGGAAACGTGTTTATTTCGCTTACTTGGAGTAAAAAATGTATATTTTGAAACAAAATAGACGTAACTGGATATAATCTTTTCTTAATTATCTATCTATATACATATTTCTCTTACGTGGCACGCAAAAAAGACGTTATTTGTTACCGCGTTTTGGCAACATTGTCCGATTGTTTGTTTACTAGGAGACTCGCGAGTCATTTGAATCTATAGCGTTATCGGATGAAATTTTATTGAAAAAAATGAATTAGACGAGCTGTTGCGGTTTGGGAACAGCTACACTCTACGTTTATAAGCAATGGCAACGGCCAAGGCGATTGTTTTGGCTAACTTCTAAAGTCGCCAAGGAAAGAATATTTTCTAACTTTTTCGATCACAAATTTTTTTCTTTTTACAACATACTTTTTGAGCACATTTCAGAACGTTTTAAAAAGCATATTTTTTAAAAATTTCACAAAAAGTAGTAAGCTTAAGCACATATCAAAACACATTTGTGAACCAGCAGAGAAACTAAGCTACGAATGTTGGGTGAGAATACCCTGAAACTTAATACAATTACACTAAATACAGTGGGCATGTTGAAAAAGAAAAAGATTTACAAAAGAAAAAAAAGCAAGAAATAATACAACCTGATAACGTCAGAATTCTTTCGTAAAAAAATAATGAAAACGAAAATGGTCAAAAAAACAAAACTATTAATCATATCGTGAAAAAACTATTAGAATAAAATAAAAATTCCACAACTATCAAAATACAAATAAATAGACCAATGGTATCACAGAAAACGATTTAAAAGGACCAATGCAATCAAAGGATATTTTAAAAACAAAATAACCAATGGGAGGAAAGAAAAAATTTCAAACGAATCAATGAAATCAAACGATTTTAACGGATTTTGGAAGAACTTTCTAGAATATTCAAAATGAAAATTGAAAGTTTCCGTTTGCCGAAGTTACCATGAAAACCACAACAGCAATAACGAAAGATAGGCTGACTTAATTTATCGTAATTTGCTACTAGAAGTGCGCCAAAAAAAAAATTCGCCGAGCCGTTGCCATCAGTCATAAACGTAGAGTGTAGCTGTACCGCGGTTTGTAATAGAAATCTAAGAAAGCGGAGGATCTTTTCAGGGCTATTTAAAAAACGGTCCTTTTCAAGGCTAACAATTATAGTACAACAAGACGCGTGCACTACAACTTTCGACAACAAACTCAGTCAAAAAGTGTATGGGTGGCTCGAGTACTGGGGAAATGTACACACAAACAACATGCTGGGTATTCAATTTCCAAAGCAGCGCTCACATTGCGAGTCAAAATTTGCTCAAAGTTTTCATTTAAATTCTGATTCCAGAGAGGTACTGTATATATCTTTTATGTAATACAACAAATTTAGATTTGAAAAATATTTTTTTGGAATATATTTTGTAATCAATCCCTTCTGCTAGGACACGTGTCTTCATTGATACGAGCGAAGCGAGCATAGGTTCGCGCAGCGAACCAATGAGAATTGCGAAGCAATTCTCCGGGGGTTGGCGAGCGTTAGCGAGCAGGGGGCAGGCCCCCTAGTATATATATAATTCTCTTACGTGGCACGCAAAAAAGACGTTATTTGTAATCGCGTTTTGGCAACACTGTACGATTGTTTGCTTATCGCGAAGTCTCGCGCATAGATTGAATTTATAGCGTTATCGGATGAAATTTTATTGAAAAAAAAAAGGAAATTTTAATGAGCTGTTGCAGTTAGTTTATAATAGAAATCAAAGAAAGCGGAGGATCTTTTCAGGGCCATTTAAAAAACGGTCCTTTTCAGGGCCAACAATTATAGTTCAACAAGACGCTTGCACTACAACTTTCGGCAACAAACTCGATGAAAAAGTGTGGGTCGTTTGAGTGCTGGGAAAATGTACACACAAACAACATGCTGGGTATTCAATTTCCAAAGCAACGCTCACATTTCGAGTCAAAATTTGAACAAAGTTTTCATTTGAATTCTGATTTTAGAGATACTGTATATATTTGTTCTGTAATACAGCAAATTTAGATTTGAAAAACATTTTTTTGGTAACATATTTTGTAAACAATCCCTTCTGCTAGGACACATGTCTTCATTGAGGCGAGCGAAGCGAGCATAGGTTCGCGCAGCGAACCAATGAGGATTGCGAAGCAATCCTCCGGGGGTTGGCAAGCGTCAGCGAGCAGGGGGAAGGCCCCCTAGTTATTTATATTCCATTTGTTTATGAAAACAAGGTACTTCAGAACGGAGACTCATGTGCGACACAGTGGGGAACTGCGGTACAAATTGCACGCAAGTTGGACGTGCGTCGGCCCAACGGCGCTGGAGGCATGTGTGCACTGCTTTTTTGGATCTAATGTATCTCAGTCCGCACTTACGTTGCGGCAGCGGCGCCGCATGTTGAAAAACCGGATGTGTGCACTGGGCCTTAAGTACTCAAAGTTATTGATGTTCATTGTCCATTCAAAGTCAGTAATGAGATCTCAAACTTACCAACAAATTCATGAGTTATTCTCTTCTGAACGTTAAATGCAAGAGTAAAAGTGAAATAAGGGGTAGTAATATTTGTATTGAATCAGGGCAAAGATTTAGTGAAAACGTTCAACATTATATTGCTATAATGTTTACTAGGTGGTCCTCCGCGTGCTCGCCATGGTGCTCGCTGACTCTCTCCAACCCATTGCTTTGTAATCCTCATTGGTCGCTTCAATCGCATCAATGAAAACATGTGTCCTAGCAGAAGGAAATGTTTACAAATATGATATTCTAAAAAAAATATTTTTCAAATATAAATTTGTACTACAGAAAAGTTACACAGTACCTCTGGAATCAGAACTCGGACCATTTGGAATTCAAATGAAAACTTTGACTCGGAAATGTGAGCGCTGCTTTGGAAATTGAATACCCAGCATGCTGTTTGTAAGCTGGGTATAGCTACACTCTACGTTTAGGAGCGGTGGCAACGGCCTTGGCGATTTTTTGGCGCACTTCTAGCAGCGAGTTACGATAAATTAAGGCAACCCATCTGTCTTTACGGTTATTGTGGTTTTTATGGCAACCTCGGCAAACGGAAACTTTCAATTTTCATTTTGAATATTCTAGAAAGTACTTCCAAAATCCATTAAAGTTTGATTTCATTTGTTCGTTTGAAATTTTTTCTTTGCTCCCATTGGTTTGTTTGCTTTTAAAATATCCTTTGATTGCATTGGTTCTTTAAAAAAAAATTTGTTATACCATTGGTTCATTTATTTGCATTTCTACAGTTGTGGAATTTTTATTTATTATAATATTTTTCAGAAAACGATTAAGAGTTTTGTTTTTTTGGCATTATCGTTTAGATTATTTGTTCCCGCAAACGTTCTGACGTTATCAGGTTGTATTATTTCTTGCTTTTAGTTCTTTTAAAAATCTTTCTCTTTTCAAACAGCCTATTGTTTTTAGTGTAATTGATAAATTTCAGGGTATATTCTTACCCAACATTAGCAGCTTAGTTTTTCTGCTAGTTCACATGTGTGTTTTAAAATGTATTTTTTGTGAAAGTTTTTCAAAAATGTCCTCTTTAAAACGTTTTCAAATGTGTTATCAAGTTTTCATTTTCCGATGTGAAAAGAAAAATTTGTGAAAGAAAAAGAGTTATGAAATAATTCTTTCCTTGGCAACTTTAAAAGTGCGCAAAAAAAAAAAAAAAAAAAAAAACGCTAAGGCCGTTGCCACCGCTTATAAACGTAGAGTGTAGCTGTTCCATAAGCTGCAACATCTCGACTAATATTCATTTTTTTAATAAAATTGCATCCGATAACGCTATAAATCCCATTAAGGCGCGAGGCTTCGTGGTAAACAAACAATCGTACAATGTTACCAAAACGCGATAACAAATAACATCTTTTTTGTGTGCCTCATAAGAGAATTATAAATATAGACGGTTAAACATTACTAATTTTAAAGTGTATCATATAGATATTGCTTTATTTCTATTTCCTTTTACACACCAAAGATATGTGTTATCGAAAACATGTCACTTTCCTAGATACTCAGTTATATAACATCTGTTCTCTGAGTAAATAAACGTGAAGTAGGTATAAAACTCTTACGAGAAACAGACTCTATTACTTAACTATTCCATTTTTAGTAAGAAATCCTCAATAAAACAAGAGAATAAAATGAAAAATAGTTTAAGTGAACTTTCAATATTCTTACAAAGCCTAGAATGGAATTGAATAGCTATCAAACTAACCAAGTTTGACAACATGGAATGTTACATCTTTACCAATTTGTAGCGAACTCTTTAACAGAGATATCTACAGACAATGGCAAAGCGCACAAGAGGCATCTGGATCAATGCCTGTAATGTGAAAGGAGGCATATTGCCGTCAAGGGAGTAATCCTCATCACGAAAGAAGAAAGTGAAATCGCCTTGGTCATTTTGGACATTGAATAGAATGGGAGAAACGAATTCGAGAAAAGTAATCCTAAGATCATTGCGTATTTTCACCGTTTTCTCTCAGAGAGGAAAAGGACGCATAGATGGTGTTTATCCAAGCGTCTTATAAGCATGTCAGTTGCAAAAAAGAACATTAACGAAATTTAATCGTCTAGAATGTGTTTAGGAAAATGATAAGGATTACATCGCAATATCAGGACCAGTACAATCTAGGGGGGAAAATGCCAATGCGGAGAAATTTCTTCGATTCAATGATTATTTCCAGCTAATTTTTGCTAAACACGTCCGCTGCCAAAGCTGATATGGTACGTTAATAGTTATTGCCCCGCCGTAGAAAAGAGTTTTTCCCAGAAGCCAATACCAGAATAGATTGGCGAAAGCTCAGCTAACAAATTTGAAATTTCATAATTTATTAAAGGCTTATTAAATTGCATTTTTCATTTATGGGGTGTGAAGACCCTGCAAAACTACAGCCTCTACAACTGATATATTACAAGATTTTTTAAAATCTATATAAATAAGAATGGAGAGTGTTTGTTTGTAAATGAATATTTCAAGTTTTCTATCCGTTTTGGACCCTTCTGATGCCAAATCCGCCTATTGCGCGTTTAATGTCTGTCTGTCTGTCTGTATGTGCCCTATACACGTCCACACGGTTTAATATATTTTCATAGAAATTTGCATACAATGAGTACTTATCTTCATTTAGTGAGTGAAATTGGCTGCGAAAGTCTGTCTGTTCGTCTTTTTGTTCTACGTTCGATTTTGTGTTTGTGTGTTTGTGCAGGCATCACATGCATTTTATTCCAGATATTGGATCGGAATGCGTTTTATTTTATACATTATCTATTAGTTTCAATCCCTTTTTATTAAACATTTATTTGTTGTTATATTTACATGAGTTTCATGCTAAAACACCTGAGTAAGCATACTTAAATCAAACATAATTTGGTAGTTTTGGAAAAATTGGAATGTATATTGAGCAAAAGGATTACTTTGATTTGCTTTACCAGTACTGCTGAAAAAACAATCATTAAAAAAAAAAATTATCGAGTTTCAGCTCTAATATTTCATTTATTTCGAGTCTTATTTTTGTTCTTTGTACAACGTAAACGATTTACGAATATTTGGGACACACGATATTTTTCAACGAACGGGAATAAAACGGAAACTCGTGTTTCTTTCGCTCTGAATTATTTTCGCATTTCCAAATTTTGTACACTTTTTAGTTGTAAGTTGTGGCAACTCCGAGATCAAGAGATAAAAAGGAATCACAAATTAATGTCTTTAGAACAACTTTTTCCTGACATAATTTATTTAGTTTTATTTTGCTGTTTTCTATTGTTTTCTGTTTTAAATATTTATTATTTCAAAAATTGTGCTTTTTTTCATTACACGCAACACCACCATAAAGTATTCGACTTAAAGTGGCAGGCAAGTCAGAATAAAGGCAAATTTTAAGTGTAATTATGCCATCACTGAAAAAAATAATGCCGTTTTTGAAATAATTTTGCCTTTATTGATAGAATATAGCCGTTATTGAAAGAATAATGCCGTTATTGAAAGAATAATGCCGTTATTGATAGAATATAGCCGTTATTGAAAGAATAATGCCATTATTGAAAGAATAATGCCGTTATTGAAAGAATAATGCCGTTATTGAAAGAATAATGCCGTTTTTGAAAGAACAATGCCGTTATTTGTTTTGAAAACAAAATTGTTTTACTTGTGGTACTTTTGCATCTGATATGCAACATTGTGGAATTTCGCAATCTTCTCCTGTCATTATGACAAAGAATTTTTTAATGTTTGAAAACTTCTAGTTCGGATTTTTTAAACATTATTATTCTTATTGAAAGAATATATTTGTTTTGTTGACTATGAGTGCGAGAGCACTCACCGTAAATCGTCGTTTTTATTAATTGAGTTGAACATGAAAAAACTTAAGAAAGGGAATTTCAAATTTCCCTCAAAATCGTATTTTGTAGAAGTAACCTTAATATCAACTTTCGTCATTTTGTAGCTTTGTCATATAGCAAGGTTGCGACGTATGTGAAATGTATTACATGAATGGATATGCATGTGTAGATTTGTGTTTAAAGTAAGTGGTAGAAATTATAAAGATGGCGAAAGGTGTTAAAATATTGTTTTATTCTACGAAAAACGTAAGTGGTTATATATTTTGATCATCTATTCAATCTAGAGTAAACCAATTCAAACCGAGTAAGTTCGGGTATTTTGCTAGTAACTAATAAAGCTATAAATTCGAAACCACATACCCTTACAACTAGATTCTACCCTATACCACACTCCAATACAACGCAAACACCTAACATATAATGCCAATTGAAACGGAGAATAAATGTTGAAGCGCAGCTCTTCCCACGCAAACGCGTGACACGTCAATGAGCCATCACTCCACACCACGCGCTGGCGCGTGATTGATTCTTTAGCGTTGACGCCACATCACGTCCTGGCGTGAGATCGAAAGTGTTAACTCTAATCTCTTCAACACTGTCTCAACTCTGTAAAACAGGGATTCGCCCAAATGTATAAAAGCTGGCACTCCACTCGCTACAATTCCACGCCGCACCAACGCGAAAACATTCGAGGACACGAGAGATTTTAACGTGCACCAGCCTCCATCTACACGACAAATTTCAAACTCGCAACGCTCCGGTTTTTAATCCGTTACATTTCCAACCAGGCTACTACAGTCTCCAAAGAATTTTGTATTAATGCCTGCAATCCAAAGCGTGAAATTAGCATTGGCTGTGTTTTGAGGAGATACAGCTCTCTTTCTAGCAACCATGAAATACTTTATCATTATTGAGATTCGTTCCGCCTTGTATTCCCTTTATGTAGTTATAAATCTAATTGGGAAGGATTTATTTATTTAATTATTTAAAATACAATTAATTTATTAAGCCATAATTAATTCCTGGATACAATGGAACATTGTACACAAATGATTTATATTTGGGATACGTTCCGAAATTAATCTCGCATAATAATTCGGACACACGACTAAAATATTTTCAAACAATCAACTTGATTTTATCTTTTATAGGGTAAAATTAATAAAGGGCTATTCCGTACAGAAACTGAATATCTTAAATTAAAATATGAGCTGTTCGGAATCAATCTAAAATCTCGCTTTTCAATTAGAATGAAATCTGATTGTGCACGGAAAACTGCTGCTGTATCTCAAAAGAATACCAGTGGAAGAAAAATATTGGAACTAGGCTGTTGGAATTTTTTTAATATTTATGATAAGAAATAGAGGGTAATTTTAAAAATTGAAACGGAAATACTGTTCTGCAACTCATTTATCTGTAAAAAAAAAAAATTGGAGATAAGAAAAAATAAAAACCTTTCCTTTTTCAGAATAAAAACGTTTTCTCCATTGAAAACGTTTAATTTTAATTAAAGATATTTTGTCATTTCAAGTGTCTTGAATTCTTTTACTTGAAATACATGTTTAACCTAAATGATGTGATGATATTACTATTAGGGTTGAATTATATTGGGTTGAATATTAATTGTAAGTTGCTCTGTCAAAAATTGACTTGGTTGGCATCTTGACGCTAGGTTTGGTGATATAACATCTAATGACAAAGTATGTGTTTGCATACGCATTTCTATGGCAGTAACAAAATTGATGAAATCATCAAAATCTACTATTAGGGAGCGAATATCAATCAGATGATGAATTAATGGATGGACATCTTATCCCTTCTCGTGGACCAATCAGATGACGAATTTTAGGATTCAACTTGCAGAGTTATCCTGCTACTAGTTCTAGTCACATCTTAGGCACAACAAAAGGCTATGACCGATCAATTTCATACATCAATTCAAGTTTCATTCTTTGGAATTGCTGAAATCGTATCCTTAAAACAAGCCAAGTTGCATCACCCCCGGGACACCGTTTAGTCTCAGAAACACAACCTCCACCTACATTTATCTTGACAAAAAAATTCTTCCATAGCTGATTGTTCCAAGAAATGGCACATTGCTCTGGCGAAGATTTACAATTTTTCACATTTATAAACGTATTTCAAGTGTTTATATTTGATTTCCGAAATTTTTGAAATTTTCCACAAATCTAGGACTTAAACTGTCCACGAGGAATTTAATATAATCTATCATTGATAATGTAAGTTAGTAACATGGTATTTTTTTAATAAAATTATGAATTTGTGTCGTTAATAATACGTACATATTTGAACGAAAGACATGAAGCGAAAATATTTAAGACCACCTCAAGGTATACATTTCTTGAAAGTGCAGCTGAATTAAAACTCGAAAACATGGTTCAAATAATTATTTTTATGAATTACGCCCTTTATAGAATACACTTGCAATTTATCTTATTTATCTTTTATTTTTGGCAACATTTATCGAAATCTAAGAACTTGCTTTCTTTGGTAGAGTACGCTTTCTGTGTGCACAACGAATAAAATATTTCCGGAATAAAAAGTGATTCTAATGCATTCAACTCTAACAGTAAGATTTAGTACAAAATTTTTATTAGTAGTTAATAAGTAAATGTTTCAAGATTTCAGGTTTGATTTACGAAAACGTTGGAATATTTCACGAATTAAGAACTAAACTGCCCGAACGAAAAGTTAATATCATTAATAATGTAAGTGATGAACATAGTATATTTGCTAAATAGGATGATGTGGTTATGCCATTAATAATGCACACATATTTGGAAGAAATACATTGAGATAAAATTAATGTAGAAGCAGACTATAAAGGTTAAAATATGAATAACAATTGCAATGAATTTACACCAAGAGTATTATTTCTCGCTCAGCTAAGTGACATTAATTACTAGGTTAACTCCTGAAAGCTTGAATAATAAACAAAATATTAGAAAGAGATACTAAGTTACAGTCTAGTTAATTTTCGTGTATAAGTCATGTTAAAGAAATCATTTAGCCTTATATATTATACATATTTCTAGCTTGTGTTTTTAGCACTAATTCTTTTCCTGCTTTTATATTAGTACCTGACTGTCTTCTTACATTTCGATACTGAAATCATGAAGTTTGTGTCTAAATCTCTAATAAGATAATATTGTTTTATTTCGTAATAAATAGAATCATAAAATTTATTTTTTGGGACAATTTTGTAAGATTTTTATGTTTATGGAGAACTGAAACTTAATTAAGAATAGTATTATGGCTATAGTGTTCTTATTTGCATAGCTAGATTTTCGTTTTTCTTTACAACAACAGATTAACAATCGAGTTCATTGAGTTGTAACATTTTTGGTTGCGTTTCTTTTGGGAAAAAAATATTGATTTGAAAACGTTTTGCTGGTACAAAATTAAGTGAAAGAGAATAAGGGTAAATATTAGTTATAAATTCACTCAATTTCTTTGAAGAACAAAAATAATCATTGCTTGCTACTTACTTCATCTTTTAAAGACATATTTCAAACACTAAATAAATATTTTTTACTTACTGTCATAACAAATTGATTTCAAAGTATTTTCAAATATCAATAGGCACATTTACTGCTTCGAACACATAATTTTAGGATCGTCAATGTCATATGTATTCATGTATATAGGAAGAACCATTCCCTAAGGTTTGAAATGATAATTTAGAAAAGTCGTAGTTCTACGCTCCAAACTGACGACTCAATCAGAACTGGGTCTATTTGTTAAGTTTCACTACCCTTAAATGCACCCTCGAAAAATTACCAATAGTTGTAATACAATATAAGTAGGGCCCCTTTTTACAACAAATGCAACTTTTTTTCACATGTTCAACGCTGCATGTAAAGTACTAAAACCAAAGTTCCTCCTACTTGGGGTGTATTGTAAGTGAGTTATAACCGCAACATAAATGCAACTTTCTGCATAAATGCAACCACCTGCAACTTTTTAAAATGTAGCTTAAAATAAATTAATATGAAATTACTATTTCATTTTTTGCCCTCTGAACCAACCCTTCGATCGCGTGTGTCTTATCTTGCGAACGCCGAAGTATGGCGGATCAAACATGAAGTTCATGGAAAGAAGGTGTTCGTCCTAACAGACGAAAGTGAAATAAATGGTAAGAAGTAACTTTTAACACATTGTTTGGCACTCTTGATAATCCAGAGGAAACTTGCGTAATCGACTTCAGAATTTGCGAGGTGAGTGTCGATCATCAATATGTTGTTCGCCTTGTAGATGACGTTTTAAAATCTCTGAATGTTGAGCGAAAGGATTTTGCGATTCTGCTATCCGATACAGCACATTATATGACTGCGACTGGCGCAGTTTTTCAGTGTTAAAGAAATTACTGGCCAAGGATTGACCATTAAATGTTCTTTTGTTTTTGAGAATGTATTATAATACTGTTGTACACGACTAAAATTGTCAATATATTTTGAATTTTTTCATTTTTTACGAATAATTTATTTTAGAATTTAGTGTATCAAAAATGAATGCAACTTTATTTCCATAATTGTAACTTTTCCCATTTTTACTACAACAAAAAAGTTGCCCTATATATAACAGTTTCGTAAGCTATTTTTATAATTGAAATTCTATTACATAAGTTAAACTTTTGGAACATTCTAACTATTTTTTGGAATCTATAATAATTTAGTATTTCTACCAAAGTTTTTCGAGGAATATTTTTTATTACATTTGATTGTTTTAGAAATAAATCATGTCATATAAGTAAAATATAAGATTTTTTCCACTGCAAATTAATTTACTCCAAAATTTGCATTTACTTACTTAAAGAATAATATCCGTTTTCAGCGTTGCATTAATAATTTGAATGCATCTCGTTTACTTCAGAATGCCATATAACTGTAGCCAACTATGCATTTTTACAACTTCACTTTAATTCTCTTAGAGAGGCTTACACGCATACATCCATTCTATAACCTGCATTCTTACCTACATTAATTCTAGCCAGTTCTGACATTGACCAATGGAATATTTTCTAGTATACTATCAACCAATAGATGAGATTATTTATATATCATATATATTTTGGGGAAAGAGTAACATTGCGCTTCATGCAAACTTCGTGACAATTAAACAAGTTCATTCTGAGAACTAGATGCAATGGCTGAAGGGCTCCCACGAGTCAGGGAAAACATGAAAAACCTAGAAATGTCAGGGAATTTAATTTTGTCCAAAAAAATCAAGAAGTCAGGGAAAATTATGAACTTTTGTCTAAAACCTCGAAAATCTCCACAATGACCAGGAAAGTGATTGATCATGGCTTCTCAGACGCTTTGGAGAAAAATAATCAATAAGATTCATGCAGTTTCGTTCACTTAATTTTATGAATTGAATCTTTCAACCGATTTTAAAAGAAACAGCTAATATTTAACAGATAAAGAATTTTGTTTCATCCACTGGCTTAAATTGAAGAATTTCATGCTTATGATACGTTAATTCACAAATTGATTTTTAAGTCAAATATGTTGGATTATTTGAATACGTTATTTTAATGCAAAATTACTTGTGCTTTGTGTATGGAATTTTAGTGTATAATTCCTAAATTGGTTTTTATTATTGGCTATTGAATTTACAAATTATTTCTTGGTTTTCACCTTAAAAATGTCGCGAATTGCTTGAGTATGACCTAGAATTTTGTGTTCTAGATCATACTTAAGTGCGTTCTAGGTCATTTGTGTTCTAGGTCAAAAATTGTCTGGAAAGCCTGAAAAGTCAGGGAATTTTATTTCTAAAATAGAGTGGGAATCCTGCGGCTGTTCTATGATATGGATCATTATGATTATAATTCCATGTTTTCATTGATGTCTTTTATTTAATAAATGTGTATTTTTGTGTTTTCACATTCACATGGTCAGTTAGAATTCACAGAAACCGGAATAAATAAATTAAAATATATAAGTCGAATAAAAAATAAACACAAGAATTTTTTGTTCGTTAAACCGGTGTTTGAATGTTAAGTCAATTTTGTTATGGTAGGTAGTTGAATTAACGTCACACAACGGGTTATTGGCGACTGTCCAGGATCAACCCCGAAGGGAAATATCCAAAGGTAACATCACGTAATTTCTAACCACGGTCAGATGACGTGAACAACACCTGAGCTGGCACCTCATCTCCGACTTACACACCAAAGTGAGAACATTCCAGGCAACTCAGAATTAACTCGTACCAGCCCTCACGCACTCGACGGTAATTGGTAGGATCGAATTCCGAACTCACAATCCTGCGGTTGCTACTCTTTCAACTGGGATGCAGGGGCCCGAGTTGTGATGTTAAACAGCTAAAAAACACAACCGCATCGTTTACTAAAATCCATCATCATTTATCAACATTTGGGATTCCCAAACACGTAGTAGAGTTTATTGATTGATGAATTTTCTTCACTCTGAACTCGGAGGAGCGTAAATCACCAACTTTTCTGGGATTTCAATCAATAGTGAAGCGCATTCACCTTCCAAAGCGCCTTTTAATCGAACCGGCCATTTATATTTCATTTACTCGATTTCTCTGCTCAGCTTGTGTTCATTTACCCGATTCTTCCGATGGAAACCTCGACAGGCTGTCGGATTCAATTCTTCAGTTGAAACAAATCAGTTACTGTTAATTTATTCTACGAGTACCCCTGTATTAGAATAATGAGGGACTTGCACATCTCTTTCCGTTTAAGACTGGATTACATGATCTCGTCCTTTGTGCCTTTTCGGTTTTGTGTTCCCTGTAGTCGAATATGAGGGACTTGCACATCTATTTTTGTTTAAGACTGGATTATATATTCTCGTTCATTGTGCCATTTTTGTATTGTGTTCCCTGTAGTCAAATATGAGGGACTTGCACATCTCTTTCCGTTTAAGACTGGAATACATAATGTCGTCCTTTGTGCCTTTTTTTTGCGTTCCCTGTTGTCGAATATGAGGGACTTCCACGTCTATCTTCGTTTAAGACTGGATTACATAATCTCGTCCTTTGTGCCTTTTTTGTTTTGTGTTCTCTGTTGTCGAATATGAGGGACTTGCACATCTCTTTCCGTTTAAGACTGGAATACATAATGTCGTCCTTTGTGCCTTTTTTTGCGTTCCCTGTTGTCGAATATGAGGGACTTCCACGTCTATCTTCGTTTAAGACTGGATTACATAATCTCGTCCTTTGTGCCTTTTTTGTTTTGTGTTCCCTGTTGTCGAATATGAGGGACTTCCACGTCTATCTTCGTTTAAGACTGGATTACATAATCTCGTGCTTTGTGCCTTTTTTGTTTTGTGTTCCCTGTTGTCGAATATGAAGGACTTCCACGTCTATCTTCGTTTAAGACTGGATTACATAATCTCGTCCTTTGTGCCTTTTTTGTTTTGTGTTCCCTGTTGTCGAATATGAGGGACTTCCACGTCTATCTTCGTTTAAGACTGGATTACATAATCTCGTCCTTTGTGCCTTTTTTGTTTTGTGTTCCCTGTTGTCGAATATGAGGGACTTGGATTATGGATTAGCACTATTGGATTACTTATTTTCAAAGCTACTTTATATTGACCCAAACACAAAACACATCATGGTGGTTATCTTCTGCTTTGTCAGAAAATGTTTCAAGGGGTGTCTAAGTTCACCATAACACCCCCAACCCTTTACAATTCAACACCAAAAGACCTTCGTGTACGTAGGTAGGTATTTCAATTAACGTCGTAATGGAGCAACACAACGGGCTATTGAAGTCGGTCCGGGATCAATTCCCAAGGCAAAGTTTCTAGGACACCACCACGTAATTTCTAGGACACCACCGGATGTACAGTAGAGTCCTGATTTTCCGAGTTAATGTGGACCAAGACTAACTCGGATAACCGAAAAACTCGTTTAAAGATTACCGCAGCACCATATATCGATTGAAATAATACTAGGAAATGTTCTATTGGTTCAAAAGTCTAGCACTGCTTAGAAGCCATGCAAATTACGTGTTAAGAAGCGAAATCATGCGTACGTTATAGATAGAATTCTATGTAACCCTTAGAGAGTTAAATAGAACTCCATTTATAGTCGACTATTTGCTTTATCCTCTGATACGTTTCAATGTTCTTTAGATATCGTTTCTAAAATTCAACTATTTACAAAGCTCGAACAATTGTTATCCTGTAATCTTACAATGAACACCTTTCGCCTTTTTAGCCATGCTTATAAAACAATATAAAATGTACGTTCTTTTTCCACGTGGTAGAAACTTTGTTCATATTGGTATCGTTCATAATGCGAAGTAATCGTACTGTGTAAACAAAATACTACTGCTTCTGATAAAAATCTTTATGTTCTTAATTCTTTGTGAAGATTTTATGTTAGTAAAAAAGTAAAGATGTGGTCTATGTTGCATCTTGTAACATCCACTTCCTCTAACATGAACGAAGAAAGTTGCAATCTTTTTCAGTTGAGAAAGGAATTAGATGCAATGATTATTCAAAAATGACTGATTATCGAAAGAGCTCAGGGGAAATTAATCATTTATATTTAGCAGTCATAGCTTAAAATAAATTAAATGTTCCTTTCCCTGGAGTCCCTATTCTTAGTGTTGCTCTAGTTTACCGATCGCTGAAAGTATACGTGATATAAAAATGAACGATTAAATCTTTATTTAAGATCATCAATGAGTTAATAAAACAGCTAGTGTAAATATCTTAGCTTGTTGGAAGTTTCCAACTGCAAATGAAGAGCCTTAATGACAACACTTTTAAACGTAATTTCTCCCTCAAAATTCTAATCCCTTAATAGTAATGACGAAGAAAACCACTTAGGTGAAGTGTAATTATGCTAACAACTCGGCATTACTATTACTCATATAAAATTTGAGTTTGCTGGTGTTAAGGTGAGTAGGTAATGTGTTAAATTTTACATGAACCTACATTGGATGTAATACTGATGCTTAAATATTTATTTTTATCTCTTTTCTCAAGTTTACGATGAGCTTAAATATTACTAATACCGTTGTAGTTTATTATTATAGATGATGGCGTTTTATTAGGTTTACTGGATGAAAAGGAAAATAAAAAGATTGATTTAGGTTGGTAGTGTTAGTCTATTTTAATGTTCAAGACAAAGGAAATAAAGTCATTCGATTGTCCTGTATAGAGCTATGACAGACTGATTTTAGTCATGGAAAGTACTATTTTTTGCTATTCTTTAATAATTGAAAACATTTCAACAAGCTATCGTCTTTCAAATAAGCTTTTACTAAAGTTTTAGGTATATCGGTCTTTTTTTTCTGTACAAAAAAGATAATATCAAGCGGTCAAATGAGAAGCATCTCTGATTGCAGTGAGATGTCTCATTCTTGATGACTTGATATTTGCTCTTTTTACTTATAAAAAGTGAAAGATATACCCAAAACGTTGGGTTAAACTTTCTTCGAGGGAAGATAGTATAAGTTCTGAAAACGGTTTTCGATCCATAAAGATTAACGGAAAATACAGTTGGTAATGGTAATATCTTTAATAAATCGTACTATTCTCTAAAAACGTGTCAGAAGTACAAAAAAAGGATTCCAAACAAAACCAAAGTCTCCGAAATATTAACCCCATACCCCAAAAAGTCACAAAACAATCTAACATTTCAAAATAATACCCCCTCCCCCAAAAAAATACCATTAATCGCAAATTTCATGAAATCAATGTCGGTAATTGCCGTTATCAATTACACAAAAGTGGTCAATGCATTTAGAAGAAAACATAATAATTCCCATATTCAGTGCGAAACAGTTTTGAACTGTGTCTCACATTCAAAAAAAAGTATTTTAGAGTGTAGATGGTAAATATTCCTAAAAATTGCCTAGTGCAACACAAAACATCTTACCATAACTTACAAACCATTCAAAGTACCTACATCATTACTTTTTTCAATTTTTTAAAGATGATATTACCATTAAAACTCTGTATCTTCGGTTAATCTTTATTTATCGAAAACCGTTTCAGAACTTATACTATTTTCTCTTGAAGGAAGTTTAACAAAACATTTTGGGTATATCTTTCACTTTTTATAAGTAAAGAGAGCAAGTTTATATTCCTACTAACTGAATAACACGGAGTTGCTCGGGTTGAAATGGTTAAATGTTGATTGAAAAATTTATTATAGTAATCACTTTTCTTACATAGAAAAATGCAATCATTTAAATTGTACAGAAAATACTTTTTAACTTCAATCATTTAAGTTGTATAAAAAAATACTTTTTAACTTCGTTTTAACGTTTTTATAGTTTCTACTATTTACTTCGGATGCAGATGTATACATTTAATTTCTGAATAATATATATCAATATGCAAAAGATTGACAGATACAAATAGAAAAATAAATAAGGTTAAAAAATGCGGAATTCTGAAAAACGAAAGATGTGCAAAGTGTCGAATTTCGACTTGCTGAACTAAAATAGTGCAATTCGAAAAAATACAGAAAAATATTGATAAAGTAGGTAATGATTTATAAAATAGAGTTTAGCTCAAAAATGACAGCGACATTTCCCTGTATTAACTCAAATATACAAACCCTGTAGAACGCGTTTATTTGTCAATATTCATCGATTGCAAGAAAACAAACCTTAGATTTTAAAATCGAGGGGCTCTTTTAGGACTACCTGTGTATCGAGTTTCATGGTTGTAAGTGCTATAGATTGTTCTGAAGACAGGAAAGTAATTGCATATGTTTTTCGTAGTGTTATAAAGTAAAAGTATGCCAAATTTGGTGTGAATTGGTCAAACGGTGTAGATTTGGATGGAAAATATACACACACAAACATTCTTTTTGATAAATATAGATTCCATTGAATATATTTATTCCTATAAAGGTCTTTCCTTATCTTTATCAATATCTCTTACTTTTATTTATAATATTTAGTATTTTTTAACAGTTTATGTAGCTAAATCGCATTAAAAGTATGTAGGAAATATAACAGAAGAAAAGAGAAGCTATCTCTGACTAATTATGAACAATTAGCGTTGGCCTGGTATTCCACAGGGTCGTGGGTTCAAATTACACCTCACAAACAGTCCATATCCTAACTACAACTCGGTTAAACAGAGGCTCCGACTTCAGGCGGCCAAACGTCCAGGCTTTATCCGAGATTCGAACCAGTGATCTTTCTATCATCTTGCATATTTCCTGTCAGTGTTTATATTACTATTTCCTGTGCTTACATTACTCCTTCCTGTAAACGTATTCTTATCAGTTCATTTGTCTGATTCAATCCTTCTTATAATACCTAGTAAGTCAGTTGCCTCTTGAGTCTTTACACTGTTCATACGTTCTGTATGCTCGTCTCTTTATAATTATTAAATGTCTTGTTGGACTTGGGAGTTACACTCTTATTTCACTGTTACAAGACATAACATATCAGGAAGCCAGCACCATAGAGGAAATACAAAAGTAGAATGAGTAATAGTAATATTGTGTACCCATGATCATGTGACCCAAATTAGTAGTAACGTGAACCTTAGACTGCTTTCATCTACAGAGTGGAATCTAACATTCATCATCAGATTGGTCCACGGGACGGGAGAACATGCCCATCTATGACTTCATCATATGATTGGTCCATTGATTGATCATCTGATAGTAGTAAACAATAGCAATTTCGCCATTTTTATCGCCACTGCATAGAAATAAGGATTCACACATCTACTCTGTAATATGTTACAACGGCTTAACAAGGCTATAGGATACCAAATAGGCCAACAAAGTCAATTTTTCACATAGCTATCAGTCAACATATGACTACTAATCAACATATTGGTCCAACGTTTTTAAGCTGCTCTCACTAGCAATTATCCGTCCACTTCTGTTTCATGTCTGGCCAGCATCCTACCCTGAACTAATTATTGATAACAAAAAAAATTTTATCTTTACATAGATGGATAACAAACACATTATTATCTCCATGCATACAAAAAGAGCCATTTGAGAAAGTGGACTTAAAACTTCAGAAAAAAAGTTTATTTTCTCAAAACTGAGGATTTTTTTAGTTCAGATGATTATCTTTGCTGATCAGTATTATCAGCATGAATTTTAATATTTTACTAATAACAATGTAGATAAATCGTACTGATAAGATATATGCAGAAAATCGGATTGAATGAAATCGCAGTTATATTTGACTAGAACCACACATATATGACAAAACATATTCCATTTGTGTATAGACAAACAATAGACAAATATCCATCTATGTTTTCAAAAAGATTCATGAGAGAAAGTAAACTTAAAACTTCAGAGAAAAGTTTATTTTTGTTTTCTTAAAACTGAGAATTTTTTTAGTTCAAATGATTATCGTTACTGATCAGTATTATCAGCATGAATTTTAATATTTTACTAATAACAATGTAGATAAATCGTACTGATAAGATATATGCAGAAAATCGGATTGAATGAAATCGCAGTTATATTTGACTAGAACCACACATATATGACAAAACATATTCCATTCGTGTATAGACAGACAACAGACAAATATCCATCTATGTTTTTAAAAAGAATCATGAGAGAAAGTAAACTTAAAACTTCAGAGAAAAGTTTATTTTTATTTTCTTAAAACTAAGAACTTTTTTTTTTAGTTTAAATGATTATTTTTACTGATCAGTATTATCAGCATGAATTTTAATATTTTACTTATAACAATGTAGATAAATCGCACTGATAAACATATGCAGAAAATAGGATTGAATGAAATCACAGTTATATTTGACTAGAACCACACATATATGACAAAACATATTCCATTCGTGTATAGACAGACAACAGACAAATATCCATCTATGTTTTTAAAAAGAATCATGAGAGAAAGTAAACTTAAAACTTCAGAGAAAAGTTTATTTTTATTTTCTTAAAACTAAGAACTTTTTTTTTAGTTTAAATGATTATTTTTACTGATCAGTATTATCAGCATGAATTTTAATATTTTACTTATAACAATGTAGATAAATCGCACTGATAAATATATGCAGAAAATAGGATTGAATGAAATCACAGTTATATTTGACTAGAACCACACATATATGACAAAACATATTCCATTCGTGTATAGACAGACAACAGACAAATATCCATCTATGTTTTTAAAAAGAATCATGAGAGAAAGTAAACTTAAAACTTCAGAGAAAAGTTTATTTTTATTTTCTTAAAACTATGAACTTTTTTTTTTAGTTTAAATGATTATTTTTACTGATCAGTATTATCAGCATGAATTTTAATATTTTACTTATAACAATGTAGATAAATCGCACTGATAAATATATGCAGAAAATCGGATTGAATGAAATCGCAGTTATATTTGACTAGAACCACACATATATGACAAAACATATTCCATTCGTGTATAGACAGACAACAGACAAATATCCATCTATGTTTTTAAAAAGAATCATGAGAGAATGTAAACTTAAAACTTCAGAGAAAAGTTTATTTTTATTTTCTTAAAACTAAGAACTTTTTTTTTTAGTTTAAATGATTATTTTTACTGATCAGTATTATCAGCATGAATTTTAATATTTTACTAATAACAATGTAGATAAATAGCACTGATAGATATGTTCAGAAAATCGGATTGAATGAATTCGAAGTTATATTTGACTAGAACACACATATCTGACAAAACATATACCATTTGTGAAAAGACAGATAACAGACAAATATCCATCATTGTTTTCAAAAAGAAGCATGAGAGAAAGTTAACTTAAAACTTCAGAGAGAGAGAAGCTTTTATTTTTTTATTTTTACGGAAACTGCGAATCTTTCCTTTTGAAGTTCAAATGATGATGATCGCTGTAAAGGATCAGTTGGTATTCTATTTCTCCCACTCTCTTATTCGAGGGTTGGAAAAAGATGAGTTTCCTTCCAGTAGAAGGAGAACGGAATAGAATTAAATGAAAGAGAATCGTGGGGCAAGTGAGGCGGACCATTCATCCATATCGATTTCCCATCTTATCGATTCTAAATCGTTATTCTTTTCATTCTCAATTATAGTAACCTCGTTATAATCGGCCTTGTGCATGCTTAATAGAACGATAAATGGAATTAATTAAGCAATCTATCATTGATAATGTTATCGGGTGTTTCCTTTCGGGTATTTTAACCTTGACAATCACTTGACACCACGTACTTTTTTTATCAGGTACTCCTCACTTATAAACAGGCAGGTATGCACTTTGCTTACCTTGCATTAATCTTTATTAATCAAACCGCCCTTTTCTAACTTGGACTATCTTTACTTCAAGCAAGTTTATCCCAAACTTTTTGTCATATCTTTCTACACAAAAAGAGCTAGTATCAAGCCTTTACGTATGGGATATCTATGGTTTCATTGAGATGTCTCATATATGATTGGTTGTGTTACTACAGGGTAATGTAAATTCACCATTCTACCAAATGTCAGTTTGGTATTAGCTCTTTTTAGATAAATAAAAAACAGAAATGTCAAAAAATGTGGGAAACGCTTATTTGAAGAGAAGATATTTTTAGTTAAGAAGTCAAAAATATTTGTTTTTTGTTTTTTTAAAGAACTAGTGGGATTTGCCCTCTGCTCGCAAACCTAATTTGATATGTGGCAAACCCGTTAGTTCGAAAATGTAACCTTCCTTTCCGTGATGAACAATTAATGCTCCGCGATCTAAAAAATACGAAATTTGTATGACCAACTTTTGATTGCATCGAATTTATTTATGAACCAATTTTAAAAAAAATTTACCATAAGAAAGAGTGTATTCTAAGCTTTCACGTGGTATTTTCAAATTTTAAAACTAATAGTATAAGCTTCTTTGGTATCTCAGTTTTAGTTGAGAAACGGAAATTACGATCTAAGAGTTCCGAAAATTGTGTGACCAAGTTTTAATTCTATCGACTTTATTTATTAACCAATTAAATAAATAATTGTACCGTAAGAAAGAGTACATTCTAAGGTTTATTGTGATGTTTTTAAATTTTAAAAATAATAGTACTAAGCTGTAGATATGACAGTTTTAACAAAACGTTGCGAAAATGTACTGATATTCTGAAATTTGTGTGACCAACTTTTGATCGCATCAAATTTATTTATTAACCAATTTTAAAAAAAATTGTACCGTAAGAAAGAGTACATTCTAAGATATACTGTGATGTTTTCAAATTAAAAAACTAATAGTAATAACTTATAGGTATGACAGTTTCAGCAAAAAAGTAACAAAAATTTCCTGATTTTTCCCGAATTTCAAAAAAATATTTTCTGGAACCAAATTGAAATTTCTAAAAAACCTCGACGCGCTGCAAACATTCAGAGGTACTCGAAAAAAAATCGCGACTGAAGACTGAAAATTTTTACGTTTTTTGCTCACTCGCATTACAAATTTCGCTTTTTTAATTTTAAAAATAATAAACCTTAAACCAATAGCCGCATCGTAAAAAAAAATTCAAAATTGTCAAGGGAACACGATGTAGAATACATCATCATAATTTCGTAATTTTCTGATCCGTACTTTCTCGAGAAACCGTCTAAGAGTCGAGCTAAACACAGTTTTCAATCCTGCGGCGGTAGCTTTTTTTAATATAGAGAGATTATAAAAGAGAACAAACCACACTGTCATGAATAAACTCTTTATGTAATTGTTCAATGCGTCACAGTTGTGTTGTTATCGACCTTCTAGTGAAATAGACTGAACTTCACATGGGAGTCCATTAAATCAATCTAATAATTCTTGAGTTCTAAACATGTAATACTTCCTGCTGACTTTAATCGAACTTAAATGAGTGGTTCTATCAAAGTAATCTCTCGTGTTCAAATCCATTCATCTAATCTGAGAAAGACCATATGGATTTAATAATTGTAATGTTATGAACAACTCCAGTAATAGCTCTTTGGAATTGGCTGAAGAAGCCTAACCGTTAGACTCGTGGTTTATTTAAATAGTGTGATTAATGAATCTGTAAGCGAACTGGAACGTGATTTAGGAAAGTTTTCTACCTTCACTAAATGGTTCACTGATATTCATGATAAATTGAGCCACTGTGTCAATAGAATATATAAAGGACTGAGTCATTTGGATAACCAATTCATTTACAGCATAGGTGAAACAATATTACAGTTAACCCAATGGTATGCAATTTCACCACAGGCAAACGTTCAAAATAACTCTCCCTTTTACTTCTCTTTTCACCGGCTAGTCTGCTTCATTCCAATAGGTATTTGGAACCCAATATATCTTTGTTACCTCTCTATCTATATATATGTATATTGATTTTCTCCACCTAGCTCACCATGTCTTCTAACAGACCCGCTCACCCGATAAATTTTTTTCTTCTTCCTTCTGGTCGCCTATGTATTTCATCACAGCACCTTAGATGCATGTGCTACTTAATAGAAACTTCGACTTTTCTGCCACTAAACTTTCTTAATAGATCCCCTAAACCAAAAACCCTTCCCTCAATCCTTAATCCCATAGAGGACTAATTTTAAGCATTCATTCTTTTACGAGCCCCTTTAAAAAGAGTGCCCAGAGTTGTTCAAAATACCCTACACATAATTCAGAACACCGATCTCTCTTATGTATCCCATTATAATTAATCACAGATTAAATGAAGTATTTTCCTGTAATTTTCTTGTCATCTGACCGATTTATTTCTTCACAGCACCTTAGATGCATGTGCTACTTAATAGAAACTTCGACTTTTCTGCCACTAAACTTTCTTAATAGATCCCCTAAACCAAAAACCCTTCCCTCAATCCTTAATCCCATAGAGGACTAATTTTAAGCATTCATTCTTTTACGAGCCCCTTTAAAAAGAGTGCCCAGAGTTGTTCAAAATACCCTACACATAATTCAGAACACCGATCTCTCTTATGTATCCCATTATAATTAATCACAGATTAAATGAAGTATTTTCCTGTAATTTTCTTGTCATCTGACCGATTTATTTCTTCACAGCACCTTAGATGCATGTGCTACTTAATAGAAACTTCGATTTTTCTGCCACTAAACTTTCTTAATAGATCCCCTAAACCAAAAACCCTTCCCTCAATCCTTAATCCCATAGAGGACTAATTTTAACCATTCATTCTTTTACGAGCCCCTTTAAAAAGAGTGCCCAGAGTTGTTCAAAATACCCTACACATAATTCAGAACACCGATCTCTCTTATGTATCCCATTATAATTAATCACAGATTAAATGAAGTATTTTCCTGTAATTTTCTTGTCATCTGACCGATTTATTTCTTCACAGCACCTTAGATGCATGTGCTACTTAATAGAAACTTCGATTTTTCTGCCACTAAACTTTCTTAATAGATCCCCTAAACCAAAAACCCTTCCCTCAATCCTTAATCCCATAGAGGACTAATTTTAAGCATTCATTCTTTTACGAGCCCCTTTAAAAAGAGTGCCCAGAGTTGTTCAAAATACCCTACACATAATTCAGAACACCGATCTCTCTTATGTATCCCATTATAATTAATCACAGATTAAATGAAGTATTTTCCTGTAATTTTCTTGTCATCTGACCGATTTATTTCTTCACAGCACCTTAGATGCATGTGCTACTTAATAGAAACTTCGATTTTTCTGCCACTAAACTTTCTTAATAGATCCCCTAAACCAAAAACCCTTCCCTCAATCCTTAATCCCATAGAGGACTAATTTTAACCATTCATTCTTTTACGAGCCCCTTTAAAAAGAGTGCCCAGAGTTGTTCAAAATACCCTACACATAATTGAGAACACCGATCTCTCTTATGTATCCCATTATAATTAATCACAGATTAAATGAAGTATTTTCCTGTAATTTTCTTGTCATCTGACCGATTTATTTCTTCACAGCACCTTAGATGCATGTGCTACTTAATAGAAACTTCGACTTTTCTGCCACTAAACTTTCTTAATAGATCCCCTAAACCAAAAACCCTTCCCTCAATCCTTAATCCCATAGAGGACTAATTTTAAGCATTCATTCTTTTACGAGCCCCTTTAAAAAGAGTGCCCAGAGTTGTTCAAAATACCCTACACATAATTCAGAACACCGATCTCTCTTATGTATCCCATTATAATTAATCACAGATTAAATGAAGTATTTTCCTGTAATTTTCTTGTCATCTGACCGATTTATTTCTTCACAGCACCTTAGATGCATGTGCTACTTAATAGAAACTTCGATTTTTCTGCCACTAAACTTTCTTAATAGATCCCCTAAACCAAAAACCCTTCCCTCAATCCTTAATCCCATAGAGGACTAATTTTAACCATTCATTCTTTTACGAGCCCCTTTAAAAAGAGTGCCCAGAGTTGTTCAAAATACCCTACACATAATTGAGAACACCGATCTCTCTTATGTATCCCATTATAATTAATCACAGATTAAATGAAGTATTTTCCTGTAATTTTCTTGTCATCTGACCGATTTATTTCTTCACAGCACCTTAGATGCATGTGCTACTTAATAGAAACTTCGACTTTTCTGCCACTAAACTTTCTTAATAGATCCCCTAAACCAAAAACCCTTCCCTCAATCCTTAATCCCATAGAGGACTAATTTTAAGCATTCATTCTTTTACGAGCCCCTTTAAAAAGAGTGCCCAGAGTTGTTCAAAATACCCTACACATAATTGAGAACACCGATCTCTCTTATGTATCCCATTATAATTAATCACAGATTAAATGAAGTATTTTCCTGTAATTTTCTTGTCATCTGACCGATTTATTTCTTCACAGCACCTTAGATGCATGTGCTACTTAATAGAAACTTCGACTTTTCTGCCACTAAACTTTCTTAATAGATCCCCTAAACCAAAAACCCTTCCCTCAATCCTTAATCCCATAGAGGACTAATTTTAAGCATTCATTCTTTTACGAGCCCCTTTAAAAAGAGTGCCCAGAGTTGTTCAAAATACCCTACACATAATTCAGAACACCGATCTCTCTTATGTATCCCATTATAATTAATCACAGATTAAATGAAGTATTTTCCTGTAATTTTCTTGTCATCTGACCGATTTATTTCTTCACAGCACCTTAGATGCATGTGCTACTTAATAGAAACTTCGATTTTTCTGCCACTAAACTTTCTTAATAGATCCCCTAAACCAAAAACCCTTCCCTCAATCCTTAATCCCATAGAGGACTAATTTTAACCATTCATTCTTTTACGAGCCCCTTTAAAAAGAGTGCCCAGAGTTGTTCAAAATACCTTACACATAATTGAGAACACCGATCTCTCTTATGTATCCCATTATAATTAATCACAGATTAAATGAAGTATTTTCCTGTAATTTTCTTGTCATCTGACCGATTTATTTCTTCACAGCACCTTAGATGCATGTGCTACTTAATAGAAACTTCGATTTTTCTGCCACTAAACTTTCTTAATAGATCCCCTAAACCAAAAACCCTTCCCTCAATCCTTAATCCCATAGAGGACTAATTTTAACCATTCATTCTTTTACGAGCCCCTTTAAAAAGAGTGCCCAGAGTTGTTCAAAATACCTTACACATAATTGAGAACACCGATCTCTCTTATGTATCCCATTATAATTAATCACAGATTAAATGAAGTATTTTCCTGTAATTTTCTTGTCATCTGACCGATTTATTTCTTCACAGCACCTTAGATGCATGTGCTACTTAATAGAAACTTCGACTTTTCTGCCACTAAACTTTCTTAATAGATCCCCTAAACCAAAAACCCTTCCCTCAATCCTTAATCCCATAGAGGACTAATTTTAAGCATTCATTCTTTTACGAGCCCCTTTAAAAAGAGTGCCCAGAGTTGTTCAAAATACCCTACACATAATTCAGAACACCGATCTCTCTTATGTATCCCATTATAATTAATCACAGATTAAATGAAGTATTTTCCTGTAATTTTCTTGTCATCTGACCGATTTATTTCTTCACAGCACCTTAGATGCATGTGCTACTTAATAGAAACTTCGACTTTTCTGCCACTAAACTTTCTTAATAGATCCCCTAAACCAAAAACCCTTCCCTCAATCCTTAATCCCATAGAGGACTAATTTTAACCATTCATTCTTTTACGAGCCCCTTTAAAAAGAGTGCCCAGAGTTGTTCAAAATACCCTACACATAATTGAGAACACCGATCTCTCTTATGTATCCCATTATAATTAATCACAGATTAAATGAAGTATTTTCCTGTAATTTTCTTGTCATCTGACCGATTTATTTCTTCACAGCACCTTAGATGCATGTGCTACTTAATAGAAACTTCGACTTTTCTGCCACTAAACTTTCTTAATAGATCCCCTAAACCAAAAACCCTTCCCTCAATCCTTAATCCCATAGAGGACTAATTTTAAGCATTCATTCTTTTACGAGCCCCTTTAAAAAGAGTGCCCAGAGTTGTTCAAAATACCCTACACATAATTCAGAACACCGATCTCTCTTATGTATCCCATTATAATTAATCACAGATTAAATGAAGTATTTTCCTGTAATTTTCTTGTCATCTGACCGATTTATTTCTTCACAGCACCTTAGATGCATGTGCTACTTAATAGAAACTTCGATTTTTCTGCCACTAAACTTTCTTAATAGATCCCCTAAACCAAAAACCCTTCCCTCAATCCTTAATCCCATAGAGGACTAATTTTAACCATTCATTCTTTTACGAGCCCCTTTAAAAAGAGTGCCCAGAGTTGTTCAAAATACCCTACACATAATTGAGAACACCGATCTCTCTTATGTATCCCATTATAATTAATCACAGATTAAATGAAGTATTTTCCTGTAATTTTCTTGTCATCTGACCGATTTATTTCTTCACAGCACCTTAGATGCATGTGCTACTTAATAGAAACTTCGACTTTTCTGCCACTAAACTTTCTTAATAGATCCCCTAAACCAAAAACCCTTCCCTCAATCCTTAATCCCATAGAGGACTAATTTTAAGCATTCATTCTTTTACGAGCCCCTTTAAAAAGAGTGCCCAGAGTTGTTCAAAATACCCTACACATAATTGAGAACACCGATCTCTCTTATGTATCCCATTATAATTAATCACAGATTAAATGAAGTATTTTCCAGTAATTTTCTTGTCATCTGACCGATTTATTTCTTCACAGCACCTTAGATGCATGTGCTACTTAATAGAAACTTCGATTTTTCTGCCACTAAACTTTCTTAATAGATCCCCTAAACCAAAAACCCTTCCCTCAATCCTTAATCCCATAGAGGACTAATTTTAAGCATTCATTCTTTTACGAGCCCCTTTAAAAAGAGTGCCCAGAGTTGTTCAAAATACCCTACACATAATTCAGAACACCGATCTCTTTTATGTATCCCATTATAATTAATCACAGATTAAATGAAGTATTTTCCTGTAATTTTCTTGTCATCTGACCGATTTATTTCTTCACAGCACCTTAGATGCATGTGCTACTTAATAGAAACTTCGATTTTTCTGCCACTAAACTTTCTTAATAGATCCCCTAAACCAAAAACCCTTCCCTCAATCCTTAATCCCATAGAGGACTAATTTTAAGCATTCATTCTTTTACGAGCCCCTTTAAAAAGAGTGCCCAGAGTTGTTCAAAATACCCTACACATAATTCAGAACACCGATCTCTCTTATGTATCCCATTATAATTAATCACAGATTAAATGAAGTATTTTCCTGTAATTTTCTTGTCATCTGACCGATTTATTTCTTCACAGCACCTTAGATGCATGTGCTACTTAATAGAAACTTCGACTTTTCTGCCACTAAACTTTCTTAATAGATCCCCTAAACCAAAAACCCTTCCCTCAATCCTTAATCCCATAGAGGACTAATTTTAAGCATTCATTCTTTTACGAGCCCCTTTAAAAAGAGTGCCCAGAGTTGTTCAAAATACCCTACACATAATTGAGAACACCGATCTCTCTTATGTATCCCATTATAATTAATCACAGATTAAATGAAGTATTTTCCTGTAATTTTCTTGTCATCTGACCGATTTATTTCTTCACAGCACCTTAGATGCATGTGCTACTTAATAGAAACTTCGACTTTTCTGCCACTAAACTTTCTTAATAGATCCCCTAAACCAAAAACCCTTCCCTCAATCCTTAATCCCATAGAGGACTAATTTTAAGCATTCATTCTTTTACCAGCCCCTTTAAAAAGAGTGCCCAGAGTTGTTCAAAATACCCTACACATAATTCAGAACACCGATCTCTCTTATGTATCCCATTATAATTAATCACAGATTAAATGAAGTATTTTCCTGTAATTTTCTTGTCATCTGACCGATTTATTTCTTCACAGCACCTTAGATGCATGTGCTACTTAATAGAAACTTCGACTTTTCTGCCACTAAACTTTCTTAATAGATCCCCTAAACCAAAAACCCTTCCCTCAATCCTTAATCCCATAGAGGACTAATTTTAAGCATTCATTCTTTTACGAGCCCCTTTAAAAAGAGTGCCCAGAGTTGTTCAAAATACCCTACACATAATTCAGAACACCGATCTCTCTTATGTATCCCATTATAATTAATCACAGATTAAATGAAGTATTTTCCTGTAATTTTCTTGTCATCTGACCGATTTATTTCTTCACAGCACCTTAGATGCATGTGCTACTTAATAGAAACTTCGACTTTTCTGCCACTAAACTTTCTTAATAGATCCCCTAAACCAAAAACCCTTCCCTCAATCCTTAATCCCATAGAGGACTAATTTTAAGCATTCATTCTTTTACGAGCCCCTTTAAAAAGAGTGCCCAGAGTTGTTCAAAATACCCTACACATAATTCAGAACACCGATCTCTCTTATGTATCCCATTATAATTAATCACAGATTAAATGAAGTATTTTCCTGTAATTTTCTTGTCATCTGACCGATTTATTTCTTCACAGCACCTTAGATGCATGTGCTACTTAATAGAAACTTCGACTTTTCTGCCACTAAACTTTCTTAATAGATCCCCTAAACCAAAAACCCTTCCCTCAATCCTTAATCCCATAGAGGACTAATTTTAACCATTCATTCTTTTACGAGCCCCTTTAAAAAGAGTGCCCAGAGTTGTTCAAAATACCCTACACATAATTGAGAACACCGATCTCTCTTATGTATCCCATTATAATTAATCACAGATTAAATGAAGTATTTTCCTGTAATTTTCTTGTCATCTGACCGATTTATTTCTTCACAGCACCTTAGATGCATGTGCTACTTAATAGAAACTTCGACTTTTCTGCCACTAAACTTTCTTAATAGATCCCCTAAACCAAAAACCCTTCCCTCAATCCTTAATCCCATAGAGGACTAATTTTAAGCATTCATTCTTTTACGAGCCCCTTTAAAAAGAGTGCCCAGAGTTGTTCAAAATACCCTACACATAATTCAGAACACCGATCTCTCTTATGTATCCCATTATAATTAATCACAGATTAAATGAAGTATTTTCCTGTAATTTTCTTGTCATCTGACCGATTTATTTCTTCACAGCACCTTAGATGCATGTGCTACTTAATAGAAACTTCGATTTTTCTGCCACTAAACTTTCTTAATAGATCCCCTAAACCAAAAACCCTTCCCTCAATCCTTAATCCCATAGAGGACTAATTTTAACCATTCATTCTTTTACGAGCCCCTTTAAAAAGAGTGCCCAGAGTTGTTCAAAATACCCTACACATAATTGAGAACACCGATCTCTCTTATGTATCCCATTATAATTAATCACAGATTAAATGAAGTATTTTCCTGTAATTTTCTTGTCATCTGACCGATTTATTTCTTCACAGCACCTTAGATGCATGTGCTACTTAATAGAAACTTCGACTTTTCTGCCACTAAACTTTCTTAATAGATCCCCTAAACCAAAAACCCTTCCCTCAATCCTTAATCCCATAGAGGACTAATTTTAAGCATTCATTCTTTTACGAGCCCCTTTAAAAAGAGTGCCCAGAGTTGTTCAAAATACCCTACACATAATTCAGAACACCGATCTCTCTTATGTATCCCATTATAATTAATCACAGATTAAATGAAGTATTTTCCTGTAATTTTCTTGTCATCTGACCGATTTATTTCTTCACAGCACCTTAGATGCATGTGCTACTTAATAGAAACTTCGACTTTTCTGCCACTAAACTTTCTTAATAGATCCCCTAAACCAAAAACCCTTCCCTCAATCCTTAATCCCATAGAGGACTAATTTTAAGCATTCATTCTTTTACGAGCCCCTTTAAAAAAGAGTGCCCAGAGTTGTTCAAAATACCCTACACATAATTCAGAACACCGATCTCTCTTATGTATCCCATTATAATTAATCACAGATTAAATGAAGTATTTTCCTGTAATTTTCTTGTCATCTGACCGATTTATTTCTTCACAGCACCTTAGATGCATGTGCTACTTAATAGAAACTTCGATTTTTCTGCCACTAAACTTTCTTAATAGATCCCCTAAACCAAAAACCCTTCCCTCAATCCTTAATCCCATAGAGGACTAATTTTAACCATTCATTCTTTTACGAGCCCCTTTAAAAAGAGTGCCCAGAGTTGTTCAAAATACCCTACACATAATTGAGAACACCGATCTCTCTTATGTATCCCATTATAATTAATCACAGATTAAATGAAGTATTTTCCTGTAATTTTCTTGTCATCTGACCGATTTATTTCTTCACAGCACCTTAGATGCATGTGCTACTTAATAGAAACTTCGACTTTTCTGCCACTAAACTTTCTTAATAGATCCCCTAAACCAAAAACCCTTCCCTCAATCCTTAATCCCATAGAGGACTAATTTTAAGCATTCATTCTTTTACCAGCCCCTTTAAAAAGAGTGCCCAGAGTTGTTCAAAATACCCTACACATAATTCAGAACACCGATCTCTCTTATGTATCCCATTATAATTAATCACAGATTAAATGAAGTATTTTCCTGTAATTTTCTTGTCATCTGACCGATTTATTTCTTCACAGCACCTTAGATGCATGTGCTACTTAATAGAAACTTCGACTTTTCTGCCACTAAACTTTCTTAATAGATCCCCTAAACCAAAAACCCTTCCCTCAATCCTTAATCCCATAGAGGACTAATTTTAAGCATTCATTCTTTTACGAGCCCCTTTAAAAAGAGTGCCCAGAGTTGTTCAAAATACCCTACACATAATTCAGAACACCGATCTCTCTTATGTATCCCATTATAATTAATCACAGATTAAATGAAGTATTTTCCTGTAATTTTCTTGTCATCTGACCGATTTATTTCTTCACAGCACCTTAGATGCATGTGCTACTTAATAGAAACTTCGACTTTTCTGCCACTAAACTTTCTTAATAGATCCCCTAAACCAAAAACCCTTCCCTCAATCCTTAATCCCATAGAGGACTAATTTTAAGCATTCATTCTTTTACGAGCCCCTTTAAAAAGAGTGCCCAGAGTTGTTCAAAATACCCTACACATAATTCAGAACACCGATCTCTCTTATGTATCCCATTATAATTAATCACAGATTAAATGAAGTATTTTCCTGTAATTTTCTTGTCATCTGACCGATTTATTTCTTCACAGCACCTTAGATGCATGTGCTACTTAATAGAAACTTCGACTTTTCTGCCACTAAACTTTCTTAATAGATCCCCTAAACCAAAAACCCTTCCCTCAATCCTTAATCCCATAGAGGACTAATTTTAAGCATTCATTCTTTTACGAGCCCCTTTAAAAAAGAGTGCCCAGAGTTGTTCAAAATACCCTACACATAATTCAGAACACCGATCTCTCTTATGTATCCCATTATAATTAATCACAGATTAAATGAAGTATTTTCCTGTAATTTTCTTGTCATCTGACCGATTTATTTCTTCACAGCACCTTAGATGCATGTGCTACTTAATAGAAACTTCGATTTTTCTGCCACTAAACTTTCTTAATAGATCCCCTAAACCAAAAACCCTTCCCTCAATCCTTAATCCCATAGAGGACTAATTTTAAGCATTCATTCTTTTACGAGCCCCTTTAAAAAGAGTGCCCAGAGTTGTTCAAAATACCCTACACATAATTGAGAACACCGATCTCTCTTATGTATCCCATTATAATTAATCACAGATTAAATGAAGTATTTTCCTGTAATTTTCTTGTCATCTGACCGATTTATTTCTTCACAGCACCTTAGATGCATGTGCTACTTAATAGAAACTTCGACTTTTCTGCCACTAAACTTTCTTAATAGATCCCCTAAACCAAAAACCCTTCCCTCAATCCTTAATCCCATAGAGGACTAATTTTAAGCATTCATTCTTTTACCAGCCCCTTTAAAAAGAGTGCCCAGAGTTGTTCAAAATACCCTACACATAATTCAGAACACCGATCTCTCTTATGTATCCCATTATAATTAATCACAGATTAAATGAAGTATTTTCCTGTAATTTTCTTGTCATCTGACCGATTTATTTCTTCACAGCACCTTAGATGCATGTGCTACTTAATAGAAACTTCGACTTTTCTGCCACTAAACTTTCTTAATAGATCCCCTAAACCAAAAACCCTTCCCTCAATCCTTAATCCCATAGAGGACTAATTTTAAGCATTCATTCTTTTACGAGCCCCTTTAAAAAGAGTGCCCAGAGTTGTTCAAAATACCCTACACATAATTCAGAACACCGATCTCTCTTATGTATCCCATTATAATTAATCACAGATTAAATGAAGTATTTTCCTGTAATTTTCTTGTCATCTGACCGATTTATTTCTTCACAGCACCTTAGATGCATGTGCTACTTAATAGAAACTTCGACTTTTCTGCCACTAAACTTTCTTAATAGATCCCCTAAACCAAAAACCCTTCCCTCAATCCTTAATCCCATAGAGGACTAATTTTAAGCATTCATTCTTTTACGAGCCCCTTTAAAAAGAGTGCCCAGAGTTGTTCAAAATACCCTACACATAATTCAGAACACCGATCTCTCTTATGTATCCCATTATAATTAATCACAGATTAAATGAAGTATTTTCCTGTAATTTTCTTGTCATCTGACCGATTTATTTCTTCACAGCACCTTAGATGCATGTGCTACTTAATAGAAACTTCGACTTTTCTGCCACTAAACTTTCTTAATAGATCCCCTAAACCAAAAACCCTTCCCTCAATCCTTAATCCCATAGAGGACTAATTTTAACCATTCATTCTTTTACGAGCCCCTTTAAAAAGAGTGCCCAGAGTTGTTCAAAATACCCTACACATAATTGAGAACACCGATCTCTCTTATGTATCCCATTATAATTAATCACAGATTAAATGAAGTATTTTCCTGTAATTTTCTTGTCATCTGACCGATTTATTTCTTCACAGCACCTTAGATGCATGTGCTACTTAATAGAAACTTCGACTTTTCTGCCACTAAACTTTCTTAATAGATCCCCTAAACCAAAAACCCTTCCCTCAATCCTTAATCCCATAGAGGACTAATTTTAAGCATTCATTCTTTTACGAGCCCCTTTAAAAAGAGTGCCCAGAGTTGTTCAAAATACCCTACACATAATTCAGAACACCGATCTCTCTTATGTATCCCATTATAATTAATCACAGATTAAATGAAGTATTTTCCTGTAATTTTCTTGTCATCTGACCGATTTATTTCTTCACAGCACCTTAGATGCATGTGCTACTTAATAGAAACTTCGATTTTTCTGCCACTAAACTTTCTTAATAGATCCCCTAAACCAAAAACCCTTCCCTCAATCCTTAATCCCATAGAGGACTAATTTTAACCATTCATTCTTTTACGAGCCCCTTTAAAAAGAGTGCCCAGAGTTGTTCAAAATACCCTACACATAATTGAGAACACCGATCTCTCTTATGTATCCCATTATAATTAATCACAGATTAAATGAAGTATTTTCCTGTAATTTTCTTGTCATCTGACCGATTTATTTCTTCACAGCACCTTAGATGCATGTGCTACTTAATAGAAACTTCGACTTTTCTGCCACTAAACTTTCTTAATAGATCCCCTAAACCAAAAACCCTTCCCTCAATCCTTAATCCCATAGAGGACTAATTTTAAGCATTCATTCTTTTACGAGCCCCTTTAAAAAGAGTGCCCAGAGTTGTTCAAAATACCCTACACATAATTCAGAACACCGATCTCTCTTATGTATCCCATTATAATTAATCACAGATTAAATGAAGTATTTTCCTGTAATTTTCTTGTCATCTGACCGATTTATTTCTTCACAGCACCTTAGATGCATGTGCTACTTAATAGAAACTTCGACTTTTCTGCCACTAAACTTTCTTAATAGATCCCCTAAACCAAAAACCCTTCCCTCAATCCTTAATCCCATAGAGGACTAATTTTAAGCATTCATTCTTTTACGAGCCCCTTTAAAAAAGAGTGCCCAGAGTTGTTCAAAATACCCTACACATAATTCAGAACACCGATCTCTCTTATGTATCCCATTATAATTAATCACAGATTAAATGAAGTATTTTCCTGTAATTTTCTTGTCATCTGACCGATTTATTTCTTCACAGCACCTTAGATGCATGTGCTACTTAATAGAAACTTCGATTTTTCTGCCACTAAACTTTCTTAATAGATCCCCTAAACCAAAAACCCTTCCCTCAATCCTTAATCCCATAGAGGACTAATTTTAACCATTCATTCTTTTACGAGCCCCTTTAAAAAGAGTGCCCAGAGTTGTTCAAAATACCCTACACATAATTGAGAACACCGATCTCTCTTATGTATCCCATTATAATTAATCACAGATTAAATGAAGTATTTTCCTGTAATTTTCTTGTCATCTGACCGATTTATTTCTTCACAGCACCTTAGATGCATGTGCTACTTAATAGAAACTTCGACTTTTCTGCCACTAAACTTTCTTAATAGATCCCCTAAACCAAAAACCCTTCCCTCAATCCTTAATCCCATAGAGGACTAATTTTAACCATTCATTCTTTTACGAGCCCCTTTAAAAAGAGTGCCCAGAGTTGTTCAAAATACCCTACACATAATTGAGAACACCGATCTCTCTTATGTATCCCATTATAATTAATCACAGATTAAATGAAGTATTTTCCTGTAATTTTCTTGTCATCTGACCGATTTATTTCTTCACAGCACCTTAGATGCATGTACTACTTAATAGAAACTTCGACTTTTCTGCCACTAAACTTTCTTAATAGATCCCCTAAACCAAAAACCCTTCCCTCAATCCTTAATCCCATAGAGGTCTAATTTTAAGCATTCATTCTTTTACGAGCCCCTTTAAAAAGAGTGCCCAGAGTTGTTCAAAATACCCTACACATAATTCAGAACACCGATCTCTCTTATGTATCCCATTATAATTAATCACAGATTAAATGAAGTATTTTCCTGTAATTTTCTTGTCATCTGACCGATTTATTTCTTCACAGCACCTTAGATGCATGTGCTACTTAATAGAAACTTCGACTTTTCTGCCACTAAACTTTCTTAATAGATCCCCTAAACCAAAAACCCTTCCCTCAATCCTTAATCCCATAGAGGACTAATTTTAAGCATTCATTCTTTTACGAGCCCCTTTAAAAAGAGTGCCCAGAGTTGTTCAAAATACCCTACACATAATTCAGAACACCGATCTCTCTTATGTATCCCATTATAATTAATCACAGATTAAATGAAGTATTTTCCTGTAATTTTCTTGTCATCTGACCGATTTATTTCTTCACAGCACCTTAGATGCATGTGCTACTTAATAGAAACTTCGACTTTTCTGCCACTAAACTTTCTTAATAGATCCCCTAAACCAAAAACCCTTCCCTCAATCCTTAATCCCATAGAGGACTAATTTTAAGCATTCATTCTTTTACGAGCCCCTTTAAAAAGAGTGCCCAGAGTTGTTCAAAATACCCTACACATAATTGAGAACACCGATCTCTCTTATGTATCCCATTATAATTAATCACAGATTAAATGAAGTATTTTCCTGTAATTTTCTTGTCATCTGACCGATTTATTTCTTCACAGCACCTTAGATGCATGTGCTACTTAATAGAAACTTCGACTTTTCTGCCACTAAACTTTCTTAATAGATCCCCTAAACCAAAAACCCTTCCCTCAATCCTTAATCCCATAGAGGACTAATTTTAAGCATTCATTCTTTTACGAGCCCCTTTAAAAAGAGTGCCCAGAGTTGTTCAAAATACCCTACACATAATTCAGAACACCGATCTCTCTTATGTATCCCATTATAATTAATCACAGATTAAATGAAGTATTTTCCTGTAATTTTCTTGTCATCTGACCGATTTATTTCTTCACAGCACCTTAGATGCATGTGCTACTTAATAGAAACTTCGACTTTTCTGCCACTAAACTTTCTTAATAGATCCCCTAAACCAAAAACCCTTCCCTCAATCCTTAATCCCATAGAGGACTAATTTTAAGCATTCATTCTTTTACGAGCCCCTTTAAAAAGAGTGCCCAGAGTTGTTCAAAATACCCTACACATAATTCAGAACACCGATCTCTCTTATGTATCCCATTATAATTAATCACAGATTAAATGAAGTATTTTCCTGTAATTTTCTTGTCATCTGACCGATTTATTTCTTCACAGCACCTTAGATGCATGTGCTACTTAATAGAAACTTCGACTTTTCTGCCACTAAACTTTCTTAATAGATCCCCTAAACCAAAAACCCTTCCCTCAATCCTTAATCCCATAGAGGACTAATTTTAAGCATTCATTCTTTTACGAGCCCCTTTAAAAAGAGTGCCCAGAGTTGTTCAAAATACCCTACACATAATTGAGAACACCGATCTCTCTTATGTATCCCATTATAATTAATCACAGATTAAATGAAGTATTTTCCTGTAATTTTCTTGTCATCTGACCGATTTATTTCTTCACAGCACCTTAGATGCATGTGCTACTTAATAGAAACTTCGACTTTTCTGCCACTAAACTTTCTTAATAGATCCCCTAAACCAAAAACCCTTCCCTCAATCCTTAATCCCATAGAGGACTAATTTTAAGCATTCATTCTTTTACGAGCCCCTTTAAAAAGAGTGCCCAGAGTTGTTCAAAATACCCTACACATAATTGAGAACACCGATCTCTCTTATGTATCCCATTATAATTAATCACAGATTAAATGAAGTATTTTCCAGTAATTTTCTTGTCATCTGACCGATTTATTTCTTCACAGCACCTTAGATGCATGTGCTACTTAATAGAAACTTCGATTTTTCTGCCACTAAACTTTCTTAATAGATCCCCTAAACCAAAAACCCTTCCCTCAATCCTTAATCCCATAGAGGACTAATTTTAACCATTCATTCTTTTACGAGCCCCTTTAAAAAGAGTGCCCAGAGTTGTTCAAAATACCCTACACATAATTGAGAACACCGATCTCTCTTATGTATCCCATTATAATTAATCACAGATTAAATGAAGTATTTTCCTGTAATTTTCTTGTCATCTGACCGATTTATTTCTTCACAGCACCTTAGATGCATGTGCTACTTAATAGAAACTTCGACTTTTCTGCCACTAAACTTTCTTAATAGATCCCCTAAACCAAAAACCCTTCCCTCAATCCTTAATCCCATAGAGGACTAATTTTAACCATTCATTCTTTTACGAGCCCCTTTAAAAAGAGTGCCCAGAGTTGTTCAAAATACCCTACACATAATTGAGAACACCGATCTCTCTTATGTATCCCATTATAATTAATCACAGATTAAATGAAGTATTTTCCTGTAATTTTCTTGTCATCTGACCGATTTATTTCTTCACAGCACCTTAGATGCATGTACTACTTAATAGAAACTTCGACTTTTCTGCCACTAAACTTTCTTAATAGATCCCCTAAACCAAAAACCCTTCCCTCAATCCTTAATCCCATAGAGGACTAATTTTAAGCATTCATTCTTTTACGAGCCCCTTTAAAAAGAGTGCCCAGAGTTGTTCAAAATACCCTACACATAATTGAGAACACCGATCTCTCTTATGTATCCCATTATAATTAATCACAGATTAAATGAAGTATTTTCCTGTAATTTTCTTGTCATCTGACCGATTTATTTCTTCACAGCACCTTAGATGCATGTGCTACTTAATAGAAACTTCGACTTTTCTGCCACTAAACTTTCTTAATAGATCCCCTAAACCAAAAACCCTTCCCTCAATCCTTAATCCCATAGAGGACTAATTTTAAGCATTCATTCTTTTACGAGCCCCTTTAAAAAGAGTGCCCAGAGTTGTTCAAAATACCCTACACATAATTGAGAACACCGATCTCTCTTATGTATCCCATTATAATTAATCACAGATTAAATGAAGTATTTTCCAGTAATTTTCTTGTCATCTGACCGATTTATTTCTTCACAGCACCTTAGATGCATGTGCTACTTAATAGAAACTTCGATTTTTCTGCCACTAAACTTTCTTAATAGATCCCCTAAACCAAAAACCCTTCCCTCAATCCTTAATCCCATAGAGGACTAATTTTAACCATTCATTCTTTTACGAGCCCCTTTAAAAAGAGTGCCCAGAGTTGTTCAAAATACCCTACACATAATTGAGAACACCGATCTCTCTTATGTATCCCATTATAATTAATCACAGATTAAATGAAGTATTTTCCTGTAATTTTCTTGTCATCTGACCGATTTATTTCTTCACAGCACCTTAGATGCATGTGCTACTTAATAGAAACTTCGACTTTTCTGCCACTAAACTTTCTTAATAGATCCCCTAAACCAAAAACCCTTCCCTCAATCCTTAATCCCATAGAGGACTAATTTTAACCATTCATTCTTTTACGAGCCCCTTTAAAAAGAGTGCCCAGAGTTGTTCAAAATACCCTACACATAATTGAGAACACCGATCTCTCTTATGTATCCCATTATAATTAATCACAGATTAAATGAAGTATTTTCCTGTAATTTTCTTGTCATCTGACCGATTTATTTCTTCACAGCACCTTAGATGCATGTACTACTTAATAGAAACTTCGACTTTTCTGCCACTAAACTTTCTTAATAGATCCCCTAAACCAAAAACCCTTCCCTCAATCCTTAATCCCATAGAGGTCTAATTTTAAGCATTCATTCTTTTACGAGCCCCTTTAAAAAGAGTGCCCAGAGTTGTTCAAAATACCCTACACATAATTCAGAACACCGATCTCTCTTATGTATCCCATTATAATTAATCACAGATTAAATGAAGTATTTTCCTGTAATTTTCTTGTCATCTGACCGATTTATTTCTTCACAGCACCTTAGATGCATGTGCTACTTAATAGAAACTTCGACTTTTCTGCCACTAAACTTTCTTAATAGATCCCCTAAACCAAAAACCCTTCCCTCAATCCTTAATCCCATAGAGGACTAATTTTAAGCATTCATTCTTTTACGAGCCCCTTTAAAAAGAGTGCCCAGAGTTGTTCAAAATACCCTACACATAATTCAGAACACCGATCTCTCTTATGTATCCCATTATAATTAATCACAGATTAAATGAAGTATTTTCCTGTAATTTTCTTGTCATCTGACCGATTTATTTCTTCACAGCACCTTAGATGCATGTGCTACTTAATAGAAACTTCGACTTTTCTGCCACTAAACTTTCTTAATAGATCCCCTAAACCAAAAACCCTTCCCTCAATCCTTAATCCCATAGAGGACTAATTTTAAGCATTCATTCTTTTACGAGCCCCTTTAAAAAGAGTGCCCAGAGTTGTTCAAAATACCCTACACATAATTGAGAACACCGATCTCTCTTATGTATCCCATTATAATTAATCACAGATTAAATGAAGTATTTTCCTGTAATTTTCTTGTCATCTGACCGATTTATTTCTTCACAGCACCTTAGATGCATGTGCTACTTAATAGAAACTTCGACTTTTCTGCCACTAAACTTTCTTAATAGATCCCCTAAACCAAAAACCCTTCCCTCAATCCTTAATCCCATAGAGGACTAATTTTAAGCATTCATTCTTTTACGAGCCCCTTTAAAAAGAGTGCCCAGAGTTGTTCAAAATACCCTACACATAATTGAGAACACCGATCTCTCTTATGTATCCCATTATAATTAATCACAGATTAAATGAAGTATTTTCCTGTAATTTTCTTGTCATCTGACCGATTTATTTCTTCACAGCACCTTAGATGCATGTGCTACTTAATAGAAACTTCGACTTTTCTGCCACTAAACTTTCTTAATAGATCCCCTAAACCAAAAACCCTTCCCTCAATCCTTAATCCCATAGAGGACTAATTTTAAGCATTCATTCTTTTACGAGCCCCTTTAAAAAGAGTGCCCAGAGTTGTTCAAAATACCCTACACATAATTCAGAACACCGATCTCTCTTATGTATCCCATTATAATTAATCACAGATTAAATGAAGTATTTTCCTGTAATTTTCTTGTCATCTGACCGATTTATTTCTTCACAGCACCTTAGATGCATGTGCTACTTAATAGAAACTTCGACTTTTCTGCCACTAAACTTTCTTAATAGATCCCCTAAACCAAAAACCCTTCCCTCAATCCTTAATCCCATAGAGGACTAATTTTAAGCATTCATTCTTTTACGAGCCCCTTTAAAAAGAGTGCCCAGAGTTGTTCAAAATACCCTACACATAATTGAGAACACCGATCTCTCTTATGTATCCCATTATAATTAATCACAGATTAAATGAAGTATTTTCCTGTAATTTTCTTGTCATCTGACCGATTTATTTCTTCACAGCACCTTAGATGCATGTGCTACTTAATAGAAACTTCGACTTTTCTGCCACTAAACTTTCTTAATAGATCCCCTAAACCAAAAACCCTTCCCTCAATCCTTAATCCCATAGAGGACTAATTTTAAGCATTCATTCTTTTACGAGCCCCTTTAAAAAGAGTGCCCAGAGTTGTTCAAAATACCCTACACATAATTGAGAACACCGATCTCTCTTATGTATCCCATTATAATTAATCACAGATTAAATGAAGTATTTTCCAGTAATTTTCTTGTCATCTGACCGATTTATTTCTTCACAGCACCTTAGATGCATGTGCTACTTAATAGAAACTTCGATTTTTCTGCCACTAAACTTTCTTAATAGATCCCCTAAACCAAAAACCCTTCCCTCAATCCTTAATCCCATAGAGGACTAATTTTAAGCATTCATTCTTTTACGAGCCCCTTTAAAAAGAGTGCCCAGAGTTGTTCAAAATACCCTACACATAATTCAGAACACCGATCTCTCTTATGTATCCCATTATAATTAATCACAGATTAAATGAAGTATTTTCCTGTAATTTTCTTGTCATCTGACCGATTTATTTCTTCACAGCACCTTAGATGCATGTGCTACTTAATAGAAACTTCGATTTTTCTGCCACTAAACTTTCTTAATAGATCCCCTAAACCAAAAACCCTTCCCTCAATCCTTAATCCCATAGAGGACTAATTTTAAGCATTCATTCTTTTACGAGCCCCTTTAAAAAGAGTGCCCAGAGTTGTTCAAAATACCCTACACATAATTCAGAACACCGATCTCTCTTATGTATCCCATTATAATTAATCACAGATTAAATGAAGTATTTTCCTGTAATTTTCTTGTCATCTGACCGATTTATTTCTTCACAGCACCTTAGATGCATGTGCTACTTAATAGAAACTTCGACTTTTCTGCCACTAAACTTTCTTAATAGATCCCCTAAACCAAAAACCCTTAACTCAATCCTTAATCCCATAGAGGACTAATTTTAAGCATTCATTCTTTTACGAGCCCCTTTAAAAAGAGTGCCCAGAGTTGTTCAAAATACCCTACACATAATTGAGAACACCGATCTCTCTTATGTATCCCATTATAATTAATCACAGATTAAATGAAGTATTTTCCTGTAATTTTCTTGTCATCTGACCGATTTATTTCTTCACAGCACCTTAGATGCATGTGCTACTTAATAGAAACTTCGACTTTTCTGCCACTAAACTTTCTTAATAGATCCCCTAAACCAAAAACCCTTCCCTCAATCCTTAATCCCATAGAGGACTAATTTTAAGCATTCATTCTTTTACGAGCCCCTTTAAAAAGAGTGCCCAGAGTTGTTCAAAATACCCTACACATAATTCAGAACACCGATCTCTCTTATGTATCCCATTATAATTAATCACAGATTAAATGAAGTATTTTCCTGTAATTTTCTTGTCATCTGACCGATTTATTTCTTCACAGCACCTTAGATGCATGTGCTACTTAATAGAAACTTCGACTTTTCTGCCACTAAACTTTCTTAATAGATCCCCTAAACCAAAAACCCTTCCCTCAATCCTTAATCCCATAGAGGACTAATTTTAAGCATTCATTCTTTTACGAGCCCCTTTAAAAAGAGTGCCCAGAGTTGTTCAAAATACCCTACACATAATTCAGAACACCGATCTCTCTTATGTATCCCATTATAATTAATCACAGATTAAATGAAGTATTTTCCTGTAATTTTCTTGTCATCTGACCGATTTATTTCTTCACAGCACCTTAGATGCATGTGCTACTTAATAGAAACTTCGACTTTTCTGCCACTAAACTTTCTTAATAGATCCCCTAAACCAAAAACCCTTCCCTCAATCCTTAATCCCATAGAGGACTAATTTTAAGCATTCATTCTTTTACGAGCCCCTTTAAAAAAGAGTGCCCAGAGTTGTTCAAAATACCCTACACATAATTCAGAACACCGATCTCTCTTATGTATCCCATTATAATTAATCACAGATTAAATGAAGTATTTTCCTGTAATTTTCTTGTCATCTGACCGATTTATTTCTTCACAGCACCTTAGATGCATGTGCTACTTAATAGAAACTTCGATTTTTCTGCCACTAAACTTTCTTAATAGATCCCCTAAACCAAAAACCCTTCCCTCAATCCTTAATCCCATAGAGGACTAATTTTAACCATTCATTCTTTTACGAGCCCCTTTAAAAAGAGTGCCCAGAGTTGTTCAAAATACCCTACACATAATTGAGAACACCGATCTCTCTTATGTATCCCATTATAATTAATCACAGATTAAATGAAGTATTTTCCTGTAATTTTCTTGTCATCTGACCGATTTATTTCTTCACAGCACCTTAGATGCATGTGCTACTTAATAGAAACTTCGACTTTTCTGCCACTAAACTTTCTTAATAGATCCCCTAAACCAAAAACCCTTCCCTCAATCCTTAATCCCATAGAGGACTAATTTTAACCATTCATTCTTTTACGAGCCCCTTTAAAAAGAGTGCCCAGAGTTGTTCAAAATACCCTACACATAATTGAGAACACCGATCTCTCTTATGTATCCCATTATAATTAATCACAAATTAAATGAAGTATTTTCCTGTAATTTTCTTGTCATCTGACCGATTTATTTCTTCACAGCACCTTAGATGCATGTACTACTTAATAGAAACTTCGACTTTTCTGCCACTAAACTTTCTTAATAGATCCCCTAAACCAAAAACCCTTCCCTCAATCCTTAATCCCATATAGGTCTAATTTTAAGCATTCATTCTTTTACGAGCCCCTTTAAAAAGAGTGCCCAGAGTTGTTCAAAATACCCTACACATAATTGAGAACACCGATCTCTCTTATGTATCCCATTATAATTAATCACAGATTAAATGAAGTATTTTCCTGTAATTTTCTTGTCATCTGACCGATTTATTTCTTCACAGCACCTTAGATGCATGTGCTACTTAATAGAAACTTCGACTTTTCTGCCACTAAACTTTCTTAATAGATCCCCTAAACCAAAAACCCTTCCCTCAATCCTTAATCCCATAGAGGACTAATTTTAACCATTCATTCTTTTACGAGCCCCTTTAAAAAGAGTGCCCAGAGTTGTTCAAAATACCCTACACATAATTGAGAACACCGATCTCTCTTATGTATCCCATTATAATTAATCACAGATTAAATGAAGTATTTTCCTGTAATTTTCTTGTCATCTGACCGATTTATTTCTTCACAGCACCTTAGATGCATGTACTACTTAATAGAAACTTCGACTTTTCTGCCACTAAACTTTCTTAATAGATCCCCTAAACCAAAAACCCTTCCCTCAATCCTTAATCCCATAGAGGACTAATTTTAAGCATTCATTCTTTTACGAGCCCCTTTAAAAAGAGTGCCCAGAGTTGTTCAAAATACCCTACACATAATTGAGAACACCGATCTCTCTTATGTATCCCATTATAATTAATCACAGATTAAATGAAGTATTTTCCTGTAATTTTCTTGTCATCTGACCGATTTATTTCTTCACAGCACCTTAGATGCATGTGCTACTTAATAGAAACTTCGACTTTTCTGCCACTAAACTTTCTTAATAGATCCCCTAAACCAAAAACCCTTCCCTCAATCCTTAATCCCATAGAGGACTAATTTTAAGCATTCATTCTTTTACGAGCCCCTTTAAAAAGAGTGCCCAGAGTTGTTCAAAATACCCTACACATAATTGAGAACACCGATCTCTCTTATGTATCCCATTATAATTAATCACAGATTAAATGAAGTATTTTCCAGTAATTTTCTTGTCATCTGACCGATTTATTTCTTCACAGCACCTTAGATGCATGTGCTACTTAATAGAAACTTCGATTTTTCTGCCACTAAACTTTCTTAATAGATCCCCTAAACCAAAAACCCTTCCCTCAATCCTTAATCCCATAGAGGACTAATTTTAACCATTCATTCTTTTACGAGCCCCTTTAAAAAGAGTGCCCAGAGTTGTTCAAAATACCCTACACATAATTGAGAACACCGATCTCTCTTATGTATCCCATTATAATTAATCACAGATTAAATGAAGTATTTTCCTGTAATTTTCTTGTCATCTGACCGATTTATTTCTTCACAGCACCTTAGATGCATGTACTACTTAATAGAAACTTCGACTTTTCTGCCACTAAACTTTCTTAATAGATCCCCTAAACCAAAAACCCTTCCCTCAATCCTTAATCCCATAGAGGTCTAATTTTAAGCATTCATTCTTTTACGAGCCCCTTTAAAAAGAGTGCCCAGAGTTGTTCAAAATACCCTACACATAATTCAGAACACCGATCTCTCTTATGTATCCCATTATAATTAATCACAGATTAAATGAAGTATTTTCCTGTAATTTTCTTGTCATCTGACCGATTTATTTCTTCACAGCACCTTAGATGCATGTGCTACTTAATAGAAACTTCGACTTTTCTGCCACTAAACTTTCTTAATAGATCCCCTAAACCAAAAACCCTTCCCTCAATCCTTAATCCCATAGAGGACTAATTTTAAGCATTCATTCTTTTACGAGCCCCTTTAAAAAGAGTGCCCAGAGTTGTTCAAAATACCCTACACATAATTCAGAACACCGATCTCTCTTATGTATCCCATTATAATTAATCACAGATTAAATGAAGTATTTTCCTGTAATTTTCTTGTCATCTGACCGATTTATTTCTTCACAGCACCTTAGATGCATGTGCTACTTAATAGAAACTTCGACTTTTCTGCCACTAAACTTTCTTAATAGATCCCCTAAACCAAAAACCCTTCCCTCAATCCTTAATCCCATAGAGGACTAATTTTAAGCATTCATTCTTTTACGAGCCCCTTTAAAAAGAGTGCCCAGAGTTGTTCAAAATACCCTACACATAATTGAGAACACCGATCTCTCTTATGTATCCCATTATAATTAATCACAGATTAAATGAAGTATTTTCCTGTAATTTTCTTGTCATCTGACCGATTTATTTCTTCACAGCACCTTAGATGCATGTGCTACTTAATAGAAACTTCGACTTTTCTGCCACTAAACTTTCTTAATAGATCCCCTAAACCAAAAACCCTTCCCTCAATCCTTAATCCCATAGAGGACTAATTTTAAGCATTCATTCTTTTACGAGCCCCTTTAAAAAGAGTGCCTAGAGTTGTTCAAAATACCCTACACATAATTCAGAACACCGATCTCTCTTATGTATCCCATTATAATTAATCACAGATTAAATGAAGTATTTTCCTGTAATTTTCTTGTCATCTGACCGATTTATTTCTTCACAGCACCTTAGATGCATGTGCTACTTAATAGAAACTTCGACTTTTCTGCCACTAAACTTTCTTAATAGATCCCCTAAACCAAAAACCCTTCCCTCAATCCTTAATCCCATAGAGGACTAATTTTAAGCATTCATTCTTTTACGAGCCCCTTTAAAAAGAGTGCCCAGAGTTGTTCAAAATACCCTACACATAATTGAGAACACCGATCTCTCTTATGTATCCCATTATAATTAATCACAGATTAAATGAAGTATTTTCCTGTAATTTTCTTGTCATCTGACCGATTTATTTCTTCACAGCACCTTAGATGCATGTGCTACTTAATAGAAACTTCGACTTTTCTGCCACTAAACTTTCTTAATAGATCCCCTAAACCAAAAACCCTTCCCTCAATCCTTAATCCCATAGAGGACTAATTTTAAGCATTCATTCTTTTACGAGCCCCTTTAAAAAGAGTGCCCAGAGTTGTTCAAAATACCCTACACATAATTCAGAACACCGATCTCTCTTATGTATCCCATTATAATTAATCACAGATTAAATGAAGTATTTTCCTGTAATTTTCTTGTCATCTGACCGATTTATTTCTTCACAGCACCTTAGATGCATGTGCTACTTAATAGAAACTTCGACTTTTCTGCCACTAAACTTTCTTAATAGATCCCCTAAACCAAAAACCCTTCCCTCAATCCTTAATCCCATAGAGGACTAATTTTAAGCATTCATTCTTTTACGAGCCCCTTTAAAAAGAGTGCCCAGAGTTGTTCAAAATACCCTACACATAATTGAGAACACCGATCTCTCTTATGTATCCCATTATAATTAATCACAGATTAAATGAAGTATTTTCCTGTAATTTTCTTGTCATCTGACCGATTTATTTCTTCACAGCACCTTAGATGCATGTGCTACTTAATAGAAACTTCGACTTTTCTGCCACTAAACTTTCTTAATAGATCCCCTAAACCAAAAACCCTTCCCTCAATCCTTAATCCCATAGAGGACTAATTTTAAGCATTCATTCTTTTACGAGCCCCTTTAAAAAGAGTGCCCAGAGTTGTTCAAAATACCCTACACATAATTGAGAACACCGATCTCTCTTATGTATCCCATTATAATTAATCACAGATTAAATGAAGTATTTTCCAGTAATTTTCTTGTCATCTGACCGATTTATTTCTTCACAGCACCTTAGATGCATGTGCTACTTAATAGAAACTTCGATTTTTCTGCCACTAAACTTTCTTAATAGATCCCCTAAACCAAAAACCCTTCCCTCAATCCTTAATCCCATAGAGGACTAATTTTAAGCATTCATTCTTTTACGAGCCCCTTTAAAAAGAGTGCCCAGAGTTGTTCAAAATACCCTACACATAATTCAGAACACCGATCTCTCTTATGTATCCCATTATAATTAATCACAGATTAAATGAAGTATTTTCCTGTAATTTTCTTGTCATCTGACCGATTTATTTCTTCACAGCACCTTAGATGCATGTGCTACTTAATAGAAACTTCGATTTTTCTGCCACTAAACTTTCTTAATAGATCCCCTAAACCAAAAACCCTTCCCTCAATCCTTAATCCCATAGAGGACTAATTTTAAGCATTCATTCTTTTACGAGCCCCTTTAAAAAGAGTGCCCAGAGTTGTTCAAAATACCCTACACATAATTCAGAACACCGATCTCTCTTATGTATCCCATTATAATTAATCACAGATTAAATGAAGTATTTTCCTGTAATTTTCTTGTCATCTGACCGATTTATTTCTTCACAGCACCTTAGATGCATGTGCTACTTAATAGAAACTTCGACTTTTCTGCCACTAAACTTTCTTAATAGATCCCCTAAACCAAAAACCCTTAACTCAATCCTTAATCCCATAGAGGACTAATTTTAAGCATTCATTCTTTTACGAGCCCCTTTAAAAAGAGTGCCCAGAGTTGTTCAAAATACCCTACACATAATTGAGAACACCGATCTCTCTTATGTATCCCATTATAATTAATCACAGATTAAATGAAGTATTTTCCTGTAATTTTCTTGTCATCTGACCGATTTATTTCTTCACAGCACCTTAGATGCATGTGCTACTTAATAGAAACTTCGACTTTTCTGCCACTAAACTTTCTTAATAGATCCCCTAAACCAAAAACCCTTCCCTCAATCCTTAATCCCATAGAGGACTAATTTTAAGCATTCATTCTTTTACGAGCCCCTTTAAAAAGAGTGCCCAGAGTTGTTCAAAATACCCTACACATAATTCAGAACACCGATCTCTCTTATGTATCCCATTATAATTAATCACAGATTAAATGAAGTATTTTCCTGTAATTTTCTTGTCATCTGACCGATTTATTTCTTCACAGCACCTTAGATGCATGTGCTACTTAATAGAAACTTCGACTTTTCTGCCACTAAACTTTCTTAATAGATCCCCTAAACCAAAAACCCTTCCCTCAATCCTTAATCCCATAGAGGACTAATTTTAAGCATTCATTCTTTTACGAGCCCCTTTAAAAAGAGTGCCCAGAGTTGTTCAAAATACCCTACACATAATTCAGAACACCGATCTCTCTTATGTATCCCATTATAATTAATCACAGATTAAATGAAGTATTTTCCTGTAATTTTCTTGTCATCTGACCGATTTATTTCTTCACAGCACCTTAGATGCATGTGCTACTTAATAGAAACTTCGACTTTTCTGCCACTAAACTTTCTTAATAGATCCCCTAAACCAAAAACCCTTCCCTCAATCCTTAATCCCATAGAGGACTAATTTTAAGCATTCATTCTTTTACGAGCCCCTTTAAAAAAGAGTGCCCAGAGTTGTTCAAAATACCCTACACATAATTCAGAACACCGATCTCTCTTATGTATCCCATTATAATTAATCACAGATTAAATGAAGTATTTTCCTGTAATTTTCTTGTCATCTGACCGATTTATTTCTTCACAGCACCTTAGATGCATGTGCTACTTAATAGAAACTTCGATTTTTCTGCCACTAAACTTTCTTAATAGATCCCCTAAACCAAAAACCCTTCCCTCAATCCTTAATCCCATAGAGGACTAATTTTAACCATTCATTCTTTTACGAGCCCCTTTAAAAAGAGTGCCCAGAGTTGTTCAAAATACCCTACACATAATTGAGAACACCGATCTCTCTTATGTATCCCATTATAATTAATCACAGATTAAATGAAGTATTTTCCTGTAATTTTCTTGTCATCTGACCGATTTATTTCTTCACAGCACCTTAGATGCATGTGCTACTTAATAGAAACTTCGACTTTTCTGCCACTAAACTTTCTTAATAGATCCCCTAAACCAAAAACCCTTCCCTCAATCCTTAATCCCATAGAGGACTAATTTTAACCATTCATTCTTTTACGAGCCCCTTTAAAAAGAGTGCCCAGAGTTGTTCAAAATACCCTACACATAATTGAGAACACCGATCTCTCTTATGTATCCCATTATAATTAATCACAAATTAAATGAAGTATTTTCCTGTAATTTTCTTGTCATCTGACCGATTTATTTCTTCACAGCACCTTAGATGCATGTACTACTTAATAGAAACTTCGACTTTTCTGCCACTAAACTTTCTTAATAGATCCCCTAAACCAAAAACCCTTCCCTCAATCCTTAATCCCATAGAGGTCTAATTTTAAGCATTCATTCTTTTACGAGCCCCTTTAAAAAGAGTGCCCAGAGTTGTTCAAAATACCCTACACATAATTCAGAACACCGATCTCTCTTATGTATCCCATTATAATTAATCACAGATTAAATGAAGTATTTTCCTGTAATTTTCTTGTCATCTGACCGATTTATTTCTTCACAGCACCTTAGATGCATGTGCTACTTAATAGAAACTTCGACTTTTCTGCCACTAAACTTTCTTAATAGATCCCCTAAACCAAAAACCCTTCCCTCAATCCTTAATCCCATAGAGGACTAATTTTAAGCATTCATTCTTTTACGAGCCCCTTTAAAAAGAGTGCCCAGAGTTGTTCAAAATACCCTACACATAATTCAGAACACCGATCTCTCTTATGTATCCCATTATAATTAATCACAGATTAAATGAAGTATTTTCCTGTAATTTTCTTGTCATCTGACCGATTTATTTCTTCACAGCACCTTAGATGCATGTGCTACTTAATAGAAACTTCGACTTTTCTGCCACTAAACTTTCTTAATAGATCCCCTAAACCAAAAACCCTTCCCTCAATCCTTAATCCCATAGAGGACTAATTTTAAGCATTCATTCTTTTACGAGCCCCTTTAAAAAGAGTGCCCAGAGTTGTTCAAAATACCCTACACATAATTGAGAACACCGATCTCTCTTATGTATCCCATTATAATTAATCACAGATTAAATGAAGTATTTTCCTGTAATTTTCTTGTCATCTGACCGATTTATTTCTTCACAGCACCTTAGATGCATGTGCTACTTAATAGAAACTTCGACTTTTCTGCCACTAAACTTTCTTAATAGATCCCCTAAACCAAAAACCCTTCCCTCAATCCTTAATCCCATAGAGGACTAATTTTAAGCATTCATTCTTTTACGAGCCCCTTTAAAAAGAGTGCCCAGAGTTGTTCAAAATACCCTACACATAATTCAGAACACCGATCTCTCTTATGTATCCCATTATAATTAATCACAGATTAAATGAAGTATTTTCCTGTAATTTTCTTGTCATCTGACCGATTTATTTCTTCACAGCACCTTAGATGCATGTGCTACTTAATAGAAACTTCGACTTTTCTGCCACTAAACTTTCTTAATAGATCCCCTAAACCAAAAACCCTTCCCTCAATCCTTAATCCCATAGAGGACTAATTTTAAGCATTCATTCTTTTACGAGCCCCTTTAAAAAGAGTGCCCAGAGTTGTTCAAAATACCCTACACATAATTGAGAACACCGATCTCTCTTATGTATCCCATTATAATTAATCACAGATTAAATGAAGTATTTTCCTGTAATTTTCTTGTCATCTGACCGATTTATTTCTTCACAGCACCTTAGATGCATGTGCTACTTAATAGAAACTTCGACTTTTCTGCCACTAAACTTTCTTAATAGATCCCCTAAACCAAAAACCCTTCCCTCAATCCTTAATCCCATAGAGGACTAATTTTAAGCATTCATTCTTTTACGAGCCCCTTTAAAAAGAGTGCCCAGAGTTGTTCAAAATACCCTACACATAATTCAGAACACCGATCTCTCTTATGTATCCCATTATAATTAATCACAGATTAAATGAAGTATTTTCCTGTAATTTTCTTGTCATCTGACCGATTTATTTCTTCACAGCACCTTAGATGCATGTGCTACTTAATAGAAACTTCGACTTTTCTGCCACTAAACTTTCTTAATATATCCCCTAAACCAAAAACCCTTCCCTCAATCCTTAATCCCATAGAGGACTAATTTTAAGCATTCATTCTTTTACGAGCCCCTTTAAAAAGAGTGCCCAGAGTTGTTCAAAATACCCTACACATAATTGAGAACACCGATCTCTCTTATGTATCCCATTATAATTAATCACAGATTAAATGAAGTATTTTCCTGTAATTTTCTTGTCATCTGACCGATTTATTTCTTCACAGCACCTTAGATGCATGTGCTACTTAATAGAAACTTCGACTTTTCTGCCACTAAACTTTCTTAATAGATCCCCTAAACCAAAAACCCTTCCCTCAATCCTTAATCCCATAGAGGACTAATTTTAAGCATTCATTCTTTTACGAGCCCCTTTAAAAAGAGTGCCCAGAGTTGTTCAAAATACCCTACACATAATTGAGAACACCGATCTCTCTTATGTATCCCATTATAATTAATCACAGATTAAATGAAGTATTTTCCAGTAATTTTCTTGTCATCTGACCGATTTATTTCTTCACAGCACCTTAGATGCATGTGCTACTTAATAGAAACTTCGACTTTTCTGCCACTAAACTTTCTTAATAGATCCCCTAAACCAAAAACCCTTCCCTCAATCCTTAATCCCATAGAGGACTAATTTTAACCATTCATTCTTTTACGAGCCCCTTTAAAAAGAGTGCCCAGAGTTGTTCAAAATACCCTACACATAATTGAGAACACCGATCTCTCTTATGTATCCCATTATAATTAATCACAGATTAAATGAAGTATTTTCCTGTAATTTTCTTGTCATCTGACCGATTTATTTCTTCACAGCACCTTAGATGCATGTACTACTTAATAGAAACTTCGACTTTTCTGCCACTAAACCTTCTTAATAGATCCCCTAAACCAAAAACCCTTCCCTCAATCCTTAATCCCATAGAGGTCTAATTTTAAGCATTCATTCTTTTACGAGCCCCTTTAAAAAGAGTGCCCAGAGTTGTTCAAAATACCCTACACATAATTCAGAACACCGATCTCTCTTATGTATCCCATTATAATTAATCACAGATTAAATGAAGTATTTTCCTGTAATTTTCTTGTCATCTGACCGATTTATTTCTTCACAGCACCTTAGATGCATGTGCTACTTAATAGAAACTTCGACTTTTCTGCCACTAAACTTTCTTAATAGATCCCCTAAACCAAAAACCCTTCCCTCAATCCTTAATCCCATAGAGGACTAATTTTAAGCATTCATTCTTTTACGAGCCCCTTTAAAAAGAGTGCCCAGAGTTGTTCAAAATACCCTACACATAATTCAGAACACCGATCTCTCTTATGTATCCCATTATAATTAATCACAGATTAAATGAAGTATTTTCCTGTAATTTTCTTGTCATCTGACCGATTTATTTCTTCACAGCACCTTAGATGCATGTGCTACTTAATAGAAACTTCGACTTTTCTGCCACTAAACTTTCTTAATAGATCCCCTAAACCAAAAACCCTTCCCTCAATCCTTAATCCCATAGAGGACTAATTTTAAGCATTCATTCTTTTACGAGCCCCTTTAAAAAGAGTGCCCAGAGTTGTTCAAAATACCCTACACATAATTGAGAACACCGATCTCTCTTATGTATCCCATTATAATTAATCACAGATTAAATGAAGTATTTTCCTGTAATTTTCTTGTCATCTGACCGATTTATTTCTTCACAGCACCTTAGATGCATGTGCTACTTAATAGAAACTTCGACTTTTCTGCCACTAAACTTTCTTAATAGATCCCCTAAACCAAAAACCCTTCCCTCAATCCTTAATCCCATAGAGGACTAATTTTAAGCATTCATTCTTTTACGAGCCCCTTTAAAAAGAGTGCCCAGAGTTGTTCAAAATACCCTACACATAATTCAGAACACCGATCTCTCTTATGTATCCCATTATAATTAATCACAGATTAAATGAAGTATTTTCCTGTAATTTTCTTGTCATCTGACCGATTTATTTCTTCACAGCACCTTAGATGCATGTGCTACTTAATAGAAACTTCGACTTTTCTGCCACTAAACTTTCTTAATAGATCCCCTAAACCAAAAACCCTTCCCTCAATCCTTAATCCCATAGAGGACTAATTTTAAGCATTCATTCTTTTACGAGCCCCTTTAAAAAGAGTGCCCAGAGTTGTTCAAAATACCCTACACATAATTGAGAACACCGATCTCTCTTATGTATCCCATTATAATTAATCACAGATTAAATGAAGTATTTTCCTGTAATTTTCTTGTCATCTGACCGATTTATTTCTTCACAGCACCTTAGATGCATGTGCTACTTAATAGAAACTTCGACTTTTCTGCCACTAAACTTTCTTAATAGATCCCCTAAACCAAAAACCCTTCCCTCAATCCTTAATCCCATAGAGGACTAATTTTAAGCATTCATTCTTTTACGAGCCCCTTTAAAAAGAGTGCCCAGAGTTGTTCAAAATACCCTACACATAATTCAGAACACCGATCTCTCTTATGTATCCCATTATAATTAATCACAGATTAAATGAAGTATTTTCCTGTAATTTTCTTGTCATCTGACCGATTTATTTCTTCACAGCACCTTAGATGCATGTGCTACTTAATAGAAACTTCGACTTTTCTGCCACTAAACTTTCTTAATAGATCCCCTAAACCAAAAACCCTTCCCTCAATCCTTAATCCCATAGAGGACTAATTTTAAGCATTCATTCTTTTACGAGCCCCTTTAAAAAGAGTGCCCAGAGTTGTTCAAAATACCCTACACATAATTGAGAACACCGATCTCTCTTATGTATCCCATTATAATTAATCACAGATTAAATGAAGTATTTTCCTGTAATTTTCTTGTCATCTGACCGATTTATTTCTTCACAGCACCTTAGATGCATGTGCTACTTAATAGAAACTTCGACTTTTCTGCCACTAAACTTTCTTAATAGATCCCCTAAACCAAAAACCCTTCCCTCAATCCTTAATCCCATAGAGGACTAATTTTAAGCATTCATTCTTTTACGAGCCCCTTTAAAAAGAGTGCCCAGAGTTGTTCAAAATACCCTACACATAATTGAGAACACCGATCTCTCTTATGTATCCCATTATAATTAATCACAGATTAAATGAAGTATTTTCCAGTAATTTTCTTGTCATCTGACCGATTTATTTCTTCACAGCACCTTAGATGCATGTGCTACTTAATAGAAACTTCGATTTTTCTGCCACTAAACTTTCTTAATAGATCCCCTAAACCAAAAACCCTTCCCTCAATCCTTAATCCCATAGAGGACTAATTTTAAGCATTCATTCTTTTACGAGCCCCTTTAAAAAGAGTGCCCAGAGTTGTTCAAAATACCCTACACATAATTCAGAACACCGATCTCTCTTATGTATCCCATTATAATTAATCACAGATTAAATGAAGTATTTTCCTGTAATTTTCTTGTCATCTGACCGATTTATTTCTTCACAGCACCTTAGATGCATGTGCTACTTAATAGAAACTTCGATTTTTCTGCCACTAAACTTTCTTAATAGATCCCCTAAACCAAAAACCCTTCCCTCAATCCTTAATCCCATAGAGGACTAATTTTAAGCATTCATTCTTTTACGAGCCCCTTTAAAAAGAGTGCCCAGAGTTGTTCAAAATACCCTACACATAATTCAGAACACCGATCTCTCTTATGTATCCCATTATAATTAATCACAGATTAAATGAAGTATTTTCCTGTAATTTTCTTGTCATCTGACCGATTTATTTCTTCACAGCACCTTAGATGCATGTGCTACTTAATAGAAACTTCGACTTTTCTGCCACTAAACTTTCTTAATAGATCCCCTAAACCAAAAACCCTTCCCTCAATCCTTAATCCCATAGAGGACTAATTTTAAGCATTCATTCTTTTACGAGCCCCTTTAAAAAGAGTGCCCAGAGTTGTTCAAAATACCCTACACATAATTGAGAACACCGATCTCTCTTATGTATCCCATTATAATTAATCACAGATTAAATGAAGTATTTTCCTGTAATTTTCTTGTCATCTGACCGATTTATTTCTTCACAGCACCTTAGATGCATGTGCTACTTAATAGAAACTTCGACTTTTCTGCCACTAAACTTTCTTAATAGATCCCCTAAACCAAAAACCCTTCCCTCAATCCTTAATCCCATAGAGGACTAATTTTAAGCATTCATTCTTTTACCAGCCCCTTTAAAAAGAGTGCCCAGAGTTGTTCAAAATACCCTACACATAATTCAGAACACCGATCTCTCTTATGTATCCCATTATAATTAATCACAGATTAAATGAAGTATTTTCCTGTAATTTTCTTGTCATCTGACCGATTTATTTCTTCACAGCACCTTAGATGCATGTGCTACTTAATAGAAACTTCGACTTTTCTGCCACTAAACTTTCTTAATAGATCCCCTAAACCAAAAACCCTTCCCTCAATCCTTAATCCCATAGAGGACTAATTTTAAGCATTCATTCTTTTACGAGCCCCTTTAAAAAGAGTGCCCAGAGTTGTTCAAAATACCCTACACATAATTCAGAACACCGATCTCTCTTATGTATCCCATTATAATTAATCACAGATTAAATGAAGTATTTTCCTGTAATTTTCTTGTCATCTGACCGATTTATTTCTTCACATTACCTTAGATGCATGTGCTACTTAATAGAAACTTCGACTTTTCTGCCACTAAACTTTCTTAATAGATCCCCTAAACCAAAAACCCTTCCCTCAATCCTTAATCCCATAGAGCACTAATTTTAAGCATTCATTCTTTTACGAGCCCCTTTAAAAAGAGTGCCCAGAGTTGTTCAAAATACCCTACACATAATTCAGAACACCGATCTGTCTTATGTATCCCATTATAATTAATCACAGATTAAATGAAGTATTTTCCTGTAATTTTCTTGTCATCTGACCGAGATTTATTTCTTCACAGCACCTTAGATGCATGTGCTACTTAATAGAAACTTCGACTTTTCTGCCACTAAACTTTCTTAATAGATCCCCTAAACCAAAAACCCTTCCCTCAATCCTTAATCCCATAGAGGACTAATTTTAAGCATTCATTCTTTTACGAGCCCCTTTAAAAAGAGTGCCCAGAGTTGTTCAAAATACCCTACACATAATTCAGAACACCGATCTCTCTTATGTATCCCATTATAATTAATCACAGATTAAATGAAGTATTTTCCTGTAATTTTCTTGTCATCTGACCGATTTATTTCTTCACAGCACCTTAGATGCATGTGCTACTTAATAGAAACTTCGACTTTTCTGCCACTAAACTTTCTTAATAGATCCCCTAAACCAAAAACCCTTCCCTCAATCCTTAATCCCATAGAGGACTAATTTTAAGCATTCATTCTTTTACGAGCCCCTTTAAAAAGAGTGCCCAGAGTTGTTCAAAATACCCTACACATAATTGAGAACACCGATCTCTCTTATGTATCCCATTATAATTAATCACAGATTAAATGAAGTATTTTCCTGTAATTTTCTTGTCATCTGACCGATTTATTTCTTCACAGCACCTTAGATGCATGTGCTACTTAATAGAAACTTCGATTTTTCTGCCACTAAACTTTCTTAATAGATCCCCTAAACCAAAAACCCTTCCCTCAATCCTTAATCCCATAGAGGACTAATTTTAAGCATTCATTCTTTTACGAGCCCCTTTAAAAAGAGTGCCCAGAGTTGTTCAAAATACCCTACACATAATTCAGAACACCGATCTCTCTTATGTATCCCATTATAATTAATCACAGATTAAATGAAGTATTTTCCTGTAATTTTCTTGTCATCTGACCGATTTATTTCTTCACAGCACCTTAGATGCATGTGCTACTTAATAGAAACTTCGACTTTTCTGCCACTAAACTTTCTTAATAGATCCCCTAAACCAAAAACCCTTCCCTCAATCCTTAATCCCATAGAGGACTAATTTTAAGCATTCATTCTTTTACGAGCCCCTTTAAAAAGAGTGCCCAGAGTTGTTCAAAATACCCTACACATAATTCAGAACACCGATCTCTCTTATGTATCCCATTATAATTAATCACAGATTAAATGAAGTATTTTCCTGTAATTTTCTTGTCATCTGACCGATTTATTTCTTCACAGCACCTTAGATGCATGTGCTACTTAATAGAAACTTCGACTTTTCTGCCACTAAACTTTCTTAATAGATCCCCTAAACCAAAAACCCTTCCCTCAATCCTTAATCCCATAGAGGACTAATTTTAAGCATTCATTCTTTTACGAGCCCCTTTAAAAAGAGTGCCCAGAGTTGTTCAAAATACCCTACACATAATTCAGAACACCGATCTCTCTTATGTATCCCATTATAATTAATCACAGATTAAATGAAGTATTTTCCTGTAATTTTCTTGTCATCTGACCGATTTATTTCTTCACAGCACCTTAGATGCATGTGCTACTTAATAGAAACTTCGACTTTTCTGCCACTAAACTTTCTTAATAGATCCCCTAAACCAAAAACCCTTCCCTCAATCCTTAATCCCATAGAGGACTAATTTTAAGCATTCATTCTTTTACGAGCCCCTTTAAAAAGAGTGCCCAGAGTTGTTCAAAATACCCTACACATAATTGAGAACACCGATCTCTCTTATGTATCCCATTATAATTAATCACAGATTAAATGAAGTATTTTCCTGTAATTTTCTTGTCATCTGACCGATTTATTTCTTCACAGCACCTTAGATGCATGTGCTACTTAATAGAAACTTCGACTTTTCTGCCACTAAACTTTCTTAATAGATCCCCGAAACCAAAAACCCTTCCCTCAATCCTTAATCCCATAGAGGACTAATTTTAAGCATTCATTCTTTTACGAGCCCCTTTAAAAAGAGTGCCCAGAGTTGTTCAAAATACCCTACACATAATTCAGAACACCGATCTCTCTTATGTATCCCATTATAATTAATCACAGATTAAATGAAGTATTTTCCTGTAATTTTCTTGTCATCTGACCGATTTATTTCTTCACAGCACCTTAGATGCATGTGCTACTTAATAGAAACTTCGACTTTTCTGCCACTAAACTTTCTTAATAGATCCCCTAAACCAAAAAACCTTCTCTCAATCCTTAATCCCATAGAGGACTAATTTTAACCATTCATTCTTTTACGAGCCCCTTTAAAAAGAGTACCCAGAGACGTTCAAAATACCCTACACATAATTCAGAACACCGATCTCTCTTATGTATCCCATTATAATTAATCACAGATTAAATAAAGTATTTTCCTGTAATTTTCTAGTCATCTGACCGATTTATTTCTTTACAGCACCTTAGATGCATGTGCTACTTAATAGAAACTTCGACTTTTCTGCCACAAAACTTTCTTAATAGATCCCAGTCCAAAAACCCCTCTCTAAATCCTTAACCTCATAGAGGACTAATTTTAAGCATTCTTTTACGAGGCCCTTTAAAAAGGGTGCCCAGAGTCTTTCAAAACACCCTACACGCAATTAAGAACACCGATTACTTTTATATATGCCATTATAATTAATCATGGATTAAATAAAGTATTTTCCTTGAATTTTCTAGTCATCTGACCTTGGATTAAGATTGAGAGGTGTTGTCCTCGGATCTTTCCCTTCGAGATAGATTCCGGTTGTCGAAAATAACCTGTTGTGTTGCTGTAATGCGACGTTAATTAACTGCCTACCTGGAACCTTGTGCTCTCCAATTGTGAATATTTTACTCTACACAGTCACAATTTAAACTGCTCGTCCTACTACCAACACCACTTCTGCCTTGACTGTGACTTTGATTTCTGTTATCATGTCTTACAACATGTGCCTATAAGTTCCAGGACTGACGTAACAGCACGCCAAACAGATGCGTGAGAAGATGTTCTTGTGTTCTCTCACGGAAGCAGTTTGGCGTGGTGTGGAAGTTTAGTGAGGTGGAGTGCCAGCTCAGGTGAGACCTCGTCATCTGACCATGGTTCAAAATTACGTGTAGCTGTCCTCGCCTCTTTTCCTTCGGGAGTTGATCCCGGACCGTCACCAATATCCCATTGTGATGCTCCAATGTGAGGTTAATTAAAAACACCATACCCGGAAGCAGAAGTCACTCTCCAAGAAACCAGATCATTTGTTAATGTTAATGGTAATTTTAGTTAACGTAGTACTAAAGTAACACAACGGGCTACTGACGACGGTCCGGGATCAGTCCCTTAAGGGAGAGATCCGAGGACAACACCTCGTAATTTTGAACCACGGTCAGATGAGAAGTTCCTACAGACTGGAAAACGCTGGACTGTGGATGGATTTTGCCAGCCAAAAGTCCCACACCAGTATTAACCAAAAATTATTTGACCCTATACTTTTGATGCCCTCTGACATCATGGAGACAAGATTCCTCTTTCAAAGACCCTTTGAGGTACTTATTGACCTAAGAGAGGAATGGAAAGAGGAAAACTACAAGCTCACAAATGGAGACATTGTGTGGTACACAGATGGCTCCAGACAAAACGAAAAGGCAGGTGCTGGAATATGTGGGATCAGACCTAAGGCAAGGATTTCCCGAAAATTAGGAAAACATGCCACAGTCTTTCAAGCGGAACTGCTTGCTATCATCTACTGTCTACAAGAATGTTCTAGAAGATCATACTCAAATAGGAAAATCTACGTATTCAGTGACAGTCAAGCAGCCTTAAAGGCAATAAACTCATTCCAAATAAGCTCCAAACTTGTTTGGGAATGTAGGAACCTTCTACATGACTTGGGGACCCATAATAGGATCTTTCTTACTTGGGTACCAGGGCATACTGGTGTAGAAGGAAACGAAAATTCAGATAAGTTAACCAAACTGGGAACTGCAGACCTACCTTTAAGCCCTGAGCCTTTTTGCGGGATCTCTAAGACTACCGCAAAAAGGGTGATAGGAGAAAGAATGCTTAAAGAAACTACAAAAAAGTGGAAGCAAACCACCGATCAAAATCATGCAAGGCTTATGATTCAAGAACCTTCTATGAAAACATCTTCTCAGATCCTTCGTCTTAGCAGGGGTAAGATGAGGGTGATAGTTGGATTTCTCACAGGCCACTATCACCTAAGAAAACACCTTCATAGGATGGGAATCTTTAAAGAAGAACCTCTATGCAGAAAATGCAATATGGTGGAGGAAACTGCCCACCACATACTTTTTGAATGCGAAGCTCTGCTTCACATAAGGCACTCAAGTCTAGGTCTTGGAACAGAACTTGATACAATTCACGAAGAACCTGTCAAAAGCCTTTTGGCCTTTCTCAAGGAATCTGGCTTTCTCTGACAGGAATATCAAAAAACAATGGGGTTTGGTGCAATATTCCCTAGTGGAATCAGCACCTAGGGCTTTCCTGACCTCCCCACTCTATATGACTATGACGGTCAGATGACGAAGCAACACCTGAGCTGGCACCCCGCTCTCCAAACTTCCACACCAACCCAACGTGAGGACTTTCTACCACGACAGATTAAAGCTCCACCAGCCGCCTCTACACCATACGCTTACAAACATCCATGCCCGTACCCGGATTGGAACTAGGAACCTTCCTATCTAGAGGCTAACACTTTAACCACTATACCGGTTGTTCATCCCATATCATTTGGTGTCTCTATGTATTTATTCCTCTGTTCTTTAAAATTTAAGTTGTTAGGAAATTGGTACCACAACGTCTCTTTTTTTATACTCGCGTGTTTGGTACTTTCATCACCTTCTACAGGTTTGAACTTCTTCATGGGGTATATTTACTTTACATTTATTGTTTATAGTATAGGAATGTATACAGGGTGGTCCCGAATTCATGGTACAAACTTTAATGGTAGGTACAGGACATTGTAACAATGATTTATTGTATAGGAATGTATAGTCGCAAGTGACGCGGTGAGGCGAAAACAGGAGAAATAACGGCCGAAAGGAAAAACAAAGATTTTATTGAAAGCGTTGTTGACAAGTGTCATGTTTACAGTAATTGTTCAAAATTGCGTCCACCAGTATCGATACATGCTTGACAGCGTCGGTGGAGCGATTGGCGTACACGTTCAAAGATGCCTGGTATTTCACGCACACCTGCAGCAGCTACAGATAAGCGAGCGACGAGATCCTCATCTGAGTCAACTGGAGTCTCATAAACAAGATGCTTTAGATGTCCCCATAAAAAGTAATCGAGGCTCGATAAATCGGGAGATCGGGGTGGCCAAGGGACTGGTCCACCACGCCCAATCCATCGAGTACCAAACGTGGCATTCAGGTAATTCCGTACATCAATGCTGAAGTGTGCTGGCGCCCCATCGTGCTGAAACCACATGCGGTTACGAATGGCGATCGGAACATCATGCAGCAGTTGTGGTAACACTTCTTTCAGAAAAATAAGATAGCTTCCGCCAGTGAGCCGCGTGGGTAGTAAGTATGGGCCAATCAAAAAGTCGTTCACAATACCAGCCCACACATTAATACTGAAACGTTGTTGAAACGCATGTCGACGCGTTGCATGTGGATTATCGGTTGCCCACACATGGGAATTGTGCGCATTAAAGACACCCTCGCGTGAAAATGTCGCTTCATCTGTAAATAGCACATAATCTACGAAATCCGGCTGCAACGCACATTGCTGCATCACCCACAGGCAGAAGTTCACGCGGCGAGGATAATCTGCCGGATTCAATGCTTGTACTTTCTGAAAATGGAAGGGGTGTAAGCGATTTTCGTTTAACACTCTGCATACAGTCTGATGACTCACACCTACGTCACGCGCAACAGTTCTTGTGCTTGACTCGGGTCTATCAGCCACAATGTTCAAGATGCTTTCTTCCAGCCTTGGAGTGCGTACAGCTCTTACTCGACCAGCGCCATGTCTGTTGACGTCGAACGCACCTGTTTCACAAAGTTGACGATGTAACCGTTGAAAAATTCTATGATCCGGCATTCGTCGATCAGGATACTCCGCGCGATACATTCGTAACGCAGCTCTGCCGTTACCATTTGCACGGCCGTACATGTAATGCATGTCTGCTTTTTCTGCATACGTAAAGTCACCCATCGTCTACGGCAGCACAATTGTGAATGGCGCTTTTCCCTACTGCGATGCATCATGTTCAACAGCGGCTAGACATCTACTGCCCTCTACCGGCAATGATACCAACCGATCACTCCATTTCTCTTTCCTTTTATTTCCCCTGTTTACGCCTCGCCGCGTCACTTGCGACTATACATTCCTATACAATAAATCATTGTTACAATGTCCTGTACCTACCATTAAAGTTTGTACCATGAATTCGGGACCACCCTGTATACAGTGGAGATCGCAGCGGAAAGCCCCTTATACATCCGTCCTCCTCTGTCTCCGCTGGTCGTGTACCCTTCACCCTTGAAGAGTTCTGTTCTTCCTCCTGGTCCAGATGACCTTTCAAGGACACACACGCCAAACTCCTTCAATTAATCCAATGGTACTTCTGATCAACATTCATCAGCGTGTCAATCGGAGAACCTCACAGCTCTGCGCACTTGGGGCGGTGTGCATCCTGAACCATGTAATTGATAAACAGTTAGTAACTTGTTATCAGTTTACGTATACAATGCTTGGGGTCCCTAAGTGGACGCGTGTTGGTTCCAAGGAATGAAGAGTGATGGCCCCCACCACTCGGACCGCGGCTCTTTCTGGAGTTGCAAGGGGACTCCATAACTCCGCAGATCATGGGTCTATCCGTGTAGGAGGAAAATGTCAGTCTCTAACGTGGCGAAGCCGCTCTAGCCAGCAGGCTATCGGTTTGTGTCGTAGGAACTGGCACAGGGCGATGCCGCTGTTCCTACGATCAAGTAGCGACAGGAACCTCCTTAGTGCCACACGGAAACTAGCGGTGTCGGGACCACTCCCCGGCTGCCCTAGGCCAATACCTGTACGCTAACGAAAGAAGGCTATCTGGCGGACGGCAAGGGTCTGCAAAACTCCATAGATGATGGTATCGGTTGCCCACGGTACCGGATAAACAGGGATGTTGGGGCAGCCTGCTGTTCCGTTGGGCTACTCAGGAACGCCGATAGGTTCCTAGGAGATGCCTGGGTGTGCGTCTCTGATCACTCCTCGGCACGAATCTATGAAGAAAACTTTTCCGGCTCAAAACGTACCTAAGGTTGACTGATATCATTGAGCCGGACCACATATCTTCAGCGCACACACTCCAGGGTCCACGCCCTATCGTGTTCATCCTGGGCAGATAAGGGTTTTTCGGACGGCGTGTCACTAGGCCCACTTCTAATATTTCTCATTAGAGGCTTTCCCTAGCTTCGGCTAATCCGCTGTGGGTTTTCAGTAACTCGGTACGGAGGGGTCTGCTTCCATTCGAAGGAAGGAAGGAAGTCCCCTTTGTACAAGACTGTTTGTATTTGAACCCGCAACCCTCCGGTTGCTAAGCCGTTACTCTATCAACCGGGTTGCTGTTGTCCAAGAAAATTGAGAGTTTTGATTAACTATAGTTTGTTTCCAACAATGATGGTGCATGCATTACGCTCTATTCATCAGAAACAAAACCTCATGTCTGCCTATCACGACAACTATCTCCACCACTAAGTATGTACTATATTGCAACAGAAAATAGCCTTATCCCATTTACCATTTGGTTCGTTGGTTGGGTTGCATTTTACGGCGCAAGGACTATTTTGGCCAAGCTCCGCCAAGCGCAAGACCGTCAGTAATTGCGAATACATTTTTATTTATTAATAACATAATATTGGGTTGATAAAATTATGCATTTGTATCACATATAATACACTAGCCACTCCGTAGCTAACCCGGAGTTGCCCGTGCCCGTGGTGTTGGTTTCCACCACGGACAACGCCGTGATATAAGGTATTATTCTGGTGCAAAATTTTCCGCAGATTTCAAATTCGTTGAAATTTTTAATCTGTCTTAAACGAATCCACTTTTATGAAAAAGAACTAAACAATGCCTGCTAAAATGTTTTTATATTTTTTACTCTCCATTAAAATCGAAAAGGGCAAGAAATGTAATTTTTTTTAACGCGAAAGGCACGAAATGCAATCTGTTTATTTTTGGAAAGGGAAAGTTGCCGTGACGTCAAAATCTCGTGCGAAAATATAAAAGATATATTCAATTTTAAAGTTATTTCTTTAACGAAAATAATATTTTTAGGTATGGATCTAAAGGGAAATTTTACGCAGATTTCAAATCCGCTGAAATGTTTACTCTTATCTTTAACGGTCTTGGAGATAGAAAAAGAACTATTTGACTCCAGTTAAAATATTGTTTGTTTTTATCGTCTGCTGGAAAAATTTTTCTCCCAGCAAAATCAAAACGGAAACGAAAACAATAAATTTAGAATCCGTGATCTCTTCTATGCTGTAGCATTCAATAATAATTAAATTTCATTAAATTCCTTTTAAAGTGTTCTTGATTGAATTTTAAATTCGCCGCGATCCCAAAATTCCAAAACATTCGGATTACCTGTGTGCCAAATCTCATTGCTGTAAGTGCCATAGAATAGTCAGGATATTGCGGCAAGAAACAGACAGACAAACAAACAGACTAACACTTCCTTTTATTATAGTAGAGATGTATATTTGAAAATAAGATGCCTCGAATGTGTGCAGAAATATCACAGGCCGCACAAACGTAGTATTGCTATTCGTCTCACCACTCAATCGTAATTCCGATTGAACACTCCAGATTACAAATGCCTTCCCAAAGAATCAAAACCGCGTTGTGAATGGAAGTCGACGAATTTCCCTTCATTCCTCAGAATTGAACCCATTCGAGAACGCACCCACTATTTCTAGAATCACAGTCCAATAACCACATGGTTACGTGACTCAGTTTCGCATTTTGCCCTCCATCAGATAAGTGCTTCCTCGATTAATCCACGGGCCGTCGTCATCGTTTCTGTTTTAATCGATATCGTTCTGGTGTTTCGGATTTCGAGCAGAGCTGGCCTCCATTGAGCAAGACATCGTCCAACCGAGGCTTTGTGTACCGAGATTGAGCAAGAATGGTGAATGAAAAACAGATGCATTTGTCTGCAGCAGATGGAGGGGTAGGATGTAGAAATACCGAGAATTTTAACTGCGTCTTTGAAATGAATTCAATGGTATCCAGTGTTCAATGATGACTCGCTCCGTTTGTACAAATTTGAACAGAAATAGATGTTTTTAAAGTATGAATGAAGGATAGCGTTGTATTGGTTGAGTCACTGTTAACTCCATTGACTAGAAACTGCTAGAAGTGGTTAGCGGAATTGAAAATTCCCTGTTCCAGCAAGGGTTCATTTTTCTTTCACTAAGTGCTGAATGTGTTGTCACCAGTGCGTTGCGAAATTTAAAAATTTTTGGCAAGAGTTTTGAGTTAATGTACAGATTTTGGTCCACCATGACAGTAATCTAAGGAGTAGTGCTTTACATATAAAGGTATGGTTGGTTACCACAGTATCAAAACAACTTGAAAACTTACCTCATTTCATTCATCCAAGGGGTTTCGGCAAGAAAACATCCATCAAGATATGACCAATTTTTTTAATGACGACATATCTCGTAATGAATGTATTGCCGTTTTCGATGGATGATGCCGAGATCAAGATCTGGACATTTTTATTCTATTGATCTTATCCTTCAAGATCTGGTCAATTTTGTCCTTGTGCCGAGATGAGTTCGGCAAGACACTCACTTGGAAGCTTAAAGATTTGTATCCTATGATTATTTTTGTAAGGAAATCTGAAGAAATCACATTTTTGTCAATGGAAATTCAATGGAAATCTGCCATCAAGCAGCATATGATGAAATTCCTTACAGATTAGCTAAACATTCTGGTACAAACAAGGATATATATTGACCAGACAAATCTAGCATGTATAATAAAAAATACGACAAATCATACCAAAAAAAGACAAAATTAAGACAATTATTAATCGGGTTACATCTTAAATACTTTAACAAATATTGTAATAATTATTTCATAATTTTGATACGTGAATAAAATAAAAGTACAGAGGTTTGTGGTCAAAGTTTACATTGTAGTTTTAACTATATCTTGTATCCTTACAACATTCATGAAAGTAGTGAAAAACATGAAGTGGAAGAATACTTTCTTGTGATCCATCGTAAACATCGTAAATCGATATAAGCTTCTCAGTTACTTACTTTTTTGTTGATATAAATCATATCTCTAGCTCACTTAGGTATTTGATACCTTAATTTATAAAGCTGTCAAAGAAAAATCGAAATTTTCGACAGTCAAGATCTTCATATAATAAGAGTATTTGTTTGGAAAACATCTACATAAAATAATACATTACAATGCGTATTATCAAGCAATTGCGGAAATTTACCGATAGCAGCCTATTCCTGCTTAGCGGAAAAGTAAAATGTGAAGTTAAATTCTTATACGAAATTTGTTTCGCTTGGAATGAATTCCAGATGTTTATCGAAAAACAAGCAGTGGTGTGTGTTTCCAGTTTCAAGTACTTATTTATTTCCAACAAACAAATCTCTAAGTCCCTTGGGCATTTATAAGGAACCGTAAATAAATTCTATGATTATTTTAAACTGAAATTGTCCTTTTCCGCATGCTCCTCTTTTGAGCCCTTAAGCCTGAAGCTGTCAGTGTTTGAATGACGTGAGCTGAGCAAATGAAGACAGTTTGTTTTAAATTATAAATATATTTCTAATACTAAGTAATAGGTACTGTCGCGTATAAATAATTAAAATTAGAAGGATAAAAATTCAACGCTTTATTTAGAAAAAGAAACACAGAAAAGACTTAAGTGTAGCAGAAAAAAAGTGGAGTGAAATGATAAATAAATAATAATTAACGTTAAATAAAGTAGTATAAATCGTTTAAAGTTTTAAGATTTGTTACACGATGCTCTTCTTTAAAGTTCTATGATGTCATTATCAAAAGTGCAAACTTTAATGAAAAAAATTATTGCTGTAAAATATCGTTTGCCATCAAAGTTTGGAACCAGAAAATCTATATTGGTTCCTTTAAGTTATTAAAAAAAACTAAGAGGAACTAAGTTGCATTTACAGATTAGTGTATTTCAAAAAAGCTCTTTTTAAGGTGCAATATCTTTTCATTTATTAAAGTAGTTTATTAAGATTTAAACTTACTCTAAAATTTATTTTTATGCCCACGAATGTATGATTAAATGATATTGATGAGTAATTACGGCTAGGCTAATTAAGATTAATTTCATTATTAAGTAATTAATTAGAATAAAACATTTTTCTTCCTTATACACGGTTAGCCTTGTATTCTGTACAAAAAACTTCAATGCTTAGAAAAATTGAAAAACTCGTCTTAAGATTTTCATTTTATTATTGGTAATCAAATTTAAAAATTAAAAAATAACGAGGAACTTTGAGAATGCCCACTACATTTCTATAAAAAGCACTTATCGACAGACCACTTTCGTATACCATATCAGGCTGTTTTCCATTAACCACATTTGAAATAAAATTTTATTTTATGTTTCTACTGTGTTCCTGAACAAAATAAACTTGGTCTATGCTCAGTTTTATAACCTAGACTTTCAAAATGTTTTTGATGTTTTGAAGATACTTTAAAAAAATATAACTAATATGAAATTCTTCTTAGATTAAATTTTAAAAGTGTGTCTCATAATTTCGATACAAATCAAGCTTAAGTTACTCTTTACTAGTTTTAAGCTTTTAACGAAATCTTTCCATGGTGTGTTTTCAATTTTCAGAGCCTTTGATACGATCTGGCACTATGAAATACGAAAGAAGACCTTTAGTCAGAAAAAGATAATACTCGTAGTAAAGGTAAGTATCAGTAGATTGCTCAAAATAATTTAATTTCTTACAAAGGTGATAAGAAAATAGTGGTGGAAGTATCAAGTATTTAGTCATGATTCTTTTGCTTTCCTGTCAGCAACACATGCTTGCATAAAAAGTCAATGTATTCTATTCTTTCTACTATCCCTTTACGAAAGTAAAAAAATGTTAATCATAACTATTTTCTTGAAAACTAATACCATGCTTGCGAGATTAATGAGTTTACCTTTTGTAACACAACAAGCAATTCATAAAAATCTCCCGCAAAAGAAATAAATTTATAATTTTAAATAGCCGTGTAGCTAACTCATTTAAAATGTAACGTTAATTTGTGGGATATCTCTTGGGATTTTCACTATTAATATTATAAAGAAGGAGAAAATACCGTTTCACTTTTTTTTCGGGGAGGGGGGGGGGAGCTCTTTACAATTCTTTCAAAATAATTGCATTTCAGTTTTTCAAAAATTGAATTCCTTCAAAATTTCTACACATGAGACGGTTTTGTCATTTTTAATGAGAAAGATCTCATTGAAATTTTAATGTAGAGTAGATTTTACTTCATTCCCATCCATACAAGACACTGAAACAGTTGTATATGTTGTAGAAAGTAGATCAAGTTTCCCTTTGAAGCGATTTGAGAAATACACTACTGTTAGTGAAAATTGCAGCAACATGAAAGAATCGTGCAAATGAAAACAAACTTGGAGGAAATTCCGAACAGGTTAGGGTATGTAAGTGATTATAATTACAAAGCGATCACGCATGTGTGGGCCCGGAAACACCCTCTAAACTTCCAAGTGAGCCGTGTATTAAAAGCACTGTAAAGATGCGTTGAAATGTGTGTATCGTCGTTTGACTGCTGTAAATGATTAATTAGACGTCAATATGCCTCGCTAAAAACGGAGAGTACCATACGAGCAACTGACGAAGTTCGATTGGGTCCGCATGATCAGCCTCCATGAGGGTGGACTTTTGCATCTTGAAATCTCCACTCACACGGGGCTTAGTGCCACAACCGTGATGCGTGTGTGGAAAAGATGGGCCATGGAGAACCGGACAAGTCGAAACTCTGGAAGTGGACTAAGCAATATGGCGTCACCACAGGACGACAGACACCTCATCCGCATGGCGGTGACGATTGGTGCGTTGGCACCTCTCGTGCGTTAGTACAACATTGGAGCACGTCTACAGGTGTGTCATTGTCTGTCCCCACGGGTTCTACAACATCTGCTGCGCCGTGGGCTACGCGTAAGGATTCCACTGCGCAGGATTCCCTTGACGCTGAATAACCGACGCCTCCGGCTGCAATGGGCTCACGAACACAGCCAATGGTTTGCCGATTGGCGACAAGTCGTCTTCTCAGATGAGTCCCGGAACAATCTAGACTATAACGATGGCCGCGTACCTGTAATATGCTACAGAGGTGAACTTTTCACCCGGAGTGTCTTATTCAGCGCCACACTGGACGAACGCCTTGCGTTATGGTCTGGGTCGCTATTGGATATAAAGGGAGATTTCACCTACTCCAAATTGTGGGGACCCTGAAGAGCAGGCGCTACATCAGGGAAGTTGTAGGGACATCAGGGAAGTTCTACCCCTCCTGCAACGCATTCCCGGAGCTGCATTTCAGCAAGACAATACCCGTACACCATGTTGTTTGAATATACAAGCCTTCTTCAGTATACGACAGGTTACGCTTATTCCATGGCCTGCACGTTTCCCGGATATGTCGTCCATTGTGCATGTCTGGGATTACATCGGTCGGCGACAGAGAGTACGGCTAAACTGGCATTTGAAAGAGGCCCTCTTGATTGCCATTGCTCAGCATGGCATTCACAGTCTGCATGATTCTATGCCACAACGTGTTCAGGTTTTCATCGCTGCGCGTGGCGGCTGCACAAGATATTGATTTTCGGTATTATTTGTGGTTTATTGCTCTGTAAATTCAATCGCTTATTTAAACCACTATAAGTAATGCGTGGAATAAATTGCATTTATTTCTGATTATTATTTCAGTGTTGCAATTTTCACAAACAGAAGTGTAGCTGTTGGTTAAGTTTAAACAGCACCTTCATAAGAAGTCATACGAGTAAGATAAATTAACTTCAGCGAATCGATTAATCTCTGGCCCAGGGATCAGATACAAACATCCATATGTTTTTTTCAGGCTCTTTGGATAGGTTTAACCGGCCTGCAGACCAGCCATGGCACTCTGGATAAGTTTACCCGACCCTCCTTTATAATGCGGCCTGTATTGCGGACGGGTTTACTCTTACCGTCCGCAATTCATATCCAGCCTTCGGGAGATGTTTACCCCTAGCTAGATTCGGCCCGCCAAATATTTTGATCAGACACGCCGGCCAGATTGGGTCCTACAAATTTCTTGATCAGTACCATAGGCCAAATATCTGCGAATAGGTTTACCAGACTCCAGATAGTTAGACTAGACTATCCAGACTAGAGAGGATACTCATTCAAAATAAATAGTAAACTGGAACTTTGCGTTATTTATCAAAAAGAGCACGTTGAAATTCGCGCAAGCAGATTTATACATATACATTTTCTTGTAGCATTATTTTATTCAGAATGTTCCAAAACCCAATGTTTTCATTCCGCAAGCTCCACGTTCCGCCACTCCCTCCTACTCACATACGATTCGAACATAAATTGTTCCGGGATGAGCCCTCACGTTATGAAAATCGCATAATCACTCAAGTGTTCCCTCTCGTTCTACTTAGAAGCACTGCTCCATTCAGCATTTCATTCCATTTTATTCACTGAAGGAATTTAACTATGCTTCTTAATACCTCGTTTTCTGAGTATCTCGGCGATTTGTCATGCATATTAAACCGAAAAGAAATAGCCTCGTACATCGACTGACAAACAAACTATAAGTGTAATTGTATCAACAAAACGGGGAATAAATTATGGATAGCGATTCGGGAAATTTTCAAAATAAACATTCAACTTATTCCATGCCTACTAATAATAAAATGTAGCGAGCTTTCTTTACTTTCGGTGTTCCCAATTTTTTATTTCGAAACAATGCATGCCTTGAATGTGAAATATTCTTAACGTATCGAATTTTTTCTGCATGGAAAAATAAGGAAGCAAGTTTTATTATCTGCGCGTATCAAAATCAATTTTCTAAGGCAATGTGTTTGCTATGAAAAGAAATGTTTTTGCGTAAAATTATTTTTAAACAGTTCCTACAAAAAATATTAGTTTAAAACAATTCAATAAGATATTTGAAAGTCGAGAAGAGTAAGTAAATTGATCACAATTAGTAACACACACTTTACAAAAATGTTAGTTATTTACAGGATAAAATGGACATCTTGACATACTTTACGTTTGATGAATTTTATTTATTCTGAATTTTGTTTTCAGTAAAATTCAGATGAATAATTTTTTTTTATCTCATAATATTTCAACACTGATCTTCGCTAGATTCCGTAGGTAGTTAATTAACTTCGCACTAAAGCAATACAACGTGCCAGTAGCGACGGTTAACTTTTTCAACTTTTTAGGGAAAGAACCGAGGACACCTCGTAATTTTGGACCAAGGTTAGATAACACGAACAACACCTAAGATGGCACCCCACTGGAACTTCCACAGCACGCCAACATGAGCACATTTGAATCCACGAAAGATTTGGCGTGCACCAGCCCCTGTATACATGACGGTATTTGCTTGGACCGAGTTTCGTACTCGCCTCCGGTTTCTAATCCGTTACTCTGCCAACTAGGCTACCACCGCTGTCCTTACACGAGATTTCGGAGATTTGTAGTATTGCTTTTTCCTTACAAATACAAATACAAATACAAATACAAATACAAATATTGACGACCAGCTACAGGCTCAAGCCCAACAAGGCTGGTCCTTTGTTTATGAATTCTCCAATTCCCACTGACTATCCAATTGTGTCTTAAATTCGTACACTCCCTTTGAATTAACTATATTTTCTGGCAACGCGTTCCAACTGTCTATTACCCTATTAAAGTAGTAGTTTTTCCTTAAATCCCGATTAAAATGTGTCTTATTCAATTTATACCCATGGCCCCTTGTTCTGTTATCCCTATTGAAATTTAAGCCCTCTGTGTCTCCTTGTTTTACAAACTTGAAAAGCTGAATCAAATCCCCCCTCCTTCTTCTTCTTTCCAGTGTATACATGTTTAGCTTACTTAAACGTTCATTATAGTCGAAATTTGCTAGCCCCTTTATTATTTTTGTAGCTCTGTGCTGAACCCTTTCAATTGATTCTATGTCCTTTCTCATATATGGAGCGGCTTTCAAATTGCGTAAATAATCACATCACTTGGTTAAAATAATCCAAGGAAAGTTTCCATTCATTACGTAGGTCAAAACTAGTTAGAAATCATGTAGGCAAGAGTAAGTTGCAGAAAACATATATGCGTTTAGACCCCTCTGACAATAAATTTCGTACGAGTTTAAAAAACAATGAAATCACTTCTCAAAATAGGTAGGAATAAATTCCACTTGTCGCAGCACCAAAAGTAAAATGAATCTTTTAATGCATGAGATGTTTATATTTTTATCGTAGTCCATCAATTCCACCAACAAAATGCATTTAAATATTTAACCAAATGGCCAACTTTGTGTGACTTCCTCTTTCAGTAGTAAATAAACGGTCAACAAAAAGTAATTTTCTCACAATGCCTTCTCGATTTAAGTTAAATATTGAATTGTCTAACAAGAAGCATCGGGATGCAAACACGAACTGTAGAACCATATTTGAGAATAAATATTATTTATTTTCGTCTAACTTTAACGACCCCACATTTAACCCTCTGAAGGGTTCACACACATATATCCGTTCTACAACTTGCCGTCTGCTCTGAATTATTTCTAAGCAGTCTTGGCTTTCTTTTCTTGACCAATACCTAGGATCCTTCAAACCGATCGATGTGGCTATTTAGCCATTATTGTGTGTTGTACGGTACAAGCAATACTTCACTTCAAGTAGGTCACGTGACACTGAGCATGGGAGCAACATCAGGTGGTTAAACATTTGTCATCATCATCAAGTTTGGCCAAAAATCGCAGAACACTTTTTAAATTCTCATTGACATTGATAGACTTTTATTTTTTGTGAACTGTTTCCTCGATATCATGAAGTTCGTGAAAACGAAATGAGTATTTCTATATTATAATCAAGAGTGTCGAAAAAATAATTCTTACAGGAGAATTGAAAAAAGAATGAAAATACAGGGTGTCCATAAAGTGTCTATACTATTTCAAAAATTTCATTACAAAGGCAAATGAAAATACAGATAAGTGGAAATTATTACAAAATGAGTCGTACATATTTTATCTTTTTTTGCCTCATTTTATGCACCTCTATATGGGCACCATTAGTTGCACGAAGTTCATCAAGACGCACACATTGACATTGGCATAATTTTATTTTTGTGAACTGTTTCCTTGGTATCATGAAGTTCGTGATAACGAAATTTTCTATATTATAATCAAGTGTCGAAAATAATTATTACAGGATAATCGAAAAAAGATTGAAAATACAGGGTGTCCATAAAGTGTCTTTACTATTTCAAAAATTTATTGCAGAGGCAAATGAAAAGACAGATAAGTGGAAATTATTACAAAATGAGACGTACATATTTTATCTTTTTTTGCCTCATTTGATACACCTCTATATGGGCATCATTAGTTGCACGAAGCACATCAAGACGGTACTCGATTTCTTGTCATGTTCGCAGTAGCATACCCTCATCGATGGTGGCAATGGCACCAGTGCTTTATATAAGTGATGTCCCGTACCTTTGTTCGATACACCACCATATTTGGGACTGCATGTTCGTGGGATCATAAATGAAATATTTCCTTCCCTGTGGATAGGAAGTGGGAGACTAATTCCCTGGCCACCTCTTTCACCAGATATCACTCCCCTAAACTTCTTTCTATAGGGTTATGATAAAGATATCGTGTATGCCATTCTCATTGCCAGAATTGATGAGGATATGCTACAGCGAACATGGCAATAAATCGAGTATTGTCTTGATGTGCTTCGAGCAACGAATGGTGCCCATATATAGAGGTGTATTAAATGAGGCAAAGCAAACTGAAATACATACATCTCATTTTGTAATAATTTCCACTTATTTTTTTTATTTGCCTTTGTAATATGTTTTTGACATTGTAAAGATACTTTATGTACACCCTGTATAAGCATATTTTAATTCTAAATTAGAAATTTATAGAATTCGCTCAAAACTTTATTAAACCTTATTTTGATCTGCACTTTCTGATTTGTTCATAATTTGTTTAAAGTTGAATAGATTCTGAATTGGAAAATTAAATCTTCATTATGAAAGTGACTTATTCATTTATTTAACAAATTGAAATCATGAAGTAGAAGTAAAAATTATAAAAAAATCATTTTTTTTGCATTTAAATAGTTTAATAAAAATGTTTATGGATTTTATTTGTTAAAGAGTTTGATTCAATATTTTACCCCAAACCAAGCGATCAAAAAATTTTATAGGAGATCAAACATTGAAAATTTGTAAGCATATTTTTACTTCTAAATTTGATATCTGTAGAATTAATTTATAACTCTATCGCAATTTGTTATACACTCCAGTTTGTTACACTGGTTTTCATGATTCGTTCAATTTTTTTTTTGTGAATAAAAAAAATAAACTTTCATTTTGAGAATAACTATTTGAAAAATAAAATAAAATCATCAAATGAAAAAAATAATTTTGAAATAAAAAATATTTATGCTTAATTAATTTGAATAGAAATGTTTACAGGGTTAGTTGTTAAAAAAAATTCGTTTTACTGTTCCACGCCTAGCCAAAGTGAAAAAGAATAGATTTAATTGGAGAATCAAAGGAAGACAGATAATTTATAAGCATATTTTACTTCAAAATTTGAAATGTGTAGAATTCACACAAATTTGCAAAAAAAAAATAATAAAAAAAATAACGTACACTTCCTGATTTGGTTTTCATGATTTGTTAGTTTTTAATGGTTTATTAATTGAAAAATAAAATCTTCACTTTAAATGTAGCTTCTTATTTGGAAACTAAATTGACATCATGAAAATTTATATTAAAAAAATTAAGTTATTTCCTGTATTTCGTTAGTTTAAATGGAAACGCTTAAGGAATTTGTTGAAGAATTCTATTCGATATTCTGCGAAAACTAAAGATAAAAACAAAAATAATTTCATTGATGATCCAAAAGGAGATTAATAATCTGTAATAATTTTTTAATTCCGAATTTCACATTATTTAATTTATATGTACATTTGGAGTTTATATACAACAGTTAAAAAAAAAATTTTCTTTTAATGTTCAGAATTTGCAATGACAGATTGCGCACCTATGTACAAAGAAAATTAGAAAAGGACTTGCAGTTACCATTAAACTTACAAAATATTGCATAAAAACATCACGAAATAAGGAATTTTAAAATTTTGGACTTCAGTCATGGCTTAGTTAAATAACTGTTGTACACTTCTCAATTCGGTCTTCATGATTTGTTCGAGTTCAATAGATCGTGAATTTTGAAAAACAGAATTTTCTTTTTGAGTGCAACCATTTATTCATCTGAAATAATTCATCAATTATCATTATAAATTACACTGACTTCTTCAAAAGCACAAATAAATTTTTAATTAAAACTATGTTCTGGGTATTTAGTTAGTTGTAACGATATCTTAATGGGGTTTATTAGTTGAGGTATTCCAGGAAAGACATATTTGATTCAGCAATGAGAAGAAAATCGATGTTATACAAACATAATTTATCGACGCTTCAAACCCGTAAGGCATACAATGTAGTTTACAAGTTAATATTGAATAATAATCTTTATAATAAATTAATTACATTGTCTGCTTTATAAGAGTAGGGATTTTAATACCGTAATCTCTCTTTCTCCAATTACCTCATTTATACTCAATTAAAAAGTATTCAAATTTCACCTTAAAAGCTTTCAACAAACTATTTTCGCATATGGAACTACATTTATTATCTAATTAGATTTAAAGTGCATTAAAGGAATAAAGAACCTGGAATTAAAAGATAAATATCAATTATCAACTACATATCTTTCCGTATTGGATAAAAAGATTTTTTATCACGAACTTACTTTGCTAATTATATATTTTCAAGTATATTCATGAGCTTAACACATCTAACGATGACAATAGTCTACTGCTTAACCTTTTGCTTAAGATGCTTAGAAATGAATTTTGGTAGTTTAAATTTAGAATTATGGGATCAATTATAGACAACTGCAAGATAAGACAAGGATACTTTGTTATTTAGAAGGGACATGGGACAAAACAAAACAGTTAAAACAATGAGGGAGAAACATCGACGTCTATAAACCATTAAAGAGAGCTCCATAGCTCAGTTAGTTAAAGAGTGAAGCTCTTGCTTCCCCGGCTTGCATTCAACGTCTGATCAGTTACAATGTGATGCGCGGAGTCACTGATAATGTGATGAGATGCGGAATCAATCTTGAAAGGAAATATCCAAGTATACCTCGCAATTTTGAACCACGGTTAAATGACGAAGCCATGTTTGGAATACTTACAGGATGTTTCTAACCTTCGTCTGCAAATTTAAAGGAATGTAGGTGTGGATTTAATTAGCATCGTACTGGAGCAACCCAATGGGCTATTAACAACTGTCCATGATCAATCCCAATGGGAAATATTCGTAGACAACGCCGTGTAATTTTGAACCACGGTCAGATGACGAAGTCACGCCTGAGCTGGAACCTCGGTCACTAAACTTCCATACCACGCCAATGTAAAGACATTTGAGGCAATGACAAATTTAACACGCACCAGCTTTCTTTGTACATGACAGTCTTTGTTAGGATTCGAACTCGCTACCCTCCGATTGTTAATCCGTTACTCTTCCAACTGTGCTACCGCAACCAATTAAATTATTGAACACCATATTAAACCAAGAGATTAAACCATCTCGACGCAATAGTTTATTGATCTAACTAGCTGTGATGCTCGCCTAACAACCTACGGCGCATGAATTGTTGTGCTAATTGACCAACTGTCGCCCTCTAACCAACTCAATTGTGGCTTGCAGTCCTACTTCTCTGAGTGTGATTATGGAATATGGAATAATCTAGTGTTACCTGCCTTCCCTTAAAGATTAAACAGAAAATTGTGAAGCAACCTAAATAAGAATCCCCAAAATGACGAATTAGTTTTAGGGCCACACAAAAAGCAAAAGGATAAGAGGTTGATAGTCCATGACTCAATTTATTAGCATTTACTATCGAACAAACTTGCAATACTTTACGTTCCGTGTGTTTATCCATTTTCTTCGATTATTTTCCTCCGATACGAAATCTTTCGAAAACCCATTAATGAAATGCTCTAATCTAATTGGCTCATAACATGTTTTAAGGGTTTTATTAGATAAACGATCCTATGAAACATGGTCTTAATGTACAAAAAAGCGATCATCGGTAGTTAGTAAACTATGATTATTCTTCATGCTGTTCCAAACACGAAAATAAAAGTTACTTCTGATTCTGAGCATAGTTACTGCTTGTTGAACGAGTTCGATTTAGTCCCATGCTTTTATTTCTGATCGGGGATATTGTTATGGCTCTCCCCTCATATCTAGATCTACAAGAAAAAATAGATGTCTGTAACGGAAATCAATACCTCGTGTGTTTTTACTTAACGATACCTAATTGAGAACGGGGAAAGGTCGAATAGAAACAAGACGGTTAATTTGTGCTTAAAAATAGTACAAGGGTGTCAAAAATAATAAGCACTTTCGCCTTTTGATACATCTTTAGGTTTGTCGTACTACCTTCTGCTCATGTATGGTTAATAGTTGACTCTACAGTGGACATATTATCGTAGTTTGATCTTGATAGCGTCATTTTTCTTGATTCTGTTTCAGTGTAAATGTGGCCGCTCCGTTAGCAATGTGCACCAAGGAGAAACAAAGAGTAGTGATCCGATTTCTCTAGTCGGAAGGTGTGTCAGGGACTGAAATTCATCGGAGGCTTTCAACACAATACGTGGGTCCATCATTAAAAGCTAGAATTCAAAAATGGACGTATGGAGTGAAAGAGACACTCTTCTTTACAGGGTATGGCCCATTACCATCCTACCTAACGAGGTTTAAGAACATCACGTCTGAAAACTGCTCCTGTGGTGAAAATGGCACACCTCTACATTACATCACAGTTTGCTACCTTATAGTTTCGTGGCATATGAGAACACCTGCCGACCACCTTAAAATCGCTTGGCTCAGGAACATTGCATGTAACAAGGGCTCGAGGGTTAAAATTATTAACATGATGAGATTCATTGAAAATCATCAGGACTTGATTATCCTAAGAGACTAAGAAAAACGAACTTTTTTTCTCACCTCTTGCATGCTGTATATATATATATATATATATATATATATATATATATATATATATATATATATATATATATATATATATATATATATATATATATATATATATATATATATATAACATTCTGGGTAGACATGTCACCTCCGCCTACATGTATCTTTGCAGAAAACTCTACTTATACGAATAATAACAAATTTCATAGCAGATTTAGAACTAAATTTAGTAAGTTGTGCCATATTTTTTTCTAAAATAATCCATGGCATCGCTGTTTACTATTGTACAAATAAAAGCAATATTTGTGTGAATTGAAATCAAGGAATATGTCACTGGTTCTAACAAAAATTGGGATTACCTCCAAATGTAGTGTGAGTTTATCTCCGTTTTGGCGATGCTTAGCGTTTAAACTAATTGTTGTGGCCCAATCAACTTCCATAATGGAATTTGGAATTCATTTTATGCAATTTTTATTGATGAAGTGTTGAAATCTGGTATTCGAAATACCAGCCAGAGATGTCACGTTTGGAGTACGTGCAGGAAACACGTTCTTCCGCAGAAACATTACCACCATCTACACTTAGCTAGACAGAAATTTCCTCTCTAAATAATAACAAATTCCATAGTCGATTTTAAATTAAATTCAACCACTTGTGTCATAATTTTTCTAAAATAATCCTTGACCTCGCTGTTTACTATTGTACAAATAAAAGCAATATTTGTGTGAATTGAAATCAAAGAAAATGTCACTGGTTCTAACATAAATTGTGATTACCTCAAAATGTAGTGTGAGTTTATCTCCGTTTTGGCGATGCTTAAGCGTTTAAACTAATTGTTGTGGCCCAATCAACTTCCATATTATAATTTGGAATTCATTTTATGCAATTTTTGTTGATGAAGTGTTGAAATCTGGTATTCGAAATACCAGCCAGAGATGTCACGTTTGGAGTACGTGCAGGAAACACGTTCTTCCGCAGAAACATTACCACCATCTACACTTAGCTAGACAGAAAATTCCTCTCTAAATAATAACAAATTCCATAGTCGATTTTAAATTAAATTCAACCACTTGTGTCATAATTTTTCTAAAATAATCCATGACATCGCTGTTTCCTATTGTACAAATAAAAGCAATATTTGTCTGGGAATTAAAATCAAAGAAAATATCACTGATTCGAACATAGAATTGCAGTTACCTTAAAATGTAGTTTATCTCCGTTTTGGTGATGCTCAGTGTTTAAACTAATGGTTGTGCCCCAACAAACTTCAATTTGAATTTCGAATTATTTTATACAATTTTTTTTGGTGAAGTGTGGAATTCTGGTGTTTGAAAAACCAGCCAGATATGTCACGTTTGGAGTACGTACAAGAAACACGTTCTTCCGCAAAAACACTATCACCAGTTACATTTAGTTTGACAGAAAATTCCTCTCATAAATAATAACAAATTCCATAGTCGATTTTGAACTAAATTCAGTAAGTTGTGCCATAATTTTTTTAAATAATCCACGACATCGCTGTTTACTACTGTACTAATAAAAGCAATATTTGTCTGTGAATTAAAATCAAAGAAAATGTCGCAAGTTCTAACATAGTTAACGCTGAAATGAACAAGCTGTGTGTCATCTGGAGTATTGTATGCATACAGGAAACACGTTCTTTCATGGAAACACGTTCTTTCATAGAAACACTATCACCACTTACATTTAGCTAGACAGAAAATTCCTCTCACAAATAATAACAAATCCCATATCCATTAGTCGATTTTGAACTAAATTTAACCACTTGTGTGTCATAATTTTTCTACAATAGTCTACGATATCGCTGTTTACTACTGTGCAAATAAAAGTAATATTTGTCTCGGCCAATTAAAAGCAAATAAAACGTAACTGCTTCTAACATAGTTAACGTTGAAGTAAACAAGCTGTGTGCCATCTGGAGTATTGTAGGAATAAATGGAAGACAATTTTTTATTATCAGGTTTATATCCCAGATTCAGAAAGGAAATCCTTTCATAGATACATTGATTTCCCTGGCCATAGAGCGTTATACTCCCAAGGAAGATGCGTCAGATCCCCTATTTCTTCAAGTTTCCCCTCTTTACATTCTCTTTCTATTTCTTTGCCTCCATTGGAATATTTATTCTCTTGCTTCTAGAAAACAACTGGGGGAAAAGATTCGAATATATTTTATTCTCAAAGAACGAATAGATAGCAAACGATAAATCTACCATTCAATAAATGCGAATTTTTGTGATGTCGCTCGGTTTCCAATCAGGAAGTTGTTGTTTAAGGTTATCATCGCTGAATAATAGTGAAGAGTTCGAAATCTTCTTTCATATGAGAGGCATTTCGTGTAGGTGGTGGTAGTGTATTTTCAGTGGAACATGCTTCCTGTACTTATGCCGTATGTGATGTCATTTGACTTGCTTTTCGAATTCGATAACAACACGTCGAAATCTAGCCTCCTGCAAAGAAAAAGTTAGTTAGCGGACCGCACCAATCTAAAGATCTTCAATATATCATTCTGGTACAGAATATTAAAAAGGCTCATGTCTTAAAAATTTTGACACCACCAGCCATATTTACAAGTCTTGAGTTAACTCGAGGATCAGTTGATCCACAGGTCAGAGTTAAATAGTGGATTATCAAGAACCGTATTCCAAAAGTGACCCACGGATTAAAATGGCTGTGATGACTACTAGTCTCCTCACGATCACGTGATATTGTTTCCTTTTGCAACGACGCCAGAATCTGTATTCATACTGATCAAGCCCGTACTTCGCCGCAGAATTGATTCCAAATTGTGATTTTAAAGAACGCAAATGGCATTTTCATTTGGGTTTGAATATAAGGAATTGCAAAGGTATTTAATTTTAAATTGGATTTTTATGGAAACCTAAATTAGTAAAAAAGAATTGTACGCAATGCTTTGAAAAATCAATTTAATCCGATTATCTTTGTACTTGTCAGTATCGGTGTGTGTTGGTGGTGTGAAAAGTATCTTGAGTTGTCAAATTGTCTTTGATTTGTAATAAATCAACAAAATAATTTTTATTCCTCGACGAATTTGCATCTGCCATGCTCATATTCTATCTTTCGCTCTCTAATTGGGTTCTATTCTGGAGAACCAGAATAGAGTTCGAATCAGAATATTATTATGGTCTTATTTATTTTATAAAATATATAACCACGTTCTTGTTTCGGTTCATATAAAATCAGTTGAATGCGCTTCGTCGCAAGAATACTGTAATTTATCACAGAATGAAGTGTGCCGTCCATTTTGTTTTGTTTACAGCATACATCGCTTCTTTCGAAAATAGATAGTACTGCGCATGCGTAACTCTCAACCGAGAGTTATCCGCCGATTTCGGAGGATCCAAATGTAACACCGAAACGGCAGTTTAGACCTCGGATCAAACATTGGGAATACGTGTTTTTCGATAACCCGGGGATTATTGTTGATCCGTTGTTTAACTCGGACTTGTGATTACGGCAGTATGGGTTTCACTTGTAAGTCGACGATGTGAAAGTCAATTGGTCAACGTTAATTAGACTAAACACCGAACGTCTCGAAGATGGAGATTAACTATATTTTAAGGTAATCTCAATGTACATCATCAAAGAGGATGCTCTTTAGTGATGCATATCGGGAGAAGCTTAAAATGTAGTTTGTCGTAATTATTGCTAAAATGCCTTTTAATCTAGTTCATTGTAATTTTTGTCTGGTGTTTAATCTAGTAATTGGCTATGACCAATCATTTATCACATTTCAATTTGGTATTTATTCGTTTTCACGTGTTGAAATCGCATCCTAAAACAAGCTATCCTGTTAGGAAAACGTATATGAAACCCCTTCTGACGCAGAGACGCTAACTCCACCTATATCCAGCTTGACAGAAGCTTCTCATATATTAGATTTTAGCGACGGGGAATTTTTAAATATTGTGATGAAATTCGAGCTTCATCTCTTTTCAAGATAAGTACAAATCGAAATACAAATACAAATATTGACGACCAGCTACAGGCTCAAGTCCAATAAAGCTGGTCCTTTGTTTATGAATTCCCCAATTCCCACTGACTATCCAATTGTATCTTATATTCGTACACTCCCTTTGAATTAACTATATTTTCTGGCAACGCTTTCCATTTGTCTATAACTCTATCAAAGTAGTAGTTTTTCCTTAAATCCCGATTAAAATGTGTCTTATTCAATTTATACCCATGGGCCCCTTGTTCTGTTATCCCTATTGAAACTTAAGCCCTCTGTGTCCCCTTGTTTTACCAACTTGAAAAGCTGAATCAAATCCCCCCTCCATCATCTTCCTTCCAGTGTATACATGTTTAGCTTACTTAAACGTTCATTATAGTCAAGATTTGCTATCCACTTTATTATTTTTGTAGCTCTGTGCTAAACCCTTTCAATTAATTATATATCCTTTCTCATATATGGAGCCCAGAATTGTACAGCATATTCTAGATGTGGTCTTACTAAGCCCTTATATAACGGGAAGATTATATTCTTATCCCTTGAAGTTACAGTCTTTTTAATATACCCCAATAACCACTGAACATTGGTGACCCATTTTAAAATCCTTGTGAATTATCACCCCAAGATCCTTGACTGTTTCTCCCTCCTTTACCTTTACTCCCTGCAGACAGTACTCGGCTCCACTGTTACTGTAACCCATATGCAGAACTTGACATCTATCATTATAGTCTAGTAAAAAAAGCTGATTGCGGTTACTGATAAGGCTCTCAATTTTCAATGGCAATGCTAGTTTATTTCTATGTCTTTATGATTCGCTCTTGAAAAAACTACACAACGATTAACCCTCTTGGTGATAGTCTCGAAAGGGTATCTTGACATTTTCAAAGTTGATCATATCTTGGGCGATATTTCCCGTCATTAGAAGACAACACGATCACGATCATTAGATGAAAACTGATACGATCTTGATCTCATAATCGCAACAAAAATTAGCAGTATCTTGTTGACGAGATATCTCGTCATTAATTCAAAATTGGTCAGATCTTGATGGACGAGATACTACTCAAAACCAACGAACACCAATGAGTATTTGAACATTTCGTTCGATATCCGAAAGCGACTGACAGAACATGTCCAAATCTAGAATGCAATCCACACAAAACGGAGTACCCAGCTGTCGTTGCGATGGTACGAAATTAAACAATCGTTGCTCAGCTCAAATGCTGCAACTTGTCAACATTTTACAAGTTTGAGGATCGATGAAACCAGAACAGAAATATCCGAGACCCCGATCGAAGAGTGGCATCGCAATCTAAGGCATTGCTGGAATGCGAGAAAATCTCGTTCATTTCCATGTCGGGTAGTTAATCACTTGATGCGAACTTCGGTAACACTTTTGACAGGAATCGGGGGTCATCCAGCTCTATGTTTACAATATGTGCTGCGTGATCAAATTCTTTTCACGCTGTGCGAGTCAGTGGATATGAGATTTACTCATGTTTGGGTGGTGGCGATCGATCTGGAACAAAGCTCGTGTGTTTGAAATGTGGGTTGGCATCGTTGAATGGCTCAATTTTGAGTTTTGGGTCAATGTGGACGGCTGAAAAAGGTAGTAGTGAGATGGATTTTCATTGTAAACAAACGAACCATGACATAAAATAGAGACCTTACTTCCCGTTACACCCAAATGTTCTCATATTATAAATATCGGGCTTACCTTAAAATGTAGTTTATCGTAGTATTGAGACGATGTACGGCTTTTAATCTAATTGTGGACCAATTCGGTAGGTATTTAATTAACGTTGAACTGAAGCACAGAGGGGTATTGGCGACGGTCCGGGATCAAACCCTAAGGGAAAGATCCAACGATACCCCGTAATTTTGAACCGATGACAGATGACGAGGTCACAACTGAGCCTGGCACCCTACTCCACTCCAACGTGAGGACATTTAAGGCAAAGGCAAATTTAACGTGCACCAGCCCCTTTTAACACAACGGTATTTGGTTCAATTCGAACTCGCAACCCTACGGTTGCTCATCCGTTAATCCACCAACCGGGTAACCGTGGCCCGATAATAAAAGGTCATATACAATTTGGATTGGTGCGTATCTTACGCCACAGGCAGTTATAGTTGTACCTCTGTGGATTTCAGATATATAGTCTGCCTTATGGAGGAGTTTCGATGAATAGGGATAGCGAAACCATACATTAAAACTTTAACAAACACAAAATATAGTACATAAAGAAGTATACGATTGGTGAAGAACAGAAAGAAAAGGATGACGTAAGGAAATGAGGAAATGATAAAAAAATATGTTAAATATACCGAGAACAATATTATTAATTCTATTCAATTTAGGGGGGAGCATTGCACAATGAACAAAGATACATATTCAATACAAGTTTAAAAAAACAAAGCGTCTCATATATAGAGGCTGTTCGCATATTTTTTAGACGATTTTGGTTAGCGGTAATAACAAATCGTTTGCTGCAAAAGAAATAATTGCAGTTGTACTATGTTTTTAAAAGTCAAAATTATCGTCTGCGGCTTGAGAGGTTTGTTTTTATTCAAAATGGCGTTTTTAACGAAGCAGTGGTTCGAAGGCTATATTTATGCTCTTTCAGAAGAGAAATATTCATATTCCGTTATCCAAAAACAATGTGAGAGTCATGGTTTTGTGATATCTAAAGCGTCGATAGGTAATATTGTCAACAAGAAAGGGAAAAAACATCAAATTGGAGCCTCAAGTGGGACAAAAATTCCAAACATGTATCCAAGGAAGAAACGGAGATCTTCAACTATTGCAAAGGTACGTTGTTTAACGTTAAAAGAAAATCCCCCTAGTCAAAGAACAGTTGCAAAATCATTAAAATGCTCGGTGTCCACTGTAAAAAAAAAAAAGGTAAACGTTGATTTAAATCTTAAGAAAGCGAAAAAACGCAATGTGCATCGTCTTTCTCGAAAGCATATCGCTGAACGCAGGACACGCTGCCGAATTGTATATGAGAAACACTTATCCAAAGAAAATAGAAAAAAATTGTCACAATAGATGAATCATGGGTGTATTTAAATTATTGCAGCAAAAAAAAGGGCCATTTATTATCATAAAAGGTAAGAAAAAAATTTAAGTACATGGTTCACAGAATCGAAGGAAAATTTTTAAGGATTCATGATTGTTGCCGGTTTTTCATATCATGGCAATTTAAAAATAAAGAGAGTGGAAAAAAGTGTCACGATTAACTCAAAATACTATCAGGAAATATTATCAGGACTTATCGCCAATTTTTCTGAATGAAATACCATCGCTTTACCCACAGTGCCCTCAACCTGTGGAACTCCATCAAGATAAATCTAGAAGTCACACATCAAAATCCACTGCAAATTTCCCAAAAGAAATCGAACAAAAAACCGGTATCAAGGCCATACCCTTCACTGATATCCCTACTAAATCTCCCGATGTATCACCTTTTGTGCTTTCGGACTTATAAAATCTGCATTATCCAAACGTCGTCCTACAACCCTTACAGGACTCTGGAAAGCTGTTCAAGAGGAATGGGATAGAATATCTCTTCTGACACTTCAAAAAGCATTATTATCCTGGAAATTAAGGTGTCGAAAGATAGTTCAGAATAAGGGCTATCAAATAGAACATTTAAAACACAAGAATTTTATGTAATTTAGTTTTGTGAACACAATATACATTGTCTAAAAAATGTTTGAACAGCCTCTGTGTGTGTTTATATATATATATATATATATATATATATATATACATTCTGCTGTTTGTAAAAATTGCAACACCATGAAGGAGTCATCAGAATTAAATCAAATTTAATACACAAACGGTTTGTATTAGTACAAGTAATTGAATAAATTTTCAAAGCAAAAAAACAATATTAACTGTCCGAAATCAGTATTGTGTGTAGCCACCAAGCGCTGCAATAAGTGCTGCTATACGACGTGGCATGGAGTGAAACAGATGTTGAATGCCTGTTTGTGGAAGAGAATTCCATTTTGTTTGTATGCGCACCCAAAATTCGATTTTTGAAGCTGTAGGACGCGGATCACGAGCGAGTCGACGACCAACCAAATTCCACACGTGCTTAATAGGCGACATAACTGGCGAATAAGCAGGTCAAGGAAGAAGTTACATGTGTTGGGCTGAAAAGAAGTCTGGACCAATCCTTGCAACATGTGGGCGTGCAGTATCCTATTGAAAGATAGCTCCAGGGATGCCTTGAAGGAAGGGAATGACTTCGGGCTCTAGCACTTCACGGACGTACCTGTTGCTATTCAGATTACCCTCAATTCGTAGCAGCTGAGATTATCCATGATACGAAATTGCAACCCAGACCATAACTCCGGGTGTTCGACCACTATTCCTCGATAACACACTCTGGAAGGCAGCGTTCACCGCCATAGCGTCTAACACAAATGCGGCCATCATGGTTCCACAAATTAAAGCGGGATTCGTCAGAAAAGACAACTTGTTGCCAATCAGCCCGCCAGGCTCTGTGCTCATGAGCTCATTGCAGACGCAACCGTCGATGGTTTGGCGTGAGGGGATCTTGTATAAAGGAATCCTTGCACGCAGTTCACGGTGCAACAAACGTCGGCGAATTGACGAAGCCGACATTAGTTCACCTGTAGCAGTAGACTAAAGTGCTTCCAACTGCCTCGAGGAAGCTGTACGGTCATTCACCGCCATCTGGACCAGGTGTCTATCATTGCGCGCTGACGTCATCTTCCGTCGTCCACTCCCAGTTTTTCGAGTTGTCCTGTGCTCGTCGATCCATTGCTCGTGAATTTCAAGAACCTTCGACTTTTTACCTGTTACAGTTTCTCACAATGTTACAGCTAAAAAATTCTATCATTTTCAAGATCATTTTGACGATATCTAACTATCATTTTGACAATAAGTATGGATTTGGATATCCTTATTTGGAATTTTGATAGAAGAATAGATATCGCCGTCGAAAAATAAGCCAAGGGAAACACTTCTCGGTGAAAACTTTACCTCTAGCTACATTTCGCTTGATTTAAAAAGCCTCCAATACTTATTTAAGTTGCTGTTCCCCATTAAGCATAAGTTATAATAAACCACCCCAACGAAATAATTATCTTCAATGCAATGGCCCCTTTATGATCACAATTATTCATGGGATTGAAATGAATGGGTAAAAGGGAAACACAATATTTGAATTTTCCGTCTCGGTTTTTCGAAAATTGTGACTTCTGGTTTCGTAAATTTTATATCTTTTTGCAACTCATAATAAGACTTTTTTAAATCCCATGAAAGCAAATGTTTCGTAAAGATTTATATGACAGGACGAAATTCTTCACCACAGCTAACAAGTTAATTTTAATTGCGTTTTTATGGAACCTAGAAATTTAAAGAGAACTAATCACCTTTCTGTCAAATCACTATAAAATATTTCAAAGGCACAATATGCATAAAATAGTTACATTTGTACTCTAGAATAATTATATATTCTAAAAATACTTACAAAACTCAATCAACTCGAATATCTAAAGGATTTAAAACATTTCCTTTACTTCAAGCAGCTTATTTTCGTTTCGTGAATAATCTTAATTAAAAGCACTGAAACCGAAATGAGTGTTTGCCAACAAGAGCTTTAATTGAATGTCTTTTAATGCGCACGCATACACAAAGAACACAAATAAAGCATTTGAAGCTCCCATCTTGTTTTCGAAAACATCTATTCTTGCTAGTGGATGAACATTTTCATCCTTTAAGTACCATTACCACTTTCAAGAATGTATTTTTCGTCGGTTCTGTAACTTAATTTTCTTACATTTTCATAGCAAAAAAAAACATACATAAACATTTGTAAGGAAATTTGCTCTTTATTTTTTAAAAAGAGCTATTTTTAATTATGGTTTTCAGCATTCTATCCCATAATATCATTATGCTGTACAACAATAATGGTTAAAATTTAATCTAAATAACATTAATCAATTTTCATACAATACAACAGTGGTAAGTTTTCGTATGTATTCTACAATTCAAATCAAACAGTTAACCAATTGCTTACATATCCAAGGTATGCATTTTTTCATAGTGCAATGGATTCATGCTGGTGAGGTAATTTTTAATTAACATCGTACTAGAGCAACACAACGGGCTATTGACAACGGTCCGAGATCAATCCCCTAACAGAAAGATCCTAGGACAACACCACATAATTTTGAACCACGGTCAGATGACGAGGCAACACCTGAGTTGGCACCCCACTCTCCAAACTACCACACCAACACAACATGAAGACTTTCGACCACGACCAATGTAAGGTGCACCAGCTGCCTCTAAACCATACACTTACAAATACCCTTGCACTGACCCGGATTCGAACCAGGAACCTTTCGATCTAGAGGCTAACACTTTAACCACCAGTCAACCGGATTCAAGCTAGAGAACAAAGTTTAAAAATAATTTCATTTATAAACTACACCCTTGGTTAAACGCACTGCTTTTTCATCTATCATAATCCAATCTGTTTTTAGTGGTCCAAAATTACGTGGCATTGTCCTCGATTCTTTCCCTTTGGGATTAATCCCGAACCCTATAACCCGTTGTGTTGCTTCAGAGAGAGTGTGAAGTTAATTAAAATACTTACCTGCCAATCATTTGTTTAAGCCAAATTCAAAAACTGGTTATCTCTGGAAGAGTGTGTATTGACGTCCCATTGACTTTCCACACTCCTGCGAAAAGGCAATTGAGTCAAGTAGTTTGCTGCGTGTTAATTCTTTAAACAAGGTTGGGACTAAACAGATAGCCAATTGGTCCAACTCGATTCCGAATAACACATGACCAATATTTGATCGGTCTTACGACAGTGATTACGCTAACTTCATTATTAGAAGGTCAACGAGAGCATGCATATTGTGAAATACAACGATGAAAAAATACTTTTGGATTAAAATCTCTATTGAAAGCATTCAACCTAATAATTTAGTTCCCCATACCATTCAATGGAATTCATTCTGAGTATCTTAAGACTATTTCTTCGAAGAGTGAAGTTGATTCACTAAAAGTCATTAGATCCACGCATCAATGCATATTTATATATTTATCTATTATATATTTTCCAAGAACTTTGATATTAAAATTTTCTAAACAGTTATAGCTGTGTGCGTAACGCGTGTGTGGGGGTATGTGTTAAATCTCAAAAAGGAAGCAGACTATGGAAAATTAGCAAAATCAAAGTTTTAATCATCAAACTTTGTCACAAAATGAAAACATTATTCTGTATGTATGCAAACGTTACAAATTCTACTCGAAGTTTGTAGATCATGAAGATTTAAAATAGAAATCGAACAGAACCAGTTGATTTTTTGGAGTAAATAAAAATTAAAAGCATCATTTGCAACAATGAAACATAATAAACATTTTTAATATAAAAAATACGATTCAGAAAAAATATTTCAATCAATTTTTAAAGGAGTGTTATGGTATATGGTAGGTAGGTATTTTAGTTAACATCGTACTGGAGCAACACAACGGTCTATTGACGACGGTCCGGGATCAATCCCCCATGGGCAAGATCCAGGGACAACACCACGTCATTTTTAACCACGATCAGATGACGAGGCAACACTTGATCTGGCACCCAACTCTCCAAACTTCCACACCACGCCAACGTGAGGACATTTGAGGCGATGACAAATTTAACGTGTACCATCCCTTAAAGAAGTGATACATTATAATGTTTAGAAGCTTCAGTCTGTATTTTAAAAAACTACACATATAAACTAAAATATCATTAAGACGCTTTAGAAATGTTTTTTTTATTTATCTATCCAGCCTCCCTAAATGGATTTTTTTTTTGATATCTTTCTACAGAGCGGAAAGCTAAAATTTAAAAATAACCGTAATGTTGTTGATAACTCGAGAAAAAAGGCGAAATATCAATGATCCCATCACCATCCTGACGTCACATCATTACCACGATTTCGGCTCCTGAAACTACGTCATAGCACGTGTCTTTTAATCAGATAAGGACTTGAAAGAGCAATGAAAGCAAAGCTTCATTATGGGAGAGAAAATCGCTTTATCAGATGAAGTTTAGTTTCGAAATGAGAACCAACAGCGAGAATTCTTTTGGTGTTTTTATCTGAATGAGTTTGGAGTTCTTTTCTCGACAAAGGAATTGGATATCTTTGTTATGTCAGAGTTAGTTTTCAGTTGTGGTTTATCTAGTGTTTTTGTTCTTCATCAACAGTTTTTATTGTACATGCATCCATAATTTCTATTTATTACACACATATGCAAATCATTTTTTTTTTGTGTGCCATTAAATTGAAATCGGTAGATATGAAATGCGTCTTGGATACAAATTTATATACATAAAGCAGAGTTGGCGTATGTATATCTGTACTTAATACAAATCCACACCGTTTGACCAATCCACACCAAATTTGATACACTCATTCCTTAAAACCCTGAGTGAAACGTAGGGTACATATTAATACCCTTTTTATGTGTCCTAGGTGTGCACAGGGAGCTATAGTTAATTTGAAATAGCCATAGCAATAACATTGAGTATTATTGCGATCAATGTTTGACAAATTCCACACCATATGTGGTACACTTATGTTTTCGAACCTTGCCGGAAATATAGGTGACATATGAATCCCCGTTCAATTTGTACTGGGTGTGTACTGACTACTGGGGCTATAATCAATTCGAAATACCCATAGGAATAACATTGAGTAATATTACGAGTACACGGATTGATCTATTCTCATTTAATTCGATAGGCTTATTCTTTAGAACCCATCAGGAAACGTTTGTTACATATTAACCGCCATTTGATTTTGTCCTGGGTCTGCAGATGGGGATAAATTCGAATCGAAATCTCCATAGGAATAACATTGAATATTATTACTTTCACTGTTTAATAAATCTCACACCATATCTGGTACACTTATGCTTTTAAACACTGCGGGGGGAAATATACTTGACATATTAATCCCTCTGGGATTTTTTTAAGGGTGCGCTAAGGAGGATAAAAAACTATTGGAAATTCCCATAGGAATAACATTGAGTAAGATTAAGATGAATTACAACCAAATCAACACGATCAAATCCGTGGAAGTATAACATAAATTATAGTAAATGAAATTGCATTGGGACTAACAAGCCAAGAAGTTACTACATCAGTGAGAAGGAGTTATAAAACCCCTAGCATTAGCAGTGTTAAGCTTTACAGGAACACATTCATTGGTTGATGCAAAACAATTTCATTGCAAGATAAATTGAATGGAGCATAGCGTCTCAAGTCAAGAGTTTCAATCTGTGATGAGAAAAGAGTGTTAGTATTAAATACAACTATGTCTAATTAAATTATAAATTAAAATTTTACATACTAGTATTGGATACTTCCTGTCGTGATAAATGTGGGCGGTGATAGTGTTTCTAAGATAACACATCTTGTCTGAACGCCAGTAAAGTTCCGAAGAATACATTCCGAATAGAAGCAATTAGATAGCCACAGCAATTAGATAAAACTCCAAATGATGCTGAGACGACGATAAACTACGTTTTAGTGTAACTCTGATATGGATCAGACGAGGCAGAAGTAAAATCTTCGCAAGCAACCTGGTTTGTTTATTTACTCTGAAATTACATCTCATAGAAACCAATAGAACGTCTGTGCAACAATAATTTAAAATTATATGTTATCACAAGATCATATTTTAGCAAAAATAATGGAAGCCTTTTTTCGTCTCCAAGAGTAAATGTTTTTATAGAAAAATGTAACGTACTTTTCTACAGAAAAGTGACGTATCACAAAATGGTAAGGTTATTTGAACTAACGTCGTACTAGAGTAACACAGCGAGCTATTGACGACGGTCCGGGATCGATCCCCTGAGAGAAGGATCCGAGGACAGCACCGCGTAATTTTGAATCACGGTCAGATGACGAGGCAATACCTGAGCTGGCAACCCACTCTCCAAACTTCCACGCCTCTCCAAACTACCCAACGTGAGGACTTTAGGTCACGACAGATTTATATTGCATCAGCTGCCTCTTCACCATACGCTTACAAATTTCGATGCACTGACCTGGATTCGAACCAGGAACTTTTCTATCTATAGGCTAACACCCTAATCACCACACCGGTTGGTCGGTGTATCACAAAATTGATATTTTTAATTTAATATTTACAAGAGTTTCTTAAAGTTAGATTTGTCAGAATTCAAATTGATTTCATAGCGCAGTAGTTCGGTTGGAATATTAGCGGTTTATCAACCCGAGTGTTTCGAGTTCAAAACTAGATACAACCAAAGACCTTTATGCATTCTGGGGTTGGTGCAAGTTAAATCTATGTGGTCCCAAATGTCCCCACGTTGGCGTAGTGTTGAAGTTTCAAGAGATTAGTGCCAGATCTGGTGTTGACCTTGTCATCAGACCGTGATTCAAAATTGCTAGGAGTTGTCCTTGAACTTTCCTTTTGGGATTGATCCCGGACCGTCTCCATTAGCATGTTGTGCTGCTCCAGTGTGACGTTGATTCACCTACCTACCTACAAACCTTCACAGATTACAAACTGATAGTTAAAATGTGTTTAGAGTTCCAATCTTTTGGATTTCTAGTTAAATTTACTTTTCTGAGCTACGTCACTTTTGTCGAAATCGTGACACATTACAGCCTCTTCTCTAAACAAGACAAATAAGAATTTTGCGAGGATGATATAAATGAAATTACGAAAAGCACCCCACATGCAAAGTAAAATCTCGTATTTCAGACTCTGTTCATATTTTCCTTTCATTGCATCCAGATAAATGCATCACCTCATCCCAATAGTTTATGTAGAAGAAACCCATTCATACGCCAAGAATACGTCTGCTTGTATCTTTATCACAGGGCTTTATTTCCAAACCTGTTTAATCCTATAAAAGGATATCAAGGACTCACAACCATCTGTTCCTAGTGTCAATCGCCGGTTCACACTTTAACTAAATCCTCTTGAAATGGGCACGGGAGTCTGGAAACGTCTTCAAAGGTCTTAAAAGATTTACAGGAAATACAATATTTGAACGATTTCTGGAATAAGTTTCAAGGAAAACAACTATGGATTCAAGTGTTTCGAAATAGCATCGTTAAGCTTTTAAGATGTATTCACTATATGTTAGTGGTGGTCAGGAAAACACTTTACAAAAAGATCACTTATTACTACTGTGAAATATTTGGCTAACAAGTCTGAAAGCTTCGACGAAAAATTTCAATTTAAAAAATATCTAGCCGGATTTTCTGACCTTAAAACAATTACGAATGGCCAATTAAGGCCCGGTGCACACATCCGGTTTTTTAACGTGCGGCACCATTGCGGCATCGAAGCTCAACTGTGCACACATAACCGTGGAATGACGCGAATTCTCATTTCGCGCCATTTGCGAAAAATATTCTATCGAAGAAAACGTGTTTATGTTGCTTACTTGGTGTAAAAAAAAGTATATTTTATAACAAAATAGACGTTACTGGATACAACCATTTATTAATTATTATTTATGTTCCATTTATGTATGAAAACAAGGCACTTCAGAACGGAGAAGCGTTTGCGGTAAGCTGCGGCGCCATGGGTAACTGCGGTACAAATTGCACGCACGTTGGACGTGCATCGTACCAGCGGCGCCGGAAGCATGTGTATACTACTCCATTGTATCTAATGTATCTCAGACCGCACTTGAGTTGCGGCAGCGGCTCCGCACGTTGAAAAACCGGATGTGTGCACCGGGCCGCATATGAACAACCTTTACCTGGAATAGAAGACAGGGGGAAATTTTAAGCCCGCTGATTCGTTGGTTTCAAACTATCTACTATGACGTCACTACGTGGAATGAAAAGATTTTCAAGTTCCGAAAGTTCACACATCCCATACAACTCCGTGCGAAGAAATTCATCGCCTACGCAAACAAAATATGGGGATCTACAAATAAAACCCTTGAAATCTACCATCCTCAGAACCATCGCCAAACCCAGATGGTTTCAGCGAAATACCGAAAAAAGACACTATCTTAAAACCCACATAGCAAAACCTCTGCAACATAAATAACGAATCCATACAACAGGTCCCCTGTAATAACGAAAAACTCCCCTTTTTCCGCCTTCTATTCTGTTCAAGGACCCAAGTGTTCTTTAAAGTTCGAAAATGGATTATTTTTAAATTATGCGTGTAGAATCTATACTGGAATTAAAACTGAACACAAAACATTTACGATCAAATAACGAGTACCTGACGCAAGCCGTTGAACTGTCGCTTGGTAATCTTCTAAAAGCTATCGCTTTCTTTTTTATTAGTATTCGATCGAAGCAGTTTCAAATTTTTTTTCTCGGAAACATTGCAAGTAAATAATGATACTTTTCACACATGCGGAGTGCACACCATGGGTGAGTGACGTCAACGATCTCGGAGAGGAGAAACCAACGAATCAGCGGGCTTGAAATTTCCCCATGTCTTCTATTTCAGCTAAAGGTTGGTAATATGCCACCGGGCCTAAGAATTTTAATACACGCCGCATATTTTAATGTCGCTGGAAAGTTTGAGTAGTTTGTCTCCTTGTAAACGCATAATTCAATCCAAATACTTCATTACTTTGACCTTCAAGTGATCCCCACGTGATACCTCGTCCATCAAGATCTGACCAATTTTACAACTAACGAGATATCTCGTCCTTGAAATACTGCTAATTTTTGGGATATTTCCAATTGATGAGATTAAGAACTGGTCAGTTTTTCTAAAGACGAGATAAAATTACACATAATACTACTTTGTCACTACAATAACTTGACTGCATCGATTTTGAGTTTTGGAATGATTAGATTTCTTTCTAGTAGAATCGCAGTTACTCAAATAATAAAAATAGGAAACCTGTGGCAAATAGGCTTACTCAATTTTCCAAGCAATGTTTCTTGTATTCATGGTTATTTTGCACCAGGATGTGTCATTTCCGAATTTCATCATCATTAACGGGAAAATGACAAGTTAATTTGGTGTCCTATTCATAACCAATATTTTAGCTTTAACATTTTTCATCAAAGAATCCATTTAGGGATACATGAAATAACGAAAAAAAAATTACTTTAAAATTAAAGGTCTTGAACATAGACAAAGAAAGGTTAAAACAATTTTTCAAAAGACAGGAGGTCGATTTGTCGGCATTTAACAAAAACGAAAGTGCATGGGGCGTACCTCCATTTAATACAGTTATAATTTTAGTAAACATTTACAAATGAAGATAACGTAACCGAATTTACTACTTGCTCAGAAAACGCATTTTTATAAAATATTACGATTTCCTACTATGAAAGCAGAGTTCAAAATCATTAATTTGAAGTAATGCGAGTTTTATACATATTACAGAAGATATACATATTGTATATAGTTGTCCGAGAATTTAAATTGGAATTATGAAAATTGCAAGCATTAGTTGAAGTAATCTGAAATGAATAACCATATTTCATTCTATATTTGTTTCGTGGTGTTATAGTATTTCGTTTACTTTTGTGGATAGTATTATTCATAGAAATGTTCAAACGTGTATTTGAATTTATATTTTCATTTTCAATGGCAAACAATGCCAATTTCAATTATTGCTATTTTTATGGTTTCTCAAATATAAAAATGAATGTCGGAAATTTAACTACCGGCATAATAAAAGATGTAACAATATACGGACTCTTAACAATGATGAATATTTTAAACTTTGTTACGAATATTTTCATACAAAATTGTGATTTCTTAGCGATTTACTTTCTAAAGATAATTAAATATGGTAATGGTAATGGTAATTTTAGTTAACGTCGTACTAGAGCAACACAACGGGCTATTGACGACGGTCCGGAATCAGTCCCTTAAGGGAATCCGAGGACAACACCTCGTAATTTTGAACCACGGTCAGATGACGAAGCAACACCTGAGCTGGCACCCCACTCTCCAAACTTCCACGCCAACCCAACGTGAGGACTTTCGGCCACGACAGATTTAAGGTGCACCAGCCGCCTCTACACCATACGTTTACAAACATCCATGCCCGGACCCGGATTCGAACCAGGAACCTTCCCATCTAGAGGCTAACACCTTAACCACTATACCGGTTGGTCGGCAGAATTAAATATGGATAAATCTGCAGTTATTGCAGAATTAGTTTTATTCCCTTGGATTTGGGGATTGTTTGAGCTGATAATGCAGTTTGTATTATACTGTTGCCAACATATTTCATGTTTGTCACGGCTTTCAACAACGCTAACGAAGAAAAGACAGATATGGACTTAGTAGAAGAAATTGTTAAAGCAAATACGACTAAAGAAAAAGTGATGAAACTTGACAACAAAGATTCAGTTTAAGATTTTTTAGAAATGAAAGACGATGGAATCAAATCGTTTACAGTCGGGAACAAAATGTAATGAAAGTACCGATCACTAAAGGAGTTGAAATGATAAATGAGAATAAAGATATCGCATCCAGAGTACAAACAGAAGCAGAAAACCTTACGTTAATTGAGATTCATTGTATGCATTCATGAAAACAGATGGGAATGACAAGTGTTGTATACGTTTAAAGAACAGAAATGTTGACAGCTTGGCCAGTGGAGATTCACTAAATGCTTTCGTGAAACCAAATTAGTATAAAGCGAAGTAAGACACTTTCAAAGTACCAAAGCGAGTCGTAAACTTAGCAAGCAAATATTGTCTGCCTCCGGTTTGTTAAGGCAGGTTCTGATAACGAAAGATATTCAGTCACGAAAGATTAGATCTGAGCTTGGATTAACAATACCATAAAAGACTAAGAGCATAAGATCGAGACATCTATGGACCTCTGAGATCAATGAATTCATACCTGATCCTCATTATGCTACATGAACAACACATACTTTTACATCAAACTTCGCTTCAATTGGCATAATTTGAAGGAAATAATCCAATGCATACACTTAATTAAAGTAAGAAATGAAGATGAGTAGTGACCTTCCGACAACTTTGAAAACGATAGCTGCGATGAAAGTGCCAATGACATCATGATATGAGAGCTTAGCATTTCCATCAGGAAAAGGAATTGGAAACATGCTGAAAGGAAACAAACTTTTCCAAAGAATCCAGAAAAAGTTATTCAAACAGAAAATAATCATTGGGCTTTTTCGAAAGTAAAACTTTTATTAAAAGTAGGTAATAGTCAGTAGTATTAAGGATTGGCAATTTTATTATGTGTATATATTTGTATAACCATGTATGTTTTAATGAATATGTGTACGGCATTGCTTTTATATTCAGCAATGCTTGAATCGTAGTAGATAATAGTAATTAAAAAAAAAATATCATATATTTATATAATGATGGATGCATTGTAAGAATATCTGTGTACTTTTTTGATATTCAACATTGCTTTAACTGTAGTAGAATTAGTAGTAAGTAGTTGTAAAAAAAGATTTATGCATTTATATAATGATGGAGGGGGGGGGGGCATTGTTTGAATATCCGTGCACTTTTGTGATGTTCAACATTGCTTCAACTGTTGTAGTTAATATTAGAAGATAATAGTAGTATTAAGGGGATTGACAGTTTTGTGCATCTATTTATATAATGATATATTGTATGAGCATATATGTATTACGCTGAATCAGTTCCCTTGATAAAATTATTAGTGACTCGATGATCCAGTCCAGATCAGAGAACATAATATCTCCATCAGAAAAAGAGCTGGAACACCCCCATACCGAAAAGAAATAAAACTTTTTCAAGGAATCAAAATCAACTGGATTCAAGTCAGGTAAGAATGTTGTCCATTCCATACGGGTGATATCCTCAGATTCAAGGCATTCATTTACAATGTTTGCATGGTACAAGAAACACAAATTCTGCTCCCATGGCACCCTTAAACAAACGTACATGTTGTTCCAGAATGATGTCCCGATAAATTTGGTCTCTCATGGTTCCGATTTGAACATGCAGATCTGTTTTGGAGCCCAGTATGATTCCGCCCCAAACGAGCAATCCTGTACCACCGTAACGGTGTCGTTCAATGATGTTGTCTTGGTGGTAGCGGGTACCTGGCGTTCTCCATATGAACGTCCGCCGTGAATCAGACTGCAAACTAAACCTGGACTCGTCGGAAAACATCACACAAGCCCACTGTGACGATGTCCACATTGCATGTTCTCTACTCCAGGGTAACCCGCTGGCGACAGTGAGTTGCCGTGAGCGGAACACAACTGACAGGCCTGCGAGCATATAGACCAACATGTCCCAAACGTCTGTAAACGATTTGACTTGAAACTGTCGTACCCGTGACTGAAGATAGCTGACGAGAAAGGTCGGATGCTGTGCTCCATCTGCTTCTTTTTGCACTTACTGCCAAATACCGGTCGTCATTCAGCGTTGTAACTCGGGGGCGACCTGTACTGTAGCGTCTACTGACATTTCCATCATTTTGGAATCTTTGCCAAAGCCCACACTTTGGGCGATTCCAAGTTCCACTGAAACTTACGTCTAAGTACGCCCACATTTCAGGCGGCCGATAATTCTACCACGTAAAAAATCATCGACATGCGTCCTATGTGCCATAACTATTCGGTTGTGGCATTGAGCGGCTTACAGAACACTTGTGAACAATTTTACTTCTTTGCTACCATTCCTTATATACACTTCTTTTACACTCTCGTCATTGTGACGTACTATCGGCGTCATCTGATGACTTCCTGAAATTTGGATATTATTCTTGAAGATGTGTGCGATAATTCTACAGGTGAAATTTTTACTTTAGAGTTCGATTCTGAATTATCCTTAATTTATGGAAATGAGTGTAGATAGTTGAATTATGTTGATAGTTAATTGATGTAGCCTACTGTATTTGTTACGTTAGTAATAAATGTTGTTTTGTGATAACGAGCGTTCCAGTACTTGTTGTGACATTGAAAAGACAAGAAACGTTAACCCGAGACGACCGAACACGATGGACAGTCCTACATATACAGCTTAGTATATTTTACTAACTATTAGCTTTCGTCAGTTTGTAGCTTCAGCAGGGGTGCGATATATATATTTTACTAACTATTAGCTTTCGTCAGTTTGTAGCTTCAGCAGGGGTGCGATATATATATTTTACTAACTATTAGCTTTCGTCAGTTTGTAGCTTCAGCAGGGGTGCGATATATATGAAATGTATTACACGGATGAATAACTATCTGTTTAACTATTTTTTTGTTAACTGTGTTTAACTATTTTTGTTAACTGTGTTTAACTATTTTTGTTAATAACAATTTTGGTAGTTGTTATACTAATTGAAGTGCAAAGTGACAGGAATCAATGCTCCGCCGTGTGTACAAAAAATATTGATATTAAAGTACTCTGTTGTTATGTACTGGCTATTACATGAGTTTCAAGTTAGTAGCGTTGCTCCGAAGCTATGTATATGACACCCATGCTACATTCATATTGCCATCATACATGCCATCATTCAATGTGTGCAACTTTACTGAAAATATTTATTCGAAGAAATTCCTTTTCACCCCGATCTACTTCTTTTCGTTGAAAATTCATTTTTTAACCCTTGGAGAGCCTCGAAATTTCCGAGGTTGCAGTGTTGCTTTTTACTTAATGGCAAGTTGCCAGTTGCCCGGTCGGAAGAGTAACGGATTAGCAATCGGAGGTTTGCGAGTTCGAAAATAGGTCCAACCACAGACCGTTGTGGATACAAAGGCTGGTGCAGGTTAAATATATCGTGGCCTCAAATGTTGTGCACGTATCGTTTTTCTCTTGGTGATCTGAACACCAAACAATATATCTGCAATTTACTAACATAAGTGAATTGAAGTTACGGTATATAAAGTTCAGAACGAACTTTTTATTGGTAATCAATATTACATTACAAAAAGTGGTAGGTATGTAGGTTGTTGACTTATCATTGTACTGAGTATCTCCGGATGTATTTCGGTGTTATATACTAAATTAAATTACAAATGCATTTAACTTCTCGATGTTGGTAAAAAACGAGAATATCCAAAAGCGATTCTGTTCGGGAGTTTAGTTCCATCTTTCTTTCAAAATTTTGTTTTCCTATTCCATACATTCTTTGTTTTTCTTTTGGCGTTATCATTTTATCTCGACTGTGAAAAAATTGAGACTTATAAGGTTTATAATTCGAAAACAAGCTAACATTTTCGAAGTCCAATTGATATTGAAAGTAAATATATTTGTTTACTTAGATCAGCTGTTTTTGACAAAGTTTGATGATAATTTTATACATGAGATTGTGGTACAAAGGTATACGAATGGATCGCATAGCTTCGGTTTGTTTTCGTCTGTTATTGATCATGTTTTTTTAGTGATTACACTAGGACGATCGGCTTAAAGGGTTTCGTTCCACTGCGAATATCCATGCCTTAACTGGGCTTCAATATGTGTAATAAATTATTAGATATGTTTAGCACACACGCATTGATGCTATGAGCAAATTTTTAATTATTAAATAAAACCAAGAAAAATTTAATTAACGTTTTGAAAAATTCCTGAAATTTTTAAAAAGAAGTGAGATTGTATTTTTTTTCTAAAATAAGTGCAAAAAGGAATTTCCTATCGATTGAAATAAAATGCAGTTGAATAAAAAAGTAAAATTCCAAAATATATATATATATAATTTTTTTTCATTTGTTGTTGTTGTTGTTGTTGTTTTGCTTGTAAAAAACATTCCAGACAATTTAAAGAGGATTTAATATATTTCCCCTTTTCTCTGTGTTACTTTCTAAAATAAAAACGGGAACTATTTTCATGAGCCTCTGATCCAGATAGAGTATTTTATTACTTTTTTCTCTCTTACCTAGTAGAACTAAATAAACTCGTTGTTCATTAATAAAATAACTCATTAATAAAATAGTTTAGTGCGGAAGCGTAACTTCGTAATGAAGAAAGAGTTATCTGTGAATGAACTATTTTATTCTGGTTATAAAATCCATGAAATGTTTTTCCTATTTAGCATGAGCTCATTTCTAAAATACCATTTCTCTCCCATTAGCTTGACTTCTGTTTCATTTATTAAAATATTATCTATCTTTTCAAGTCTCCATAATATTTACAGTTGTCGCGGTATTATTTATCTTTGCTTTCACTTTTCAGGGAAATTCATTTTATGAAAAATGAATAGTTTATTGATTTGTTGAATGCTCAATTCAAATCTTATACCCGCTATTCAGTTCATAAAAGTATAAAATCTGTCGTCGCTATGACATCACGTGATCTTATAGAAAATAGGAAGCATCATGACACGACGTGATTTAATACAGAATGGAAGGACTTACGTCAGTGCGCTTACAATAAATTGGGAGGAACAAACAACCACAATAATTGGCTATAGGTTGAGTAGACTTCTTTGCATTGGTGAAAGCATTGATTATGAAGCTGTATTTTAATTGGAGATATAACCGGCAACTGTAGAGATTTGGAATTTCTCGGTGAAACGGGGACAGATTTTGTTAAAGCAGGGACTGCATGGACCTGTGATGCACGTGCATATAGGTGAATTTAAAAGTTAAGCCAGAACCTACCGACATTTGTAGCATCATCCTGGAATATCCCTGCCGAAATCTTTTACACCTAAGGAACCAAATACCAGAGATCAAAACTGAAGAGTACACCTCTCCGAAAAACTTGCCCCAACTTTGACTCTTCACAAGTACTTTGAAATGTATGATATGTAACATAGACTGTTGTTGAATTGAGTGCTACAAGGATCCCTATTTAGAGTTCTATTGAACATAAAGTAACACGTACAAGAGATTTTTCCTTAATGTTACTGAGAATTTTAATAGTACATAGATAATTTTGCAATGAATAAACAAAAATCAACTTTTAACTATTACCAACGCCTGTACGCTCTATGACAGTTATCGACAAATTTTTCGAAATAGAAACTTGAATGACAGTCACTGTCGAGCACTCACAAGGATTGTGTCAAACGACCTAGAACATTGCCACGGTGGTAGCAGATATATATGTCTCCTCGAAACTTCATTTATCTCTATATTAAAAAGAAGTTACTGCCGCTGCCGTCGCCGTCGCCGCAGGATTGAAAACACGCATTTTCGCTCGATTTTCAGACGGATTCCCGAGAAAGTACGGATCAGAAAATTACGAAATTAACATGGTTTGTTCACAATTGTACAGGGAACAAGATAGATAAAATTTTTTTGTGATGAGGCTATTAGTTTAGGATGCATTAAGTGTCAAAGTCGAAAAAAAGCGAAATTTATAACGCGAGTGAGCTAAAGACGTACAGATTTTCAGTCTTCAGCCGTGATTTTTTTTAAGTACATCTAATCGTAAATTTTTGCATCTCGCCGAGTTTTTAAAAAATTTCAATTTGGTTCCTGGTAATACATTTTTGAAATTCGGGAAAAATAGGGAAATTTTAGTTGCTTTTTTTTTATTTAAACAGTCATATCTATAGCTTATTACTATTAGTTTTAAAATTTTAAAATACCACGTAAAAGATTAGAATGCATTCTTTTTTATCGTATAATTATTTTTAAAATTGGTTCATAAATAAATTCGATGCGATGATAAGTATAATTTCACGATAGTGTACAAATTTTTCGTCGCGGAGATGAAACGTTAAATCGTTCTTGTGGAAAGTTTTAATTTTCATTTTGAATATTCTAGAAAGTTCTTTCGAAATCCGTTAAACTGTCGTTTGATTTCATTGGTTCATTTCAAATAATTATTTCCTTGGCGACTTTAGAAGTGCCCTAGAAAAAGCACCAAAGCCGTTGCCACAGCTATAAACGTAGACTGAAGCTGTACCTAGTAAACTTATGATTGGTTACTATATTCCCAAACTATCACCAATTGGGAATGGTGTCACACTCCTCAGTCTAACCTGCATTTTTAAATACATATTCGAACCTCTCATTTAATTTGTTTTGAAATCTCTTAAAAAAGTTTACTTTTTATCAACAGATTTGATTCACGAGAGGAATAACATGATTCTGTGCTCATAATTCTGTATAATTCTGCATAATTCTGTGCTCAGATGGCAAAATGTTATGTCACTTTTTTTTTTAATTTTTCGTGACAGCAATTTGAAGAGTCAAGATTCAACATGTTGTTCTGTAGTTTTTAACTTATTACAATTTTCCACCTTTTTTTGCTCATTAACTGAAAGAAAAATACTTACGACATTTTACCACGTTCTAAACATTAACAAACTAGAATTGATTAAGTCACATTCCAGAATGTGACTTAATCAGTTTTTTGGGGAAAATGGCTTAAAGAAAAGTTTACATTTTGCCTGGCTGGCAAAGAAAATTGAAAAGAAAATAGCTGGAAAAGTTAAGATTTTGCCATCTGAGTACAGAATTGTGTTGTCGTACAACAAATAAAAATGATGTCTTTCGCTTCATGTACGAGAAACTTACACATGAGAGGGATTTTCAATATCAACAAACAAACAAGTTTACTACCCACTAGGAGGGCAATAAGGTTTACTTCTGCTGTCATAATGACATATGTCGCAGTTAGCTTAAAATGTAGTTTTTCACCTCTTTGGTGTAAAGTTAGGTTTATAATCTAGCCAGTGTTTACGAAATATATATAGTTTTTCTATTTGGAATTCATTCTTTTGAATTTGTATAAGAAACGTGCAGAAATCATGTATAAGAGAAAGAACTTTGTGATGTCACGTCAGGAAACACGTCCAAACAAAAAAACAGTAGCGCCATCTGCGTTCAACTGTTCACAAAATGCCTCTTGGATATTTTACATAACGTTTATCAAATAGATACGTTGAATAGAGGATGTTATCCAGCTTTATCCCAAGTACTATAGTGATATATTAGCGATATTACTCAGAATAGAGAGGCCATACCTTCAATATTGAACCTAACGAAGTATTTCATTTCGAACATTCCACTTTATATTCAAAGCAGAGTGATTGTTAATAACCCTCAGAGTTGCTGACATCTAAGCCGAAATTCCATTATGTATAAGTATACAGAACGCATAACATGCTTGAATTGGAAATTCCTCCTCGATTCCCACTAGAATGAATATTAAAGGCGTTTCATAAGCTGAATTAGCTGTACATCAAGCTTATGCGGACAAAATGGCGCGTGCTCAAAACAACTCTTTCGCATTTATTTGATGGAAGAACCTTAGAAATAATACCCAGTGTTTTGTAATTTGTATCAGTGGAATAATTTAGTATTTTAAGGACAATGTCATAAATTGTTTGCATCATAGGTGTACAATTCATTCGCTTTGATATGTTGTGGATATTTATACAAACAGGCCACACGCATAACATTTATGCTACTTTATTGTGCATACATATTGATTTCCAAAGTATCTTTAGATACTTTTGATTTTATTTCAATTTTAATGAATATAACATCTATATTCACATAAATGGGTTATTTACCTTCAAATAAAATAAAATTGTAGAAAAATATTTTGTAGCATTTATTTTACTTTCACTGGTGCTAATTCATACATCCTGTCGAATGCACGTCATAAAGATTACACATAACTCGTATTACCACGATTAGGTTCTCAACTTCAATTGCATCCCATTTCCCTGTTCAAGGTTGATACTTTTTTGACGCTAAATCATATTTGCTTATGTATGTTGATTTCTACATTCCAGGTTTCTCATTGATTTCTATAATATGACTGCTGAAGAGTTTCATTAGGGGGGGGCGAGCTATTCTGTGAAGTCTAAAATATTATCACTCTCCTGTCTGACCCCACTCTCCAAATTTTCACACCTCGCCAATGCGAGGCTATTAGAGTCCCTGATAGATTTAACGTCCACTTTGTACCGACAGTCTTTGGATAGATTCGAACTCGCAACACTCTGGTTGCGAATCCTTTATTCCACCAACCGGACTTCCATGTACGAAAATTATATGCATTTACTATATTTTGGAAGCAGTTAACTGCATCTAGGTAAGTACGATACCTACGTTAGTACATTTTCCCTTTATGTGCTACCTTTTAATTTTCTTAGACAGTTTATTTGATAAAATAACGAAATTATATATCTTAAAATAAATCAAAATCTTTTGAAACTAAACTTAAAACAGTAACAATTGACTTGATATGTTTTTAGTGCAGTTATAATAAATACGCGATAAGGAAAATTTACAATATATTTAATTTTCTCATTTACTTAGAAGGCAAAAAGTATCGTACAATTAATTTCAAAGATAAATATATGAAAACGCTTCCGATAGTTTGCTTCAATAGTTCCAATGAAAACCACTCCAAAAGCACACATAACCATAAATCATAATTTAGCACTTTCAGTTCACAACAACCACTTCAATGGAATTTATTACAACAGGCATAAATGCATAGGAAACAAAAACAAGTTTCCTATGTATTACTCGCGTGTTTTAAAATACGACGTATATTTTTTAAACAATTTAATTTCTTACCCTGCGAATTTTTCAGTTTTTAAACTTATATTGCTCTTATACTTCGCTACTACTGTAGATAAAAAAAAACACTACCTTAAGAGAGTAAATAACTAAAATATGAAATCTAAAATGGTTCCAGTATCATATTTATTGTTCTAAAGAGCGAACTTTTCAAATTTTCCCCATATCGATTACATTCCTTCCTTTATTCACATTTCAATTTTTGTTTCTTGGGGATAATTTAATCTGACCTACTTAACATTGAAATGAATATTTATTTTCATATAACTTTTATTTGTTTAAGGTTCTTCAATCAATAAGGTCCTTTGTATGCATTCATCCATATCAATCGAATTTGTCATTTATTTTCCAATTCTTTGTAATCGAATATATAAATAGAGGAAGCCTTTAAATAGGAAAAGTATTTCCATCAAAATACACTGCCTTTCTTTTTCCATGCATCGTCTGTAATAGAACAAATTCAAAGGTACTGTTTAATATTAAATATCATCTTCTATAAGTGTGTACAAAAATTCTTAAAATATGTATAGGGGGTCATCTTAATATTACAATAAGTATAAACTTCATAATAGTGTGTTACAACTCCCTAATTCTTTGTTTATGTCAATTTTAACTTCCCGTGGGTAGGTATTTTTATTTAACGTCACACGGAGGCAACACAACAGGCTATTGGTGAAGGTCCGGGATAAATCCCAAAGGGAAAGATCCGAGGAAAAAAAATCACGTAATTTCTAGCCACGGTCAAATGACGAAGTCAACACCTGAGCTGGAACCCCATTCTAAAAACTTCTATACCACGGCAACGCGAGGACATTTGAGGCCAAGACAGATTTAACGAGCAGCAACACACACACTACGGCCTTTGGTTGGATTCGAACTCACAAGCCTCCGTTTGTTAATCCGTTATTCTACAAAAACCGAACTACCGCAGCTCTTTAACTTCCGGATTGGAGTATAAATGTGTTGCATCGATTTATAAATTTTGGCTGCAATTCGTTCGTTTTGGATTTTATGGAGAAAAGGCCATACTTGTACAAGCTGCTCCAAGCACATGACAACTACAGGTAACCTTCGTATAGCATGGTACTTCTATAACACGGATTATCTATAACACGGTACCGAAATTGCGGCCATCCCTCATGTAACACAGCTAGGTTCACCCTATTACGCGGTTTACAATAACAATGATAATCTATATAAATAATAATGGAGTGTTTGTTTGTATATACATTGAATATTTTGGATCCATTTCAAGTTTTCTGTACGTTTTGGATCCTTCTGATGCCAAATCCACCTCTTGCGTGTCTGTCTGTCCGTCTATCTGTCCGTCTATCTGTCCATCTGTCTGTCCGTCTGTCTGTCCGTCTATCTGACCATCTGCCTGTCCGTCTATCTGTCCATCTGTCTGTCCGTCTATCTGTCCATCTGTCTGTCCGTCTATCTGTCCATCTGCATGTCTGTCTATCTGACCATCTGTCTGTCCGTCTATCTGTCCATCTGTCTGTCCGTCTATCTGTCTGTCCGTTCGTATGTCCGTCTGTCTGTCCACCTGTCTGTCCGTCTATCTGTCCATTTGTCTGTCCGTCTATCTGTCCACCTGTCTGTCTGTGTGTTCATTTGTCCGTCTGTCTGTCTGTCTGTCCATCTATCTGACCACCTGTCTGTCCGTCTATCTGTCCATCTGTCTGTCTGTCTGTTCATTTGTCCGTCCGTTCGTATATCTGTTTGTCCATCTGTCTGTCTGTCCGCATGTCTGTCCGTTTATCTGACCATCTTTCTGTCCGTCTATCTGTTCACCTGCCTGTCTGTCTGTTAATTTGTCCGTATGTCTGCCCTTCTGCCTGTCCGTCCATCTGTCTGCCCGTCTATCTGTCCATCTGTCTGTCTGTCTGTTCATCCGTTCGTATGTATGGACAGATGGACAGACGGTCTGTCTGTCCATCTGTCTGTCCGTCTGTCCTCTATACAATTCCACACGGTTTAATATATTTTCTTCATGAAAATTGTGGTTTCCATATAACACATACAACAGTCCTTTGGCTTCCATATAACTTCTCTGAATTTTGGTTAACACGGTTTCTAAATAGCACGAGTTTCTTATAACACGATATTTCATATAGCAAAGTACGCAATACCAAATTTGAGGGACTTGTAAGTTTCGTATAACACGGATTCTCTATAGCACGGCACCAATTAATCGTGTTAAACGAGGGTTACCTGTATGTAGAAAAAAATATAAGAGTAGGATGGTAGGACTGAGTGAAACCGAAGTGTTGTGATTCCCGTACGTAACCTAAAGGAGATGTATCCCTGAGGGCAAATTTTGATTGCGATTGGTTAATCACCCCGTCTTCGACTACTCTATCCCAAATACCAACATCTTTAAGCACTTAATTTCTATAGCATCTATTTATATTTTGATAAGGGTACTCGTACATACCTGATCACTTCTGTATCTCAACTCCCGAAGATCGTGAAGCAACCTTCATTTAATCGCTTCTCGAACCATTCCCGCATGATCGTATCAAAATATTTAACCAGTTATTTTGTTAAATAAAAATTACATTTTTGATCAATTTTCTTGAAAGTAGCTGTGAAAGAAGGTAATGTTTCCTAACCTTCTTTCACAGTTACAATAAAGAAAATCGCAAATTTAGGTAAAATGGTAATTTTTAGTTAACGTCATACTAGAGCAACACAACGGGCTATTGACGACGGTCCGGGATCAGTCCCTTAAGGGACAGATCCGAGGACAACACCTCGTAATTTTGAACCACGGTCAGATGACGAAGCAACACCTGAGCTGGCACACCACTCTCCAAACTTCCACGCCAACCCAACGTGAGGACTTTCAGCCACGACAGATTTAAGGTGCACCAGCCGCCTCTACACCATACGTTTACAAACATCCATGCCCGGACCCGGATTCGAACCAGGAACCTTCCTATCTAGAAGCTAACGCCTTAACCACTATACCGATTGGTCGGCGCGCGCGCGAATTTAGGTAATGGTAATGGTAATTTTAGTTAACGTCGTACTAGAGCAACATAACAGGCTATTGACGACGGTCCGGGATCAGTCCCTGAAGGGAAAGATCCGAGGACAACACCACGTAATTTTGAACCAGACGAAGCAACACCTGAGCACGCGAATTTAGGACTTAGCGTACTTAGTAGTAAGTATGTAATAAGTGTTTTTTTTTTGAATATCTTTTCGGACCAGTAAAATTTATTAAAACATAAAACAGTCCAGTTCTTTCGGAAAGTATTTTAATATTACGTCTGTATTTTGTGTAGATTTAGAAAACTTAAAAAATTCAGCCGGACAGTTGTGACTCAGTAGGTGAGCCCACTGCTCTAGCAGTCTTAAGGTTTGATTCCTGTCAGCTGCATTCTTTCTTGGGTGTACTTCTCTCTTCTGTGTCACTAAAAACTTTCACCTGTAAACTATGGATGTCTTTTACTTTATATTGTGTCTTGTGTATGGCACAGCATGGCTAAATTGTGTCATAAAATCCCCAAAACCAACCAACCTTAAATTCCGCAGAAAGTTTCGCACAATACGCACAAATTACGTTTAGATATTAACATCATAATCACTCTGAAATCCTCTCTCTGTACCCAGTTTTGCCTCCTAAATTAAATTATTTTTTTCCTACATCTTTCTCAAAGATCCTTATGATGCTTATTGAGTACTTGAGTTTATTTTTAAAATACTAATTTTAAGCCATTCATAGCGTTTGTTTTTATTTAATTCCAGTAAAAAGTTTATTTAAGTCCATTGATTTTATAATGTGATGCTTGATCTTCTTGCTTCCAAACAAATGCGAATAAGGCTTTTTTTTTCTTGCCTTGTAAGAGTAAATCCATGTCATAATTACAGAAATCAATGTCTCAGTTTTCCAGTAGTACTGAGTGTATTGTTTTGAGTTCACAAGACAATTTTAGGTAGGTATTTAAATTAATGTCGCACTCGCGTGCAACAAAACGGGATATTGGTGACCGTCCGAGATTAATCCTGAAGGGGAAGATCCGAGGACATTTTTTTACAGTGGCGGGCACATACACTATCTACCAATAAGTATTTGGACACCCATGCAAATGACGATATCTGCGGACCTGATATACGTCACGCCCTCCGCCGTTAAATATCGTGTAGGAAACAACATTGGCATTAGTCGCATGCAAGATGCCACGAAGTGCAGAGTTATCTCATTCCGAGAAAGGTGTAATCGGCGGGTGTCACAGAAAAGGCCGATTCTTAATCGGCCCTATCTAGCGAGCTGGATTACCTAAAATAAACAGTGGCCTATGTGATTCAGATGTGGTTGGTTCAGCGATGATTGTCGGAATGTGCCCCGAGTCAGCAGGCCCACGAAACTGGGGGATAGAGACCGACAGGTGATGTCCAGAGAAATTCTGAAGAACGTCACCCAACCGATGGCCCATATACTCCAGGAGTTTCAACATGCATCTGGGAGTGTTGTTTCCCTTAATACCCTCCGTAAGGAAGCACATTTGTTTGATTTTCATGGTCGTGCTGCCGTCTTTAAGCATTTGATCACAAAGTGCAACCGCGCTGCTCGGTTAATGTGATGCAAAGCACGTCGAAAGTGGACCGTAGATCAGTGGAAATGGGTTCTCTGGAGCGACGAATCAAGGTTCACCTTCTAGCGTTCGGATGGCAGTATCTGGCGTCTGCCTGGAGAACGCCTCCTGCCAGAATGCATTGTACCCAAAGTTCGGCGGAGGTGGGATTATGGTCTGGGAGTGTTTCTCCTGGTATGGACTGGGACCCTTGGTCCAAATTCATGGTACGCTTAACTCCTACTGCACTCTTTTGGATGACAGTGTGCTTCCTACGTTGTGGCAGTTTTACGGGTTGGACCCATGTTATTTCCAAGATGACAACGCCAGCTGTCATGTTACGAGGTCCACCATGGATTGGTATGGTGACAATGGGGATAACCGAATGAAGTGGCCTGCCCAGAGCCCAGACCTGAACCCTATCGATAACCTCTGGGACGAGTTGGATCGCCGAATTAAGGGGTACAACAACCGTCCAAAATCGGTGACGGAACTTACATGTCTTCTCTAAGCCGAGTGGAAGAAAATACCACTAGCCGTCATTCAAGGACTTGTGGAAAGCATGCCCCGGTAGGGTTGAGGCTGTAATTGCCTATCGTGGAGACCCTACCAACTATTGAAAATGAATAAATTTTGTTTTTCTTTTCTAGCACAGGTGTCCAAATACTTATTGGTAGATAGTGTATGAACTTAATCATTGGCCACTACAAGGCCGGAAGTGATGGCCTCTTGTGAAGGAGCACCCAGGAGCACCAGGCCATCATTGCCCCTAACAAAGGACAGCACAATTTACATCCATGCTCTGAACCCTAATTCGAAACAGGAACCTTCGGATCCAGAGGCCACCACCTTAACCACTAGACCGGCTGGTCGGCATCAGTTCCGAGGACAACATCAAGTAATTTTGAACCACAGAAAAAATTAGGAAAATCTTTTATGTAAACCTTTATTTGACAACTTGTAATATCATAGTGGGCATAGAGATTCCATGTTGTGCATAGGATATTTTGAATATCTTTTTTTAAAAGGGCTCGTGAAATAATGAATAGTTAAAAATTAACCCGCTTGGAGTTTTGGAGTTATAGGAATCTGGAGGAGTATTATTGTATTAGGGATCTATTAAGGAAGATCCCCTATATCTCTAATCTACGAAATTACATGTGAATCTCAAGCGTTGTGCTCGAATGCACAGGCAATTTAAAATGGATGTAGGTTAGTAGATTGTTATGTCGCAATGGAGCATCACAACGGACTATTAATGACGGTTCTGGATCAATCTCAAGAGGAACGATCCGAGAACACCTTGTAATTTTGAAGCAAAATCAGAAGACTAGATTAGCACTTCAATTGGCACTCCACTCTTCAACCCACACTTCATGGAAACGTAAGGACATTTGAGACTATGACAAGATTTCACGTGCACCATCCCCAACGTAAAAGAAGATTTTTGGTTCGGTTGTGTTTCGAGCTCAGGTTGAAAATCTCTTACTCTACCAATCGGGCTCCCCCCCCCCCTATTGGCGACTTTCCGGGATCATCTCGAAGTTTTGAACCACAATCAGATGACGAAATCAACCCTTGAGCTGGCACCTGTCTCTCGAAACTTCCACTCTCCACAAATGTGAAGACATTTGATATCACGAGATATTTAACGTTTATCAGCACCTCCCCCGTACCCGACGATGTCGGGTTGGATCGAGTGTAATACTGTGGTGTTTTGGGGCACCACAGTATTACTGGAAATCACCTATCTCATTTTGTATTCTTTGTATCACCTTCTCATAAGCTGATGTAATGTATTTCTTTCTGAGTGTCGATTCATGAGGAATTTCTTTATCTGTGTATTTCTTCAAGAAGGCTCTAAAATGTTCATTCTCCAACTTATAAAGAGCAATATTGGATTTCGACATTGCCTTGATCTTGGTATATCTCGTTATTCTCCGAAGATTGGGAAAATGACTCAAACTTTAACGTGATGAAAGGCTGTTGAATATTCTTATCTTTTTGCGCCTTTTCCACTCTTTGTTTGTGAGTCGTAATTGATTCGAATTTGATTGCTTCTGAAAACCTTCCTTCCAAACGCGCTGAGCAAAGATCTTAAAAGTAATTGAAAAAATGTTTAAAAATAGAGAAAAATTGTTCATATATGCACAAAACATGCAAAAAAAATATGCAAAAACAGGCAATTTAAATTCGGGTTTTTTTTGTTGCAAATTGCTAAAAAACACTCAATACAGATTTCTATCAACATTAGGGACCAAAAAAAGATATGCTAAGTATGCAAAATCCGAGCTCTACTTATAAGGTTTGAATTTAGAACTGGAACTATCTATACGCCTATATACACAACTCTATTAATGAACTAATGTTCCGGAAGAAACAGTAATTTTCTCTTCTCATAGTTTGTCTTTTCGTTTTCCCCGGGATTTGACTTCCCCGTATAACTGTACAGAGCTATCTCGTTCACCACCTTCCTCTGTGGCTTCTGTCGCTCGAGACTCTTTTTCGAGGCATCAACCTCTCTCAAAGCCCCAGTCGCTTTTTTTTTCAAATGACACCTCCCACACTCAAGGGGTGTCAAATCACTACACGTGTAAAAGGTTCTTGAAACCGTTAGCCGGCGGTCCTTCACAAACACTATTTAGCAGGTGAAAATCGGAGTGCACAAGAGTCGGACGCCGACCCTGAGTTATCACCACACGTGGCTGTTCGGCTCCCTTCTCGTGGAAACGTTTCTTTTTCCAGCCTCCACGATCTCACAATACACGCACCCTTCCGTTTGCTTATCCGCGACACTACCAACTGTGTTACTGCGGCCCTCCACTGAAAAAAGAAGAAGAAACAAACATCCTGAATGAGCGGAGCCTGTTTGAAACCATGAAGGAAAGTGTAAAGTTCGAAAGGTTAAAGTGGTGACAAAATTTAATGGGGACATGTAGGGTTGTAGGTGATTACAGCGGTGAGACAACGAAAAGTGGGTGAAAAAGGGAGAAATGGGGAGTTAATCTAGAACTTCAAAAGATTTATAGAAGTTACTGTTATAGAAGTAACTACGATGGCACAAATTCTACACATATTTTTGGAAAATCTGAGCCAAATAACAACAATTCTAAACTATAGATATTGCTTAGATACATAAATTCTGTATAAACAAGTTATAAAAACTGAAAATATTGTATAACTAGGGGGCCTGCCCCCTGCTCGCTAACGCTCGCCAACCCCCGGAGGATTGCTTCGCAATCCTCATTGGTTCGCAGCGCGAACCTATGCTCGCTTCGCTCGCCTCAATGAAGACATATGTCCTAGCAGAAGGGATTGTTTACAAAATATGTTACCAAAAAAAATGTTTTTCAAATCTAAATTTGCTGTGTATTACAGAAAAAATATATACAGTATCTCTAAAATCAGAATTCAAATGAAAACTTTGTGCAAATTGTGACACGAAATGTGAGCGTTGCTTTGGAAATTGAATACCCAGCATGTTGTTTGTGTGTACATTTTCCCAGCACTCAAACGACCCACACTTTTTCATTGAGTTTGTTGCCGAAAGTTGTAGTGCAAGCGTCTTGTTGAAGTATAATTGTTGGCCCTAAAAAGGACCGTTTTTTAAATGGCCCTGAAAAGATCCTCCGCTTTCTTTGATTTCTATTATAAACTAATTGCAACAGCTCATTAAAATTTCCTTTTTTTTTCAATAAAATTTCATCCGATAACGCTATAAATTCAATCGATGCGCGAGTCTTCGCGATAAACAAACAATCGTACAGTGTTGCCAAAACGCGATTACAAATAACGTCTTTTTCGTGAGCCACGTAAGAGAATTATATATATAGATTGTGAAATTTAAAAGAACTAAAAGACATAACACTAACTAAAATGGAACGTATGATAATGTTTGAAATTAAGCCTTTACATCATAAAACAATTTTATAAATTCATTAACCTCATATTGGCGCAGTTTTCTTTTAGCATATCCAATACTTCGAGTCCAGAAGTCAATTTAAATAAGTTTAAAATTCAGCGTTTGTGTAGAAATTGAGATTTATCTATTTCAAAACGTCCAAAGACCACGACAAAAAAAAATGTACAGTCACGAAAATTGCAACACAAATAAATTAATTGCTATCTTGACAAACTAAATTCTCTCAGAGCAAAACGTGATAGTTATTTTCCAACAAATCTCTCGTAGCAAACAAATTTTCTAGGAAAGACAAGAATTTCAAACAATTGTTAAACTTCGCGAGGATACAAGAAGGCATAAATTCAAAGCAATAGCATCCTCTTGTGAAGTATGCTAGAGGAAAAAGTTTACTTCTCAGGAAACTCTGGAATGGAAACTAGGAATGAAGTAGAAAAATGGACTTCAAGATAAATATCCCTAAGAAATTCTCATTACATGAATTAAAAAAGAATCTTTATAACGCTAGTCTGTAATCCCTCAACTTCTACTTTATTTTCAAAGTGATGGTGCTTTGCCAAATAAAGTTTCTGTCTTCTTGAAGTAATTCAGCCTTTTTTTAAGAGATCTGGCTTTCAGTATTAGTAGTACTCGAAATATATTCTTGATGTGTGTGTGTGTACTGAAAACAACTATTCTCCAAAAGTCGAATTCATTTTGTCTAGGAAATAGGAATGAAAAGAGAGGATGGAAAAATATTGTTATATGTTAGCTTTTGATGATAAAATTGAATTGATGGATTCATGAACTTTTGATACATTCCTTGTATATACTTTTTGAATTGATTTAAAAACAATCTAGAGTTAGGGTAACACCTCGTAATATTTAACCACAGTTGGAGCACGAGTTCAAAACCTAAATTGAATCCCCACTCTCTAAACTTCCACACCACACTTGGGGCCACGACAGATTTATCGTATACGACGGTCTTGTATCTTGTTGTATCGATGGTTGTATCGAGTTTTGAACTCGCAACCCTTCGGTTACTAAACCGCAACACTATTTTCTCATGAGAGCTGTACTATTCAAGTCAAAGTTAGTCAAATCTAGTCAAACTGTAATTTGACTGTAATTCATTTATTTATTCCTTTTTTAAAGTACGAATCATATATAAGCCACTCATTGCATTTATTTTGTTTTGAATCCTGTGAAAAAGTTAATTTTCTGTAGTAATATTTGATTCGCTAGCGTAACTATGATTCCAGATTTAGTGGTTTCTAACAAACAAATTCAAATGATATTTTTTTATCGTTTTAAGGAAAACTGATTAATGAAATGAACTAGGATATTTGAAAAATTAAAAATACTTTGCAGTAGTACAGATCGAGGTTGTCTTTATAACGAGTAGTTGAAGTTATTATGTAGCAACTTATCCGTTATAAGTTTACTGAAAACAATTTTTTTTGTTTAAAAAAAAAACACCGTCAAATCGACCGACCGTTTTTTGAAAAATGGTTATCGATGTATTTTGCTTTCTGTTCACTGAAGAATAAATTTTAAAACCAGCTCTTTGTAGTGACACGTGCCATTAAATGAAATTTCAAGAAGAAATGTATTTGCCTTTTTTCAAAATTAGTCTTGAATACCACCGAATCAAATCAATTTGTCATCATTTCTTTAATGCTAATGAAATTCGGAAATATCGGATTCCTGGTGTAAGAGTTCCATAAGTTAAAATTTGGTGAAAGGAAAACTAGGAGTACGAGTATTCGCCGTGGATTTGTCTTTGTTACGATTTGGGCTACTACAATTTTACCGGTAAGGAGTGTATGAAGGTGTAAAGGATTTGACCGAATAAATCCTAGATGTTTACTATAATCACAGAAGAATGCAATTTTTCCATTGATTGATTTGTTATGTACAGAGCACTATTTATGCAGACTAATGATATCGCACCATCCATTCCGCTGTCGGAGCAAAGGGAACAGAACTGCTCCAACAAAGGGAAAAATTACGTGGTGCTGTCCTCGGATATTTCCCTTAGGGGATTGATCCCAATAGTCCGTTGTGTTGCTCTAGTACGACGTTAATTAAAACTACCAATAACGAACCAAGTGAAAAAAAAACATTTTCCTTTCTCCCTTCTCAACGCAAAAGTGATCTTGACGCGATATGGAAAAATAGCCACTGGCACCAAGCCTCTTCCGAAATCTCAAAACTGATTATAAACAAAACAACTCTTCCAACGTATACCACTAGAGAAGTATCAGCAGAAATCTTCATTCTTCAAATTTGCAATTGCAGTAGTCACCTTTAGTAGTTTTGTCCAACAACATGAGTGCGGAGTATGCAAAAAGAATTATATGGATGGATTTTGCATGCATGAGATATGGGTCCAAAGAAAATTACAGAAATCTTACATTTATAATCACTTACAAACTAAAAATTTGCTTTTGCGGTAGTGACTTTTAGTAGTTTTGTCCAACAAAGCGAGTGCGATGTATTCGAAAATATTACATGGATGGATTCTGCATGCATAGGAATTGGACCCATAGTAAATTGCAGACATAAAAATGTGAAAACGGTGTTTAAAATTTTTTCCTGAATACTTAAATGCTATTTACATCTTTGTATGGAAGAGAAACATATTATTCTGGTCACTTTTTCAATATACAGTTTACCAATTCAACAAAAATGTCAAACTGTAATGAGAGTAATGCTGGTTAATTCTGCTAGTTTTTTCTGTATGATTAAATATCGATCTCGATTTTAAAACTTTGAAAGAGGAGTTGCGTTATAAGCATATACTCTAACACTAAGAGATCTGAAATTACGCAAAGATAATTTTTTGCGATGCGCCAGTTACATCGCTTAAGAGAAAGGTTGGTTCATATACCTCGGAAGATAATCTGGATATCATTAGTTAACTGCAGCATGCGGTTTGAGATTAGGATGTGACGCATTTCCGCATATTTCTATGACGCGTTTCCGTAGCACTTCTCAACGTACTCTCCATTTATTGATGTTTTCCCGCTAATATTTCCCGCCTATTTGCACAGACCAAAACATTCTTTTGGAAGTGATCAAGTCGTTATTTTGTCCGGAAACTTAAAACACGAAATCCTTTGGGGAGTTAGTATTCTGGTAAATACAGGAAAGGCAAATAAAGAACGTAAACATTTCATTTGTGAGAGAGGATAAGTTCTAGATTTAAAGTTGTACTCGTTATTTGAAGTGTTGCGTATTTTTAATAGAGGTTTCATGATGTTAGAGACCTAAGTTAAAAAATTATTTTTAAATACACCATTCAAGAATATATAAACGGACTGCAACAAGGAAGCATCGAAGAAATTACGTTTATTTTTCTTTACTGTGAAAGTAATTTCACAGTAAAGAAAAATAAACATAATTTTTCCATTTTTTTTTTAAAGTTTCATTTAGTTATAAAGTAAAAGGCATTCAAATTAAAACTCAATGTTTGGGAAATAAATAAATTTTAATTATTCGGTACTGTTTTTCTTTGGCATGCTAATTTTTTGAATTTGTAAGTTTGACAATGTTCTTGAGAGAATAAGGTTTATCAAATCCAATTAATGTTTCGATTTCACACAAATTAGTTACTTTTAATTAGTGTTTATCTGAGAAAGCGAACAAAAATATTCTGAAGACAATAAAGAGAATATAGAAAAAGTTCTATATTTTTGTTGTCTTCTTTATTTATTCCAAAGAAAAACAAAGTTGTGTTATGTAATCATTTACCAAATAAATTGAAGATTGCTCTAGGCAAGTTTGATTTCCAGGCGTTGTTTTAAGTTTTTTTTGGTATTCGTAGTAACCAGGACAATTTTTTTCCTTAAATAGTAAAATAAAATTATTATTTAAATGCAGGGTGTAAAAAAATCATGATTTTTTTTAAAAAATCAATAAATCGGATTTATTTGATTTAAATCGGATTTATTTGATTTAAATCAAAAATCGGATTTTTTTTTATTTAAATTTCTGTAGGGCCTATAAATTTGTAAAATAAAAAATTGAGTTTCTGACATGACATGTAAACCAATATTTATTTAAGTAAACAATCGGAATTTGTGGTATGGTAAATTAATATTTATAATTAATATTTGTCTCAATTAAACAAAATTAGTTGAAAATCACTATAGCTAAGCCATTGGTCAGTCAATTAAAGGGGTAACAAGTAGTTTATGCCTACTTTGTGGGGATTTTCTTTGGCTGTCTTGACATTTACGTTGACGTAGGCCTACTGCTTTATTGTTTGTAACATAAAATTATGCATGAACACTGTAAAAACTTTCAAATAGATGTCAACTTATTTTTTACTTTACTGTTTGGCAGAATCCCTGACTCAACACTCAACATATTACTTAGTCCATAGACACCTCAGATTATTTGCAAATGTCCAGTGCCAAACATTTTTTTTAAAAGCTCATCAGTTCGAGGTGTAGCCATTAGTGCTGAAATCACCATGAGTGCAGAAAGTTCAAACCATTTGACAAATTCTGTTATTTTTCTAGGGCGTATTTACTTAGTTATAAAAGTGTAAGATTGGTTGTGATTTAAATCAATGATTTTTTTTAAATCACTTGATTAAAATCATGATTTTAATCATTGATTTAAATCAAGTGATTTTATCTTGACACCCTGTTTAAATGTACCACATAATTTTTTTTACATATTTTACATCCATACACTTCGTAACCATCTGGATTACATAAGTCATATTAGTGTATGATGCAGTTTAAAATGGATTTTAGAAATGCATCTTTATTGTATGACACACCATTCGTGAATTTTACTTCAA